>CM067097.1:868245-1531120 GCA_034008185.1 Gorsachius magnificus
CGGCGGACGCCCCGACAGAGATGGGAGTTGCAAAGATGGCCAAACACCATCACCGACTGGTTTCTCGTTAGGCCTTCCTAACTTAAATCGAGATCAGTCCCACAACCATCCCCTGGATGCTTTGATGCAACCTTTCATGCAGGTCTTTTAATGCTAAGTTATTTTAATGCCGTGCTTTGCATGCAGCCGGTTGCCTGCTTTTATGTCGGCGGTCCCTGCGATGCAAGGAGTTGGATAGCTGCGTCGAACCTGCTGCAATTTTGGGCCTGGATGGGCTGGATGCATCATCTCCGCCTGTCTCTGGGAGTAGGGGATTTATGGCGTGCTGTGGAGAAGTTGGTCGTGGAGAAGGATGGCTTCCAAACCCTGGGGTGAAGCTCCACCAGGTATTTCCCAGGGTCGGGAGAAAATTGCCACCATGTGAGTGCTCTTTGATCTGAACAGGTACAGGGGGAGCCAGCGAACCTTTAAACAAACCCATTCCTGTAAAATTTTCAGCTCCCTTTTCACTACTCAGATGTGCCCAGATGAGTTTGGGAATCGGCTCCCTGTCGAGCTGGCGTGTGTTACAGGAGAACCGGGGCCAAGTTTTGCCTTCCATCACCCACCCTTCGGTACCCGGGGGTATCCACAGCCAGGCAGATTGTCTCCATCCACTGAAAAACCATTAAACCTCCAGCTTAGGGTGTTATTCCCATGTCTGAACGCGATAAACAGTGGACTGCATTAGCACTTGCTAAGAATTACCATCCCATCCCGACTTTTCCTAGGTTCCATAAAACTTTCCAGCGCAAAGAGGGACCTTGGGGGAAAGGAGGGAGCTCCACAGCTCCTCCCGTGGTCCGCAAGAGCAGAGCTGGCTGTAGAAAAATGCAAAACTATGTGATGAGGCTGCTGGGCTCAGACAGACCCTGTCCTCTTTGCCAGTCATGTGGCTTTTAATACCTTTTTTTTCGGATTTTTCACCCCACAAGCCCTTTCTGAAGCCCGGCTTGGACTTTTTTTTTTGCAAGGGAAAAAACTGGCATGTGTATGAAACCCCTCAAAAATGAATGGGCTGGGAAGGGTTAAGTGGAGCATTTGTATAAACCCAATGAATTACATTTTTTGCTTGATTGGCACTTTAATTAGGCCCACATCCTTTTGCTGCCACTGCAAACCGTTTGGAGGAGGCTGGGAAGCTTCCACGCCGTTACGTTTAGCTCGAGATTACAAGATTTCCATATTTTATTTTTTTTCAATGCAAGGGGGGAAAAAAAAAAAAAAGGAGCAACCCCCTCCACACACACCTTACAAACGCAGCAAGGGAACGATATTATTTAGGGCTTGGAGAAAGTGTGGCTTCCTGATTGCAGCACGAGAATTAATCTTATTATGTTAACAAGGGATTGTTATGCTAAGAAGAATAGGCAAGAAAAGTTCTGTCTCTCAAGTCTGCCAGGAACAAGGCAAGGACTGGGCAGGCTCGCAAGCCAGCCTTGAATTTAAGAGCTCCAGCAAAAAGAAGAAAGCCAAAAGTCCTTGTGGTATTTATAAGGCAATTTCCCTCTTTTCCTTCTATTTTACTGCACTGAGGCTGTAACTCCGGCTCGTGGCTCCCAGCCACCCGGTGAATCTCCCGAGACTGGATTCAGATAAGCGCTACGGGTAAATAATGTGCCCAGATTACAGTGCCTATACCTAAGTCTAGCTGCATCCTAAAATTTAAAATGAGGCGAGCAGAGAAATCAGGCTGAGCTGGGTTTTACGCCCAGATATAAAAGGCAACTCCAAGCACGCGAAGGGGAGGTAAATGGGACGCTGGAGACTTCCAGTTCCTGACCTTCTTGGGAAATTATTTCTTTGTTGGAAAGCAGGATCATTTTATCTGCTGAAAAATAGAAAAAAAAAAAACCCCAAAACCATGAAAAAAAAAAAAGATTGTTC
The DNA here is from genome assembly GCA_034008185.1 of Gorsachius magnificus. Taxonomy (NCBI): domain Eukaryota; kingdom Metazoa; phylum Chordata; class Aves; order Pelecaniformes; family Ardeidae; genus Gorsachius; species Gorsachius magnificus. Next base: position 870,172 of record CM067097.1, read on the forward strand.
TGCACTGCTTTTGGTGCTTTCAGGTGTAAAAAGAAAAAGCTCTGGGTAAGCCTGCAGCTCCTTCCCCTTCTTCTCCCATGCCATAAATCCCCAAAATCTGCAGTATATGGGAAAAAAAAAAACAACATTTGCCAACATTTAGTCAAATCCTTCCTCCCACCCCTCCGAGCTGGTTGCTGTTACTGGGGGATGAGCAAGAGCTGTGAGTCAATATTCAGCCCCATCTTTTCTTCTATTTTTTCTCCCCCCCGGAAAGCTTTCACACGCCGTGACGAGCGCGAGCAGCGGCTGAAAGCAAAAGTTGGCTGCGAAATTTCAGCCTGTCCCTGGGATCTGCTCAAGTCGAGGAAAAGGCGTTTATTTTGCAGTGCAGAAGTTTTGTTCTTCGAGCAGGGAGAGAAACGATGCCGTTTGATTGAGGTGGCTAATTACACAGCTTGAAGAGTAAATTACAGCTATCAGATATCCCAGCGAATATTCACTTACAAATAAAGGGGAAAATGAAATTTTTTGGGTTTGCTGGCAATTTTGAAAGAAAAACATTGTCTCTGATGGGGAATGCTAACCGATCCTTTTAAAATTCTTCTGCAACTGCTAAATTCAAATGATATTTTCTTGCAGACCAACTAAACAGCTCGCTCCCATAGCCCTGGGCTACTTTTTTTCCCCCCAGTTTGAGGTTTTGTGTTTCCTTGTGACTTTTGGAAACGTTTGCCCTCTAATTTTTTCAGTGAAAACCATTAATAGCAAGTTTAAAAACAGTTGAAACTGCCCAGCTGGAGTAAACATCTCTGTCATGAGAAGTATTTTGCTTGCCAGAAAAAGTTGCATAGCAAAAAAAAAAAAAAAAAAAAAACCCAAACAAGCAAACCATCCATCTCCTCAATTAGTAAATACACAAAAAACTGAATTTCATCCCTGCGAGCTGGAAGGAATTATAAACAGTGAATAAATTGAATATCTCCAGAGAAGGAGACTCCACAGCCCCCCTGGGCAGCCTGGGCCAGGGCTCGGCCACCCTCACAGTCAACAAGTTCTTCCTCCCGTTCAACTGGAACCTCTTCTGCTTCAGTTTGTGCCCATGGCCCCTTGTCCTGGCGCTGGGCACCACTGAGAAGAGTCTGGCTCCGTCCTCGTGACCCCCACCCTTGAGATATTTGTAGGTGGTGATGAGATCCCCTCTCAGCCTTCTCTTCTCCAGGCTGAACAAGCCCAGCTCCCTCAGCCTTTCCTCACAGGGAGCCACTATAACTGGTATTTCCTCTGACATATCAAGCTTTTGGGGCCAGGCTGCAAGCCACTGCTTCCCCAAAAAGTCACCTCCACCGGTATTTTTGGGCTGTAGGACTGCAAGCCGAAAGGCCCCGTGCCTCAGTTTCCCCAGCGACACAGCGGGCGCCTTGTGGGGTGATTTAGTTAATGTTTTCCAGGTCCTTTTGCTGCAAAGCTCCTGCAGCAATCACTCCAGTCGTGCTCCAAGGATCTCTCCCTTCGCCTCCCCGCCGTGCCTTCAGCCTCCTTCCCTGGGTAATGAAAGGCAAGCATCGCTCTCTCTGTCTCTACGTGCCTGTAAATTGCTGGGGCCTATTAGGACCAAAAAAAACCAAAAAAAACCCCAAACCAAAAAGTCAATTTTCTTGTCTTCTCCTCATCTCTGGCCCTTAGGAACAAACCCAAAGCCCACAGCAATCCCCCCCTTCCCAGCCATCTCATTAGCAGCATCCTTGCACATCCCAAGGCACACTGGTGGCGAGGGTGAACCAGCACTTCTGGGGCGCTTTGGCATCTCTTAATTTGCCCCGTGCCACCCCCTTGTCCCGGGAGAGATGTTTTGTTACGTGCAAGGAGCACGTGCGATGTGCGGGGGGACTTGTTATCCCGTCCCTGGGGGCTGGCAGTCGCTCCCCGGGGGGTACGATGCGGGTTGGGCGTGGAGGCGTGGGGTTTGCAGCCCCAAGGAGCCCGGGTGCCTTCGGGGTCTGCATGGCAGGAGAAGAAACGAGACAACAAAACACGGAGCCGCGTGCGAAACCAGTCGCATCCGAGGGGTGGCTGTGCTCTCATTGAGCGCGGCTCGGCACGGCACGGCCTCGGCGGCTCCCGCTGCAACACCCCATGGAAAATTGGATGAAGGCAACACCTCGCAGAAGGTGCTGTGGCTTGGTTTGCTGGCACCGAGAGCAAAATGAGCCCTGTTTTACCCGCAGCCACGAGAACTTGTGTTTCCTTTTAAATCTCAGGCTTTTGGGGCTAAAAGCTTGGTCCGTGGTCTGGCCCTGAGCATCCCACAACAAGCCCCTGGACAGCGGCGCATCCCAGACCCACCGGCTCCTCTGCCACATCCCACCCCGCTGCCACCAAGCAAGGATTTGAATGGGAAGAGGAAAATTCTGGGTGTACCCCATGCCCCAAACAGCCGCGGGCTGTTCTTCCAGAGCGCGTTGACGGAGTGACACGGGCTTTGTCGTGCCTGACATGTCCCGGGGGGGGGTAATTTTTCCCTGATGCGTGATAGATTTTGTCCTAGCATGGGTCACAGAAAGCCCAACATTGATGGGTTTCATCTAATTTCAATTACAGTCATTAAAACTTTTGCTTACACGAGCTGAGCCTTTCCAAAAGCTGTCGAATGACAGCCCATTAGAGAGCGGTTATTTATAGCGGGGCATGTTAATTTTACAGGATCACAGACCAGTGATTCAGTGCCTGGCGTTGCTGAAAGGAATCACTCACAGGAATGAGTATGTGCTGACAGAAACCCCACCTAAACCCACAGCCTCCCCCCAGCCGACACTCCCGGGTTGAGCAGAAGCGTGTGGATGGGCAGCCCTGAGATGCCGGGGTGGTCCATGGGTTGGGGAGCAATACATGGGATGCTGAACAACCAAATCATCCCTTTTTAGCCTTAGTTCTCGGTGCAACCTAATGGATGGAGGCAGGGAGTAAAAAAACTGGGTAAAAAACTGCCTGGATGGCCAAGCCCAGAGAGTTGTGGTGAATGGAGTTAAATCCAGTTGGTGACCGGTCATGAGTGGTGTCCCCCAGGGCTCAGTTCTAGGGCCGGTCTTGTTTAATAACTTTATCAATGACCTGGATGAGGGGATCGAGTGTGCCCTCAGTCCGTTTGCAGATGGCACCGAGCTGGGTGGGAGTGTGGATCTGCTGGGGGGCAGGGGGCTCTGCAGAGGGACCTGGCCAGGCTGGAGCCATGGGCCCAGCCCAGTTGGGTGAGGGTCAACAAGGCCAAGGGCCGGGTCCTGCCCTGGGGTCACCACAACCCCAGGCAGCGCTCCAGGCGTGGGGCAGAGGGGCTGGAAAGCTGCCCGGCGGAAAAGGCCCTGGGGGGGTTGGTGGAGAGGGGGCTGGAGAGGAGCCAGCAGGGTGCCCAGGTGGCCAAGAGGGCCAGCGCCATCCTGGCTTGTATCAGGAGTGGTGTGGCAAGCAGAAGCAGGGCAGGGACCATGCCCCTGTGCTGGGCAGTGGGGGGGCCGCCCCTGGACTGCTGGGGTCAGGGTTGGGCCCCTCCCTCCCCAAAGGCCCTGGGGGGGCTGGAGCGTGTCCAGAGAAGGGCAGCGGAGCTGGGGAGGGGTCTGGAGCCCCAGGCTGCTGGGGAGCGGCTGGGGGAGCTGGGGGGGTTCAGCCTGGAGCAGAGGAGGCTGAGGGGAGCCCTCATCGCTGCCTACAAGTGCCTGAGAGGAGGGGGGAGCCGGGGGGGTCGGGCTCTGCTCCCAGGGAAGGGGCGATGGGATGAGGGGCACCGGCCTCAAGTTGTGCCAGGGCAGGGTGAGGTTGGCCCTGGGGAACAATTCCTTCCCCAAAGGGCTGTCAGGGCCTGGAAGGGGCTGCCCAGGGAAGGGGTCGAGTCCCCAGCCCTGGGGGGATTGAACAGCCGGGCAGAGGCGGTGCTGAGGGCCAGGGTTTGGGGGTGGGATGGCAGGGGTAGGGGAAGGGTTGGACATGATGATCTTAAAGGTATTTTCCAACCTAAACCATTCTATGATTCTAGGGAGGGAGCTGAGGTGATCGAGGGAAATGGGTGACTTGAGACCCAGGGAGAGCAGACATGGTGCTGGGTGACACTAACAGGAAGGGGGGCTCATTCCTGCAGTACCCCCAGGTTTTTCCAGCCCTGCTTTGGGAGCTGTGTGGTGCCCACACTCTGCACCAGCCTCTTTCTTCACTTGCTTTCTACTTCATGGCATTTTTGTGAACCACCGGGATGCCCGGCTCTGTAAAAGGGCTTTACTCAGCCTTTATCTCCCCCAGCAAAATGCTTGGAGACACTTTGTATGAAAGATGCCGGAGATGAGGGAGGAGGAGGAAAAAAAAATATATATATATAAAAAAAAAAAGCCCCAAACCTCCTGCATTGTATTGAATCCCCTTGAATTTTAAAGTTCTCCAAGCTTGAAGCTTTCTGGGAGGAAGAATAGGAGGAGTGGGGAGAGGGAGAAAGAGAGGCAGGACAAAAGGAGCTTTTTGCAGACATGGGGAAGGACAGGCACAAATTGCTCTGGCCCTGGGTAGGGCCTGATCCAGACCCTGTCGGTGCTGGGGGGCTTTGCCCACGGGCTGTGATGGGAGCCCTGCTGAGGACAGCCAGTCCAAGGCTGCCTCTGAGGTCCCCGTACCACTCCATGGCCATCCCAAAAAGGGGGACAGCATCACTCAATGCAAGGGGGCTGCAGATAGGGGGGGACCCCGGGGAGGGCAGGGGTGGGATGGGGGGCTGGCGAGGGGCTGCCAAGGATGGGATGTGGACCGATGGACTTAATGGGCCACCAGCTCTGCTCCCCATGCCCTGGTGTGCACCAGCACCAGGAACACTGAGGGGGGGACCATGTCCCTCTGTGGGTCCCCCATGCACCAGCACCAGGAACACTGAGGGGGGGACCATGTCCCTCTGTGGGTCCCCCATGCACCAGCACCAGGAACACTGAGGGGGGGACCATGTCCCTCTGTGGGTCCCCCATGCACCAGCACCAGGAACACTGAGGGGGGGACCATGTCCCTCTGTGGGTCCCCCATGCACCAGCACCAGGAACACTGAGGGGGGGACCATGTCCCTCTGTGGGTCCCCCATGCACCAGCACCAGGAACACTGAGGGGGGGACCATGTCCCTCTGTGGGTCCCCCATGCACCAGCACCAGGAACACTGAGGGGGGGACCATGTCCCTCTGTGGGTCCCCCATGCACCAGCACCAGGAACACTGGGGGACCTGTCCCTCTGTGGGTCCCCCATGCACCAGCACCAGGAACACTGAGGGGGGGACCATGTCCCTCTGTGTCTCCCCCAAGCCCGCACCGCTCAGCCCCGCTCCACCCTGGGGCTGGCTCCGTGCCTGCAAGTGATGGGGGGCATCACAGGCAAGTCATGGAGGTTTTTAGTCCAAAATCCACAGGGAGAAGGAATAACTTCCCACCCTCCAGAGCCCCTTAGGAAATGGGGGATTTTCTGCCTGGGGGATCCTTTTTGGTGTGCTGGGCTGGCAGCATCTTCCCACCCCGAGGCGGCACGGCTCCTCCTGCACCCGCAGCCTGAGCCATGCACGCAGCTTACAGGCAGCACAGAGGCAAGCTGGAGCACAGGCTAAAGGGGAGGACACTGTTTTCCAGGAATAAATGTAACAAAGATACCATAATTTCCCTTAAATATGAACCCTGGGGTCCTCCAGGCCCATGTTCCCGAGTCACCCATGGGCATCTCCACTTGCAGACAGTGCTCGCACCCACATTTTCTTGCCAACATCGCCCGTCTGACCGCGGGTGATGCCAACCTCTGACAGAATTTGGCACAACCCAATTAAACCTGACCTACTGCTCCCCTTCCCCTGCCCAGCCAGGGCACTTCACCTCGACCCGGTTACCCGTGACAAGTCCTCATGGACATGGGTCTCCCTTTTTCTATACGTTTCTATAGCACCTCCCGTAGCCCTGACCTTGGCTGAGCCATCTAGGCAATATAAAATAATACGATAATCATAGCGATGATAGCAATAATCATAATAATAAGCCATGTTCTGGCTAGGGCACCTGTCACCTAGGCAGGCGAGTGCCAGTGACAACCAGCTATTACGTACCTAGGCTAAGTGTAGTGGTGCCACAGCTGGGTGTTAATAGGAGAGCAGGGGAAATAGGAAAACAAAACCCGACTCTCCGACAGCGTTGCTGGCGTCTGGAGGTCAGCCCAGCTCCCTGACCGGTCCCACTGGCCTGGATAGCTATAACAGATATGAATCCATGAGTATTTTCAAGCAGGTAGGTATCTGCGGGCATCTCCAGGGTGCCTGTGCCAATGTCCCTGCGTCCTGCTGCTCGCACGGGGTTTTATTGCAGAATGGGGAATGGCGAGGGGGGATCAGTGCGATTCGCTCCAGCAAAGTTTTTTTACCAGAGCAGCAAGGCGGGGGTTTTAACTACAAGCACAAAAAGCCAGCAAACCAGTGCTGTCAGGGAGGGCAGTGGGTTCTCCGCTGCTGAGAGGTTGTACGTTGACCTGGGATGGTTTCCCCGCTGGGGCTCGGTTTGTCCCTCTAAAGCAGGGAGAGCTGGGTGTCTCGACTGGAGAAACGGTGCTCGGGGGGCAGGAGAGGAATGGCTGGAGACGCGATGCTCACGGGGCTTTTACCCCAACGCAGGTGGCTTGTGGGGGTGGTTCTTCAAGTGCTTTTGCAGAAGGGGAGTTTTCTTGGGTGGGGATGGAGAGAGACAAGGGAAGGAGCCCACGTCAGACCCCTTCTTTTATTGAGGTGCATAAAACCTAACCCCCTCGTGGGATTTCCCGATGCAGCGTGGTAGTTTTTAATTAAGCTGCTACCTGCATCTCGAAACATCTAACCACCTTCCAGAAGCCTGGCCCTTGGCCCACGGTATCACACAGAGCATTTCCCCTCGGATAACACCGGCAGAAAGACCAGGTTCCCCCTGAAAACCCCAGCTCCCCCCAACTCCCCACCCACCCGCCGTCTTCCCTCTTGTTCTCGGAACCTCTTCGCCACATTAAGCCGCCAGAATAACTCCATTGCACGGGCCACTTCACCTCTTCCCCTCTACCTGCAACAAAACCCATCTCCTGCTATTCCCTTTGATGACTTCTCTTCAGCTGCTGCAGAGGAGAAATGCTCGTATCAGCAAACAGATGGCGGCTGAGGCATGTAGCATAAAATATATTTATCAAGGCAAACAGCTGTAGCCCATTTCATTCCGAAGATTTCTATTAAAAGTTCTCTGGAGCTACAAGCTGCTTCGACTCTGCAGCCGGAATAAAGCCAAGGGGACAAATGGCTTTTTTCAGAGCATTTCTTTCCTCTTCCTGAGCTCTTTTCTTTGCTGCCTGAAGAAAGCTCGACCTAGCTCTGCTTGCAGCGCTGGCTTTGATGATGCTGGGTACCAAGCTGGGGCTATAACAGATCCATGTGCATTTTGGGACAACACTGTCGTGCCCATCCGTATGCTTGGGGCTGTACAAATTATCCCCAAGAGTCCCAGGAGCTAAAAACGCTTGGGACGACATTGCAACACCACAGCATCAGGCCTGCAGGTTGGATGACTTTCGCTTCCAGGGACATCTCTGCTCAAGTCTCTTGCAGATGACACCAAATTGGGTCGAGTGTGGATCTGCTGGGGGGCAGGGGGCTCTGCAGAGGGACCTGGCCAGGCTGGAGCCATGGGCCCAGCCCAGTTGGGTGAGGGTCAACAAGGCCAAGGGCCGGGTCCTGCGCTGGGGTCACCACAACCCCAGGCAGCGCTCCAGGCGTGGGGCAGAGGGGCTGGAAAGCTGCCCGGTGGAAAAGGCCCTGGGGGGGTTGGTGGAGAGGGGGCTGGAGAGGAGCCAGCAGGGTGCCCAGGTGGCCAAGAGGGCCAGCGGCATCCTGGCTTGTATCAGGAGTGGTGTGGCCAGCAGAAGCAGGGCAGGGACCATGCCCCTGTGCTGGGCAGTGGGGGGGCCGCCCCTGGACTGCTGGGGTCAGGGTTGGGCCCCTCCCTCCCCGAAGGCCCTGGGGGGGCTGGCGGGTCCAGGGGGAGGGGGGGGCTGGGCCCCAGGCGGGGGAGCGGGGGGGAGGGGGGGGTTCAGCCTGGGCAGGGGGCTGGGGGCCCTCATCGCGCCGGGGTCGGGCTCTGCTCCCAGGGAAGGGGCGATGGGACGAGGGGCAGCGGCCTCAAGTTGTGCCAGGGCAGGGTGAGGTTGGCCCTGGGGAACAATTCCTTCCCCAAAGGGCTGTCAGGGGCTGGAAGGGGCTGCCCAGGGAAGGGGTCGAGTCCCCAGCCCGGGGGGGATTAACAGCCGGGCAGAGGCGGTGCTGAGGGCCAGGGTTTGGGGGTGGGATGGCAGGGGTAGGGGAACGGTTGGACGTGATGATCTTAGAGGTATTTTCCAACCTAAACCATTCTATGATCCTATGATACGTCTGGTTCACACCTGGACCCCGAAGCCAGGGCGGACAGCTTCCCGCCACCTCTTGGCAAGGTCTGGTTTGCCGTTGTCTTTGTTTTCATCCTGAAGAGGCTTTGCTGCCACATTTACAATGTATGAGAAGGGCCAAGTTTGGAGGAAACACAAAGTTTTGCTCGCGTGTAAATGAATTTTTTTTGGCAGACGTTGCTTTCGCAGCATCGGAAAATTCCTGGCTTTTGCTTCGAATCCAATTGAAACATTGACAAATATAATGAAATCCTCCACGCAAATGGGAATTTCCATATTTTGTATTAAATATGCTCTCTAAAGGCTCAGCTGATGTAGTGAATCGTGTGTAACCCGCTCCGGCACGTCCCCACTTGGGCAAAGATGTCCCCAAAGGGTCACTCCCATCTTTTGGAGTCACTGGCCACCAAAGCCGTGTTGGGCTGGAGAAGCCCAGGTGGAAGATGTGTCTTGGAGAGGAGTTGGGCTGAAAATGGAATGATCCAGAAAGGTAAAACCGTGGAGCAGCCAGCAGCATTTCAGCTTTTCCAAAACGATTCTCGCAAGTCAAACCATAAACAACATTTTCTCTTCTTTCTCTTAAAAAAAAACCTCCTTTTTTCTTGCTTTGCTTTTTTTTTTTTTTTTTTTTTATTGTACAAATTATTCCTGGCAACCCCTCCTTTTTAACTGCTTGCTGCTTCCCCAGCCAACAGCTATGCATTTCATCCCAAACTCAGCTTTCTATTTTCAGTCGAGTGAGCAGTGGGAAGAGAATTTTGCCCTAAAAATGTGCTCGGAGGAGTCGGGATGCCATATGTGCCTGGAGATATTAAGAGCTTGTCGCCAGCCCCCTGAACAGGGGAACTGCGCTTGCTGGGGCTGCGGGCGTTAAGCGGGGACCAGGGACTTGGCTGGCTCTTGGAAAAACATGAGATGGAAGAGGGTCAACAGTAGGGTGGTGAGGAGGCTACAGCTTGCAAACAAGACTCGAGAGACGTGGGGGTTTATTCCAGCTCGGCTGTTGGGTGAAACCTCCCTCCGTGCCTCAGTTTCCCCAGTGCTCTGCTCATGCAGCCTGGGTGGGTAATTTCATGGAGGGAAATACAGCGGGAAAGAAAAAGGCAGATGTGGCATCAGGGGTATGGCCAAAATGCCATCAGCTTGCTTTTTGGCTTGCGGGGTGGGAAACGAAGCGCGATCCCTGCAGCGGGTGCTGCATCCCATCTCCCTGCTCATGTGGGATGCCCCTGCCAACCTGGTCTGTGCGGGATGGAAGCAAGGAAAATCTACCAGCCACCTCCAGAGGAGTCTAAATAACTCCTTGATTATCTCATTACTTCTCCAATAAACAGCTCAGCTCCTTGAAGGATGCACCCTGCCACGGTGCTGTGCATGTGCCCATGCCCAGAGGCCACTTGGGCTGATGCTTGATGAGCTCCTGGTTGCTCCTGCTCTTGGAGGATGCTCTCGGCATCGGGATGGGGCCTCGCACCTTCTGCCCCTGTCCCGAGCTGAATTGCGATGGGGAGGCAAAGGGAATGGGAACGATGCACCTTTTGGGTGCATATTTCTCTCTTGGGGTTCATTATCACAACCCAGTATTATTGCAACCCAACAATAAGCAATTACTGCAACCCTGCAACATTATTGCAACCCAAGAAATGTTATTTTTGCAATATTTTTATTGCACTCTTATTGCATCCCAATAATGCTCAATTATTGCAACCTTGCCATTGCTTTTGCAGGATGGAAGAGCTTGGCTGCCGGCAAGCAGTGCTAACGCTGGAATAATTCCTGCCTTCGCACTGGGCAACCAGTTGGCTTCGCAACCGCTTTGCAAACTGTTTGGAAGCAACGGTGTAAGTAATCATGCCAAAAGATTTTGGGGCTGGGTGAATGGGTTTGGAAGGTGCTGGGTGCACTGAATATTTGGCCTTCTTGCTTCTGGCATCCCAGAGCTTTTATGGTTTTCAAAGCCCCGGGAAGGACGGTCCGTGCTGCCACGTGTCTCCTGGATTTTGGCACTGGGATGTGCACGTGGCTTGGGGAGAAGGGAACCGGATCTCACCTCCAAAGGAGAGACATGAAGGGAGAGGGAAAGTGGAGAGATCAAAAGAGCGAAGCAGCAGCAGGAGGCAAGAAGAAGAAAGGTGGCAGGAGAACAAGACCGCTCCCAAAATAACCCTCCCGTTTGCTGCGCTGAAGACCAAAAACTCACACTTGGAAGGCTTTTTTGCAAGGGGAAAAGGCTGCAAGCTTTGCTGGAAGCGCTGCCTTGGGGTCCCCAGGGAGCCATCCCCATGGCTGAGCCAGGCGAAGCAGCTCCTGCTGCACACCCGGAGCAGTCCCTGTGGGGCTGTGTTTGATCGGAAACGCACCGGATTCCTCCTGAGATGGAGTTTGGGGAGGCAAAGCCCATCTTTTCTCATTTTTGTTATTTTTCTTCCTTCCTGGATGGTCTGGGTTAAATAGCAAACCCATTTCTAGGGGGGGGGGAACTGATTTTCTGGGTTGGGACCTACCTGCTTCACTTATTACCTACGGGTTGTGAGTCTGGGGGTGAGAAGGGGAGCGATCAATCCCAAATTTGTTAAGTGACATTCCTAGAAAAATGCTATTAATTTCTTTGCTAAGGCAACAGGTACTGAAACCCCTGGTGTGGAGGGATGATGGTTATTTGGGAGCATCTCTTGTGCTTGCTGGCATCGAGTTGTCCGGATGTGGAACAGGGATGGGATAATATCGGGGAGATCTCACTGCTCCCCACTGCTGTTTGGGTACCTAAGGGTAAGGCAAGGGTTTAAGCCAGCCCTTGGGTACCTAAGGGTAAGGCAAGGGTTTAAGCCAGCCCTTGGGTACCTAAGGGTAAGGCAAGGGTTTAAGCCAGCCCTTGGGTACCTAAGGGTAAGGCAAGGGTTTAAGCCAGCCCTTGGGTTTAAGCCAGCCCTTGGGTACCTAAGGGTAAGGCAAGGGTTTAAGCCAGCACTGCACAGTGATTTCCCAGCCCTTTTCTCCAGCTTGCTCTGGGCACTCGTTGCGTTGCATCCCCTTCTTCCACCCTGCGTCACTTGAGCGGAGGTAACCTGCAGCTGCCAGCCTGCCCCGTCCTCCCCGGTGATTAAAATGGCACCTGGATAATTAGGACATTTTGCAGGTAATTTAAAATGGAAGTCATTAGGCAGAAATAGCAACCAGCCTGCTCCGTGACATTGCCCTCCCCCACCCCGTTGCCCTAAATGTGGGCCCCGAGCATCCCAAGGTTGCCATCAAGCATGCAGCAGAAATAAAGTGATATTAATATAACAGAGCCCAGGAATTGAGAATAAGCTTAAAGACAACATTTCCAGGCTTGGAAGAGGAGGAAGATAAAAAATAATGAATAAATAAATAAATAAAGCAAGTTTCGTTGCCGGAGGAAAGCCGACAGACACCGTCTTTTGAGGTTGTTAAAGAGCCATCGTTAGATCGTGCTGCTGGACTGACAGCGGACTTGGCGGGGTCTTTAATTTGGCCTGAACATTTAAATCTTCTTTTATTACAGAGGGAAAAAAACCCCATGGCTATTGCTTGGTGTCTGATAGTCGTTCCTTCTGCTGAGGGCAGGGTGGGTCAGTCATTCCCCGGGCAGAGGTGAGCAATCATTTTCTATGGCCTGGCAGGTTTTATAAAGTACTCACAGCACTCATGAGATCCGATGGGATCATCAGCCCAGCTCTCCCAGCCCTGGGCCAGACACCATCCCCGAGAGGCAGCTTTTGGGACCCCAGTGCTCTGGGATTGATGAAACCCTCCCCAAAGGTACACAGTTTTTAGCCATAGATATCAAGAGGTGGAGCATTTCCTATTTTACTTGATAATTTATTCCCAGGGTTAATCATCCTCCGTGTTGAAAATGAGTGCCTAACTCCGATAGGAATTTGTCTGGCACCACCACCCTGCAGCCGCAGTTTGCTTGCCTTTCCCTGCCCACTATTTTCTCCCTGTGAAGCTGCTTATATATCGTTACAGCTCCCTTTTTTCCAGCTCCTCGAGTGATTTCCCTACAGCATCTGCAATTTTGCAAGGCTCTTCTTTGGCCTCCCAGATTCCCATCACAGGACCAGTCAGAGCCGCATCGCACCTATCTCAAAGCCCCTAAATAATGTGCCCACACCCCAGAGCCCTTCTGCAGGGTTCTTTTTCCACTCTGAGATGGAAAAATGCTTTCCAGTTCCCCATGCAAAATAAAGAGAACTCGCTGCTCCTTCCTCAAGCAGCTAGTCGGGGCTGATCTCAAGTGGTTTGGGATGCTTACAGCCCCGGCGCTGCTCTCTCCCTCCCTCGCCCATCTTTGCTTTCCATACCATGGTGACGGACCCGGTGCATGAAGAGATTAGCCCAGTGTCCGTGCCTCGGAGGAGCGACGTTTTCTTTTTATCTCTGGGAAACAGGCGCACTGGACGTGAGCCCTGCAAGGATTTATCGGGGTGCCCTGGATCTGCCTCTTCCTCTTCTGCCGGCTCCTTTGCACCCAGGGAGCACCAGACCCAGCAGGAGAGGTATAAAGGAGGGGTATAAAAGGCTTTTTTAAAAAATTTTTTATTTAAAGGGCAATCCCATGGCAATTTTGCAGTGAAATATCTTGGAGACAGCACCAACCCCATCAGCTCCTTTGCCCTCTCCTGGCCGTGGCTTTGGAAATCCTCTGTGATTCTTTGTTTTTTCAGAAAGGCACAGAAACCCTCCAGCCTTCGTGGCTCACACCGCTACGATTATGGGGCTGAAAGCAAAGTGAAATCCCTGGGAGGGGTGCAGAAGGAAAGGGATGCTCGGGGAGGGATGGGGATACAAAAATGCAAATGGTCCCTATGAGAAGTTGGCCCGGGAGGTGTTGCCCAAGGCTGCTGATAAGCAGATGGTTAAGACCCCTAAATGCTCACAGGGGTGTTCTGACCCTTCCTTTGCCTCCCTGGCTGCCAGGGATGTATGATATAGCTATGGTATAGGTATGGTATAGACACCAATACCCTCCATAACCCTCCTTACCTGTTTCTGGCCTCTCACTAATGGATGAACCTGCAGGGCATCTGCAGCATCCGATTTCTTATCCCATGCCCTGGGACATGAGAAGCCTTTTTGATGACCTCCCTGGATTTCTCCTGCTTTTTGGTATTCCCAGCACCTGCTGGGGATCTTCCCCCCCCCCCCCACCGTCTTTGCTATTGCATGGAGATGAGACGGGGAAGCGTGGTCCCTTTTTACAGGGTCTTGCCATTTTCATGGCATTTTCTTGCCATTTACCTACAGGTGCAGGTAGCCAAGCAGCTGCGATGTTTGGAAATGTGTCCAGGGGAGCCAAGTTATCCCCATTTTAAAGAAGGGAAACCTGAGAAAGGCAGAGATTAAGACAGCGCAAAGCTTGTATTTGTAGATGCTTGACTGCATCTCGAGCCCTGTTTTCCAGCAAGAACAGGCTGCTCTGAGCACTCAGTAAATCAGGGCCCTGTAAATGCTCTCGGAGAAGCACTTAAAAATCTCTGTGTGCTTTTAAAGATTGTGTCCTGTGCTGCGTGTCTGCAACCACCCCGAAACGATGTCGCGTTGCCCGACATTCCACGCAGCGACCATCTCTCAACCTGCTGTGGGAACCCGGTCCTTCCCCAGGAGATCCCCATGCGCTTCGCAAAGGAGAGCAGAACCATTAACTCCGTTGTACAACTGGGGAAACCGAGGCACGGTGTGCATTAGCCCTGAATTCACATCAATTGGCCTCATATCCCTTTGGTTGGGCTGTGGTTGGAGGAGCAGCCCAAGTGGAGAGCTGTCTCCAGATACGTGCGGGTGTTGAGCCACAGCTCTGCTCAGCAGGGCTGTGATATGCCAGTCCTCTGGCTAATGCTGCATTTTCTGACTGCTTTTGGCATCTTAGGGGGAAAAATAAAGACTTTTTCCTTAAATTTCCCATGAGCATCCCTCCCGCCCAGGGAGGATGGACCGGTGCAGGGTCATCCCCCCTGCCCTGCACATGAATTTCAATACGCCCTTCCCATTTTTATTTCATTCCCTACCTCTTCCTTCCCCATCTCCATGCTTAGGAGAAGCTCCCACCTCCTTGGCAGGGGAAGAAGAGGCTGAAGGTTTGCAGGGTGCACCACCGGTACGGTATTTCACAGCTGGTTGCTTTGTAATGGGATTCTTTTATTGAAAGTTGCTTCCCTGGATCCGGCTCTGATTAACAGATGCAAATCCCGCCCTGCATGCTGATGGATTCACTCTGCTCCCGGAGCAAAGCCTCCGAGACCCGACGGCGAGCTTCTCAACAACGGGAGTCGAGCAATTCAGCACCCGCTTGGACACCTCGACCCATGTGCTGCGCATTCCCAGGGCTGATCCAGCCCATCGATCCAGAAAAACTCCTGTTCGGCAAGAGCAGGATGCGGTCCCGGGTGCTTAGGCAGAGGATGAGGGGCTGGCAGGTTGAATTAATGCCGGGAGAGCAGATGCACACTTAAACAAACCATCCGCTTGCAAGAAGAAAACAATGACTTAGTACTTTCTAATTACCATCCCAAAGTCAAGCAATTACTCCTTATTCGCACGTGATTACTAAGAATAGCTTAAAATGAATAAACATTTGGAAAAAAAAAAAAAAAAAAGCTACTTGGTAAATTTTCATTAGCCAACAAAGTGAGTAAGATATTTATACTCTGGCACAGCCCCCATAAATAAAGACAAGACATTATCAGTAAATGAGTGAATTAGTATTGTGCTTAATTGCTAGAAATTATTATCAAGTTACTACAATTACTATAAATTACCAGCAGGATCAACCCTTTTTATTATTTTTCCAGAAAAAAAGAGAAATCTTATTGATATGCCTTATGCAGTTATAAATAATTTGGGAGGCAAGGGGCTGTTCCTCAGTGGAATTAATGTACGAGACACGGAGAGGCGAAGAGAAAGGCTAAACCGCGGGCGGCAGCTCATGCTTTGTCTCTGATGCCGTGGCCATGTGGCTGGGCACAGTGGCCAGTGGATGCCGGCTGTGGGGCCACGTCCAGGGCAGGGCTGGGGGGGTTTGGGTGGGAATTGGCATGGATGGAAGGGATGGAAGTGTGCAAATGCATGAAAGGACTGCAGCGACACTCAAGCCCACGATTCCAGCCTTCTGCATCTCTTTCGTGCACACTCTTCATCACCTGCAGCCACCCAAACGCCTACAAGGGCACAAGAGCTGTGGGTGCCACCACCAGCAATGCTGGTCCTGGCCAGCATCTGATCCCACGCGCCCGCACGCTCCCGTGCTTTTCTCTAATTACCACCCGCACCATTTGCTCACTGCTTTTGTTGCCTGGGGTTGCAGTACCCAAATTAAATTCTCCCTCCATTGCCTGCCCTTCAGCATCATTTTCTGAAGGGTGGGTTTCCATAGGAAGGGATGCAGCAGGGGAAAAACAGGTTGGGATACAGGGAAAAACGACAAAAGCCCCATGATGGAGATATTTTGGTGTGCCGGCGACCCAAAAGAAGGATTTAGGCAGGATTTTGGACTTTGTCAGTGTTGGAGCTTGGAGGCTTTTCAAGGTGACCATGCGCCGGTGTTAGTTTGTCTCCTGCATCTCTGGGGTTTAGGGAGATGGAGAGAGCCTGGGGAACATCTTGCAAGAGCTCCGGAGCTGCCTGCAGACAACCCGAGACCCAAGGACGGGTCCGTGCACCTGAAACCCATCTGCTGCTTCCAGCTCGATCAGTTGGTCTAATAAAAGATTTTATCTGTCCCTATGAAGTGTCTGCTCTCCTGGCCTTAGACCCAGCACAGCTGCGGCTTTCCTAGAGCAAACACGGTTGGGTCTTTCACTTTGGGCAACACTCCTATGAAATCGGGGGCTATAAATCCTTCTCGTTTCCCCTTGTGTGAAACTGGGGGATAATGAGCGGGACGTGTGAAGTCTTGATCAGCTGCTGCTGGTGCGGCACACCCGTGTTTTGAGATGAAAAGCCATAGGGGGGGAAAGGGGGAAAGCGGTTATTAGAGCAGAAGCGTATTGGGAAAAAAAAAAAAAAGTCTGAATTTCAATTACGCCCCTGGAGCTCGACACCGTTGCAAGCCGTGGAATTTCCATTATTGCTTTGCTTATTATTACATGTTTTGCTTTCTGACACCCCACCTACCAGCAGCCCAGATTCCAGGGTGCTAATCCAGGGGCTGGGTGGAGCTGCGGCTCCCTCGCCCCATGGCACTAATTCGGGTCTCGGGGGCACCTCGCCCCGTGCGAGTCCGCGCGGTATCTGCGGGCAGGTGTCAGCAGCGATGGCTTTGTACAGCTCCGCTGCCAGCTCCCCATCCCTCAGGAAAAGACACTTTTGCATCGGAGCAGAGATGCCCTGCAGGTGTTTATGGCTTTATATTATTGATATAAATAATAACGAGTAAGTAGAGCCGTGTTGCAAAGGTTGGGGAGGGAGCATATGGACCCATGTTTTTAGCTCTCAGGCTCATGTGTGCACCCAGAAACCGGCAGATCATTTGCAAACTTTTGCAATGTGTTGGGTCACAGCGATGCATGGACATGATGGACGATGACAGGGACTCTCCTGCCCCTTGAAGGATGGGCATGGGACTGGAAATGTCTTGGGAAATCAGGTCTAAGCAGCCAAAGTTGACAGTCTGCTCCTGAAAAATGATAAGGGAGTTGTAAAAGCAAAAAGAAATGCAGAAATACCCCAAGATTTGGCAGCTGCCCTTTGCAAGCTTGGCGGCTTTGCAGCACCTCAGTGCCAGCTTTGCATGCTTGTCCTTGCCACCGTGCGATGGAGAAACTTATTGCCCCACAGAAAGGGTTCTATGCCTCCTCCTTCTTGTGCTTCTCCCTCCTTCTTCCTTCCTGCCCTCATCCTTCGCCTTTCTGGAAAAAGCCACAGGCCAGGGTCCCGTGGTTCAACAAGGCCAAGTGCAAGGTCCTGGGTCGGGGTAACCCCCGGTATCAATACAGGCTGGGGGATGAAGGGATGGAGAGCAGCCCTGCCGAGAGGGACTTGGCGGTACTGATGGATGAAAAGCTGGCCATGAGCAGGCCATGGGCGCTGGCAGCCCAGAAGCCAACCCTACCCTGGGCTGCAACAGGAGAAGCGTGGCCAGCGTCGAGGGAGGGGATTGTGCCCCTCTGCTCTGCTCTGGTGAGACCTCCCCTGGAGCCCTGCGTCCAGCTCGGGAGCCCTCAGCACAAGGAGGACATGGAGCTGTTGGAGCGGGGCCAGAGGAGGGCTACTAAAATGCTCCGAGGGGCTACTAAAATGCTCCGAGGGCTGGAGCCCCTCTGCTCTGAGGCCAGGCTGGGAGAGTTGGGGGTGTTCAGCCTGGAGCAGAGGAGGCTGCGGGCAGAGCTGAGTGCGGCCGCTCAGGGCTTCAAGGGGGCCCAGAGGAAAGGGGGGGACAAGCTTTTTAGCAGGGCCGGCTGGGACAGGACAAGGGGGGATGGCTTGAAACTGAAGCAGGGGAGGTTTAGACTGGATCTAAGGCAGAAATTCTTTCCAGTGAGGGTGGTGAAAGCCTGGCAGGGGTTGCCCAGAGAGGGGGTGGAGGCCCCATCCCTGGGACCATTCCAGGCCAGGTTGGCCGGGGCTGTGAGCAACCTGATGTGGTTCAAGGTGTCCCTGCTCCTGCAGGGGTGTTGGGCTGGGTGACCTCTGGGGGTCCCTTCCCACCCAAAACATTCCATGATTATGATTCTATCCTGTAAGCGTACAGGACCCGCTGTTGAATGGAAGTAGCATGGGACCCCGCAGCCGCCAGCTCCCTGCCTCTTTGGAGCTCAGCCCGGGGTGCGAGCACGACCCTAACGCGCTCAAAATGAGCTGAGGGGATGCAGGAGGAGCAAAAGGCAACGGCAAATGAAGATGCTGCAGGTGAGAAAGGGGAGGGAAGGGATTTGAAGAGCTGCCCCTCCGAATCCACCTGGTGTACCCAGGCTTAAATCTGTGCTGCCCCATTGCTAAACCCTTCCCTGCACCAGCATCACGCTGCCCCGGCCTTGTTGGAAGAGGAGCTGATGGCTTTGCAAGGCAAACCCTGCCTGGGCTGTAGGTCCTGTCCCCACTGACACCGTTTCATCCCTGTAGTCCACTTGGCCTATATGGGGATTATATAGGGGGTTATATATGCATCCCAGGGATGAGGCAGTGCAGAAGAGGAGAGGAAGATGGATAGGGCGCAGGAGCCGGCTCTCTCCCCCAATTCCTAAACATGAGTCAGCAGGATCCCTGCTTTCAAAGCTGGCTGCTCTCGAAAAGGCATTTGCATTTCAGAGAGATCCTGCTTTGCTCTCCCACTGACAGTGTTTAGCTTTTGTTTAAAAGCAGGGCTCCTCCGCAGCGCTTCGATAGGGGCCGAGCAGAGGAGACAAGAGGCAGGAGCCTCTGGGTTTGATCATTTCTTCCTTTGCCTCTGCCAGCTGAGTCCCTCGCCAAGAGGAGCCTCTTTCAAAATCCAAGGCTCATCGGAAGAATGAAAGGCGGCTAAGCAGGGGGATGCGGCTGGGACGTGCTCGCACGTGTGCGCACACCAGCGTGTTCAAAAGGCAAATTTGGGAGAATTCATCCACCTGGGGCTAGGCACCTCCATCAGCCTGGGGTTGCTTTTAATCACCCCAAGTGGCTCATCCCAATGCCGTCTGCTGGAGGAGACCTCCAAGAGAGAGCACCTGCAGAGAGGTGGCTTAGTAGCTTTTGAGTAGGAGGGTGCCCTGCAGCTCTCTGCTAAAATCCATTGCCTTCCCATGCTGTGCTGTGCAGCTCTTGCCTTGCACCCCAAAACTCCCAGGTCCCCCCGGCATGGCCATGGCCATGGCAGTAGCTGCATAACATCCCCGCTCATATTGCGAGGCTTGCATTTTCATCCCCTCTTCAGGCACATTCACCTCGACCAGCTGAAGATGCCCTGTGCCGCTGTCAACTTATTTTTTCCTTACAAACTGCTCCGACACCATTGGCTTCGTTTCCAACCAGCGGCAAATATTGCCCAGATGAGTCACGCAACGTGGAGCTCCTCATGAATCACCCCGCCTGCGTGACTCGGCGGCTTTGTACATTCACAGCCAACAAATTTCAGCCTCCCGCGTGTTTGCAAATTGCTCATTTGCTCCGGCGTGCCCAGCTTGGTGCGTGGTCTCCCGAAACGTCGTGTGCTTCATGCTTGGAGAATCGTAGGTTGATGGGTTAATGCAGCTGGACCGCAGGGCCACGGCACCTGGGACACGATGGCGTGAGCAATAGCCCTGCCGTATCCCCTTTAATCCACTATTTCCAATAAGAAAACATGGCTTTTTCCGCAGAAGAATGAAAAATAAGTGAATAAAGGCATGGAGAATAAAGTTTGAGGTTTCCATTTGGAATATTGCAGCTGAGTGATGATTAATACAGAAACTGGGGAGAATCTGGGGAGTTTTGAGGTCGTGGGGATCCAAATAAGCCTCCGTAGGAAATAACGTCACCGTAAGAGGAGCGGCAAAGCCAGTGCCCTGCTCTGGTTCGTGGGCATCGTTTTGCCTTGCTCATGATGACGGCAGGCTTTTGCCTTTTGCTTTCCTTTCCTAAAGGTCGCAAAATAGCAAGGCACAATGTATTTCCATGAAGGCTAAATTTAAGGCTGTGGGGGAGATTCCAAATTGGAGTGGTCTGAGGACATCGCGTAGGACCGGGATGGGGTTTGCTATCGCAGAGATGTCCATGTCGGGGATTTTGGTTTATATACTGGGAGGTTTAACCGAAGGGCTGAGGATGGGAAGTTGAAGATCTTAGAGTCCCGAAACAGAAGGTTTAGACAGGATCTAAGGAAGAAATTCTTTCCAGTGAGGGTGGTGAAACCCTGGCAGGTTGGCCAGGGGCTGTGAGCAACCTGATGTGGTTCAAGGTGTCCCTGCTCCTGCAGGGGGGTTGGGCTGGGTGACCTCTAGGGGTCCCTTCCCACCCAAAACATTCCATGATTCTATGATTTTCAAGTAGATCCGGTTCCCAGAAAATGCCCTGTATGTGTTCTGGAAGCAAATTAGCCCCAAAATATAGTAGTTTAGGCTTGTTTGCAGCTTTTCACTATAATAAATTACCAACTTTTGAATTGAATGTTTGTATTTTCCTTTCTTTTCAAATAAAACCTCAGTTCACTGATGCTTTCTTCCCCTACTCCATCACTTCGTAAAGAAAAAGCATAAAAAAATAAAAATATCAGTGAACAGATCCCACCACCACCTTGAAGGATCTCCATAAAACACTACAACTTGGCTCTTTTTCCCCAAGATGTTGTCGCAAAAAGCCCCTTGGACAGCCAGGTGCCTTTTTTTCCCCCTCATTCCCTATCCCAGTTTCAGTGAAACAACTCCCAGCCCTTCATTTTCAGCTGACCACGTCCCGAAGTTGCTCCTGGCATTAGCATTCAACGCCAAGCCAGCCCTGAAATCAAACACTGCTGCTCTGCTCTGGTATCTTTTTTCCCCTCTCTGCATTCATCACGTTGCTGTAAATCAATCCTATCAGCTCCTGAGTAAATAGAATCGTTTCAAAACATTGAAATAACTCCACACACACCTTTTTTTTTTTTTTTTTTTTTTTTTGCAAAAAGAAGAAAAATCAGAACAAATAAGGGAATGAATAAGTAAATACAAAAAAAAAATTAGGTGGTTTGGTGATTTTTTTTTTCATGCTTGCTGGCTTTTTCCTTATCCAGGTGTTGTGTGGCTTAAAAGATTCCCCACATTTTGCTGACCCACAGGTAGGGTTTGCTGGGGTTTTGCTTCCAGTGGATGGAAATAGTGGGTGAGAATAGGAGCAGGGGTGGGGTGTGACCCAAAAGGGCTGGTGGGACCCATTGCATCTGCATGGTGCCGTCAGAGCGGGTTTGCTCCCCATGGGTTTGGGGTGAAATGCTCATTTGCAAAGCTGCATTTATATTTGCAACTCTCAAATCCCACGGCATCTCACAGCTCAGCCCACGCCACCCCTGGGCCGGCATCGCTGTTGCCTCTTGGCTGCCCCGGTGAGACAAAACCTCAAATCTAACCCAAGGTCTTTGTCTCTAAGCCCAGCCTTGCTGGAAAAGATGCTGAAGCTCAAGGACCCATTGAATTGGGCTGTGTGGAGCCTCTCCTTTGCAAAAGGAGCTCGCAGCCCCTCGACGCCAGCCCTTGGGGTGCCCCCATCCTCTTTGCACGCAGCAAAGCCCCGGGGTTTTACCACCAGGGGTGCAAGCCCCGCGATTCGGGATGATGATGGGAGAAGCATTACTGCACAAGCAGGAGTTTAGGAAATAAATAGATTAAAAAAAAATCTAAAGCCTTATAGCTGAGTACTGCTAATAACAATATATTATGGCAACAGCAGAGGCACGGGAAAGGCTCGGTGTATTTATAGAGCTAACTAACGAACCCTCGGATCCAGGTGCCACGTTTTGACTCCATACCACCTTCTCCACTGGATTTGGTCTCTGCCTGAGCATTATTTTGGAAAGAGTTATTATTATCCCTGATTTATCGCTCTGCACTAGGGGGAACTCTTACTTTCTGCCGAGACAATTACCGAACCCTCGCGGAGAGCCACTTCAAGGAATCGCAGCCTCTGCTCCGCCGCTGATTGCAGGCAGACGGGGTGATGTTGCTTTACCAAGAGGATGGTTGATTAGGTATCGAGCTTCATCGCCCCGTTACCTGCAGATGGTATTTTTGTCTGTATTAAACGGGCAGTTTAAAGCCCCTTAATTATTAAAACAGTAGCTTGTGATCTGTTTTGGTGGAGATGTCTGGTGGAGATGTCTTTTTTTTTTTTTTTTTTTTTACCCTTTCTGGGAAGTTTTAGCTCTCTTTTCCTTCCCTTTGCTGTTTCAAAAAGCAGACGTGCATGCACACAAGCGCACGTGTCTTGCTGCTCCGTTGCTTGCTCGCCTCCAACTCTATCCTCTCCACCGCTCATCACCGCCTCCTACCCTACCTTCCCAGGCTGATACAGGCCTATCAAGAATATAATCAGAATAAAGTCAATTAAGGACAGGATTAGACTGAGAGGAGGTTAATAGAACTGTGACAACAAGACATTTATTCACAAGTCTTTCCCTTCCACCCTTCACTGTCCAAGCCTATTTTCCCCGGGCCCATCAGAAACGAGCTGCATGCTAATGTTTCGCTAAGCACGCTGCGATCTGTGCGAGGAAAGCCCTCATGAAAAATTTAAAAAGCACCCCAGAAAAGGAGTTTCTGGGCCCAACAACACCCCTCGTGCCAAAATTGCCCCAGCCCTGCTATGTGCTAGTTGGTAACCCCCTGGGAAATAAGGGTTTCTGGGCTGTGAAAACACGAGTTTCAGCTTTTTGCTCTCTATTTTGCATTGCCCTCTGCCTTTCCTCTCCAAAAGAATTTTAGAAGAACCAAAATATCATCATTTTGAGGTCCAGCACACATAGCAAACCCTCCAGGTCGAGCAGCAGCAGCCCCATTTTTGGGCAGTGGATGGCACTGCAGCAAGAGCACAGTTGCACCCCAGATGAGCGGGGCTGGAAATTTAAATTCCCTACCAAAAGCTGAGTGTGGGGTTTTATTTCTGAGTGATTTTACCACGCAGTTGCTTGGAGACGACCATTCCATCACCAGATGTGCTCTCGCAGCTTTGCATCCCCACCGCAATTGCGCCATGAGGACCTCTCCTCCCCAAGTGGCTTCTCCAAGCTCTTCAACCACCTCTGGGGCAGCCGTGCAGGACATATTCGAGGCTGCTGAAAGCGCACGTTGTTTCCTCTCCCTGGAAGAGGACTGAAACGCCAGCAAAAAACCAAGGAGTATTTGGAGGTCGAGAGCAGCCGAGGGTTTGCGGAGTCACTGTTGCGGTTATTTGCATGGATAACGAGCCCACCTGAAAGTATGAATAAACCCTGAATTATACAAAAGCTTGCGAATAGGTGGAAGTGGAGTGGAGGGAGGTGTCTACACAAATTCTGGACTGTTTTTATTGTTTCCATTGCGATTTTCCCAGCTTGCTGTGGTGAGAATTGAATTGAGAGTTGATGGTGCCATCTGTCTTGTCCAGCTGGGCGCATCTGTAAATCACATGGGGGACTGGCTGCTTTTTTCGGTGGGCCAGGTAAGTATCCCAGCACTCAGTGACATCATGATGGGCATGGTACAAGTCATGAAAATAAAAGGATGGTGCCAAAATCCCAAAGACTGCAAAGAAACGATATAGCCAGTGTGGAGCTTGGGAGATGTCCCAGACCTACCAGAAAACATCTATTTTTTGGGGACAGGGGCACAATCCCCTCCCTCGACGCTGGCCACGCTTCTCCTGATGCAGCCCAGGGTAGGGTTGGCTTCTGGGCTGCCAGCACCCATGGCCGGCTCACGTCCAGCTTTTCATCCATGAGCACCCCAAGTCCCTCTGGGCAGGGCTGCTCTCCATCCCTTCATCCCCCAGCCTGTATGGATACTGGGGGTTGTCCCGACCCAGGGGCAGGACCTTGCCCTTGGCCTTGTTGAACCTCATGAGGTTCCCATGACCCCACCTCTCCAGCCTGTCCAGATATTCCCCTGTAGGTTTGTCGGAGGGGCCAGAACTGGCCCTAGGGATCACAGGCAATGGCAGAAAAAAACAGAGAGAGTGCATACAGAACTATTCTGGATACAGTACTCCTGTAAGTACTCCTAAATTAGTACTTCTCCTGCCACGATTGCATCTGCGCCTGCATATTTAGTTCTGGACTGGATCGTTTCTCCCCAATTTGTCTAATCCTTTGCTGTTGCCCAACCTATCACTTGGATTTCCACCAAATCCTTTGGAAATGAGTTCCACAGTTTAACCAATTATTTCTGTTAAACTTGCCTTTTGCTAGTTTTATCCAATGCCACTTCAATCTTAAGATGCTTGCAGGAATGAGGATTTCCATTTCACCTTCTCCATGCCACCACGGTTTGTAAACTGCCATTAAATCCTCCTTTGGCTCCCTCTTTTCCAAGATAAGAAACCTGAGTTATTTAATCTCCTCTGGTATGAAAGCCTTTGTACCTTTTCTAGTTGCACCCATGAGGAATGGATTTCATTAAGCAATAAAAGCTCATTTGTCTGGTTTAGCTTAATTCGCTTTCTGAGATGCAGGAAGGCGAGGACCCGGGTGGGGTGAGAGCCATAATAACTCCTCTTTAGTTGCCCTGAATTCCCTTATTTTGTACAAAAAAAAAATCTGTAATCCAAGGTTGATATCTCAAGTGCTAGGGGCTGTGTGCCTAAGTTTTGCAGAGGGGCAGCAAATTTGTGAGATTTGATGATCCCCCGTGGTTTTTGTGTGGGTTTTGCCCCAGCTCCTGTCTTGACCAGGATGGGAAGCAGCACCCAAAGCGTGCCCTGGGTCTGCACATGGTCCTGGAAGTGGGGATGCCAACTGAACCTGGAAAAGCTTGGCTGAAAGGGGATAAGCGTTAAAGAAATTGTGCCAGGAGGTGCAGAGGCTGGGGGAACAGCTCTACAGACACGCACGTTATTGCAATGCCGCCGTTGAAGAGCATTTCATCTCACTTCTGTGCTCATGTTCATGGTTGGAAGAGAGATGCCCACAGAGAGCAAACGCTGCAAAAAAACCACAGATTCTTTTCTGAAAGCTTTTGAGGAGTTATTTTTCTGAAAAAATAATCCCCTTACTTGCACATTTCTTTCATCCTTCCTGTAGGTGCGCTCAAAACAACCTGAAAATGAAGACAGCCTTTGCTGGGATTCAGGGATGGACTCTTAACCACCTCTGTGCTGGGAAAAGAGCAGCAAAATCCATCCAATTCCACTTCAGAACTTCACAAAGTCTCAATTCATTTGTCCCCATCATCTTCCCAGGAGCTGACTAATCCTCCTGCAGCCAAGAGCTCGCTGCCGACTTCACCTCTCGGGGGAGAGACTCACCCTCTCCTAGACCTTTTGTGAGAAGTGGCACCGTTATCCAATTTCCTCCTAATTGCGCTAACAAGGATGAATTAGGACTTTCATCAACAGGGGCGAGTGATCGGTTTGGAGTCAGCCATGGGCAACAGAGCCAGAGATTAAACAAAACTATCATGTTAATGTCTAATAATACAACAGCAAGTGGAAATTAAGCACAAGACAAATATGCTGTGCCGGCGACATTGGAGAGTTTGTTCTTTAAACACAACGTTATTTTAAAGGCAATGCTATTATTAGGGCCATCTAACTTAATTTTGTAGGCATAATAGAAAAGTAAATGTGCCGCAGTTGCACTTTATGTGCAATTTCGAAAACAAACCCAAACTGGGGGAGAACGCTGCATGTTTCTGAAATAGCCACTCCAGCTAAATTCCTTTCTGATATACGTTAATTATATCCAGCAGGGAACGGACGATTTCATTTGGAGCCGTGGTAGACAGCTGGATGCTCCCTGTGATGGGAGTGAACCCCGCGACGTGCCAAAAAAAAAAAAAAAAAGTGAGAGCAGCCACGGGTTCCCCCCCATCTCACTGCAAAATCCAGGGGGGTATTTTAACCCCTGGTTTGCTGCCACCGTGACACGAGGCAAGCGGATTGATTCCTTGGTACGGAACCCCCATTTATCATCTGGATGCTCATAAATGCATCGCTGATGATTTTCCTAGGGCAGCAGGTTTATTGGGTGGGTCTGGCATTTTTTCCTGCTTTGTCTGGTCGGAAACTATTTCCATCTGGGATGATGGGGGTTTGTGCCCCCCAAAATGCCCAAGGAAAGCAGTGGGAGGCAGCGCTGCTAACTCCCCCCTTTGCCTGTGCAATGCAATCTCCAGATTGATCCGAGTGCAAAGTGATGCAATCCAATTCCCCGGCACGCATTTTGTTTTTTTCCAGTGGTGATATCATTTTTCCCTTTTATTAAGTTGCATAAAAACTATGTCTTAGTGCTTGAACATCTTGTCCTGCACTTAAGGGAATGTTTCAGATGAGCAGCGGCTTTGAAAGCCCTCTTCCTTTATTAATATCCAGCTCTTCTCTGGGACATTACCCCTTGTTTCCTGACAAACAGGGAGCTAGAGCAGGCTGTAATGGCCATGCAGCGGTGCTCAGATCTCATGCTTTTGGGGTTATCTCCTTTTTGCTGCATGTCACCTCTCCTGGATCCCAAGGACACGGTTCACAGTGGTGTAAATCTGGCATCACCGTGGGCTTTTGCTGGTGATGCTCGAGAAGGGGCCAATTTGCACCTCCACGAGCATCAGGAGAGCAGGGCACTGCAGTGTGGCTCGTGAGTGCTTCTAACAAATCACACCGGGAGCCATCTCCTCCCTGGTCTCTTCCTGAGCCAGCTCACGAGGGTCTCATGAAGCCTAAAATAGCAAAGGAAAAAGGTTCCAAAGCACTTCCCGACCCACTGTTTATGCCTCATTGATGCTGAAATGCTTTCTCCCCTGGCCGGTGCATTCAGTGCATATTAAACACAATATGAAATTCCGTCTCAGAAAACCCCAGAGATGGCTCTATCGACTGTCCTTTAAATAGAATTAAAATTGACCCGAGACAAATCTGCAAACCTATTGAATTACACAGTCCACCACTGAGCTCAGGCTGGCCTTGCAGGAAGAAATAAAGCAGCCCGGAGCAGAAATGAGGTGGACATGATGACATGACGATGGGAACCTCTCAAGATGGACTTTCACAAATACGTGGCATGAACTGGACAGGGGATAAAAAATGAGCCCCTGTGGTGTGGGTTGCATGAGGTTTTGGGTGCAATAGGTGAAGGGCAAGAAGTGGTTGCAAGATGGATCATGGCAAGGTGATGACTTAAAGAAACACGGAGAGCCTGTTCATCCCCCTGTTCTTCCTCCCCAGCATCATGCTTTGAGCTCCACGCTAAAATAATTAACGTGGCATGAAGAGAAAAAAACCCAGGAGCTAATCTGCTTTGTGTCCCTCCCTGCCTTGGCCTTGTTGGAGGAGAGGGGAAATGCATGGGGTTGCTTAGTGATGCTTTTCAACTTTTGACTGGCATCTGTGCATGTTGTGCCTGTGCATCCAGAGGCCTATCTATAGGCCATCTAATGGGCTCCGGTGGGAGCCTGGCCCACGGCCCACGAATCAGCAAACCTGGAGACTCATCAGCACTTCAGGCATCAGTGGCATTTTAAAAGACCTTTATCATGAGTGGAATTAACAGGATACATCCCTCAGGAACCTGTTAGCTATTTTATTCAGACCCCCACGGATGAAAAAAAAATAATAATCTGCATCTATTTTGTTTGAAAAAAAAAAAAGTTGTCTTTAGGGCATTTGTACTATTCAAGGCTGTGCGATGCCAGGGGACAATGGGAGGCGTTTTATCATCTTCTCTTGCTGGTTGAGGCCGAAGATATATAGGTCACTTGGCAGGGTAAAAATGAATCACTGCGAGCACGGGTAGCCTCTCCTTGCTGGAGTATCCCTGCCTTGGGAAGCAGTATCAGGTCTGCAAGGAGGTCCCGGTGATCCAGGCCATTTGGGGCTGAACGCCCTGGTGGGGAAGTGCAAGGGGAGCGGTGGGGTACACATGGAGCCGTGCCTTGGTGACCCAGCTGGAATCTTTTCTTATCCTTCTCTCTTCGGTGCAAACTCTTGCACATGCTGTTATCTCCCTGGTCTCCAAATAGGAGGAAACGATGGCAAGGCTTGAGAGCGCACCCCTGATTTATACCTGGGTGCAAGCCCAGCACAACCCAGCCCCAGCCGTGGCTATTATTAGCTGACAGAATTTAAAGAAAAACTATATAAATCTCCCCTTGTGCCATAAATACATTTCTGCCTTGGGAGACCACGAAGAAGCTCATTATACCACATCCTGAGAGAGAGGCATGTGTCATCTGCGGTGACAAGCCAGGCAGCCTCAAGTTACCTTGCTGGCCGGGCCTGGGGAGCATTTGTTGAAGTTAAAGGGAGTTTGATGGCTGCTCAGGGCTGAGCAATAGAAGATGCTCAATTTTGGCAAGGCAGGAGCCCAGGAAGCAGGATTCCTGGGTTTCGTTCCCCCTGCCTGGTCCCAGCAGGGAAATATAAACCATAAATTAGAGGAAAAAATTGTGGGAGGCTGGGTTTGAGGGCTGCTGCAAGCTGTTCTGTTAGGTGGGTCATTTTTTTTTTTTGCAGGTTGGTTTTCTCCCAGGGCTTTTCTGCAGGTGAATGCAAGCAAAAAAGAAAAACAAGAGAGGGAGGTTTGTGTCTGAACGTGGGGCCAGTGCAGTGATGATGCTCCATGGGCCTGGGACCAGTGCAGTGTCTGATGATGCTCCATGGACCTGGGGCCAGTGCAGTGTCTGATGATGCTCCATGGACCTGGGGCCAGTGCAGTGTCTGAGATGCTCCACTCCATGGACCTAGGACCAGTGCAGTGTCTGATGCTCCTCCATGGACCTGGGACCAGTGCAGGGTCTGATGATGCTCCATGCATCTGGGACCAGTGCAGTGTCCGATGATGCTCCTCCATGGACCTGGGACCAGTGCAGGGTCTGATGATGCCCCATGGACCTGGGACCGGAAGACATCCCTGAGGAATTTCATGCATCGCTGGTGGAACTGCCTCTTTTTTTTTTTTTCCCACAAAGTTTTCCAGTGTGTTTTTTCACTCCCATTGGGTTTAAAAACTTCCTTTCCCCTATACGTACAAGGCGCAGCTATAGATCTCTATTAGCATGCAACGCAGAGCAGCAATCTCTGTAGTACAAACCAGTTCTCCAGATTGAGAACTTGCCAAGTGCTGGATAAGCTGTAATAAAGTCTCTTGTTGTAAGAGCACCCCGCTGACACAGGCTCTGATCTGAAAGGAGTGGGAGCAGAATTAAATTCCCTCGGCTGAAGCCTGTCCATTATTCTTGGGCATTGGATTGCAGGAGCCGAAAAAAGCCGCTCTGGAAGCAATAAAACGCTGGCTATGGAGAGTCCTGAAGTGTCGTGTGTGTTTGGCATTGGGAGAAATCGCAGAAGGCAGCTTCAAAAGCACAGCAGCTGCGGCTACCCGGGGCTTGCAAGAGGATTTTTTCGGGGGGAAAAACGCAATCCTGGGAAAAGGGATGGGAGCTGGAGAGCAGGGAGGGAGCGTCGAGCTTGGCTGCACGTTGCCTAAAGCCCACCCGATGCGGAGAGCTGCTGAGCGGCATCGGTCCCTCAGTGCCCGGCTTCAGGCAAGTCACTTCAAGGCCATGTTTTTAATAAAGTTTGAAGGCAAAAGGCTCAGCCAGGCGCCTCATGGGATTTTCAATAAGGTCTAAGCACCGCAAGTCCTTGAAATCCTGCAAAGTGGGTGAGGAATGAGCTGAAGTCAGGTGAGCATCATGGACCTGGTGCGCAGAGAGCATGGGTGTTGCATGGCTTACCCACGGGAGAACCAAAACGGATTTGCTGCAAAATACCCTGGAGTTTCTCCCTTTTCAGATCAAAAAGCCTGAAAAGATGCTTTTCAGCCTGAAAAGCGTTGCATTCCATCCTCCAAATCTTGTGTGTCTGCCTATCAGCCCCATCTCCCATCCTCGCTGCCAAGGGAAGAGCCCTTCTTCTCCGGCACTGGCCGAATGGCTTTATTAAGATGCATCTTGTATCGATGCCCTTTCCTCTCCCTCCCATGCCGTTCCCCTGATCTTTGTGTCGGCTGCAAACTTTATCAGGGGTGACGTAATATTTTCTTCCAGATAATTGATAAAAATGTCAAAGAGCAGCGAGCCGGCCCTTGCAGGCAGCGGGGAGCAGAAGACCCGGTTGATTCCCACTTTGAGAGGTGCCTTTCGAAACTTGTCAACCAGCCAGTTTTTAATCCATCTAATTTCTGCCGCGGTGATTTCCTGCCCTCCCAGTTTCTTAATCAAGATGTCACACTGGGCCCAACCTTGCAGGAGCCCGAGTACATTACGCTGACAGCGTCACCTTTATCAGCCCAGATTTATAACCTCATGAAAAAAAGATATCAACTTAGTTGGGCAAGATTTATTTTCCATAAATCCTTGTTGATTGGCATCCTTTATGTTATTCCCTTTAATTCCTTATTAAACAAGTCCCGTACCAGACATCCCATTATTTTGCCCAAAATCAATGTCAAGCTGACAGGGCTGTAATTACACAGGTCATCTCGTTTATCCTTCCGACATATTGGCACGGCGTTCGTTTTCTTTCAGCTTTCTGGATCTCTCCCAGTGCTCAAGGGTTTATTGGAGATCAGTATCGCAGGCTGACCTATATCCGACTGAGCGGCACGGGCAGGGATTGGGTTATTCTGCATCCCAGATGGAGATTTCATTATTAATCAAAATTCAAAGATATTTCAACTCTACCCTTATGGGGTTTGAACCAATTTCTTACAAGCAGTGGAGAAAATGGGCAGAAAACAGCTAAAACCAAAAAAATACGCTCATGGCATATGCAGCAACACCCCAAAATACATCCAGAGGATTGCAACATGAAGTTGTGTATGTCCATATGGACGCGCATCGTGAGGACTTTCTATAAATGTTTTTATTTTCACTGTAACCCTGGTTTTCTGGCCCAGGAATATTTAGCTCGTGCCTGGGCGAGCGCTTGCTACTTATGCTGCCGGGGCTTTCACGTCGCAATCTTTATTGCTCGTTTGGGTTATAGACATTTTCCAGCATCCACTGCCTTTGAACCTACAAATTAAAACCTCCACATACCCTATCATCACTCCCAGTTCAGCGGAGGATGGAATATCTACCCGGGCATGTTTTTTCTTGCTACTAACTCAGGTGAAAGCCGTGCTATCAGCTCGACACCGAACGCTGTTTGAACGGGAGCGTCAAAGGCAACGGCAGGCATTTTTCATCAAAGCCGCTAGATTTCTTGGCCAATTTTAAGCGGATGGCGGCTCAGCCAGGGCATCCTGTTTCGGCCCCACTCCTTTGCCCTGGGGGATCTTCAAAGGAGCCTCTGGCTCTGATCTACGTGCACAGCATCCCCTGCCCCTTCAGAGCAGCTCCTTCGGCTGCGCTCAACAGCAGAACGCGGCTTAGCCCATCCAGAGCGGTGCGGTACGGGGAGAGGGGGGGTATGAAAGGCTTAAAAAAATTCCCTGGAAGCAAGGATCGCATCCAAGCTGGTGCTGCGTACGTGGGACTGCAAAATAATTAGGAAGGAGGATTGTAATTTTGTATTTTTTCTTATTAGGATGTTTTTCCTACAGGGCCCCATTGCGGCTGCATGATGCTGGGAGGTTTTTTCCTCTTTTTTTTATGCTGATGTTGGGATTTACCTTTATTTTCATAGAATCATGGAATGTTTTGGGTGGGAAGGGACCCCTAGAGGTCACCCAGCCCAACCCCCCGCAGGAGCAGGGACACCTTGAACCACATCAGGTTGCTCACAGCCCCGGCCAACCTGGCCTGGAATGTTCCCAGGGATGGGGCCTCCACCCCCTCTCTGGGCAACCCCTGCCAGGCTTTCACCACCCTCACTGCAAAGAATTTCTTCCTTATATCTAGTCTAAACCTGCCCTAGTTTAGTTTAAAGCCATCCCCCCTTGTCCTGTCACAGCTGTCTCCTCCTGAAATTCAGCTTCCCCCACTCTGTTCCCCTAGGATGTAGGAATGGTTTTTTCCTTGGGGTGGGAGGGAAACTGAGGCAAAGAGGGTGAGTGCAGCACTTTTGGGCTACATTGCAACCTACTGCTGCTCCCCTGGGGCTAAGCAGCTTGGGGCTCAGGGTTGCTTCTCTTCCCAAACCTGCCAAAAATTGCTGCAATCCTCCAAGCCTGACAAGGTTAACATCTCCATGGGTTTTTGGGGCACCTACTGAATTTTGAGCTGCCTGTTGGCCAACCTGTTGGTCCTCTCCCACAGCCAAACCAGCTGAAATCATGACCTGGTTCCTCACCGCCCCAAGGAAGCCACGGGTGAGGCTGGCCAGGTGGAAAAAAGCTCCTCAGTGTCACCAGCCTCGCAGGAGATGGCTTTTCCCAATCCCCCCTGCCTTGTTTGAGGAGTTTCGTGTCTGCGAGCATCATGCTGGGTGCTTGTCTCTCTGGCTCCAGGCCTCCCCGAGGATATGACAAGCCAGAACACATTGCAGAAGGAGTTCAAAATTATCTATTGCCAACATCCACTTAATCCATCGTGAGGAGAAGCGAAAAGCTCTCCAGGCCTGCAGGAGCTCTGAACAAGCCGCCGTTTCTTATGCTGAGCCTGTGTTCCCACTTGTCAGTTTGATTTCTCAATGCTTTACAATCTCTGGTATTCTCGGTGAGGATACAGCATCACGTCCATCACCCGTTATCACTAGGTCCCCGTGTTTCCCTTTCTTCTCTCTCAGCCTCTTTGCAATCTTGAACCAATGAAAAAAAAAAAGAAGAAGAAAAAAAAAGAAAAAGGAAAAGAAGAAGCAGCAGCAGCAGCGGCTTTTCAGTTCCTTATCCGTTGCAGCCTGGATTACATCCAGGCCTCTTGCTATGATCCTTCAAGTTCCTGCTGAACATGCCCTGCATCTCCCGATAACATTAAATCTGCATCTCTGTTGGGTTTATCAGCGCTTCTGGGGACAAGTGGGGCTGGTGCGTGAGGAAGGAGCGGCATTGCAACAGGTTATGGCGTGCGAGGAGGCGGGATGGAGGAGTACAGACACGCTCCTGGGGCTGATTTGCTCCCAGTTGAGTCTGGGTACGGGTGAGACTAAAGGAAGCAGGACCACCACAAGATACCTGCACGCTGGGTTGAGTTACCCAGAAGACAATGAATTTGCAGGGCCCATGAGACCCCCAGGCTGCACAAGGTTGAGGCAGTGGTCAAAGGCGAAGTTTCTAGGGATAAATAATTTCATTTTCCTACCCCATTACTGAGGATGTGCTTAAGAAACCAGCATCCCATTGTAGCGCTGCAGCCGTTGGTAAGTGAGGATTGTTGGTGCAATGAAATGAAACTCCAAATTCATGCAGGAAGCTAATGAAGAGAAAGAGAGTCTTATTTTGGACTCATTACTGTCAGCAGTGATGTCCAATTAAGATAAATCCACTGCATATCCCCAGCAGTGATTTAAAAATAGCAGATGCAGGCTTCGAGTCATCTTGGGCTCAAAAGGAAGGGAAGTGGGGTTTTAACTCTTTTAGTCTACTTTCTCCTTCATGAGGGCGATGCATGACTTGAAATCAGCTTCCACGAGTACTGACGAAGAGCATCCCCAGGCCATGCTGGGAAAAACTGGCCCGTTGGCTGCTGGGGCTGTTGGCCGTGGAGGCTGTTGGTGTAGACTGTTGGCCATGGTGGCTGTTGGTGTAGACTGTTGGCCGTAGGCATCTTTCCCCTAACCTGGTCCCTACAGGATTGTGAAACCATAGCTAAAACCCCATTAGGATTCAGAGTCTCCTATGAGCCTCATCCCCGACGTAAAGAAAGGCTGAGTTTCCCCTTTATTATTTCATGAAATCATCATGGAGGTGTGGGGAACTTAAGATGCCTGGACCTTAACACGGATGATTTCTAAGGCACATCTGAATTGAGCATTCACAAGACTTATGGCTTGTTTTGGTCAGAACCCCGGTGCAGCCGGTCTTGTGCACTGGTGTTATTGATACAGCCAGTAATTACATTTCCACATAGGCATTTTTTCTCTGTGTCTACGCTGTGTTTATTACAGACTTTCAATTATTCATTTTCCCCCTCTCTTTTCATCCCTCCCTCTTCTTCCTTGCCTATTTTTTTTTCCCCTCCGTGTCTTATTTGTCATCTGTCCTTTGGCTTTTTCTCCACCTTTAATTCCAGTGTTTCCAGACCATCTCTCTAACCTGGACAAGGACCCTGAAGACCAGACCTTGCCCCCATCCCTGCACAACTTTGGCTGGGACTGGGTTATCTCCTCTCCAATTTGCTCCCCACCCTTTGCCCCAGCCGATTTTTCCGCACCGCCGAGCTCCTGCCACAAACCTCCCTGGTGCCTTTTCTGTTACAGAATGAGAAATAAAAATGTGGTGCCGTTGTTGCTGCTCATCTATCTGCCCTGCCTAGGTGAATAATGCAAGGAAACATGTATGTATTTATACAGCAAATGGGAAAATACATTTCTTAAGATGAATGAGGTTGTTTTCAGCCTTGATGCACCCAATAAAATAACCTGGTATCAAGAGGGAGGTTTATTTTGAAGTCTGGACGTGTCATAATATCAGCTCCCTACCAGGACTTCAAATTATATAAATCAGAGAGAGGAAGAGGGGGGAAAGGCCGGGAGAGCAGCAAGCACAGGGGGAATATGGGCATATAAAAAGCCAGGCACGAGGAAGCAAGCGTGGGATGTGCAAACACAAGGACACATCAGTGGGACCTGCTGGATGGATACGTGAGCTGAGTTGAGCATTGACACTGGCTTTTGTGCCTCCTCTTTCTTTTGGCTCATGCATTTTCCTCTCCGCGCTTGGATCCGGAGCAAATTCCTTGGGAAAATCTCCAGGGGTCTGGGAAACCGCAGAGTTGGGCAATCTGCAGGGGACACGCCAACCATGAGCTTGTCCCCAAACCTCTGGGAACAGCAAGGCCTACATAAGGGGACCTGTCTTCCCCCCATCTACATCAGCTTCAAATCCACCTTCAAAATCCTTTGACTTTCCACGTTTCCACCACCAACCGCAGGGAGAGCCTCGTGCCAGCCGGAGACTTTTGCAAATGAGCAGAGGCGTTGTGATAGGTTTACGAGTGAGCAGTAAGTTGATTTTTGATGAGAAAACAGAGTATTTTCTCTGCAGAAACCGTTGGCTTTGTAATACCCCCTCAAAAAAACCCAGAGCTGCCAAGTTTTTGTGTGTTGGTGTGCCGATTTCTGCTTTCCCAGTGGAAATTTGGGGGTGTGTTTGGCATGGCACATGCTCTTCCCAGCTGAAAACGCAGTTTCTTGCCAACGCCAAGTGGGGGAGATGTGGGAAAAAAAAGCACGTAACAAGCTGTAGACTTTATGTCACAGCTTTGCCTGGCACGAAGAGAAAAAAATAAAACCCAAATCCCATGCTGCCTTCCTACAGCCTGGGGAGAGCTTGCCTTGCTCGCAGTGCGATACAGAAGTGTAAAGCATGTTGTGATCTCAATTTAGGATTACTGCTGTTATTTAGCTGTGTGGTGTCACCTAGATAAGGAGCAAGAAAGGAGCCAGAGGGGAAAAATACTGCTGGTCTTCAGGAGTCACAGGGCTAAAGAGATGCCCCACCGCAGCGCTCGCTGGTGGCACAGCGCCGGTCCCTCCAGGGAGGATTTAGTGGCTTTGGGGGGTCTTTTTCTTGGGAAGAAGTTGTAGAAGGAAATATTTTCCACCAACCTTTGGCAAAAAGGGTTGGCTCTGTTTGCATGGTTGAACTTCAGAGAAGGCAGCTGCAGCCTGAGGACATTTTTCCCACATAAAATGGGGTTTTGGGGGGGAAATTAAGAGCTTCAGGTGTTCTGGAGACACAGCTCCTGGTGGAAAAATACCTACTCCCCATAAGTTTTCCTGTCCCGAAGCTTGCGTTTTGGGGGAGGCATTGCTTAAAGCCAAGCAGGAGGAGCTTCCTAAAGCTCAAACCAGCTGGGAATGTGGCCACAGAAACCCGTTTAGGAGAGCGGCCAAGTCAGGGTCACCCAACAGATTTGCCTACTCCGCTCCAGCTTTGTCCTTGTCGCTGTGGCTGTATTTGTGGCTTGCAGCAGATCGGTCTTGCAGGGGATGTCTCACTTATGGCGAAGACTTCATTCCCAATAATTTTCAGACGTTGCTGCCCTCGTGATTTATCCCCCTTCAGTTTAGATCTCGTTTTTCCCAATTTTACCTTTGTCTTCAGGAAACCTCGTCTATTTTCCTGCAATCTCCTCTCCTCTCTGGCTCCCTGTAGCCCAAATTTGTCTTCTTTTCATATTTATTTCAGTATTTGTCTTTTTCTCCCCATGCAGGCTGCATTCTCAGGATTTATCTCCTCTGTTTCCATGATCTGTCTCCGAGTCCAGTGACTTTGTTTTTCCTTCTTCAGCCTTTTCCTTGGGTAATATTGAGCAGTGGCATTTGCTGAGGGCTGAGGGATGGGGAAAGGGAGAGGAAGGGAGGGGTGGAAGGGGGGTGGTGGGGAGATACAGATGGGGAGAGCATTTTTTTGAGCCTTGGCCCTATTTTGGCACGTGATGCTCAGGGAGCAGCAGTTGGTTGGGCATAATATGGGCCAGTGTCCGGGGCTCCTCTTGGTGCTGCACAGATATTATACCCTGAAAAGGAACATTCTGGGTCACTTTGAAACCTCTTTAGCATCGTGTAGGATGGGAAGATGCAGCTCTTGGTACAGCACAGGCTCTTCATGCTCTGCAAAAGTCAGGCGAGAAAGGTCCCCTTGCCTCAGTTTCCCCTCTCATAGGGAAAAATAATAGTGTTAATGCCCACATTTCACAGGGAATGGAAACTTTCTTCAGCAGAAGGCTTCATTCAATAGTGAAAAAACAGAGAAGCTTTTCTAGAAAAACAACAACTCAATTTTCCATTAAAAAACCTAAATGATAACCTTAAATTTTCAAAAATATTTGGAGTTCCTTTCTGGTTTGGGATAGCAAAAGGAAAAAAAATAATCAAACAAGGAGTTTCAACAAGTTCTGATTGAAAAGATGAATTTTCCTCCTCCGTACATGGCCCCGGGTGATTTTCAGTGGAGACCTATCAACTTTGGGTTGTGATCGAAAGTTTCAATAACTGACAAGGAAGGAGGATGAAGCCCTGGGGGGAGAGTGTGTGTGTGGGGGAAAAGCTTCTCGGGGTTACTTGCTTCCAGCAATTTGGGTTATTTTATTAATCATGGGAGTCTGGGGAGCAGCATCCGCATGACTCCTGCTCTTCCCACCCTCCGATGTCCAACCAGCAACGCCAAAGCCATCATTTACCCCCCGCCGTTGCCTGACCGCCGCGACGTGATGTATGGTGCAATTTCCAAAAAGGTGCTTTGTTTCCCCTCCCTGACAAGCACGCAGGGAGCTGGGAGGAAAAGTGATACAGAGTGAAACCAAAATCATCTCTGCACTTTATACGCGGAGGTCTGCTCTGCTGAAAGTCTTGTGCACTGGGGAAGGGCAGCGCTTCATCCCTGGGGGGATTTAAAAGCCAGGCAGACGAGGTGCTTAGGGACAGGGTTTAGTGGTGGGATGGCAAGGGTAGGGGAATGGTTGGGCTTGGGGATCTTAAAGGGCTTTTCCAACCTCAACGATTCCATGATTCTCTGATTCATGCCCCTTGCTTCCCATCAGCATCACTCACTTTCTATACAATGCCGTTCAAAACTGCCCTCTGGGAACACCTCAACAGACTCCCCATTCCCTCAGCCCCAAATACATCCTTCCACTCTGTCTTCTGGCATCTTCCAAATAGTTCTAAATATCCCTCACAGGATAGCTAGTGTGCTCCATTTGGTGCCTGGATAAATCTGGGCTGGGTCAGAGGCAAGCTTGCATGAAGGCATCTTTTCAGCTGCATGGAGGCTCTCCCCAGCATTAGTGGCAAGCCTGAAACTGCAAATCCCTGTACACCCCTTGCACCTCATAGGATCCCACCCTTCCCTCGCAGCAGTCCCCAACCATCCCAGCTCCCCATTGAGGTCTCCCAACCCTTGAGGGGCTTTTTTTCAAGGCTTGCCTTTTATTTTCCTCCTTAAGCTTTGCACCTTCATTAAATTAAAACCCATCTCATCTCTATTTCCATAAAGATTGAGGTTGCGGATGGCCAATTGTAATCATACTTCCATGTTTTTATCTTCAGGAAAGAAGGAAATCTCTTCCTGAGATGCCAATGTGCCTGTGTATTTACCCATCAGCTCAGGATTTCCAGCATTTCTCCAGCCTGGCTGGAGCAGCTCTTTCTCCTTCCAGTGGGCTGTTGACAACCAGAAATCCCCAGCAAAGGCTCTGGTTTGGGATCCATCCCAGGAACATCTTCCAGGGACATGATGATTTAAACTTTTAAATGAAAACTAACCAAAGCCTTCCAGCACTGCAGCATCTCTTTCTTCTGGCGGCGTGGCAACCTCGCAGCACATCCCTTTCCTGGGGCTGAAGAGAACCTAAAAAAAATATAAATGTATCAGAGGCCTCCTTTATCAAAGCACTTGAAAGAAGCTGATGTGCAGACGCCGCACACCCAATTTATTGCTGCCACAAAGCCAGGTGATAGTAATGAAATGGCAATTTGGGGAAATAACAGCGTGGCCGCTGCCTGTGCCATGGGGCTCTCTCCCCACTGTGCTTATTAGAGGGAAGGCAAAGGGGGAGGTTAGGAGAGCTTTTAATTTTGCAGAGAGCTGGGGTAGGGCTGGCAGAGGAAATAGGGAAAAAAAAGTGGATTTCTCCAGGTCTGCGGGTGCGTGGTGGGAGGAATATATTGAGCATGATGAGATGACAGGGAGAGCAACTTCTTCCAAAGGCTGAAGAGCAGATGGAGCTTGGAGAATTGATAGGTGGCTCCCCAGGCTCCAAGGATGCTTTTTGCCTCATCTGTGATATTTTTCTGGTGGATTGCAAGGGGTTCAAAGTGACAAGGATCTCCAGCCACTGAGGCTGATGTTCTGCTCCTTGGGCACATCCCACCAATGAAGCAGTGGTGCTCCCAGCACCAATGCTGCCTGTCTACGGGGGCTGCTGAGGAGTTGGTAACTATTATTCCTGCTGTCCTCCCTCTGAGCCTCTCCTTTTCGAGCAGCAATTCAATTACGGCTACTGAGAGCAGTTATCATCATAATCAGTCACTAACCAACCAGCAGCGCTCACACAGAGGTGCTCCTTCAATGAAGGAGACACAAAGACCTTGGGCAGATCTCGGGGCGCTCATCTGAGACGAGCCTCCATGCGCCATTTGGCTTATCCAGCCCAGCCTCTGCTTTTTGCCCTTTAGGGAATCAGTCACAAAAAGGGTTCAGCCCCTTGTAAAGCCCAAGCTGCCTCCAAGCATCCTCACTTACCGTTATTTATTTCTCTTCTCCTCTAGCAGAGCAGGACTGCTCTTCCAAACCTTCCCTCTGATGCACACGCGTAGGTGAGGAGAACATCTCATCCCTCTTCCTCAGTGTCTTCTTCAGGAGCAAACCCAGCTCAGACGTGGGATTTATTGGGCAGAGAACATATGCCCTCCTTTCAATTGCATATGATCCACGAGATGTTTTTACAGATCTAATTGTCACATATGTTTGTTGTGAATCTGTAATGAGGGGCCAGAGCAGATGGCAAAGGCTGGCTGCCAGTCACGCTTCCGTAATACTGTCTTTCTCTAAGGAGGAGGTGATGGGATGGGATTGGACTGGTATAGCAAAAGATGAAGACCCCACAGGTCATTTTTTTGGGCTGAGAAACCTTTCTCTCCCTTGTGCAATGGCTCCTCACCTATGACAAGCAACCAAATTAAAAAAAACCCCAAACCTGATGCTTAAAGCTGATGGTTTCTCTGCCTAACACCAATGTGGAGACCTGATTTTCAACACGAAGACCATATCCCATCCTGTGTCCAAAATCACCCCCATCAAAGCAGCATGTGGGAGGTTCAGCACACAGCTCTGTAGCCAGCTTGGGGGGCAAGTGGGGAAAATCCGCTCCCAAAGGACATGGCTGCATCCTTGCTGCCTCCCTGAGCTAAATTTAAATTACTGTGCTACCTGAACTTTATGTGAGCGTCACGCTGGTGCGATGCTATAAATACAGCTGAGAAGACACTTCTATTATAAGTCACCAATTCCTGAGACTTGGAACTAGAACTGGGCAAATTAAAAAAGAAAAAGAGAGAGGAGAAAGAGGAGGAGAGATGGCAGAGGTCTGAAAAGATTTAGTTATCCCTGCTTGGGAGATGATGCCGGGGATGGCTCGGGAAAGATGCTGCCCCGAGGAGGAGCCTGGAGAAGGCACTTGCATGCACGAACCACAGCAAACCCAGCAGCAGAGCGGAAAGTGTATTGAGCCGCCACGTTTTGAAGTTAATTAGCACTAGGCAAATCATTAGCCACAGCGGCCCTTTTAATTAGAGCTGCAGGGCTCTGTTTCACTCTGGGTTGGCACCGTAACGTTGTGCTCACGCCGGCGAGGTTTTTGTGGGCTGCGATTCCTCCTGGGCAGCTCCTGCCATCGCGTTGTTTCCGCAACCGAAAGGTTTGTTAGCATCCTTATTTCTGCTTCCCCGCATGGGTTAGGATGGAGAGACCTCGCCTTTGGTCTTGCAACTAAATGCAGCTCCAGAGGCCAAATTCAGAGCATCGAACCACTTTTACAATTAAGCTTAAGGTGGCTTTGCTTTGCTTTGACCTGATTCAGGCTCTGTCTGGGCTCTGCCCTAAGTGAAATGGCCCCTTAAGTGCTCAAACAAAGGCGCGCGTAATTAATAGCCATTTTACCAATTGCTTCTCTGAAATGCTATGGAAAAAACCCCCTCGAGTAAGGGACTTCCCTCCAGTGCTGGGGAGACACTGCTTTGGGGTTCAGCTATTTCTTGGCCGCCCTGTACCCCTTGCATCCCTGGGTCTCCGATGCAATTCTCTTCAACCTCTCCTTCAAGACCGATCTCTCTTACCGAGCAATTACTTTTTCGGTTCCCTGGGGTGATGGCTTAGGACCGGCTTTACCATCACTGAAGGGGGAAAAAATGGGAAAGGATGAGGATGTTCTTGGCTCATGATGGGAATACTCTGGTGAATTTATTTTATTAAGATCCGATAAGGGAATGCTTTCTCCTGCCTCATCTCGAAGGCACCGTCTCCCTCCATCGCGTGTGACCTTGGCGGTGGTTATTGGGCCGGACAAGAAAAACCTCCCATTTTCTTGCAATGTCATCCATTACTCAGCTGAACAGGCAGGCGACAGGAGAAGATGAACGTACGCACAAGAAAAAAGAAGCCTCAAAGAGAGCACAAATTAAAATGACTGAGATCAGATAACGAGGAAATACAGTTAAATTGTTTCCTTCCTTTCTCCCTCCGGTCTGGCCCGGGGGGAAATCCTTCTAATTAACCATTCTGGGCCACTTGATGCTATTTTTCTGCAGGTTTGGGGGGAGTGAGGATGGAGCTGGAGATGCTGAAACTTTTTTTCCCTCCTCTCTTCTCTTTCCCCATCCTTTCCTTGACCTCTGCGGTTATCTCCAGACTTATCAGCAGCACAAGATGGCTTTTTTCACATCAGTAAGCACCATCTGAAATATAACAATCTGAAAGAGTACAAGAAAAATAAATCAGTGCCCACAAACAATAGGCAAAACAAATATATATAAGGACCAGTGTGGATGAGTATGATTTAGTCATAAAAAAGCCCCAAACAACAAAATCTGAGAATCTTCCCAGCATTAATTGCTTATTTTTCCCTTGGGGAGAAAACATTTCGCATCTTGAACCAAACATGGTTTGGTTTGGCCTCTTGCTTTCTTTTTTTTTGCTGCCTTCTCCTGTTTTAAATGAGCTTTCGTTTTAATAAATTAGATGATTGTTTTCTTTCCTTGGGGTGCTGAGTCCCTGTTGAGGCCACCTTGGGGTGCAGGATGCCCCTGGGTGCCTGGGGGATGGATCCTGCCTCCAAGAGCAGCAAAACCTCCCTCTGCCCAGCATCCATGCAGATGGAATGAATGTTCCACTTTGGAAATGGGAAAATTTGGCCAAGACTTGACCCAGCGCTCACTGAAGTGTGACATGACCTGGATCAAGCCTTTTTACCCAATTTGCCTCATTTTTAAGGATAGGAAGAGATGGAGCCGGGCTGGGATAGAGGCATGCATAGAGCCTGTGCCTGGTCTTGGTTCAGCCCTTTACCCACTGCGCAGTGTCTGAGGATGAATTTGCTGGAAGCAATCATTAAAAATAATATTAAAACAATTTAAAAAAGTTATTCCTTTATTTCTGCAGGCCAGAGAGGAGCGGAGGAGGGATGCTTCGGGTAAGAGCAGCTCCTGTCCTTCACTGAGTTCAAATGGCAGAAGTTTGGTTTACTGGGGAGGACCCCAGATACCCCTGCATGTGGTTGGGAACATCAGAGCCAAAATCACTCTGTCCTCTCCCCATCCTGGCTACCGCTCTCGCCCAGGTCCCCGTCCTCCAGCCGCCTCGCTTCCCTCCTCCGTTTGAAGCTGCGTCAGGTCTGGAGTTCAGCTTAATCCAACCGCTAGATGTATTATTCATTTCTACGCTTTAATGATGTGATAAAGTTGCTGGAAATAGGGAAAGGCTCATTAAACTGCCATTTGAATATAGAGCACAACTAAATTTTAAGGGAGAGGGAACCTCTGCCAGCCCCGCACCTTCTCCCCTCCCTTCCCCGCAGCCTGGAAGGAGCCCCCAGATCGGTGTCGTTGCTGAGGTGATCACAGCTGGGTGGTTGGCAGGAGGGGACGTGATGGTGGGGCATCCTCGAGCATCCATCTCGGCTCCGGTGCCTGCGGGCTGGGATCTGGTGTGGGGGGTCTTTCTCTCCTCTCTGGTTAAAAGTGCTGAAATCAAAGGAGGAGTGAAGCGCTGGAGTTTGCTTCGGCTTTTCTGCCAGAGGCAACAGCATCTATAAAAGATGATCTGGGTCCTCTCAGTCCTTTGCGTTTCCGAAAAAAACCCTTGGAGCCTCAGTTGCACCACTGGCAAAGCCGAACTGAGACAGGCTAGGGGTGCTGGAGGACAAGGGGGTGGCTGAGCTCAGCGGGGTAGAGCCAGCCCTCCATCGCCCGGCCAAAGACATGGGCAGAAAGCAGCTCCCTGATGGGCTGTGAAAGCCCGCTCATGCCGTGACGGAGTCCTTAGAGGGGAGATATAAACCACAGAGGGGTTTGTTTAGGGTTTATCCAGCCCCAGTAATGGAAAACTTCCCCTTGCTCCCAGCCATCCCCCTTCTCTTCATATTTTTTTCTCTCCTCCCTGTTCTGTACAGTGAAGGGATCTTGCTTGGCTCTCCTGATCAGAGGTTGGCTTTGATCTTCCCCAGAGAAGCCGGCTCGGAGGAGATGCTCAGCAGCCCTCGGAAAATAATTGCACCTCGCTGCAGACAAGGGGAGAGATGTCTGTCATCCCTGGGTTCAACACGTGGGCTGGGATGCTGAGCAGGGATGCTCACCCGCCGCCTGGCCCCCATGCCTGCCCCTGCTTAATCAGGCCCCACGGTGGTGCTTAGATATCTTAGTGAAGTGTACAGGAAAAATGCATTTGCTGATAAGTCTGCAGATGCTGAAAATGTCTTTTCTCCAAAAAAAAGTTGGTGTTTCACCCAAAAAGCTGGTACCAGGTGTCCCCTGGCTGTTGGTGGCC
Organism: Gorsachius magnificus; assembly: GCA_034008185.1. Lineage (NCBI taxonomy): Eukaryota > Metazoa > Chordata > Aves > Pelecaniformes > Ardeidae > Gorsachius > Gorsachius magnificus. Next base: position 913,744 of record CM067097.1, read on the forward strand.
CCCGGCAGCTGGGTGAGCAGCATGATGGGGAGGCTCAGAGCAGAATCAGCCTGAAGAAGTGGAGATTCAGCAACTCTGCCATCGTTTCCCCTACAAATGTCCCCGTGTCCATGGCTGATGCTTTGTTAGGGCGCAGGATTATTTCGCAGGGGGCTCTTGGCCCATTTGCCCTTTGGCTACCAGCTTCTGTCCTTACCCTGTTGCTGGACTTTGGGATGCAGATTGCTGTAGGAATTAAAAAAGAAATAATAGACCCCAGTGGCCTTATGGCAGGAGAATGAATCCTCCAAGGCCATGAATCCCAAAGCTTTAACAGCCCCGTGGTGGTGGTGGTTGAGTGGTAAAACCCAGCATTGCCATGGGCTGGGACTCCAGCAAGAGGTGGAACAGCCACCGCACCCCCAGTTCAGTTCTTGTTGTGCTTCATCACCCCCAGTTTGCATGCTGGGCTTCTTCACTCTGGTTTGGGATTTGGAGACCCACCAACCTACCACACCTCCATTTTCTTAAACCTAACGTGGCCCCGCGGGAAGAAATTTCGTTAAGAGTCCTGCTGCGCTGACCATCACCAGTTAATTGCACGCTGCCTCCTTAAATTTCCCTTGGCTTGTTTCTATTGGAGACGGGATTTGTCTCCGGTTAAGTCTGTCATTGCATTTCAATTCTCATCTCCGCACACACTGGGGTTTGTGTAGCAGTTTACATTTATTTTGTTTTTTTTTTTCCCCCTCGGTTTTTCTTTTTCCCCAAGTGCTTTGAGATAAAAGTGTCATGGAAATATGGTGTCATTGTTATGATAATGAGGCGACTATTTGTGATGTGCCAGCACCCTTCTCCCTGGTATTGAACCACTTGGGAACATCTCGACATCCCCCAGGTGGCATTTTGCTTCCACAAAGCCAACAACTTATGCTAATATATATACATAGCAAGTGCTGTGTGTCTGTGCGTGCGTGCGTGCGCGTGTGTGGATACATATATCATGTGGGCGTGATTGGAAAGCAAATTCTATAAATAAATCCCATTATCTTATTACACTGTAATTTTCTATCATTATCTGCAGTGTGGATCAGATGCATCTGCGGGCTGCGATGAGAGCGAGGGGCTGAGAAGTGGCAAACTTCGTTGTCGAGCAGAGGGCTCCGAGGGTGGAGGAGTTAGGCAGGGCTTGGGAATATCTGCAGCCCTCCTCTGCCTTGCAAATCAATGTAAGTCCCAGCACAGCACCCCCAAATCTGGTGCAATAAAGTCCAATATTCTCCCTTGGCTGATCCCCACCAAGCCTGGACCGGCCGCTGAGGCACTGGAGCAGGATGCGTTGCTTATGCTGGTTATAAGTTTTAATGATTAATCGTTCACGCGAATGAGGAAAAAAAAAATAAAAGCAAAAAATAAAAAGCCAGTGCCTAATTTTTAATTTGAATGGATTTGGCTTCTGCTTCCAGCTTTCGCTTCGCATCGTGCCTTTGGCTGATGGATTAAAGAGGTTTTGCCATGCCCGGTGTTTTCTCCCCGAGAAGGTGCTTGCGTGCTGTAATCAAGTCACTCTCATTCTTCTTCTTGATAAGATAAAGAGGTGAAGCTCTTTAAGTGTCCCACTGTAAGGCTTTTTCCCTGCCCCTCGGGTTATTTCTGGGCCTTTCTTTGCACTCCTGTCTATTTTTCAGCATCCTTTCTTTTTACCAGGTGCCTCCCCTGGGACTGATGGGAGCTGCTCGGTATTGCCACCAAAACCTGCTGCGCTAAACCCACCATGAGATCCTTTCCATGCAGCCCTGGCTGCTGAGATTGAAAATCCGTCCTTGTTCTGACCCCCGAAACCCTGCTTTTTCCCAGCAATCTGGCTCAGAGCTGCCTATGAACCCCAAAGAGGTTTGGGCCTCTGACTTGGAGTCAACACCCAGCAGAAAGATCAAAAAAACCTGCTCCAGAAAGGCTCAGCCTTTTTAAAAAAACTCATTTAAAAACCAGCAATGGGCTTTGGGATTTTGATTTAAAACATTTTTGAATAATCCTATTAGCCAGGAGAGGAAACAGGACTCCTGAAATGACAGATTTATAGTTTTTCCCTCCTTAACTCCAGGTCTGCAGCAGATTAAACACACCAGATAGACTCACAGACCCACAGAATCATAGAATTATTTAGGGTGGAATAGTCCTTTAAGATCACCAAGCCCAACCGTTACCCTAACCCTGCCATCCCACCACTAAACCAGATGAGGTGGATCCTCTTCATGTTGTGAATATGGTATTTTATAGGGGTCTATGGGAGGTGGGTTTCTGCCCCTTGCTCATCTGGGGCCTGGGATGCATACGAGAGCCATTTCCCAACGTACTCCGCACTGGGCTGATGCTTTGACCGATAACCTGTGAAAAGGTTGGACTTGATGATCTTAAAGGTCTTTTCCAACCAAAGGGATTCTAAAGCGATTCTATGAAAAGAGAAAACGGCTTCTCCTATAACTAGAGAGATGCTGAGATCCCGGGTCTTGGGGCGCAGAGCCTGGGATCCTCACCTTGGGTGTCACTTGGATCATTATTCCATTGACTTAATAATTTTGGAGCTGTAGCCAGGCGGGAAATTTGCACTGGAGATTTCTTTGGCTGCCTTTTGGTATTAAATTAATGAAACTGTGTTGGACATTCCCCACAAGATGAACTTTCGAGGACGAGAGATGAAACAGCTTGATGGCATTAGAAATATTTTGTATTCGGAAGATCAAGGTCTTGTTCCGCGACTCCTGAAAATGAACATTGGAACAGGAGCAAATGCTTTGCCTCGAATAGCTGAAGTTCAGTCCCAGGTCAATGGCTACATTTTCTCTCCATGAAGTGATCATTAATTTCAAGCTTACGGTTTATTGCTGGAGAAGACTACAAAAAAAAAAAAAAAAAGAAAAAGGGAATGTGCCATCCATTGGGCTGGAGCATGTGCTGGTTCCTCGTATGGTTAAGCAGCTTGCTCCGGGCAAGCTGAAAGTCTGAACATCCACTTTCTGAGGTCTAGAAAAGCTATTCCAGGTCAACCTAAAAGATTTTTTTATGACTCCCACGTTTATTGCATTTGGACTCTGATGATGGAAGTACCTGGTTTTACAAGTGAAGGGATAAAAAAAAAAATAGCCCCAATAAAACTGTTTAAAGCACTCTTAAATATGCTTAAAATACTTCCCTGCCACTGCACGTGCAGCTGGAAAGCTTGTTCGTGGCTTCAGCAGTGTTTTGAGCTGGCTCAGGTTTTGCTTGAAGGATGTAAACCCCATCTGCCTCTCGTTTGCCTGACCTCCACGATTCCTAGCTGGCAAACCCAACCATTTTTAACACTGAATAACACATAATATAACAGAGAGATAGGCAGGCGGAGTACGGGAATTACGCTGCCTGCCGGCCTCGCCAAGGTGGCCTCAGAAAGGAAGGTGAAAACACCATTTCCGAGCTATCTTGAGCAAGTTCAAGGTGCATCAGACAGAGCCAGAGCCAAAGAGGCTCTCAGTGCATCGTCTCCCCCATGGTACACTTTTTTCCCCTAAAAGCTGGTACCTGTGGATGGGGTGGGAGGTGAACGCTGGCTCTGCGCTACTCAACCCTCTGGGTTTGCCAAACCGTATGAATTTGGTGGTGACAGCCCAAACGCCCGGATAAAGTACTAAAACCTTTTCCTTGTTCATTTTCCCATGCTTCTCGCAAGCAGCCGTGGGTCTGCAGAGCCCCAAGGAGGCACCACCATCAAGAAGCAGCACATCAGACTTGTTTGGGGTGAAGGCTCCCCAAAACCAGGGAATAAACCCAACAAAACATCGACGGTGGCCTGACAAATGACCACAAAACCAGCAACTCCTCTTTTCCGAGCGCTGCCGGTGGGGTGATGAGTGGCAACGATGCTCCTTAGCATCCGTCACCTTGCCCTGTCCCTTCATGTTGCCAACCGCTTTGTACCGCGCCTGATAGAAAAGCTTTCCGAATTTGGCAGGGCCCTGAGCTGTTATGGGAAGGCACATCATAAATTAAAATATTTTATTTTTTTCTTTCGCCCTCTGGAAAAAAAAAAAAAAATCAAGATAATAACCACATATCCCAAACCACCAGTCCCCCTGACATCTCCAAGGGAAAGAAGCCGAGGAGCGGTGATGCCTTATAACATGGGATGTGATGCTGTATCGGGTGTTGGCTGCGAATTTTTGCAACAGACCCTAACTCCTCTTGATTCCCCTCGATCCCTGCTCATCGCTCGCCACGAGGGAATTCCCTCTGGTGAAGCTAAAGGGGGGGAAAAGCCATAAACCCAACCTGCGACGTGGAATATTTGTTGTTTCTGTTGTGGAGCTGCAAAAGATGTGGTGTCAGAAGATCCTACAAACTGCAAGTTGTTACCTGGGCGTATTGATTTAAAGTACCTGTCGGTCTTGATTTTTAAAAGTGTGGTTGATTGCTGGCAGGTTTATAGGATTATGGGTTTAATTGGATGCCTGTGTTTTACTGGGTATAAGTGAAATTTATGGCTATGCTACCTGTGGTGAGAAAAGCATCCCCCTGGCATCCTCCTCTCCGTGGGCGAGCGGAGGGAGAGGCAACCGGTGGGTGGCATGGAGGTCTTGGGGTGGGAAAATAGAGGTGGGGGGAAGGGAAAATCCATCTTAAAATGGCTACCAGGGAGTTAAAATTATATTATTAAGATTGCGGAGCCGGGCAATCCAAAATTAAGAGTTGCAGGAATTGAGACTACCTGTGAGTTAAAGACAAGGCAGTTGTTAATTGCCTGATTGCATATTATTTTCGGAAGGGCTGATCTGCATATGCCAAATTTGCATAATGCAAATGTTGTGGTTGGTTTTGTGAGGATCGTGACAGGACCCAAAAGGGGTGAGATGTTGGGGTTGGATGCGGCTGTGCTGTGCCCTCCCAGGGGACCCTCTGAGGGTCTTCTCCACTGCGTGGCTGGGCGGTAGCAAAGCCAATTAGTGCCAGGAATGGATTAAACCAAAGGAAGCACCAAACAAAATCGGTGAGCAATGGAAAGGGTTGGTAACAAATCTCATTGTCCTTGCAGGGCATATCCTTGCCTTCAAATTCAGCCTCACTCCATCAACTCTTCTATGCTTTTTTGGCTTGCAACAAATTCTGCAAGGTCTCCTCTGGGATCCCAGGAAAAATCTGCCTTTCCGTCCTCGCTGGGCCGTGTCGGCTCTTTGCCATGCCGCAGCTTTTCTCACCCCAAATCATTCCAGCTCCATCCTCTGCAGGGCACCTGAGATGGGATTTTTCCAAAATAGGTGGCCAGAGCCCCCCCTGTTTAGGGCTTGCTCTGCATCATTGGGCAGCCAGACCCCAGCCTTGAGCTAAAATGAGGATATTTCCATTGCAATCCCCCAAGATGCTTGTTCCCGGTGCCAGAGCAGACCCACCAAGCCGACAGCATCATTTTCCAAGCTCTTAGCGACCAGACAAATCTTCAAAGAGCCACTGAGCGAGACATATCTCCCCCGTTCACAGCCCGGCCCCCCCTCTGGCACAGCGCTGACATCTCCCGCCTTTCATCCCGCATGAAGAACATCTCTGTTCCCAAAATGCTCCGGGGGGTCCTCTTTTCTTCCACCCTCCCTCACCCGTTTCATCTCTTTTTATAATGTTTAATTTCATATTGCCTCCCCCCACCCCCCCGCCTTGCCTAGGTCCCCCCGCGCTGCTGAGTCCTTCCCCGAAAAGACTTCGCCAACCTCCGAGGGGAGTTTGCAGCACCGAGCGGGGCTGCTCTCCTTGCAAGCTTCTTGCTTTTTCCCAGGTGCAATTTTTCTTACTCACTTTTTGATGGAAAGTCTTTTCCTGATGGATAGTGCTAAGTCAATCCTTCCCCAATTCCTGCTGTCTTCAGCAGGGGAGAAGAAAAAAAACCTTTTCCTTTTGCTCTCCCTCTTCTATCACCTGAGTTTCCCAATCACTCATGTCAGGATTTCTCCCCTTACCAGGATCTTTAATGAGCACAGCCAATAAAGACAAACCTGTCTCTCCTGAGAAGACGCAAACTGCAGATTTTTTTATTGCTTGTTTTGTTTTTTTCTGAAGAAGTCACCAGAACAGAGCAAGAGGTTTTCCCTCCATAGCAGCAGCGCTGCAAATCCCCGTCCATCCACATCCTCCTGCATCACCTCCATGTTGGGTATCCCCATCCCCTCTGGCATTAGTACAGAGAACCATAGAATCATGGAATGTTTTGGGTGGGAAGGGACCCCTAGAGGTCACCCAGCCCAACCCCCCTGCAGGAGCAGGGACACCTTGAACCACATCAGGTTGCTCACAGCCCCGGCCAACCTGGCCTGGAATGTTCCCAGGGATGGGGCCTCCACCCCCTCTCTGGGCAACCCCTGCCAGGGTTTCACCACCCTCACTGGAAGGAATTTCTTCCTTAGATCCAGTCTAAACCTCCCCTGCTTCAGTTTAAAGCCATCCCCCCTTGTCCTGTCCCAGCTGGCCCTCCTAAAAATCTTGTCCCCCCCTTTCCTCTGGGCCCCCTTGAAGCCCTGAGCGGCCGCACTCAGCTCTGCCCGCAGCCTTCTCTGCTCCAGGCTGAACACCCCCAACTCTCCCAGCCTGGCCTCAGAGCAGAGGGGCTCCAGCCCTCGGAGCATTTTAGTAGCCCTCCCCTGGCCCCGCTCCAACAGGTCCATGTCCTCCTTGTGCTAAGGGCTCCCGAGCTGGACGCAGGGCTCCAGGGGAGGTCTCCCCAGAGCAGAGCAGAGGGGCACAATCCCCTCCCTCGACGCTGGCCACGCTTCTCCTGATGCAGCCCAGGGTAGGGTTGGCTTCTGGGCTGCCAGCGCCCATGGCCGGCTCATGTCCAGCTTTTCATCCATCAGTACCGCCAAGTCCCTCTGGGCAGGGCTGCTCTCCATCCCTTCATCCTCCAGCCTGTATTGATACCGGGGGTTACCAATCCTTACTCCAAAAGGTGCAGTTTTGTGGTTGTAAACCCCAAAACGGACCTTAAGAGAGTGCTGAGAAAATTGCTGGAGCTGCCAGGGCATCATCTGCTGCCTTGGGCACTTTTGTCCCAGCATAGCCCCAAAAGGCTGCAGCACCCGTTGCATGCACACAAGGTGAAGAGGAGCTTTACATCGCTTTCTGCTGGACTCAATGATGAGGAGTGAATGATGGAGAGAACATCTGTGCAAGGGCGGGACAATATTTAGGGCTTCTAGGATAGCTCTAATTAAGCTCAGCTTTTCTTGGAGATCCCTTATCGCTGGCAAAGAAGTTGTGGGGGCTAGTGGCAAGGGCACTGGGCACATGGCTCTCGTGGGTCTTTGCCCCCTTTTGAAGCCATCATCTCCAATGGAGAGCTTATTTATTTGTGTTTTAAACACTTTCCCCCCTTCCTCTGGGGATTTGCTCCTCTGTTAAGGAGGGACTATAAAAAAGAAATCACTAAATACCTGTCAAAAAGAGGTGCAAATCAAATCACACTCATTCAGCTGCATTTTATAACTTGTGTGTATTTTTTTGGAGGGGGGGTAATAATAATTAGTCATAAAATCTGATGGACAAAAGAAGTTATTAAATCCAAGATGGGCCACACCACCAGCTGGCAGAAGCTGGCAAAGCTCTGTGGGGAACCAACCCCCCTCCACGCCAGCTCTGGTTTGCTGCCGCCGTCGGGAAGGAAGCACAGCTGAGATGGCGCGGGGACGCAGCATGAGCAAGGCTGCAGCTCTCCTCTCACCGGGCAGACACCTCGGAGTCTAAAATGGCCTGAAATTAGGTAGATTCCTTCAAACAGCTGCTTGCACGGGAGGTAGCTGATTTTTGAGCTTTGCTGTTTGAGCAAATGCATTGATTTAGTGACAAATATGCGGGGAGAGGTGGTGGTTCGGGCCTTGGGAGAGATAGACACAACCCAAAATGTCTCCATCTAAACTGGATCCAGCTGCTGCGGCTCCAGCACTGCCCATCAGCTCATCCTGGACTGAATCCAGCCCATCCCGGACCAGCAGCATGCTTTGAAGGCTGCATCAGTGCCCTATTTGGGACGATTGAGGAGCAATTACGAGGAGAGGCGTGTGAATACACTCATATGGGCTCATTAAACAGAACAAAATTCAGAACTGGAGTGCGGCAGCTCCCTAATTATTGCATTTTGCAGCCAGGGAGGGCTGGGACTTAGCAGCCGCCGGGGTCTGTAAAGCTGCAGCTTCTCAGTGCCTTGTGAGCATCGCGGTCAATATTTAGGTCACCTTCGGCTTTCGCATCCAGACTGTATCGGTAAACAGGCCTCCTGCTCCTCTGCCAGTCACCTCCAGACACAGCCAAGGTGGGGAGGATGGATCCTGCTATGAACTGGGCTGATCTGTGCTGGGCGAGCCCTTGACCTGCGGCTTCTGCCCCTCTGCTGCAGCAAATACCATGTTGCTTCATGCACCGTTTTTTCTGTCCTGGCCTGCTTTGTTCCAAGGAAATGTGGGGGGATGGATGAGCAGGTGCTGCCTCTGGAAAATCAGGGTCCCCTCCACCCAGAGCAGCATTTGCAGGATAAAAGGGTCATCGAGCATCTAGAAAGCAGGATAGTGAAGAAGCAATCTGTGATTTGGGATAGGATGGGTGGGATGGGATGGGATGGGATGGGATGGGATGGGATGGGATGGGATGGATGGGTGGGGTGGGGTAGAATGGGATGGGGTGGGAGGGGGTGGGATGAGAGGGGATGGGATAGGATGAGATGGGATTGGGTGAGATGGGATGGGATAGGATGGGATGGGATGGGGTGGGATGGAATAGGATGGGGTGGGATGGGTTGGGTGGGATGGGAGGGGGTGGGATGGGAGGGGAGGGGATGGGATGGGGTAGGGTGGAATGGGGTGGGATGGGATGGGATGAGATGGGATGGGGTGGGATGGGATGGGGTGGGATGGGATGGGATGGGATGGGATGTGTTGGGGTGGGATGGATAGCTGCCCCAAAGAATGCTGGAGGGAATCAAGAGGGATTTTCTTAATCGAGTCCTGCAACCCCCCTTTGAGAGAGCTGTCAGGGATGCTGCGCAGAAGTAGCATCGTTCTCCACGTGTTCCTCCTGCCCTTCAAAATGCTTTTCCAGCAGCGCCTTACTGGCTCCCCCCACCCACTGGCACCCCGAAGGATATAAACTGTGGGCAAACCCCACCACATGCTCCAAGACTCAAGAGGTGTAACATCAGCACGTGCAAAATGAAGCAGAGAAATGGCTGCGGTTTATTCTTTCGTAACGGCCAAGTGACAGTAGGTGACGCCCAAAGGGTGATCTACGCATCTTTGAATTTATCAGCTGGCAAGGAGGATATCCTGGAGATTATAAATATATATTTATGTCTGTGATATAAACTCAATGTGCAATTAGGATCAAGAGGAGGCTGACAGGATATTTTAAAGCAGGGAGAGGGAACCATATACATGCACGGGTTCTCATATGTATTTATGTGTGTACATTCGCACTGATCTCCCCGAGATATAACAAATTGATCCCTGCAGTTTAAGAAATGCGATACCCAAATTGCGGACACAAATTTAAGTCTTTTCAATCTCCCGTACCTGTCCTCAGCTCAGAGAGGTGGAGGGAGTCTCACCGACTCCATAAAGTTATAGGAGCTGATGTGGCGCGTTAGAGCCCGGCTCTGCGCAGCCTTATCTGTCTTGATGGCAGCAACGAGCGTGCAGGTCCTCAGATTTATCCCTGGGTTTTGGCAGGCACCAAGCCTGTCTGCATCAGACCATGGGCAATCCCACCTCAGCCCAATGGGGACCACAGTCCTCCTGGTGTCCTGGGGCAGGTTGTTCCAGAGATGAACAGGGCAAGAGTCAACCCCCTCCCCAAATTGGCCCAGCTGACCAATATCACAGCATTAAAACTTTCCATCCCTGGCTTAATGCAGCTTAATGACTTGTTTCCCCTCCTAATTGCTGCTTGGCTAACAGCAGATCCTTCCATCAGGTTATCCAGCAGGATGCCTGCGTGTTTTCCTGCCAGGCTACAATTAATTCAGAAACCACTGCAGTGCATGAATAGTTTAAAGTGGTCTTCGCCCATCGCACTACCTTGCACTTCTCGGCTGAATAACGTCGCCCAGCTCATCGCTCAGGGTTCTTACCCTCCTGGGTCGGTTCCTTTGGTTTTCTCTTGAGTCCCTTTTCACTTGAATAATGTAAATATTTGGATCGGGTCAGAAAAGCCAATTACCCCAAAGCTTCTGGTCAGTGGGTCCCAAATTCAGGTGACCCTACAGGACCCTATAGATCATGATCCCAAAGGGAATTCAGCTTCGCAAGTAAAGCTTGAAGCCTGAAATGGAGAGAGGTGATGTGATGTTGCCTGAAGGCATGGGACATTTTGGTCGCTGCTATTGCAGTTGCACAGCTTCATTTGGAGCAAATGGCATCCAGGTTCCTCCTTAGAGGTCAAAATCCTCCCAACCCTAATCCCTAAAGCCCAGTGCGAAGTTTTTGAGGCTGCTCAAATGAATGGGTTTCTTTAAAAATGAGAGGGAGTGTTGCTAAAATTATGGTGATGCTGCTGTCCTTGTTTTGCTGCTCTGTGTGGGACTTCAAGCCTTGTTTCAGGACGTCTACGCTGCTCTGATAACTGCCTGTCAAAATTAAACACAGGTAGCACTGTGGTCCTCAGGCATCTCCCAGTCAACGTGTCCATCTTCAGCTGGAGAGAAGGCACATGGACCCACAGCTGGGATTTGGGGGATGCATCCCATCCCTGGAGGTATTTAAAAGAAGGGTAGATGAGGTGCTTAGGGACATGGTTTAGTGGTGGGATGGCAGTGCTAGGTTAATGGTTGGACTTGATGATCTTAAAGGTCTTTCCCAACCTAAACGATTCTGATTCTATGCAGTTCTCATGCATGGATCAGACCCTGCTCAGCATCTCATGGGGAATGGTGGCAACCAAGTGATGGGTCTGGAAAATCCAATAAACCCAAGGTCTGGAGCTTCAGCAGAGTCCCCAAATCCTGACCAACACCAGGTGCAGTGGGTAGCATCATCAGTGCTGTGTCAAAGCCACTTCACCCCTGCTGCGGCTTGGTTAAGCAAAGTAGAAAGGAGCAAACCATGGAAAATCTCAGCTGCATCCACCTGATGGGCTCTCCCACCTGCTCAGCTCTCTCCATCCCCAGTCCCAAAGGCACTGAGTGATCAATGTGAGTTTAGGCACCTTCGTAGATGCTCCTAAGTGATGATTTGCCGGTGGACCAGGAGTGGGACCTGACTCACCTCATGCTGTTAAACCACCTCTCTCCAAGTGCCAAGTTGCGTGCACAAAGGCAATCCGCAGCAGGCATCGTGGGAGCTGTCTGCCAGGGTGTCTGGAAGCTCTTACTAATCAAAGCAACATTGATTACACAGAGTTTTGCAAAGGTTTCTTTGCAGGGATGATGCAGGGAGACTTTCAAAGGGGCAGGCTGTCAGTCAGCGTATAGGGGATGTTATATTGAGGCCAGAGATCCTGCAGCATTTTCCTAGATTAGAGATTAACGTGCTTCTAATTAATTCTGATGCTGTGTAATACGATAAAGTTGTGTCTTTTTTGTGATGCCGGGCTAGTTCATAATCCAATCTTTAATTATTATCTCTTGCTTTAAAAAAAAAAAAAAAAGAAATAGGCTATCACGTTATAATGCTGGTTGGGCAGCGGCCATCGGGAAGCCGGGGGCTTTATACATTGATGGAGGCAGTAAATTTAAAGTCTTTCTTTTCATTTAATGAGCTGGATTGTCTGAAGTATCTGACTGGCAAGAGGTTTGAAACTATAAAACCTCATTGAGGCTGATCACAGCTTTCCGACCCTGATACCCAGGGAGCAGACACCAGCGGGATGGGGATGGGGAGAGGTGGTGGCCATGCCCTCGTTGAGCTCTGCCAGTAAAGAACCATGGATGGAAAGCCAGGGCTGAGAAAGGGCCACGAAAAATAATTCAAGGGCTGGCAAAAAAAGGCTTTAAAGTGCTCCATCTGCTTAATTTATTAAAAAGGAGACAGAGAGGTGACTTGATTACCATGTCTAAGTAGCTTCACAGGGAGAAAATGCCAGATACTAAAGGGCTCTTTAAGCCCTCAGAGAAAGGCAGAAAGGGAACAAATAGTTTGAAGGCAGAGACAGGCCAAAGTTAAATGAGAAACTGCATTTTTTTTTCCAAAATATTGAGCGTGCAAAACCATTGGGATGGACTACCAGGGGATCAGGTGTCTGTGTGGCTCTTAGCATCTTTGGAGCAAGAAGGGCTGTCTCCTGAGAGGGCACATGTTGGTGCCCAACCTGGGACGCTGAGAGCTGCAGCTTGTGTTGGGGCCCCCTGGGATCTGGGGTGCACGGGCTCATCTTTGGAAAATAAGCCCGACGACCCCAAAAACGTCGCTCAGATGCTTTCCAAAATGATGCGCCTTGTGTTTTTCCCTTTCTGGCAATCTTTGTGGCTGGGGGATATTTGTCTTAATTTACTACTAAAGGCATCGGCAATCCTTTCACTTTGTTTTCTCCCTGCAAACAAACAAACAAACAAATAAAAAAAGCATTTGCTCCTCGGGAAAATTTTTAACAGTCATGAGCTGTCCAAGAGCTGCTTCAGATGGTGGCTGAATAGTCTATCGCTCTCTTTCAACGCTCGGTCTTCTGGGTATGCATTTGTTTGCTTTTGTTTTGCTCTCAAATAAAGTTGTAGCTTTGTTCTTGCCTTTCCAAATGCCCTTAGTATGCTCGGAGAAAAGCCGGGAAATAATGCTGCCAGCTTCTGCAAGCCTGATGGGAGCCTGATCAGACATGCGATTCCCCAGCATTTTTATTTACCAACAACAGGCTCTTATCTCCAGCTATGCCCAGCTCTGGAAAAACTCCCCTTCACCCTGCCGTTCCCCCCTGAGTGAGAGCTGTGATTTGTGTAACCGGCTCCGCTGTAATCTCTTGCCTTGATCAGAGCTTCATCCCAGTTAGCTCCCACCCGGCTGAATTTTTGACTTGATAAATTGGATGGGGATTTCTATGGGATCTCGGGGCCTTCCAGGCTGCTCATTGCTTGGCTGAACTTTGTCAAACACAAGCTGCCGCATGATCGGCAAGGGAGATTTGGATGTGGTGAGTCGGAGGGAGCTGGAAAGGCATAACATGGCTCTGGTCCCTGGTTTTGTGCAGGGGCGGTGGGATGGGGAGGCATCAGGGCTTCTTAAACAGAAAAAAAACCCAAGACTTCTCTGACCTTCACTTCTTTCCTTACATCTCTGCTAGGAGCTGCTTGTGGCAACTCAACGCCAGGTTTGATGGACCGTGGGGCTGATCTGATAACATTGCTCGGATGCTCTTACGTTACTGAGTTATGGATGTGCTGCTAATGGTAGAGCCTCGTCTCTCTATAAAAGGGCTCCATCTAAATTCTAATCTTTATCTCTTCCATATAGCCTACACGTACTTATGTGCATCTGTTATATCTAAATATTTATTTGTAACATACCAGCAAAGGTCCTTTACCTCTCTATTTACTCTGCTTTGAAGTATTGATCTGTAATTACCCATGAGTATCTTGCCTGTAAACATTTCCCTGCATATGTACTTATAAATACCACTTACCTCTAAATATCACCCAGCATTTTCACCTGTAAATATTACTTGCCAGGAAAGGGCCATGGCAAACTTCTTAAATCAGAGAAATGAGGAGGCTCGCTCCAGAACATTTCGTGCAAGGTGGAACAGAGCCGCGGAGCTCTGGGCCGAGCACAGCGCAGAGAGGTCGGGCTGCCCGGCAAAAATTTTAGACCCATTTTGTGGTTTCCATCTGTCCCCTTAAGAGGCAGAAGCCGCTGCTAATTTTTTTCTGTGGCTGACCTTCAACTTCACTTCTGTCATTTAGCATGTCGTCAGGCATAATTAGGAAGTCCAGCAATACTCAAGACCTATTGATGATGGTATTAATATACAGCAGCTTTTATCCGGCAAAACAACACAAGCTTTAGAAACCAGAGGTGTGCATATGTATAGATGGATGTGGCTGAGATAGCAGCCCTGAAATGTAGGTTCCTGAGGGTTGGACAAAGCATCCTGCATGTGCTATGGAGAGAAATTTCTGGCTGAGAGCAGCAGATAAAGCGTCAAATGATGCCAGGCACTGGGGTATCCTTAATAATGACCTGAAGGATGAGCAGAAGAGATAACTCCAATTTTCACCTGAAGAGGTGCATCACCATGAGCATGTTTACTACTAAACCCCCTCGCTTTTCATCACCAGATGGAAATCTGGTAGCCTTTTCCCGACAGGTGGCCAAATGCTTGGAGGAAGACATGAGATGCTGGATGAGATGAACGACCTTGAGAAAGGGTGCTGGTATGGGATGGTGCTGAGTGAGAACAGCCACAGCTTATTTGTCAGCACCTTACTCCAGCATTTGAGGTGGTTTAGATGTGAAATTTGGATTTTGCCCTTTGGAAAGATACTTAGCTCTGGAAACTGAAAATATTTCGGAAGGTGGATTCTTGTCTTCATGTAGGCATGATGTTTTCAGATCTGCCCAAGCCCATGCGGAGATTTGCCTTAAGAACAGCTCTGAGGGCTTGACGAAACCTTCATCGGGGTCATGATGTCCACCCTCAGGAGTGAAGCTGGCCTCTGTTTCAGGCAATTCAAGCACATAGCCTGATGGAGTCAGTATGGAAATCCATAGAGCTGGATTTCAGGTGTACACCAGGCTGACATGGGACTGCCCAGCCATGATTCAAGACCTGGGAGCCCACATCCAATATATTATGGAAAAAGCCTTTTCTTTAACCCAACTGAGGTCTTCTGCTTGAAAAAAAGCACAGAGGTATATCCCATACAAACAGCTCTTCTCCAGAAAAAAGAGATGCATCCCTCCTAAAATGGATACTCCTACCTCTCCCCTTGGATTGCTCTATGCTTTGGTGCTCTGGTTTCTGAACTGAAAAGAAAAAAGGTTAAAAAAAAGGGGGAAAAAAAGGAAAAAAGTAAAAGTGTGGGTTTCCATGGAGACAACTGCTCTGTTCTAAAATCTGAAGGCAGGCAAGCTCTGTATTTTGTGTTTTGATGCAGATGCTTGGGTTTAACTTTAGGGAAAGGGTTGGCTGAGGCTGGTAGCTTGGAGCAGACCTGCTTGGAGGGGAGGTTTTTTGGTGTGGGGCTGTGTAATTCTTTTTTGTTGGATTCTGGGGCTTTCAGTCAAAAAAGGGGGAAGAAAACCCTCTTCAGTCCTCTACAAAGAGATTTTCCAAAGGAAAAAAAAATGAACATAAGGATGATGAAATCATCTGGGGCATAAACAGAATCTCAACATGTCTATAATGGAAGATTCAGCCTCCACCCAGCACCTCCCTTTGCCAACAGGGACAAAAGTGTCCTCTCCTGGTCATAAAGCACTTGAGAAGTTAGAGGTGACTTGAAACAGGCAGGAGCACTGAGATGAAGGTAGTGATGAAGCAAAAGGACCTTGGGCCACAGTACGCCTTTGCTTTCCACACATCTGCTCTTTAGGCAGAAATTTCGCAAGCTCGGTAATGATGTGTTGGGTTCTTCACAGTGGCTCATGAGCTCTTGATACATTGGGGCTTAATTGATTCGCTTTTCATGGTCTTGATTGCAGCAGCTCTAAGGAATCGCAGGGAGTGAGGAGCAGGAGGTGACAGGAAACGTTAGCACTTCATTTGGAGAGCTGGGCTAATGATTTGTGTGCGGGCAAAAAAAAATTAGAATTAATCCTCAGGGAAGAAATCCCGCTTTGACGAAAGTGAGGTCTCAAATCTGCTAAGGACGTGTCAAACCAGGTGGTGAGGAGGAGCTGCTGCCCGAGGCTTAACCCCTTGCAGGATTTAAAATAGCGTGGTGTTGAGATACAATGGTGACCCTTGAAGGTCCTTCCAAGACATCTCCTTGGGGCTTTCAAGGCCCAAGGTTCAGGAAACGTGGGCAGGTTGTTACCAAAAATCAGTGAAGGAGTGAAACACCAGCAGATGCATGGACCGCTTAATTAATTATATATATTTATATATATATATATAAGATGGTCTTATATTGGCTAGGGAGACACTGGAGAGAGAAGGTGGAGGGAGTATTTGGCAGACGAGATGGATGGAGAAAGCCTTTTTTGATTCATCAAGAGATGGGCAAGGACAGCAAGAGGGCTGCATGCCCTGCTTCTGTCCATCTCCAGTATCTACTAACCCACTGTGAAAGCCGGGTCTATAAATGTATATCCCCTAACACAGAGAGCCCCGACGTGTGAGGCTGTCGCCTTTTCCCCAGCATATTTGTTGCGTTCTGCGGGAAATCCAGGTGTCCTCAAGCCCCCCCTGATGCAGAGAGGAAGGGCTCCTGCAAAAAGCAGCTCTGAGCCCCCCTTTTACCTGGGGATCCCTTCCCTCCTCTCCACAGGGAAAAGTCCTAACAGAAAGATTTACTCGCGGCACCAATCCTGAGCGCAGGCTGGAGAAAGGCTGCTCTTCGAAACCCCCCCTACGGAGGGAATATGAATGCTTTGTTTCAATAACATTTAACAGCGATTGCCTCAGCAACCTCTGGCCTGCTGTGATTAAATATTAATATTCTTCTAGTCTGTGCTCTCCCTCTGTTTTGTTTTTTTTTTTATCTGGTTTCTAAATGAAGCTGCCCTGTTTTGGCCTTCCTTCGGAGCACAGGGATGGAGTAGGGATGAGGCATGGGAAGAAATGCCAGGTTCAAACACCCCAAACACACAATTCCCACCCATTTCAGCAGGACTGAGATGCTTTGCTCCCCTGGAAAATCCATCTCCTCCTCCATCAATCCATTTTGCCCACCAAGATGACGACATTAAAAGAAAAACACTCCTCAGATGCCGTTCCCGACCCTGATTCACCCAAGCTCCCCCGGGTGCTCCAAGCTTTGCTCTGAGCCTTACAGAAAAAAAAAAAAAAAGAAGAAATGAGCCGGGCTACAAAGTTGCTGAACTCGGGGGAATTTAATAACACTCAGCCACCAGCAAAGCGATTAAACGCCGGGTCCTAATTCTGTAAGTGCCTTGTTGATGGTTTCACCCAGTGCCTTACGGCACGCTATAACTAATCTGCTAACGGGCCAAGCAAACGTCACAGCCCCAGCCCTGTTTAATCCGAGGGGATCACGCCTCCGCCTGGTGGAAACGGTGATGCTGGAATGAATTGCTGTGATTTTTTTTACCGGAGATCGAAGGGATGAAGGAAGAGGGCGGCAGGTTGGTGGCTGGTTTGCTGGGCACCATGGTGGTGGGTTATTGGGGGTCTGGTTGCCTTTTGGGCACCCCATGGGGGGAAAGAGGGGATGTGGGGTTGGATGCTCCCAGGGGGAGGAGGAGGAAGGCAGAGGGAGGGGTGAGCCTGGCTGAGGCAGGGCTGTGCTCCCTCTCCTTTTCTACTGGATGGTTTCAACTTCAGGTTTTGGCTTTTGGACCAAAATAAGCCCTATTTCCCCTAAAGTTTCATACATATCTATAGAAACAAAATTCTGCTTAAGAAAGGCTTTTTGCTCTGGGCAGTGCCACGTTCCTGTTGCTCAGCATCGCCCTCTTCTTGGGCTTTGTTTTCTTGAGAAAACTCCAGGTCAGTTGGATTTCGGGATGCCTCAGGGTTTTGCTTGTTCCTTTTGGTCCCTGGGCTCAGCCAGCATCAGGAACCAGCTCCCAGAATGGAGAGCCCAGGATGGTCCGCAGCCGGCAGCGACATCCCTTGCTCCCGCTGCACCGGCACCTGCGTCCCCGCTGTCCCCTCTCTCTGCCTCCACAGCAGATGATTTGCTCGACCTTTAGATGGAAGATCTTCAAAAATCAGCCAGGCTGATCGGGAATTTAATGCTGATTGAGGAGGTAATGTAGCTCTCCCCGATGCGCCCCGGCAGACTGGGGGCAGTTTGACGCTCCCAATGGCAATAGCTTTCAAATTAACTTCACAGCCACAGCCCTGTTTAATCCAAGGGGATCATTTATTTTAGTTTTAAGGGACTAAAGTGTGTGAACACTGGTGTCTCACTGCTGCAGTGGCTGAAAACCTGGGCGACTCAGCAGCTGTGCTCATGGCTAAGGTGCTCCATCCCAGAGGAGGCTGCATCCAAGGGATGGGAGAAGCGTATCTGAGCTGCTCTGGGTACCATATCCTTGTATTCCCCCAGCTTCCAGCATCCCTACATCGCTGCTTTATAGAGATATTTATTAAACATATCTAATAGCAGGATGGGAGCAAGACCTGCGATTCCTTGGGGGAAACCAGGGAATGCAAGCAAATTTTCTCATGGAAAGCCATGGCTGGATTGCTAGGAGGCAGCTCATCCTTTTGAAACAGGCTCGGGGCACTTTGCAAAAGAGGTCATGTGCTGAAAAAGCTCAAAGACGTGGTGCTCTGGTGTAAAAGGCTCTGCTCCTCCCAGCTCTGCTTTGCAAGAGGAGGTAGCCCGTCCCTATAGACCTGGGATCTCCCCAGGAAAGCGCCCGCTCTTACAACCATTTTGCAACAACCATGTTGTTCTAGTTCCAAAAAATAAAGAAGTTGAAAAAATAAAAAAGGACAACAAAATATATCCAACCCCAAACAAACATGTCAATTAGTGTAATCAGCTCTAATGAGGAAAGAGAAGCCAAATGCAACCCTTCGTGTTGCTGTTTGGGTTGGCTCATCGCAAGCAACCCCAGCTCCTCTGCCCCACACGTTTTGGAGGGCAGTTGGGGCATCATGGGAGCACGTGGCCCAACCTTCCCAGCCGGGTTTGGGGTCAGCGCTGACGTCTCTTTTCCTTCTGCACGTCACCCCATTTCTGGGAAGGCGATGGAGGGCAAGTCCCTGACTCGCGGTGTTCAATTTGAAACAAAAGGCGATGATTTATAATTTGCCGTTATTGTGCTGCTTTGCAGCACTCTGTCATTGCGAGCCAACCCTGGCAATTGGGCCTTTGGACCAGAAGAAAGAATTGCTTTTCCTTCCATTTTCCCAATAAATAATAATAATAATAATAATAATAATAATAATAATGGCAATAATAAAATCCATCCCTCTCCCCCGCTCCCCTCCCATGCGCATCGTGGTGAACCCAACTTTCAGCATCGGGTTATTTATCGGGTGGATTTGGGCTGGTTGACTTTAACGCAAGCTGTCGCCAAACAAATATCCCTGCGGCACACCGGGTATTAAAACCATCTTTCACGGATTCAAATCTTGCAAGAGGGGCCATCAGAGAAGCAAGGACCGGGATTGGAGGCTCGGTGTAACTTTTCCCCCTCTCCAATGACTTGCTATGAACTTAGTATCCTCGCTTGCTCCCCAAACCCTGGCTGGGGATATCAGGGTTACGCTACGCCCTGGACCAGAGGGACTGGGGGATGCAGCAGCCTTCACAGCAGAAAAATCCATCACAATTAACTGCTCTTCTTTGCACTCCCCGGGACGTAAGGGGGTTTATTAATTTATTAGTGGTGCTGAGTCAGCTCTTACAGGCTGGGCAATACTTACTGTGCCTGTGCAGGGTAATGGGTGCTGCCTGGGGAGCATCAGACACCTGGGTGTGGGTGGCAGGTCTGCAAAGGTAGCTCCACCCACCCTGGGACTTGCTGCTGCCTTTTGCCTTTTTTTTCTGGGTACCTGGGATAAGGAGAGAGGGGGATAGCAGGGATATCTGGTGGCAAAACAGCATGAGCCAAGTAAAACCTCATGGCAGGACTTGAGGGAGGGTCCTAGCTGCGTTATACCCCATCTGGGAGGCAAAAAAAGTAAAATAAATGAGGAGGACAAGCCGCTATCCCAGAGGACAGAATGTGGTGAGTATTTCAACCTTTGGACCCCCCCAAATCACATCGCCGAAGGTCTGTACCAGGCAAGGAATTGGCCTCTATAAGAGAACTGGGGGCTGCAGGCAGCTCCACCATGCAAACGCTACATCTAGAAGCGCTCAACCCCAGCCAAGCGTCCTTCCCCGTGTTTATTTTGGCAGGACCTACATTAACCACCAGAGGCACTGCCATCCCAAAGAGCATCCCCAGCCCTTCCCAGAGTCCAGACACGTTGGAGTCAAGATCCCTGTGAATAATGAGCTTGAAAACAAAGCAAACCAAATCTCCTCTCTTAAAAAAAACCACTAGAAATATTGGCCCTCCTGACTCCTCTGCTGCAGATTTTATTTTATTTTTTAAAATTTTATTTCTCTGCCTTTTCATTCCCCCTGGAGAAATGATTTGAGGGACGGCTGCTGTCTCTCCTGCTCCTCCATTGCTCTGCAAACAGCCAGACAGCCATCACACAGCTCCTTTAATGGCCCAGCAACACATATAGAGAATAAAACTAAACAGGGAGCCGTGGTGCTGGCTTCCCAGCTGACACCATGCTCCCGAATGGAGCCTGGGTGATGTTTCTCTATAGATCCAGCCACCAGAAGCCACTGTCGCAGGCAAAGCTGCTTCTTTATTAAAGGAGGTGAATATATGTGGGTCTGTGCCTGGTCCCTGTGTGGTCCCTATGGGGACAGGAGAGGCGATGGGGGTGTTTCGAGGCTGGAGGATGCTGAGCTTTGCAGTGAGGAGCAGAGAAGAGGTTCGGCACAGACCGGGAGAGACATGTATGTGAAGTCATTCGGGAGCCTGGTGGGGCTTTGCTTCAAGCAGGGTTTAATCAGAGCCTGGCAAACAGTTTTCCTAAAGGGTTGGTGGGACAAGCTGTGGGGAGAAGGGCCAGAATGGTGTCGTTTCAAAGAGAGTGGGCAAAACGTAATCATATACTGGAAGGACTAATCCCGGATTATCATCAGGGGTTGGAAGGGATAAACCATATCTAAGCACACAGCTTTCATCCCACAGGGCTTTGCAGAGCAATTGCACGTGGCCCCGCTGAATTGCAGCCGCCTCTGGGGTGCGGAGACCGTGAGCGAGTGTGGGGAGGGGGGAACACCGCTGCCAAGGACAGGGGTGGGAAGCTTGACTTCAGCTTGACCGAGAGCCTGGAGACCCTCACCGGGGGGAATTGCCTTTCTGCAGGGTCTCGTGCCCATCGCCACCTCGGGTCCTTTGCATTTTTTGGGTACCCTGGCAGGAGGTGGACCCATCCTGGTCTCGTGGCCGGCATCGTGACTGCTGGCTGGCGGACGTCGTGTTTCTCCTCCTAGTTTTTCCTCCTTATCTTTTTGGCTTCTCTCCTGAAGTACAAATTGACCTCTCAGAATTTTCTCCTTTAATGCCCTTGTTCTAAAATGTTAATAACTGGTCAGTGACAGGCTGATTAAGCCTTCCTTCCCTCCTTATTTAGATTGGTGTCACTGCACCAGCTCTAACGGAGCCGTAAAGAACATTAACACCCGCTCGGCACTGACAGGGCAAACTATTCCCTGGAAATTGATAAGGGCTTTTTCTGGAAATGAATTTGGCGCTGGCAAAACAAACGGGTGCCTTGAGCTCCATCCATCTCCCTTCCTTTAATAACTTTCATTTGTTTGGCGCTATCTCCAGCCCCGATTAATGTAACAAATGCTTTTTTGTCCCAGCAGGGGCTTTTGCAGGAGCTTCAGGTGGGATGGCTCAACTTCTCTCCCCTCCTCTCTACCTCTTGGCTTGTGAGCGAGGTTTTTCTCCCCATGTAGCACTCAGCAAGGTCTCAGTCACCCAAACTCTGTGCTAATGGCCCCAAATAACTTGCTTTTCTCATAGCATCATGTCTGGATCTATCTATATCTATACCTATATCTATATCTGTAACTGTATCTGTATCTTCAGCTTATCTTTTTTATTTTCTATACCTATACCTGCATCTCTCTATATATATCCATATCCACAACATCCATGCCCATAAAACACTGTCTACATGCAATATCCATGTCCATGTCCATATCCATACCATCCATGTCCATACCCATACTGTCCATATCCCTACTGTCCATGTCCATACCCTCTATATCGGTATCTGTATTTGCCTAAACTGAGAAGGGGCTGGGGGAATGCTGTGAGGAAGAGGAGGGACGGGATCTGCATGGGGGGCTGAAGCCACCACCCAGGGAAGGACCCAGGCTCTGGCTGCAAGATCGCGCTGCTGAGCAAGAGCTGGTCACTGCTGAGGGCTGGGACAAGACCAGCAAGTACCAAAGCCCCTAAACCTGGAGTTTTGGAGGAGATATGCCCTGAAACAGAGCAACAGCCTTAAAATTGCTTTTCCTCTGGGAAACAAATTGCCTCTGCTTGCTCAGTCTGGGCAGCTCTGCAGCTCCGGGCTGCTGCATGGGGAGGGGAGGGCAGGGGCGCCCAGCGGGAGATGCCCCCGCTCTGGTCCTCATGGAGACCCATTTCTGTTTCTGCAGTTCTTGCTCAAGTGATGGCTCTCACAATCAGAAAAGGCTTTTTCTTTTTCCCCCAGGTGCAGGTTCATTCTGGAAATGCTGCCAAAATAACCCCAAAGCTCTGACCAAACAAATGCTGGGAACCCTAATTTGGGTCCTGCACCCCAGTTTTGTCATATTAACGGGATTTAAACATGCTCTTACCCTGCCTCTGCGGGTGGGAGAGTTGCAAAGGGAAGAGGCTGGAAGAAGGGATGAAGCTGCCAGGGCTTTCGGCTGGGTGCAAGGATAAGCACGCAAAGCAGCGCTCTGATGTCTGAGCACACCCAAATCCCCCGTCACCCCGACCCCTCGCAGGGCACAGCCTGAGCCTTCCTGAGGATGGGCTTTGAAACACAGAGCTGGGGCTTTTAATTACCAGCAGAGAGGAGAAAAGAGAGGGATTTCTTTTACAGCTGAGTAAGTACTGCATGGGGCAAGTCAAGAGTTGTTCCTTTTATAGGCTGTATCCTACTGTTCGGATATAATCTCTTATATATGTGTCCCCTGTAAGTACTCATATACAACTTCAGGGTGGCTGTGCCCCGACCCTGAGACCACTAAATCCTCCCCCCACAAAGCCCAGGGCTAAATCCAGAGGCGATACTCGTGAGGTTTATTCCTGCTAACTGGGTTGCAACACCGCTGCAGTGTTTTAAAACGTGCACGGCCCTCGCCAAGCAATGCAAAAAACCTGGAAGAATGAGAAAGTGCAAATGGGAGAAGATAAAGTCGATGCTACAGCAGCTGGAAAAAAGGAGATATATATATGTATACATGTTTTTTCAAGAGTGAGAAAGAATAAGCCTTAGGCTTTGGTCAGCTGTCACTGGTCTGTGATAAGGATGGGGGAGTTTAAATCCCATTTAGACACAGTCCTCGGGGAAGTGCTGGAGTGGGGAAGGCGGTGGGAGGCAGCACGGATCCGGAGGGTGGAAATCTCTCCTCTGGAGCAGGGATCGAACCCATCCACGAGTGCCTCCAGCAAGAAAAAGCTGGGTGCTTGATCTCTCTCCACGACTTCTGAGCCACCGGGTTAATTTTTTCTTTTGTAGAGGAAGGGCTTTTCTAAGCCTTTGCTGAGGCTTTGGTGCTCAGTCGTGTATAGAAACAAATGTGATATCGAGGCCAGGGTGGAGGGACGACTTGAAGCTTGTCTGGATTTTGCTATATGTCATGAGGCATCCAAGTCCTTCCCTGCCACTTTATTAAAATGGTATAAAATAAAATCCATCCTCCCATTTGCTTTCTCTAGAGCTGATTGCCTTTTGGAGCAGCGAGAAAGCGGGGGCTGCTGGCCCAGGCAGCACTGGCTCCTCTGCCAAGCAAAGCGCTTGGGAATGGGACAAAATACGTGAGAAAAAAAACCCATTGTGCAAAATAAAGCCTTGAATCTTCACCTGCAAATGAAGAAAACATTTTCTGGTGCAACTGAATAATTAAAGGAGTGTTTGCAAGGGCGCAACACGTACTGCCCTCTCCCCATCACCAGCCTCTGCAAAACATGTGATTGCTCCAGACGGGGAGATTTTGAGCCAAAAAAATCCTCGGAGAAAGTGCAAGTGCAGTTTCAAGCCCACAGCTTCGCCCATCTCTACGAGGAGCCCAATTACTAGAGCCAGCAGCTCGGTATCGACCCTGGCAGGGAGCAGCGTGGAGCTCCCTGGGGCCCTTTATCCCCAGCAATATGGCTGTGCTGAGCAGAGGGGTCACAGGCAGGGAAAACTGAGGCTTTTATTAGAAGATATGGGCAAGAGAACCTAAATCTCAAGGAAAACAAAAATCAATAAAGAGACATGGAGCTCTTGGCGACTGCGGGCAAATTTTCCCTTCTCATTGCCTCAACGATCACACCACACGTACCCTGGCAGTTAGGTGTAGGACTTTATTCAGGATAAGTTTTGCAAGCCATTAAAACATGGGTTTTTTTACACAATTATGACTCCAAATAGGTTTTGTCTAGGTTTAGGAGTAACCTACGGAGCTGCCTTCCTGCTCCGTCCTCGCTGGTCCTACCTGCCCTGCATCAGCCCTTGGGCTCCTGCCTTAGCTATCTTGTGTTGGCAACTGGTGCAACCCCTTGCCCCAAGGTCTGCTCGCTGCAAACATCAGGCATAACTGCTGTTAAGACCCAGACCTCAAATATCCAGAAATAAAAGAATAAACATCATTGGCTAAATAACATATACAGGAAAGCTCCAGATCTTTCTAGTTGGGATCTAAGCAGAGGAAACCTTTCCTACGTGTTTCTTCTTCCTCTTGCAGAGATTCTGGTGCTTGCCTTCAACACCTTCCAGTACTAATAACTCATTCCAAGTAGCAGGAGATGGGATCTGGATTTGATTACTGATCTGATTTAGTCAGTCAACCCAGGTGTCTCTCTGCAGAGATTGCAAGTGTTTCATGGACAATTTGCAATGAAAGAGAGAAGCTTAAGGACTGATTTATTCCATAACAATAGCAATGATAATAACTGAAGGGCTGGATGTGGGCAGCATCCAGCGCAGGGGGTGCCGATTCCACGAGGCTCTGCAAGCTGCTGCAACACAAGCAATAGCAGCAGATGTGATTCAAAAGCGAGGAATCTGAATTTCAGATTCCTCTGGCATCTTCTCCTCGGTGTAAAGCAAGAATATGGAGGTCAGAGCTCTTTTGTGGTGATTTAGGCTAATAACTGGGGTGATTTCTGTTGGGAAACCAGAGTTAGATCCGTTGCAACCCCTGCCAAGTCACTTAACTTGCGGTCCCTGTAGTGAGGAGGACCCTGTCTCACCTTGCAAGGATTGTTGCATGAGGCCAGAGGCTGCTCAGACCTCAGTGAAATGAGAACAGTGAAAATACAGTAAATAGGTTGCACACCACGGCCAGCGTCGCCGCTCTGTGCATCCGTCATGGGAACAGGCTGCAATCAGATGTTAAGAGCTGCGGTGTCAAAAAAAAATCTTGTCCTTTCTCCACCTGTACCTTAGCTCGCTTTATTATTCAGGGAAGGCTGAGTCTCACCTGAGAAGTCCTTAAGATGCCACAGACAAGCCAGTCTCTGATTAAGTGCTAAGGGAAGCTCCTAAGAGGGTTGTTCAACGTCGCCAGGAGAGGCAATGAATCAGCAAGGGCGTCTCATCTCATTGCTCCGTCAGCGCGGAGTGACGGGAGCAGGGACGGCAGGGACAGGCTGCTTTGGTGTCTCCAGCCCCAGAGCTGGCATCTGGAATCACCGCGGGGCCGTGCCAGCACCGGCAGCCACGGCAGGGACACCTCTGGGAGGGGAATGGGCACCTTCCGTGGAAGGAGGTGTCCTCATTACTGCCATCAGTAGGGTCAGAATGACCTTACCCACAGTTACTGAAGATCCTGGGGGGGTCTTGACAGCCCCATCTCCAAAGTCATTCCCAGGCGTGGGCACAGACTCATGGCCTCGTCTGAACACATTCCAATCCCAGATATTCATTTGTTACAACCTCATTACCTAATCAATGGAAGATGAACATCTTCGTGTGTATCACAGACAACTCACTCTTTCCTCTCCCTCTTTTTGGCACTAATTAATACCCTCCCCAGGTATTCATGCTATGCACGAGTCCGTCTCCTTTTCACCACTGCAGTTCCTAGAGACCTTTTCATCCCCGACGGCAGGAGACACGGCCTTTGCAGCCACCCATGCACCCAGATTTATCTCACTCCACTCAAAACACTGTGTCCTCTTTCAGAGCAATGGAGCACAAAATTCAGGAAGATTATTGCAGCGGAACCTGCTGTCTGCTGGGCATGTCTTTGCAATGTCATTTCTCTGTAAGTGAAGTCCAGAAGAGTTCCTTGACCTTGACCATCGCCTGCTCGTCTGCTCCTCAATGAAGACCTCTGCTCGGAGGGAAACTGGGAAAGCCCCTTTGCTTTAATACCAGCGCCATGGGGCAAGAGTCTTCTCTCTTCCATGGATGCTGTGCCTCGGTTTGCAGACTCCCCTTGCCTTGGAAAGGAGCTTAAACATTTCCATTTTCAAGTGAAGGACAGCCCTCACCCACCGCAGCGTCGAGATTTAAGTCAACCCCAAACCATCTTGACCCACTTCACTCCCGGTAGTCAAGGAGATTTTTTCTCTTTGGAAGAAAAGAAATGGCACTGGAGGGCCTGATTCTCATTTACACTTGAGCGGCTCTGAACGCAAAAGGGCTCCGGGAGCTGCATTTGCAGCCCTCGCTGCACAGCCTGGAGAGGCTGGAGTGTAAATGAGAATTCAGCCCTTCAGCTAACGAGATGCCTTAAGCTTATTCTATAATGGGCCCCGAGTTGTCACATCCCCTCTCCCCTAACACCTTGGGTGCTAGCGCCTTGGGCAGAGGAATCCCAAAGGACCTGGGTGAGACCAATTACACTCTTTAACACCACAATAGTCAAGAAAGAAAAGGGGTGTGAACAAACCCCCACCCCAAAAGCCCTCCCCGGTGACCTGCCTACCCTACTGCAAACTCCCACTCTCCCAGGCAGGGATGAGCATTGCCCCGTGCCATCTCCAAATGCCCCATCACCATACCAGTGGCATCCAGTTTGCACCAGTCCTTTTGCACCGCAAGAGTCTTGCCCACGCTGAGAGGGCTTCTTTACCACATTTCTGATGAAATCCGGGGATTTATACTAACGGCAAAGTGGCTTTGGCCAACTGAGGATGAGAGAGAAGTTCCCCAGACCTTCCATAGCTGCAGCATTTTATGAAGCTCCTGGATTTGGGCATGTGCATGCACAAAGCCGCCTTTCCACGCACCTGGAATTGGAGATTTATGGACACCCCCAGGTATCTCAAGCCAGGCTCCTCTTTCCATAGGCACATCCAAATGCAAAGGGATATGAATCCGATGTTTGAAGGAACGTACCCAGCCGTGGGTCTAAACATTAGAATCATAGAATCATGGAATGGTTTAGGTTGGGAAAGCCCTTTAAGATCACCAAGCCCAACTGTTCTCCTACCCCTGCCATCCCACCACTAAACCCTGTCCCTAAGCACCTTGTCTGCCCCGCTTTTAAATCCTCGCAGGGATGGGGACTCGACCCCTTCCCTGGGCAGCCCCTTCCAGTGCCTGACAGCCCTTTCGGGGATGGAATTTTTCCCAATGTCCAACTTAAACCTGCCCTGGCACAACTTGAGGCCGTTTCCCCTTGTCGTTCATCTGGGGTATAAAAATATTTGAGGGATGCACAGTTTATAGGAATGCATATATAGCGATGGCGATGCGCCCAAATCTAGATGGCACATATATATGTTTATATCAGCGACAGAAGTAAACATGCATTGCCTTCATCTTATATAAAGCCAGCGGAACATCTTCCAAATTTATCTCAATTAACCAAGCACCCGTATTTATATTTATAGCACTGTAGAGAGGCGTGCGCTCCCACCTCAACCCCATCCTTCCTGGGGGTGGAAGCTGCCCGGAGGCTCCTGCAAACTCTCCTGGGCATTTTGGGAATGCAGGATGGGTTCCTCAAGGAATGGCATTGCTCGCCCCCGGTCGATAGATGTATTTACTGATCAGGGAATTAGGAGTTAGAAATAAGGTGTGAATATGGGCAAAATTACGGCCTTAAGTCAATACACTGCAAAGATTTTTTGGATCAGTTTGTGCATCTGCTGGAAATGATGTTTGAGGAGGACCAGAGCAATGTGAATTCAGGATTATGTTAATGAGATGAATAATTTCAGGTTAAAAAAGAATTAAAGAGCAGAAAACCTTTGAAAAATGCTGAGATGTTTCATCCTGGTATCTCTGAAGTGAAAGGCTTTGTTTCAGAAGTGCCAAAACATTTTGCTGCGGTATTTTCGAAAGCTCCCAAGAAGCTTTTTTTCCCCCCTTTTCCTTTTCTTTAAACAGTGAACCAGAAGTTTAATTAATTGACAAAACCAAACAAAAATGCTGGGTTTCACCGATTGCAAGAGGAAATTGCCACTTTGGGTGAGACCACGATGGGTTTTGCCTCTTTGCTTGCAAAGACGCTGATTTTCTCTCGCAGCATTTCCAGCCAGCACCTCGCTCCGAACCTGCCAGGCACAACTCCTGCTGCTCCAGCCGCAGCCTCAGCTGCAAATCCTTCAGCTGGTCCTTGTCTCAATATGAATAATATATTTTTCTCGCTACATGAGGGGAAAAAAAAAGCACGCGAGATTTATTTTCCAAAAAGACGAATGCTCCCTTTTGTCTCTGGCTGAACAGCGATCGTTACGTTCACAAAAGATATTTAAATGCCCTCTTGTATGTAGCAACCATGATCTTATTTTTCTGTTTAATTGTCCCACCTGTATTTAAAGCCAGTGACTGGGCTGTTATTGGGGTACAGCATTGAGTGACTGTTGCAGGGAATCAATCTGCCCCCAAAGCCAAGAAAGAAGGGGAAAACGGGGCTGAAGGGGATGTTTTTACCTCTCTGCTGGCTTGTTTGAAGCCAACCCGAATAAAACCACAGCCCTTCGAAATGACTTCCCGGCTAATTCCACTCCAGGAGAAAATTGGAGCCAGGGACAAGCTCCCTGGCTGGGAGAGGTAATTATTCTGATGTGCCACCTTAATTATGCCGTAATCCCCAGCTGAAGGAGGAAAGGGCCCTTACAGTTGCTTCTCTACAAGCTGACTTTGTGGAGCTCTCTGGGAGATGCTTTTCCCTGCTCCAGTCCCAGTCTGGGATTGTCAGGGTGGAGAACGGGCTTGTTAGATCCTCCCCTCTCTCTCTTGCTCTTCTGAAGGAGGTTGCACATCTATAAAATGGGCAAGGGACCCTGGAGTCCCCACTGTGTATTATTTCCACGTTTCATGCAATTAACTGCATTTAATCTTCATTTTTTCCCTAAGCTTTGCCCCTTCCCAGAGCTGAAATACCCCCAAAAAGCAGCTGAGCACCTCCAGCTCCTGGCAGGCAAAAAACCTGCCTTGTTTTCCCTAATGCAAGAAAAAAAAAAAACAACCCCAAAGCCAATCAAAAAAACCAAAACACCAACACTTTTTCTTTGAAGGAAATAAAACGGCTTTCTGCATCTTTATATATCATAAAGGTGCAGGGAAGGGCACAAACACCATTTTTATTTTTGAGGTTTGCAATTCACATTTAACCTGGAGCCATCTGTTTTGCTAGCAGCTTGGCA
Organism: Gorsachius magnificus; assembly: GCA_034008185.1. Taxonomy (NCBI): domain Eukaryota; kingdom Metazoa; phylum Chordata; class Aves; order Pelecaniformes; family Ardeidae; genus Gorsachius; species Gorsachius magnificus. The sequence continues at coordinate 943,185 of CM067097.1, forward strand.
GTTCGAGGGGCCCGAGATGTTCATCTGCAGACGTGTCTCTCTGCCGAGCTCACTCAATTTTCCAGCCACTTTGAGGCAAGTGGCTCCTGCGGGTGCCTGATGAGCCTGTGGAGCTCCTGGACGTGAGTATTCCCCTCCTAGATGCCACCAGCCCCTAAATGCCTCTCCCAGCATGTGGCCCCGGGAGCAACCAGGCATGAGTCTCCAGTCAATGTGCACCTGTGTTAATACCCACAGAGTCCCCAGATTTTTGATTTACTTGGGTTTATAGTCATTTAAGGAGGTTTGAGCCCCTCTACAGCCCCTCCCCCAGGGCCAAAGTGTTTGCACATCCCTCTGCTGAGGAGTCTCTAGAGTCAAGTTAAGGGTTGGGCTTGTGATGCAGCCTTCCTCTCCACACAGGCACTGTAAGATCTTCTCCATTCCTTTCCTAATGAAACATGTTTTTGAGACTGACACGCGTCTCTTGAGTTCAAGTTGGAATTGGTCACGGGGTCTAAAAGCCTTGAACGGAAATGTACATCCCATGAGATGGCACATCTTGTTTCCCACCCAAGGACGTGGTGATGTCCGGAGGTTTTATTCCAGGCAGCTCCTTAGTGGGAACAGTGCCCCATGAGACATCCCATCCCCTCCCTCTTCTCCATCACCTGCTAATGAGGTCAGTGGTGCTTCCGCACGCTTCACAGAGGTAGAAAGCCACCACCATGATTTCAATCCCTTCTAAAACAAGGCTGCTCTGGATGGGTCAAAAAATTTCTTGGCCATGTAGAGGGGGAATCCCAATTTCCCAAAGCCTCCAGCCACCTCCACAACAGCTTTGTAGTGGCTTTGACCATGACACAACGTGTGAAGGTGCATGTGGAGAGAAGGAGACCTGGACATGTTCCCAAAGCCAGGACTGGGGTCAGAAGCATCCTTGTCCCATGGAGACCTGTGAGCTGCCTCCTTACAGCCTTATTTATTCATCGCGTGCTGGCGGCACGTTTGGCACAGCACAAAGCGCAGGGAGACCCAGTCCCCATCGTTAATGGGCATTGCTCATTATTAACTAATAACGAATGGATTAGTCAGCATCTGGGAAGCAGCTGAGCATGCATGAAAGGGGGGGGCTGGGAAGTGACCCCAGTGGTGGCTCTGCCTCTCCTGGCTCCGTCTGCAGGGCTGAGCCTGATATTTTATTTATCCAAAGGCAGGCAGTGCTGGAAGGACATGGAGCTGATGGGGGTGCCTGAGGGGGTTTATTTTCATTTTAATGTCCGTTAATGACCATTAATAGAACATCATTTTTAGCCCCTCACTCCTTCTCCTCACTGCAAAACTCCATGCCTGTTCCTTCTGCCGCAGACATAAACCCCGGCTCGGGATCGTTTCCAAGCAGTGAAAGTCTTTAGCGACCCTTAATTAAAGGGCATTTGGGGAGAAAGGGCTGACGAGAGGTGACAGGAGGAGTGGGTTACTCTGCCGCCTGGATGTGACCTTATTACGCTGCTCGGGTGGCTGCAGGTTGTTACCGCCGTGATTAACACCGGGGAGGTTTTCTCGTCTGCTGGATGCCCTTTAACTGGGGTGACGGGTAAACTGGCAGAAAGCAGAGCCAGTGGGGACTTTTGTCTTTGGCTAGCAGAGAAAAACAGGCTCCGTTTTCAGCGTGGGGCTGAGAGCAATTCCCTGGCACGTGTCCGACCTGAAATCCCAGCATTCACACCCTGGGAGGCTGGACCAGAAGTTTTTGAACATGAAGCATCACTTCATGGTGGGTTGGTTGTTTTATCAGGTTGAGAAATGCAACATTAGTGTTGACAAATATTCCACAAGAACAGCTTGATGCTGACGATTTCCTTTCTGCCAATACATAAATTGCCCATTACACGTAGCTACTTCTCTCCACACTGTACGTATTTTAGAATCATAGAATCATGGAATGTTTTGGGTGGGAAGGGACCACTAGAGGTCACCCAGCCCAACCCCCCTGCAGGAGCAGGGACACCTTGAACCACATCAGGTTGCTCACAGCCCCGGCCAACCTGGCCTGGAATGGTCCCAGGGATGGGGCCTCCACCCCCTCTCTGGGCAACCCCTGCCAGGGTTTCACCACCCTCATTGGAAACAATTTCTTCCTTAGATCCAGTCTCAAGATGTTACATTCCACCTAGGTCTTTGGGGCCAATGGGTTTTGGGGAGTTTCTCTTTCTCACCCATTTGTTTTTGTTCCCAATTCCTCAGCTTGCCCTCCTCCAGCAGTCTTGGAAAAACCCTTATGGAACCGTGCATGTGCTACCCACATAGGGCTCCTATAGTGCTTGAGAAATGCTTTCTCTCTGTAGCTGCAGCAATAACATTGTTATATATTCTGTGTTGTGTTATCCTGCTGGATAGAGCCATGAGGGAAATACAAAGTGAGGTGAGAGCTGCCGTGCAGGTGGTGGGACCCCTGCACGTGGGGGACGTGGGGGTTTGGGGTGACTCGAGCCCCCCCCTCGGAGCACTTGGGGAGCGGAAACCTTCAGCCACATCATTCTCCATCTGTGGGTTTGATCCATGTTTTGGGTTGTCAGACAGAGAGTTTTCGTTATGTTATGGGTGTTCACCTGAAAGCCATGCCTCGGAGCAGGGTGACTTTGCACCTCTTCCCTCCCGGCCTCTTCCTTCACCCTCGGGGTGCTGGGACAGATCCTGCCCATTCCTACCCCCACAGTGCCTGGCCCATCTAAGCCTCTTCCAGCTTTTCAGTGCGTGGGCCTTGATGAAGCCCTAGCGTGTCTTAGGGGCAGAGGGAGGAGTAAAACCCAACATATCTCGTGTTAGATGCCCCTTCCTACAGGGGGGCTACAAACCCCTTGTGTTGGCCACCTGATGGGTGGTGGAATCTGGGCTCAAGGCCTTGGGGCAGCTGAACCTGGCTGTGCCCACCATCACAAGGGCAAAATGCAAGCACCAGGAGGGAGATACAAGAACCAGAGGAGAGATGCAAGTAGCAAGTGTGAGATGTAAGCACCAGGGTCGAGATGCAGGCCGGAGAAACATGCAAGTGCGGAGGAATGCAACCACCAACGCAGAGATGCAAGCACCATGGTTGAGATGCAAGCACCAGGAGGAAGATGCACCAGGAGCTTTCCACCTCCTTGGAGAAGCACAGCTCCAAGCCTGCCTGTGCTTTTGAAGGTTGTACAGAAAATCTATGCTGGATCAAAGGCTTGGCCCCATCTCCTGAGGTGGGCACTGATGCTTTACCCATCATGCCAGCCTCCTCCCTCAACTCGGAGAGAGGCATTGGGGCTGCAGCTGCATCACGTGGCTGAGAGAGAGGAGTCTGGGCTCTGGGCGATTCGGGGAAGAGGCAGGGAGATAAAAACTTCTCTTGCTTTCCTTCCGCACTTGACTGAAATCTGTGCACGTTGAATGCTTTGATACTGTAGGAGCAATATCAAACACATCCTGGATCTGCTGGAAAATGTCCAGCAAAAAGAAAACGAAAAAAATAAGGAAGTAGAGGTGAAAATCCCTGGGAAGAGAAAGTAAAGAGCAGCTGAGATTAATATATTAAAAATACAGAAGTCAAGTTTGTCCTTCAGAACCCTGTCTTGGACTAAGAGGTGATGAAAATGATATCTGTATGTGCTCAGGGGGGGTTAAATGACTGCGGGATTTACTGAAGCAAAGTGCATCCCTGCATCGCTGTAACGGCTCCCAGGGATCCCAAGGCACGTGCTGGGATGCAGATCAGTACCAGCTCCCTGGAGCCCTTCCCAAAGGTGAAGCATCGACACTTGGAGGGCAGGAGATGCTTAGAAAACTGCCAGATTGATTGCGCTGCATCCCTATTTTTTGTTTGTTAATAAAAAGCAGGGAGGGGAATGGCAACGGATAAAACAGCCACACGCAAAGCCTGATCTGACAATGCTAACGAGATTATTGAAGCCTCAGGAATTTGGTTATGGCTGGAATTGGCCAAATAAATCACTGCAAACCAGTTACTCGATGAGTTTAGCCCTTTTTTATTTGCTTTACAAATCGCTCACGCTGACATGGAGATCTTTACAAACTGTTATGCAAAAAAAAAAAAAAATTCTGGGTTAAGCGCAGGATTTGTCTCCCATAACAAGACATTTAAAAGTTCGGTGTCTAATCCAAACGAGACATTTAGGCTTTCTTTTTTTGCACAGGGGGACCTTTTCCTAGTTCCTTAACAAAGGCTCGAACTGATATATTTTTATTGATTTTCTTGTTCCTGAAAAACAGATTTTCGATAAAAACCTCTTTTACTCGTAAGCCGTAAAAAAAAAAAAATATATATAAGAAAGCAGCCAAAATGCTGCAGGTGAAAATGTTATGAAATATCTGGAAAAACAACTTTCTGTCATGTTCCTGATACTTTCTGAAACGCTTCTTTCTTGCTAAGAAGCAGGAAAAGGCAGCTTGAGGATCAAACCTGCCTTACCTGTTCAAGAAAGATGAGGAACTCCTGGAGAGCGTCCAGAGAAGGGCAACAAGGATGATGGGGGACTGGAGCATCTCCCCTACAAGGAAAGGCTGAGGGAGCTGGGCTTGTTCAGCCTGGAGAAGAGAAGGCTGAGAGGGGATCTCATCACCACCTACAAATATCTCAAGGGTGGGGGTCACCAGGACGGAGCCAGACTCTTCCCAGTCGTGCCCAGCACCAGGACAAGGGGCCATGGGCACAAACTGAAGCAGAAGAGGTTCCAGTTGAATGGGAGGAAGAACTTGTTGACTGTGAGGGTGGCCGAGCCCTGGCCCAGGCTGCCCAGGGGGGCTGTGGAGTCTCCTTCTCTGGAGATCTTCAACCCCCGCCTGGCCGCTGTCCTGTGCCCCCTGCTCTGGGTGAGCCTGCTTGGGCAGGGGGGTGGCACTGGGGGAGCTCCCGAGGGCCCTTCCAGCCCCTGCCATGCTGGGATTCTGTGATTATCTCTTCTTTATTCGGTGTTCTGTTTGGGTTCTGCTGTAGAGCTGTGTGCTACCCCTCCTGCTCCATCGTCAGAGGGTTGAAGCCCTTTGTATCCAGCTGAGATGTGCTCTATCGTGACATGCGGTTTGCTCCCAGGACGATGCTCTGTGTCACGGGAACGCATCCCAACAGGAGGACGATAGCAGCATCCCAAGGCTGGTAGGAGCCATGCGATATCTGCAGCTAAAACCCCAGAGAAAAAGCAATTATTGCAAAGGTTTTGCAATTATTTTGCACAAAAACTTGGAGCTGGCGGCCTTCTTTTGGAGGGGATGAAGACGCAACATCCCCCAAAGCTCCTCTGCTCTTTCCTCCTCTGGTTATGTTGGGTGTCTGTGCCTCCACCCTTTTGCCTCTTCCCAGGGGAAAAATGCTTTTTCCCCCTAGAAGATTTCAATTTCAATAAAACCATCTTTATTTGTGGGGCAGTGAGCAGCAGGGCAGGCGGCCGGCAGCACCGGAGCCCTCATCCACTCCCGTGTGAGCTCTCCCAGGAGGAAAAACCCAGGAAAAGCCACCACCCCCAGCTGCATCCCAGCCTTGCCTGAACAGGGACACAGACCCTGCAGGTCTAATTAAGGAGCGTTATTATTTCTCTGCGGTGAGCAGGCTGGGAAGAGAACAGTGCCAGCCTGTCCTTTTGCAGGTTAAAGAATGATATTGGATGGTTTTGTTTGGGCTAGCTTAATTTTCTGGGTTTAGCCACATTGGAGGCTGCTGGGCTGGGATGCTCCTCACTTTGGTAGCGTTTAAGGAGTAGATGGAAAAGGGAGAATATCAAATACCTGGGTGCTCCTGGGCTGTCATGGCCAGGCATTACCTCTTCCACCCAGGAAGTTCAACCAGGATTTCTTTTTCTCAATTACAAGCATCCTTTCCAAATTTCAAGCATCGATGGATAGCCAGAGACTTCGCCAGAGCTGGCTGAGGACCAACCCACCCACTGGGCAGCGAGTCAGGCAGGGCCAGGGGGGGGAATTTGCTCCCTACTCCCTGCCTCCGTCCCTGCTTTGGAAAAATATGTATATATTTTCATTAAAGCTGGCCTTGCCGGCACCTGGGGAGTTTGGCTCATTAGGAGGAGGAAAGGGAGAGCAACGAGAGCGGGACGGATTTCCCACCCCTCAGGGGAAATTAGGCCCAGAGAGGTAGATGTAAAAAAGCATTTCAAGGTCTGAAAATGCAGATATCACCTTAAACATGAGAAAAAGATCACTTGGACCTTGCAGATTGAAGCCTTGGGGGTCTTTTCCCCCCCAAATGAACGGAGTTTTCCCACAGGGGAGGAAGCGCAGGGGGTAACGAAGGAGTTATTAAAACAAATGCCTCCGCAGACCCCAGGGAGGGGACCGCCAGCTCCTCTTCGCCGCGGCATGGGTTTGAATAATCTGGCTGCTTAGCTCGCCGCCGGCTTGAAAAGGAAACCTTTGGCAGGCGGTCACCCTCCAGCGAGCCCTGGATGGGGTCGCTGGGGCTGCACCGCACTTTCTGAATTGAAGCAGTGGACTGTGAAATAGGAATTACTGACAGCTCTTAAGTATATCAAGAGAACAGCCCTATTCCTTAATACAGAGCCACTAATAGACATCTAAAGACCTATAAACCAGACAATTCCTCTATATCATCCTAGTTAAATCAATGTAGTTATATTACCCTCATCATTTTCCCTTTAACGTTTATTACATTTTGCCACTGTAATTTATTTTTTCATATCCATCAGCCGATTAAAGACTTTATTCTGAAGATACACACATCCTTGTGACCTACTTGAAGCTGACCTAAACTGTTAAGTAAAAGCAATTTGGTGGAGGAGGTTGGGGGGGGTGTTGCCCTCCTTCTCTCCCTGGGTTTTTTATCCCTTCACCGGCACCGGGAGTGCTGGATATGGGAATGTTGGGGTATCCCAACATCAGTCACGATCTGTGTCCTTGTGAAGTCTTTACCAATTTTTATTCTGTTTTTGACCAAGTCCTCGTCATGCCTGGACACCCAAAATATATTCGAGCACATGGCTTTGCCTTTCCAAGCAACGCAAGGAGGGCTGCAAGGCCATTTGGGCATCTCTTTCCTCCAAAAGTTGCCCCCCAGTTGAGCCATCACTTCTCCGCCATCCATGGAAGATTTGCAGTAGGAGGAAGGAGCAGTTCTTGAGTGCCATCTATTGATGTCGTCCCTACAAGGTGGAGGAAAGCACCGGGAGGTGTGCAGGATCCAACCCTTTCCCTCCCAGCCGCTGGATTCAGCCCAGTCCAACCTCCCTCTGCTTTGGCTGTGCCTGGATCTGCGGCCTCCTGAGCTGTTTTCCCCTTTGGCCAAGCTTTTTCTTTTTATTCATTCCTCTGCATGAATTATTTAAACATCCCCACTTAGACGTTTATGTGTCCGGAGCCACTCCTCTTCCTTTATTTCCAAAGAGCATCATCTCGCACTGTTTGGGCCTGTGTGCACCAACACTCCCATTTTATAAGTTTTGTTGGCTTTTTCCCTCTTTATTTTCTCCTTTATTTTTTGCAGATGCTTTATGGCAGTGGTACATTATTAGGGTACCATTATTATGGTTCTCCCAGTTTCTAGATGATGCCCGCTAAGGAGAAGTAGGGCAATCGGATGCGGAGAGCTTCAGGTCATCACAGTACCTGGTTGTGCGTTGCTGAGCATGAGGAAATGGGAGCAATAATATTGCTGGGGGCCGAAAATGCCTGAAAATAAGATGAATGTGCCACAATCTTGCAAGGAAATGAGCCCCGTGGGAGGCAAGGACGGGGAAACCCAGAGCTTTTAGACCTGGGGCGGTTGGATGTGGCTTTCCATAGGGAAACAGTGGAGTTTGGACGTAGCAAGACCATTTTCTCCGGGCTTTTAAATTTTATTTATTATTTATGATGGACTTTTTCTTACTTTTTATTTTTTGCTGTAAATAAAGGGCAATTGCTTCAACCTCTTCCTTCTGCTTCACCCTCCAAAAAACACAGCCGAGAGCACCAGCTGCCATGCAAACTTGGACCTCGCAGGAGAAAGAGTGTTACTGAGCAAGAGAAGGTGGAATATGTCCAAATAGCCACATCGGGCAGACAAAAATGCACAAGCTACTGGCACACAATCACCCAGAGACTGGAGGGAGGCAATTTAGCTCCGCCATCTCAGGGCACCTTTGCCTCAATGAAGCTACCCCCAGTTGCCCCCAGCGTTGAAACCTCCCATAGCTGAATATTTTCCAGCACGAGCAGTTTTATTCTCCCAAATCTTTTCTTCTGCCCCAGGGGCTTTCTCCATCAGCTCACGGTCGTTATCTCAACGAGACCCCGAGCTCTGATCCTTGGCATTTAGCGGGGAGAGAACGGCTGCTCGGAGGGTGCTTTACTCCAGGAAATTATTTTTTTTCTTAATTATTTCCATTTTGTTGAGCTCAGTGATGCTGGGATACTCTTTGTGCCTCATTGACAGGCCGTCAAGGGAAATGACTCTTGGCCTATTCGAGCTCTGCAAAAATGATGCCCTAGATGCCAGCAGATCCAGCCCTCAACTTTATTTTTGAATATATGATTATGTCTTCCTCCCCATGGTCATTGGAGAGCCCATGAGGATGCAGGGACCTTCATGGAGGTTATACACAGGGACGCGGCTCCGCTTTGCACCAAAATACTCATTTTTGACCCCTAAATGGGCCAAATAACCCATCTTTTGTGGCAAAGTAAGCAAAGTTTTCCCTATGGACTGTAATTGGGAGTTAGTTACGTTGGGAACAAGATTCATCTCTTCCCTGGTTCATACTTAATACAGCCCATCACAGCGGGGGCACTTTGAATAACCGATTGATGGAGAATTGCAAGGGATAAATTATACATCCCAGGCCTGGCAGTGAGTTATGGACTTCTTCCTCCCGCTCCGGCACACGAGGACTTGGCGCTGAGATGCTCCTGTGCCCTTTAGAAGTGTAACATCCATTAGGGCTGGCATTTTTGCTGGCAAAAAAGGGCTTCTTTTTAGCTTGCCCAGAGCAAGTCCCTGCCTCCTTTGGAAGTTGCCAGGCTAGTGTGGGCTCCAAAGTGCAAATAGACACAAGACAATTCGGTGAGGATGAGGAGGGTGAGGAAAGTGATATTTATATTTAACATCTATAAAATATACATAGTGCTCTCACAATGAATATAGGGAGGTGTCCTCCCGCCCCGCCGCTATAATCTCAGTGAAAAGCTTTCAATCTGGCTTGGAAATGGAGTTTTTTAAAATTCATCCAGTTTAAAATATTAATCTCGCATGTTATTAATAACATGGGGGAGAAATATATATTTTAAGCGAAGGGTTTTATGATCTGACTATCACTTTAATTCGCAGTTTGTCCTTTTCAAAAAGACATCCATTCTCCGGCCATCGTTAGAAGCTGAAAACTTAAATCGCACTCGCTGTTAAATTTTTCATCTGAGCCTGATTCTCTTTTTAATATCCTATTTTTATAAAATAATAATACCTCCAGCTTGGGGGCCTGGGAAAAACAAGTATTATATAGATTTTAAATACAATCTCATCTCCCCTCATCTTAATTTGCAGCTTGTTTCAAGGTACCTGTGTGCCACAAAGCCCGGAAAGTTATCCGGGATATTTGTAACCTCCTTGTGATTTACAGCCTCACAGGGATGCTCAGTCCCTATTGCCAGGAGGATGGTGCCGGGCTTTCCGTGATGTGGGAAAAAAATTGCCCTGGATTATTGGGTTTCCATGGGGTTTTTAAGTGTTTCAAGAGTTGTTCTCTGCTCCCAAGCCTTCTTTCACCATCCTCTTTATCCAGCTGGTGAACAGGCCTTGCTCCCTGCCCTGGGAATGGCTGCTGGTGGGGGTCAGGTACCAGTTTTAATTCCCAACTGGCCGTGATTTTTGGGTATACTACAGGATAGAGGAATACCCTGACCTGATATTCATTTTTCAGGGAGATGCTTCCTTCCAGCATTCCTCGGACAAACCCAGTACTGGGCTGTACAGCTGGGATAGCATTAATCTCTCTGCTTTCCCAGGATGCTCGGTGCTGCTGAGACACATCACCTCTGGAAATTCAGCTGAAGGATCAGGTGAGGGAAAAGTTAAATCAAAGAAATAATAAAAAAAATAGAGCAGTGCTTTGCCCTTGACTTATCCACCTTGGCAGAAGTCTGGTCCCGCTGTTCAGGGAACATGTCCCATCTCCCCAGCAATCCCGAGGGATGCTGCCAGCCTGGGCTGGCATCAGTTTTCCTCTCTCCTCTTCCCAGTGCTCCCAAAGGTGCAGCCCTCTCTCCTGAGCTCTGTTAATCGCCCTTACGAATAACACATGCCCCGCTGAACCCGCTCCCACGGATCTGGGAAGGGTGGGCCCCTGCCACGCAAATGAAACAATAATTTTTAATTAAACTCGCAGCATCAGGGTTTTTATCGCCGGCATCAGGCAGGCAGAGCCTGGCACTGGCAGGTTCCCTCCCGCCTGCAAACAACGGCTTTGCCAAGGAAAAGCTTTAGTGGATGTGGGGTGCTTGTCCACCCAGGGATGCTAGTGGGAAAATGCTTTCCCTATATACATACCCACGCACCATCTATATGTCCCTGCTGCCCGACGGGCAGTGCTCGAGCAACGGCTGAAATATTTGCACACATAGGAAATTATAGCGGGAGCTGGCATCACCCCAGAGTCAGGAGTCTCCGGCTTTTAATTAAGTAAGTTCAGAGCAAAATTGGCAGGGGCTTATCTATAGCCTACACTTCCCCGCCGCTAATGCATTGCAGCCCCCTGTCCCACCCCAAACTGGAGGGGGAAAGGAGCTGGAGGCAGCGGCGGGGAGCAGCTCGGAGGGACATCTGACAGCGCTCCTCGCCCAGATGGGCTTGCTGCCTCTTCCTTATTGATAAAAGCTCAAAAGCAGGGAGGCTTGGGCTTTATTTCCCCCTCCTTTTAAAAAAAATTAAATAAATAACAGAAATTGCATTCAAGGCTGTTTCTTTTTTCTTTTCTTTCTTTTTTTTTTTTTTTTCCAGCTGCCCCAATTATCCCATTTGTTCAAAGCAAAGTCTTGCAATTCGAGGCATTTTATTTATTCTGCCCAAGCCGTGTTTACAGCGCCGCATCGGAGCAGTGGGGTTGAGTTAAGCGGTGCTGGTGTTTGGTTGGGGCGGGGGGGTGGGGGGATGGGGGAGAGGGTGGGGGGTGAGCATCTTGTTGGGAGCAAAATTAAAAGGAGAAAATGAAAAAGAGCGATTTTAAAAACGCAGACATCAAAGGCATCATTTATATTTCAAATCGCGGGGAACTAACTTCCTAATGAGGAATCATAGCGGGGAAACTGAAGGCTCTGGCGTTATTACATCTCCAGCTTCAAAACCCTCCCATTGTTCCAGTTGAGAGAGGGGAAAAAAAACCCCTGAACAAGTCAGTAAATTAGTGGAAAGAGGAAAAAGTGGGATAAACTGTGAAGAATTAAAGAGGCAGCTCTGTGGTGGAAAGGGACCCTCTCAAAAATAAGGGTGTTGTGCTCCAAGCCCCTCTGCTTTTCAACCTGAGGGTTATATGATTTTATTTATTTGAGGCATCTCAAACCCCCAGCACGAGGTGATGCTGGTCCTCCGGGATGCTCCTGAACATCGCCCGCAGCCCCCAAACCCAAACCATTTCTTTCTGGGGAGAAAGGAAGGGTTTGATCCCAAGGATGTTGCCCTGTTCATCACAATTTGGGTGTTAAAAAGCACCTTTTGTTATTCTGAGGATTAATTAGCTAATGTCTGGAAAGCATGATATAGCTTGCCAACCAGTATTGCTATCGTCCCATTCAAGTGAGCAAGCTTTGCTTACGATTAATTATTATTATTACAACCACTTTGGCAGCAGCAGGGGGAAAAAAAAAAAAAATTCCAAGGGGTTTATTTGGAAATGAAATGCCCGGCCTCCCCTACGGAGCTTTCTGGGAAAAAAGGGATCGTGGTATTTGCAACGCCCGAGGAAGCAGCTACAGGAAGATAAGAGCTTGTTGGGAAGAAGGGGCTGCGGAGGAGGCTGCGTGGGGATGCGGCTTGGCAGGAGGAGCAGGTAACCCTGCCGACGGCACGTGCCGAGACGAGCATCACCCGGTGAGCTGGGAGCATCCCCAAATACCAGGCAACCATCGGTCATTGTTGCCCACCATGCATATGGTCTTGTTAATGGCAACCCAAATGTCCCCCTGGCGCTTCTGTCCCATGGATCAACATGGCCATGACCATGACCACGGTGGGAGCTGCAAAGGGCCGATCCAGCACCGGGACGCAGCAGAACACAGAGCTCGTTTCTCCCTCCATCCATCACTGAGGCTTAAGGGATTTGGGAACTCAGCCTCAGTTTAGTCTAATTCCTCTTGTTCTTTTGAATTGGGCTCGTGCATCTAAATCCCTTTGGCAAATCTCAGCTTTAATCTTCCTGCACCCCAGTTCATCATCTATTCAATTATTAACATCTCTAATTACTATTAAACACATCTCTCCTCCCAACTTGCCAGCTGTCTGCTCCGCTTTGGAGACAGGAGAGGGCGGTTTCAAAGAGCCCAGTGCCTTTTTGTAGAGCACCTTGTGCTGGGATTTCTGTATCCTTTGGGAGCTGCCCGACCCCGGGATGGGGCTTCATCCCATCCGAAGGCAGGTGCCGGGGTGGGATGGTAGGTGGTTTAAAGAGCTGAAAGGGATGGCAAAGACAAATGAGCAAGCAGAAAACCTCCAAAATGGGAGGGATACAGCTCTGAGCACCGCCGCATCGATGCTCATCCTCTTTCAAAGCCACCCTGAGTTTCCTATGGGACCTTTCCTTCCCGTGCCTCAGTTTCCCCACACTGAAAAGAGGAGCTTGTGATGCTCAGCCTGTTAAAAACCACCACTGAAAAAAAAAAGCTCCATAATGTCTCCAAATGGAAGTGAAACTTCCCTATGAATCTTCCCCTTCATTTCAGGTTCCAGCCGGTAATGATGACAGATCAACACCGCTCTGCCTGCACGCATTTGAGCGCTTTTATTTCTCTATCAGCATCCCAAACTCAGGTGGGAAACTTGCCCTCCTCCTCTCCTCTGCACCAGCCTCTTCCAGATAGCTTGTCACGAGGAAGCACGGTGGATATATTATCCCCTGGTTTGCGTCCGTGCGTCTATCCCGCAGCTGAGGAATGTGTTTGTTATGCAGAATTGCTTGTGCTGCTCTCCTGGGAACAACATTTGGTTGGTAGATAAATCCTTACCTAGGCTGCTCCATGTCAGCTCCTTACAGAAGTTGAGCATTAGTATTCTGCCCTACCGCCGGATGATTTATGTCACTAAGCAACACAGCATGAACTGCAATTTTTACAATCAAATATACAATTTACGCTACATTTTCGGGTGCATATTTTAGCAGACGAGCTTGAAATCGCTTGCCGGCAGCGCTCGAGTTGCCGAGGAGTTTGGAAAGCCCCAGCCGGCGCCGCAGCCTCTGCGCGGGGGTGAGTTAAAACTCACTCCAGGACTTGGCGAATATTTGAAGTCAATGGGCTCCAACACGATGCTGCCAAGAGGGAAACACCTTTCCCGGGGTTTTTCACCCCAAATCCTCTGTCTGCTTCTCATTTCCCTGCCTCAGTTTCCCCCTCACCTCCCTGACGTGCATCCCTAGGGATGCGCTGGGAGAGGAGCCACTCAACACCGTGGCACTGCCGGCGTCTCCTTGGGCTCAGGATTTCCCCTCGCAGCCGATGGCAGGCGTACACCAGATCAACACTTCCCGGGAACTGCAGCTATGAATTTTTCATACAAGCAAGGAAATTTGAGACCCAGTTTGGTTGTTTTATTAAACATACAAGCAGGCGTCCTTCAGGGAAGACATTGTGGGCAATTATGGAGCTGTGATTGGCATGATGGATAACAGAGCTGTACAGATGTTAATACCTAATTTGCTGCAGAGCTTCGCCCCGGGGAGATCTAACTAGGAAAAGAGGCAATTTGTTTCGGTTCAAAACCTCCGGAGAAGTCCACCCCGGTGGAAAGGGGAGAAGAGTTTGGATAACTCAATTAAGCATCATGTGTTTTAACCCAAAGGTGCGGGGAGGTCTGCAGCCCCGACACCAAAAGGCAGACGGGACGGGTGAAGCCACCTGTATCCCAGATTTCTTCAAAAAGGATGCGCGGTGACTTGGGCTTCAAATGCCGACTGCTTTTTCATGTGAATCCGTAATAATTTTTCTAATTTCCAATTACCAAAAAATCATTTTAATTTAAGGGAAGGATTACAGAGGCGGAAGATGAGAAAGAGCAATCTTGGCCACTAATTAAAATTAAATACTTCTCCTATGAAAAAACTTTGCCGTTATGTAAAAAGCAAATGGTTACACTGTGTTCAGTGCAAATATTCCCAAATGACAGCATTGCTCTGCATGGTGAGGGGCTGCCACGGCCAGGAAAAAAGCTTTTTTAACCCAGTGAGGGAAGATATTGTTCACAGCATCCAGAAAACCAAAAAAAATCCCATCCCCAGAAGAAAACATGAGGTCAAAACCTGCCCAGAGCCACAACACTTGAGGGGAGGAGGGAATCTGGGTTTGGTGCTGTAAATATTTTTTGGTGTGACTTGGAGATGCAGAAGTTGGCGTACGAACACTAAGAGCATCGCTGCAGGATTCAGGCTCGTTCCCCAAATCCCTGCATCCCTGGGAGGGTGGTGATGGTCCAGGAGGCAGGTGAAAAGGCTGCCTGATGCCACCCCATGATAGCAAGAGGTGATAGGAGAGGAAAAAAGGAGAAGGAGCCACCCCAAAGCCCATAGCAAAGCTGGACATAAAGCTAAAGCCACTCTTCTCCAGCTGGGGACATATAACGGTCCATATATCCATCTCCCTGTCTGTGGCGATGTAAAAACGGACTCCTGGCTGCCTCTATATGAATATATGACTGCACTCAGCAGCACTTGCAGGGGCTACATGATGTGCATAATCGCAATTCATTGCCACTTTCCCCTTTTACTCCCATGAAAAGTTCAGCCCGGCGTTTCTCACGGCTCATTTCCAGCTCTCTGCTTCTGGTTTTAATCAACTGCAGGTGGGAAAAGCCCCGAGCTGAAGCCCTGTTGGTTCTTGGGGTCTAAAGCAATGCGAATATTGGTGGGTTTTGCCTTAAACCCCTTGATCCCAGAGTCGTACAGGAGGCCCAGCTTTTATTAAAAAGCAGGGTTGGTGGCTTCGGCAGGACTAAGCCTGGAAACAGGAATTGCAAAGGGATCCAGGAGAAGAAGGTGAATAAATCCACCCACCCAAGTAGCTAGAGATATGTGAGGACTTCTTAAAACAGCTTTGCGATTCAAGAAGCCAACCCATGGCTCCCTCCTGACACCTTCCAGACAGCTTGAGCCTCTGTTTATGCCACCAAAAATAGAAATGTGTGGGGAAGAGTAGGTCAGCACGCAGGGCTTCCCATTGGAATAACTGAAGCGTGCACCGCCTGTAGTGGGGTTTTTTTAGTTTTAGTGGGGTTTCCCCCCTTTTAGCAGAATTTAGAATGTTTGTAGACCTCCTGGGATATAAATATCCATCGGGAATTGCTTCCTTTCCTGGGCTGCTCCAGGGGTAGCTCTCCTATACCCTGATTTTTGACCCTCTAGATTCACAAGATCCATCGGCTCCCCTGCTCCATCTCTATTTCTGGCCAGGATGAAGCGCAGCAAGCTGTCAGCTCCTCTGACAGCTGTCAATCTGGTCCATCACCACCGAGACGCTCCACACTCCGAGAATTAACTCGCCTGGTATTTATCGAATTCCCAGCTGAAGCCCAGCTCGCTTGAGCGCACAAATGCAGATTGCCATCACTCCATCGCCCGGGAGTCTCACGCAATTTGTTTCCCATTATGGCTCTGCTGAAGTCTGAAGGCATCTTTTCACTGCCGGGTGCTGACACGGCATATTGAGGAGTAATGAGACTATTTTGGGATGTAGTTCCGGTAAACGCTGCTAATGCCGTTCCCTGCTGGGGACAAGCTTGTCCCCAGTGCTGCCCCACCGATGTCCCACGCTGAGATGTAAGAGCTCAGATCACGGCTGATGGAAATCCTTCTATTTTATTTTTTTTTTTTAAATCCTACATATATTGTTATTATTATTTTTTATTCCTATATATATTCTGATTTGCCCGTAGGCCCAAGGCATCAAACCCACAGCTGCTTGTGAGGGATCCTATGGGATCTGGATGCTGAATAAGCCAAGCACCGCCATCCTCCTCCCTGACTCAGCACCTTCACCACACGTCGACTCCCAGGTGTCACCAAATCCTGATCGGAGCCAGGTCGGGGACAAATTCCCTTTTCATCCTCCCCTGTACACGGATAGGACGCGTCCTCCCAAAGCTGCAAATAATTTGGGGCTCCGGCTCCTCTTTCCGTTGCGGCAGAGAGGGGACATGGCTGTGCCCCCAGTGATTTGCAGCTGTGTTTTTCAGGATGTATTGCTGAAAAAGAGGCTTTTTTTCCTTTTTATTCCCTACTTCCCCCCCCTTCTCTCTAAATCAGAGTCCCTGGTAAGACATTTATCAGCACACAGACCCAGACTTTTATTTATTTACTCTGCTATCATTACCAAGCTGTCGGTCTCCTTTGCAAACCCCGTTATGCTGCCGTGCAGGCGACACAGCCGTCAATCCATAGGCTGGAAAATGCCCTTTGGTGGCAAAAAGCAGGGAAACAAAATAAATACCACCTTACTCAGCAGATTTGGGTCCCAAATCCTCACCACCCTGCTGGCAGCACCTAAAGAATAAATACAAATAAAGGAGGAATTTATTTTATTCTTGGAGGCATGGGGAGCTTTGGGAGAAATCTGGTAGCGGTGGCTAAAGTGCTGAAAACTCAATTCCTTGGTGAGGAATGCTCTCCACACTTGTCCTGAGAGACTTTGCTGTACCTGGTGGAGGAGATGGACATAAGCTATCTATGTTTTATAGACATATTTTTATATAGTGGTTAAACTAAGGTGCAAAAAGCCTGTATCCAGCCCCAATGGAAAGGCTGGTCCCTCGCCATCATCTCCCGATGAAGGCTTCAAATGAAGGGTGACATCTCCTCTTCATCCTCTCGTGAGCTTCTGGGGCTGCGCTCAGCCGGGTGCGAGCTTCAGCTCGTTGGGTACGTCCTGGTGATACTGGTTGTGTGTTTTGGTTTTTTTTTTTCCAGGGTGGGGAAAAAAAAATAATGCTGAAACCATGATATTTCACAGGAATGTTTTGTGAGCTTCATATGCTACCTGCCCGCAGCCACCTGCTTCCAGATGGCCTGGACGTGTTCCCATCTGGGGTGGGAAACTGGCTGATTTTGTGATTATTTTTTTTTTATCTCAACATGCAGGGTGGGGATGGGGTTGGATCCTGTCCTCTCCTCCCAAGCCCAAAAGCAAAGCATTCAAATACTGGGAGAAGAATGAAATGTCCCCTGTGCCCTGAGAAGCTGAGAAAAAGGAGATTTTGGGCTTTGCACCAAAAGAACCACATCCTCAGCAAGCCCGTCTGTTCTTTCTATCATCCAGAGTGGAGTCTTTAATAACTCGAGAGGACAAAAAGCTGGGCTTGTTGTCGGAGGCGTGCAGAGAAAGGCTGATGCTGTATCAATTAAGATAAGAGCGCAGGCTGTAGACAGCTCACAAAACCAAGGAAATGCGTTAACCTCTCATTTCCTTGCTTTTGAGGCATAGGATACGAACTGCGGTGCCTAACCAGATGTGACACACACTAGATTATGGCTGCTAATGAATTACCCAATTTTTTAGTTATTTATTTATTTGTTTTCCCTTCCTGGCCATTAATAGATCCTAAGAGCTACTAGGGTGTGGAATAAAATCTCCACTGAAGGTTTCTCTCTGGTCAAATCTTTCACGGCGATTAACCTTTCGGTGACAGCAAGCGTGGCTTTGTCACAACCGTCCCCCCAGGGCGGTTCCAGAAACTCACTCAGTTCCCCCCCCCCCCCCCCATTTTAGAACAGCATCCCAATGGAAAAGCAATGGAAAGCAATTCCTTGTGGATGTAGTGGTAGAGACTTGCCCTGTTCATACCTACAATTCTGCCGGGCTGCCATGGTGTGATGCATCCCCCTCCTCCTTACGGGGAAAACCAAAGGCATTTATTGAATTCTATTTTAACAAAATAAATAAATCTGGTTTCAAATGTGAAATGCAGCCTGCCAGGATGGTTTTTCTCCCCAGTAACCCATTTGGGGCTGGTAGCACCGCCATGAGCTCAGCAAGCTCCAGCACAGAGTAGAACCTTCCAAAACCAGATCAGAAATAAACCCCTGTCCCAATTTAAGCCCAAGGCCTTCCCGATGCTGATGCTGCTCTAGTCTCTGATGCAGTAAGGAAAAAGGATGGTCCATCTGGTAACCGCTTATCTGTCCAAGACTCCTCAGCTATGAGCAATGCAAGGAATTTCAATTATTCATGCAGTTATTACACAGGACAAAATATCTCACCCGTGCAGCATGCTCAGGCTTTGCAGCCTGGATTTTAATTGGGAAAAGGCAGGTTTAGGGGCTGTCATGCACGTTTGCAAGCACGCCGGGCGGTGCGCAGGAGTGCATCAGTGTGACGGCACGTTCCACGTTCCGGGAGCTGGCTGCAGGGTTTGAGCCTATTCTGGCCCAAGGCTGTTATAAATTTCCCCTGCAGTTAAAACCCTGCCCCAAAATGAGCTGAGAAAGTTTAATGCGTAATTGAAATAAAATTTCTATTTCCTCTTTGGATTATCTTACGAAATTTTAATTTCACAGAAAAGTCATTACTTCATTTGTTTTGCTAATCCTTCAGATCTGCTCTGTACGGAGGATGATCTGGAACACTATTAGAGTCCCTAATAAGAGATCATTTTCTCCTCCAGGCCAGTCAGTAAGGGCTGAACAAACAACGTGAAGCTGCTTGTTCAGCTGTGATTTGGGTGCGCTGGCCTGGAAGGAAGAGGCATCCTGAACTCAGTGCTAAGAGTTTCGCCCTCTCCTGCCACCCATCCCAGCAGGTTTCTTGTGCTGCATCCCTAAGCCATGGCCAGCAGATGTGGGTTTGGGCAGCGAGAGAGCCACAAACCCAAAATGCACCCATGAAAAGCAGTTATTTCAGGCAATGAGCCGGTTCTCCAAGAGGAGAAGCAATGGAAAAGATGCATTTTAGCTGGAAGAGGGCAGGAGGATAACGGTTGATGCTAAACCAAGACTACAAAGGAGATGGTTTGATAGAGTCTTTCAGAGACACTCCTGAAAGCTGCCTCCGTCCTAGAAGGGAATGAAGATCTGTTCCCAGCCTTGGCTGTGTCTTGCATCTCCCTCCATCTCCCAAACAACCATGCAGGAGCAGAAAACTTTGTCCTTTTTCCAGGGCCAGATAGGAAAGTGCTCCCTGTTGGTGCCACCGGCATCTCCATCGCAGTGGGAAGGGCAGAGGGGACCTCTCCATCCATCCGGCATCCCTATGCTCCTCCATTTCTCCTCCCAGAAAGCCCAGCTTTGACTGCAAGAAGGCAGCTGCCAGGACCAATGGGAAAGACATTGCCAAAAATGAAAGCTCAGATGAAAGCTCAGACAGAGCCCGCAGGGACGAGGGACTATCTCTGCCTTTGGACACCGCATGTAGGGTCTGCTGGGGGTTGTGTGGGACCACGGCTCCCACTAGTGGCTTGTCCTAAAAGCAATCGTTGACCAGGTGCCCTGACTACATCCCTGAATTTTGGGGGTCACAGGCTTGCTTTCCACTGCACCGGGGTGAGCAGGGATGCTCTACAAAACTGCATCCCTGCAATAATGTAGGAATCCTGTTCCACCACGTCAAAAGTTTGCAAACTGCTCAAAAAAAAAAGGCACTTTTGTGCCACGATCACAACCAAAGTGATGCTCAAAGCCGCGAGGGCCAGAGGCAACCCTTGCCTTGCCGAGATGCCCCTTGCTTGCCTGGGGAAGAGGGAGCTGGCAAATAAAAAAGGGGTTAAATGATGTCCTGGAAGTGATGGGTTTGCAGATACTCTGGCAATACAAAGTGCAACGCTTGCTGAGTTACTGACTCAGATGGCTCCGTTTCCAAAGGTGTTAATAAAATGCACTGTGAGGGAGACCTGGGGAACTTCAGCTCCCTCTGAAAGGTTAAACCGGCAGCTGGGTATAAGAGGAATAAGCAGAAAACTCACAGCATTTCATTGATCAGCTTCAAAATAGTTGCTCCCACTCCGTGCAGTACATCTCAGATCGTTTAGCCTACAAAATCCACCCAAATCCATCACTTCTTAGGTAATTACTGCTCCATTACGCTGAGTTTACAGTGATCTATTTACAATCATGAAATGAGTTATCCCGCATGAGAGGGGGAAAAAAAAATAAAGTTTTGGGGAGTGGGAAGGGGAGGGAATAAAAACCAGAAATAAAATCAATTCATGGCTCCATTAACACGTAACCACAAACCTTCTCACCACAGTCCATCTAGGGTATGTCGTACCTCGATGGTACGGCTCACGGGCGGCCAACAGAGAAAAGAAAGAACAATTACAGAAGAGAATTAAAATTACCTTTTTAAGTGAAAGTTCTCGAGACGACTTCCCGCAAAGATTTAATAAGGCCCCTATTGACTGCCAATGCAGTAATTGATTATTAAATCACTATAAATACACGGACGTACAAAGCTGCAGCCCAATTTGTCCGCTGTAATAAATATTTTTCTTGGCATTTATTTAATACACGCCTGCCCACGTGAATTTAAATGATGTATCTTCGGAAGCCTTGATGCAAAACAGAGCCTCAGCTACACAGCCATCCATCAGACACTAAGTTGCTGCTAATAACCTTCCCTTGGGGGAAATTGCAGGCAAATAGTTATGAATTTAGTGATAGGGAGTCTCAATCTTCTTTTTTTTAAGCAGAAGAGGTGATAAGGAATGCAAGGAGAAGGCACGGAGCAGGGCAAGGATGAAGGGGACCAGGGAAACTTTCTTGATGTATTTGGGGTTAAAATACATCCCAAAAGCTTTTGGGATTTGCTTTTCCAGGCTGATCAATCACAAAGTCATTACAGTTCCCCTTCACGCACCTCTCTCCAGAGGGAGGATTTGGGGAGCAGGAGCAGAGAGGGGAAGGGCAGCCCATGGTGGAGCCCAACCAGCCCTAGGAGATGAGCTAAGAGCCTCCAAACGGCCCAAGATAACTCATGGCCACCGCTGGTTCGCTCGAGCCCCAAAAGTGCCGAGATTGCAAGCAAAAGAGAACAGCCAGGAGGGAAAAAAGGCTCAAAGGGCAATGGAGATCATAAAAAATGTAAATAATAAAAAAATCCCTTTCCCCATTAAAGTCCTTCCCAAAAGCTTTAATGAACAGAGGTGTTGGGCTATGGCTTGGGAACATTTTCATGCGGCAATGTGAAAGGTGCAGCTTGGCTATCCAAATGGGCTAAAACCATCGAGGTTTTGCCATGGATCCAAAGGGGGGGGTGTCTTTGCATGGCCAGGGTGGGCAGATAGGCAACGGCTCCTGAGATCTTTCCCGTTGCTCATTCATGTGCTTCTGCATAGGGTTTAATGCCATTATCTTCCTCCTTTAGCTGAGATAAAAATTTAACGAGGACAAAATAAGCCCTGAATGAGGATATTTTCAAGGCTGTTTGAAGGTCTCTAATGAGAACAGGAAACGATGCATAATTGAACACTGAATACACAGCAAGCTGCTAGGGTAGGGGAGGGAGGAGGCTTGTCACTGGCCACCTTTCGAGTTGTACCCTGCCCATGCCACCCACCCGCCTGATTTCCACTCCCCCGTGCTCCCCGGTCCTAAAAAAATGAGCATTTTTTTTGAAGTTAAAAAGACGTATTCAAAAAAATTTGCATTTTCAAAGAGGGAAACTGAGGCACAGCTTCCAGGGTCACTGATGTTCACCAGCCCCTTAGAAACTTGGCGAAGGAGCGTTGTGCTTTGAAACACCCACTTTGGTCCCAATGAAATAAACCCCAAGATCATCCCCCAGCATCCTGAGGACATTAGGGATATTTCACCTTCTTTTCTCTCTCTTTAAGAATCTCTCCCACTGGGGAGCAGCAAATGTTATTTGTGACAGATCGCCAGCATCCCACGACTATGGAGCGGTAGCTCCAAAGCGGAGATGGTGCTTTATTCGGATTCTTTATTTTTTTTTTTTAAAGGTATTTCTCAGGATTATCTTACCTCCATCCCCGCTGCCGGGGCTCAGCACCCACGCCTGGAGTAAATCACAGCTCCGGTGTCACTTTCTGAAAGGATAATAGTTTTCGCTCTCGGGATATTTATTCCTTTTCGCTCTCATTTGACAGACAAATCGCATCATCCCAGGATTTCCCCCGCAAACTTTTGAGCAGCTAACATGCTACAGGGGATTTATTTCGCTATCAGTTTTATTGGGGGGGGGGGATGCAGAATTTTGGGTCTGCCTGCTGTTTTTTTGTTAACGGGCTGAGATTCATCACAGGGATTTACATTCCCTGGATTGGCTTATTTTACTTACATTTTCCACAAAAATGGGGCCGTGATGGGGACGAAGCCGTGATGGGAGAGTACGCGTCTCCTCACTGCAATTTCCCAGGCTGTAAAATGAAGGTGAAGATGACTTTCCACGTTGGATGGTTCACTGAAAGCATCCGTGACCTCCCAGGAGAGGACCCCACAGTGTCTGCAGTCGCAAAGAGCCCGTTTTGCCTCTGAAAACCCAGAAATTAAGTCATTTGAGATCACCTCATGAAAAGGCCTGTGCAAAATGAAGGATTTCTGGAATATTATGTGAAATCATGACATGCCAGTTGGCGTACGTTGAGTTGGCCCTGCTGGCCGCCCTGGAAGTCCCTCTGTGGCTGGACATCTCTTTTTTCACCTAAATACAAGCACTGCTTTGGAGGCACCACCATTTGCTGTGCTACACAGGACGCTTTCCGCTGGTAGAAAAGCGAAATACTGTAATGGCTCTGAGATGCTTTACAGACCTTAATAACTTCAGGCTCAGAACAACTCCGCAAGAAATAGGAACCATAATTGCCCCCTTTTTAAGGTAGAAGAAGAATGGATACGCATGCATTAAATGACTGGCTGAGTAAAGTCTTATCAGGAGCTGGGAAGGCTTCTCCATTACTTGATGTCTTAATATC
Organism: Gorsachius magnificus; assembly: GCA_034008185.1. Taxonomy (NCBI): domain Eukaryota; kingdom Metazoa; phylum Chordata; class Aves; order Pelecaniformes; family Ardeidae; genus Gorsachius; species Gorsachius magnificus. The sequence goes on from CM067097.1 coordinate 966,268, forward strand.
AAGCTGGGATCTCTTTCTGTCAGTCATACCCTGGCTCCACCAGGAAGAAGTGACTGGGGAAAAAGAAAGGCTCTTCTCCGTTCTCCCTCCTTCCCTTTCTTCAGAATCATGTTTTTTCCACTGAAAAATGAGAAGGAAAAAAAAAAAAGCAGCTCCAGATAGACATTATGGGATTAAGATGCAGTGGGTCCAAGGCAAAGAGGTAATGGGAGAAGAAGACAGCAGCAAGGCAGGAGAGTTTGGACATACCCAGGGAAGGAGAGATGGGCCAGCAATGCAGACACCAGGCTGCAAACCCTCCGACAGACCTCGTGAGAATCACCTTGGGACGGTGCAGGCAGCATTGGCTTGATGGAAAACTAAAAGTCCTGCTCAGATCTTCAGGCACACGTTGGTATCCTCCGAATATTTTGGGAAAGAGCAGATCTGTCCTTAATTCCCCAATGTGCTGCCTTCCTTGCCTTCTTGAGTTGCTGAGCGCCCACCCTCCCTACCTGAACCCAAAAGAGAAAAGGGGGTTGAGGATTTAGTGGTCTAAATTTAGGTGTTTCTGTAGTTTTCAGGGAGATGCTGAGGTGCTGGAGGAGAACGGAGTTGGGAAGCACATCTGCAATGTAAATACCGCGATATTCATGCACTGCTAGAAATACCCGCTCCATCCACAGGATGTACACGTTGATTTGCATCTTCTACCCCTCAAAGGTGTTGAGCAAGTTCATCCACCACCTGTGGCAGGGGCAAAGGGGAACACACTCAAAGTCCCATGGGGAGAACAAGCTGCCCTCTCTGCCCATATCCATCAAGAAAGCAAACCACTTCCCCCTTTTATTTCCCCCTGGAAAATGATGTCTTTTCCACGCATGGGTGTCTCAGACCATAGGATTAGAGGGAGCAGTACCAGCAAAACGAAGCATGAGGTAAACAAGCCTTTCCTTTCCCAAATTGTTTAGGGTGGAGTAGGGAGACTGGGAGAAATTATAGCCAGGCACATAAATCACGGCATTAATTACGTATTCAGCCAACGTTGCCAAGGTTTTCTGTTTGCAAATTGCCTGCAAACAGATTGGAAAAGTCCCCGCCATATTCCTCATTTGAAAATATTTGCAAATTTCTTCACGGTCTGAGGATCAATTTGAGTCAAAAATGTGATTATGGAATCTACAATTCACAGTTGCACAATTCCCGCTGACCCAGCCGTGGCCTTTTGATGTTTCTGCGCCATAAATATGCAACAAAGAAGTCAGAAAGTCACAGTTTTAAGGCCGGAAGGAAACAAAATCCTCTAGCTTGACTTCCAAAGGGTTTTCCTCTGGTGAGTGCTGCTCTGAGCCTAAGAAACTACCTAGAAAAGCAACTTTTAGGAAAACTCGATTCAGCACCTTGAAGTAGTGAAGACTTCACCGCCTTCTTCAGTTAGCTGAGCCAGGGCTTAATTACCCTTGCTGTTTAATTTGTATCTGAACATTTCTAATTTACATTCCGCTCTTGTCACGCCTTTGCTAAAGATCCCTTGGCTCTCCGAAGCTTCTCCCAGCACGGCTGCCGATAGACCAACAATTATCGCAGCTGCCTTGTCCACCGTTTCAAGTGCGGTGCTTGGATTTTGCAAAGCCAGGACCCTTCATTTGCAATTTGGGCTGTGGCCGGTTAGAAACCAAGCCAAGCTTGGATTCAAAGCAACAGGGCATGTCTGCTAAAACCTAAGCGGCCCAGTGCAAACTGGGAATTTTGCAATCAAGGAGAGGTTTTGAAACGCCCCCGGCGGGGAAGATTCGAAGGAAAAGTTTGTTTTCGGGGAGAATTCATGCGAGTGAAGCTTGACTGGCTCTGTTCGAGGTGAGTGAACACAAAAGGGTCAAGCTGAAGCTGTCTTTTGAATTAGAATAAATTATCCTCCTTCATATGCCTCCTTAATGGCTCTCCTCTGCCGTGAGCCAGACCGAATACCTCGCTCCAACCACATGCAGCTAGGAGGTGAGCTGAGACTTCTCCTAATGATCAGCTTATTACATCTATGAATTATGCACACAGCTCGTTTATGCAAAACAAGCCTGTTATTATTATTAAAATCCTGACAACAGCTAAGCAGCTGGCGTCTCGCTGTCTATCATGCCTTGACTCCTGTTTAACATGCTGACCAATATTGCCTCCTTGCTACTTTTTTGCTTTTCCATCTGTCGGCATATATCCACTTACTGGGTTTGTTTTGTCTCGGGCATCTTTTGTTATGAGCTTGTCCAATATCTTGCTGAAGATGGCCATGTCCCACAGCTGGGGCTACAAGTGGGGGGGAAACCTGTATTAAAACTTCTTGTAGACTTTGGATTTAAGGCTGCTAAAGCTCTTCGCTAAGCTCGCAGTGCAAAAGTGCTGGACACCACACAGACTTGTATATCTGGTCCTTACAACGACTAATTTGCAGTCCAAATTCTTCTAAGTTTCTGCTGGCATATCTCATCCAGCTTTTGCATCTTGCCTGGGAGGCACGAAACACGCTCAAAGATCGTATTGTGGCTGTGCCGTGCTCTTCCAGCTCTTAGCATGAGGCCAAAACCTTGCAGGAACTTCTACATGCTGGTGGTTTCCAAATGTTATTAAATATGAATATTCAAAGAAATTTGTTTTCCACTGTTGGCTTGGCTCTGCTTAGTGTACACTCGGCGTTTAAATGAGAGGGGAAAGTGTGCAGCATGGGGAGAGAGGAAAAGAAGAGGGAGGGAAGCAAACTCATCTGGTCCTTTGAGAAACTTGTTTGAAGCTTGGAACTTCTTCCTCACAACTTCTCCCAGGGTTGCAAACGAGGCACTCATCGAGGAACCTATGGATGGACCATACATAGGGGCCTCTGACAGTTTGGTAACCATGTGTTTCATTTATCTGTCACCTTTGTTTACTCTCATTTGTATACTTAACTAATTTGACTTGACACAATAAGGGCATGACCATGAGAAGCAAAAGACATGGCTTAAATATTTCATATAATGCTTAAAAAAAAAAAAAAGCATGCGAGAGTAAAGTACTGGATCCTTCGTCCCGCTCATTTTTATTAGGAAGAAAGGAGTTTGGGGGAAAATAGACATCATTATATCAGATTATGCATGAATGCATAATAAAACTCCTAAAGATATGTGAAATATCAGTGCATTCACTAATGGGAATTGATTCAGAATTTTATTCATTTTTAACAAGATTTAATGACATTTCCTTGTATGTTTCTCCCTGTGGTTCATTATTCCATTAAGTGCCATTTAATCTGGGTGATGTGTGTAGAAGATAACAGCTTGCGATGGGTTTTGTTTAACAAACTCTTCACCGGCTCTCCCGCGGGCTGAGAAGAAGTGACAGGTCCCATCCCGGCACGGTGGCCACTGAGGCTGCCTTCACTAGAGTCGCATGAAAGATAGATGGGATCAGCTGGGAGTCAACTGGTTTTGGCAGATGCGCTCCTCGCTGATGGATTTGGAACGGGATTAACAATTTAAAGCACAGCCCCTGCATTTAGCATCTTCGGATCTCATTAGCAGCCTGCACTCATGAAACATCTGCTGAAAATTTAGCTTTTAAAAATGCAGCAACCCGGATTGAAAGATTTCCCGTTGTATTTTGGGTTGCCCCCCTGGTTTGCTCCTCCACGGGGTACTTTGCAATCCACGTTGTGGGCTCCTATGACTCCTGGTCGTCTCCCGGTGCTTGCCCTTGAGCAGCAGCTATCTGCATCCTGGCTGCAGGGTTGGGTCTGGCCTCACATCATCCCTTTCACCGGCTAATCAAGTCTAATCTTCGAAGGAGTTCGGCTTGTTCTGAACCAAATTGCTTTGCCGCTTAGGATCTTTCCTTTGTCTCCCAGCCTAAATTTAGCCGTTGTTCAATGATGGCCTTTAACTTAAGCCATTATTTCCTCCCTTCGTGTTTTCTTCTCTGACATATTTATAGAGAGCAGCCAGGTCCCCTCTCCATCTTTGCTTAGGTAGGCTGAAGGAGCCCTGCTCTGCTCCTTCCCTCTCCCGAGATTGCTCTCCCTTTTCAAGGACAATGAAGTTGCTCTTTTTAGCAGCTGTTCTAGGGCCAGTTCAGCCTTTTTCAATAGCAGTTATTAAAAGTGTACAATGGGTTTCAGAAGCAATCTCACCTGGGTCTAACACGTTAACAGGAATGCCTCCTCATCTTGGCTAGAAATCTCTCTCATTCGAGTATACCTGGAAGAAAATACTTCAAGCACTTAAGGGCAGTGAGTGGATTTATTTTTTCTTGGCCGTACCACACCATGACCACTCAAAACTTGAGCTGTACCCAAGGAGTGCAGCTCCTTGGGTACCCTTGGCGTACCCAAGTGTACACCAGACAAATCCATACCTCGCCTGGCACTTCGGAGGAGCAGATACCAGGGTCCAAGCTGCCTCCTCAGTTCAGCTTCCCCAAGCCATGCTTAATTTGCCCACTTCACCCCCTCCCCCAACCATAGACCTTGCACAAACCTGCCTTGAAAGCTGCTACCGGGGCTGCCGCTTCCCAGCAGTGCCAGAATAAAACTAGAAGGGATGGCCGCCTGTCGTGCATCCCATACAAATTCAGCAGAATGCAGGCTATTTAAATGCAAAAGTTAATTGGAAATGCTGAATGGCTGTAGCCATGGGGGTGCTAGAAAACCTGCCATCAAATTGCTTTAGGTGAGTTGACCGCAGCCACACGGTCCTAAGGCAGAGCCAGCAGTTGACTGCAGTCCAGAGAACGGCATTAAGCTGTGTGCCACCATCACCCACTCACTGTAACTTAAAAGCAATATTTAAGGGCACTTTCTCCCTATGGAGATTCCTGGTTCCATGTTAAGCTACAGCCAGTGACATATAACTGCGACCGCAGCTCACCCTGGCCAAAAATGACCTGACCCATCCCCATGCTGCCAGGTGCTTGCTTTGCTTTGCAGTGAGCTGCTGGAATAAGAGGGGAAAAAAAATCAATATAATGCAAAATAAAGGCCTTTTAAAAAAAAAAAAGCGAGCCATGATTCACTTTATTTTAAAGCCTTTGCCCACACCCCTTCTGTCTAACCTGCTGGCACGCGTGAGCCAGAGAGCAGCGCTGGATCCCCTCCAGTAATTACAGTGATCAAGAGAATTGAAATGTTTTGCAAGGCTTGCTTGGCTTTTATAGGTGAGCTGCGGAACAAGACAACTTGGAAGTCTCCTTGCCTTTAACAAAGATGCTATTTCATTATTCAAATGAGCAGGTACCATATAGCGGTGATTACACAGCTGGGATCTGCCTTTATTTGTAACTTGAACCCTTTAGGGGATTTTGCTGTCTGATACTGAGGGAATATGGGAATAACAGGGTGGGTGATTGCTCCTTAGGTGGGCTATGCTTGGTGGATGTGATGTCCCCCTCACCAGTGCTTTCACATCCCATGCTATAGGTACTGAGGCTGCACTAATAGCTGGGCTCTCCCTCCAGAGCTCTCAGAAATGCCTTGCAGGAGGTTGGGAGCACTAAGAAAATGGGGAAACTGAGTCAGGGAGAGAAGAACCCATATTTAGAGCTGACCCGTCAAAGAGGTGGGTTAAGGGACAGTCAGACAGGTCAGTCTGGGCTGGCAAAGTCTGTCTGCAAGGACTGGGATGGTACCAGTGCTGGGGGATTTGTGCCTCTGTGTCTGCCCTCACCTCTATTGAGCAACATCATGCCAGCAACAAGAAGGAAAAAATTAAAAAAAAAAAAAAAGAAAAAGAAATGTTATTTAGAGGAAAAAGCATTAAAAAAGAATCACTTCTTCTCCTTAAGTAACGACAGCAAAGTCTGAATCCTGCTCATCATTTCAAACTGCTGACTCATTTACCACTTGAAATGAATTGAGGGCTGTTAAAGGTTTTATAGAAGATTTCATTAAATATGTATTGAGCCGGCTTAAGATGGAAATTGTTATAAAAGCTGGCATCGGCTCAAAGAGCCAAATGTTTCAGTTTATTACAGAGATATTTTACTCCTGCCTCCGGACTGCGCCCCGTTTCAGCAGCCGAAATGCTGAAATAAAGCAGCGTGGGAAGCAGAGCTGCCGTGGCTCCTGCTGGGCACCCAGCGTGGCCCTTTGGCCCGCGGGGATTTTGTGGGTCCAAAGCGAAGGGCCGATGCCCAGCGTACCGGCCGGGATGGGGGGCAGAGATGGGGGGAGCCCCCCTGTCTTGCTCCAGCAGGAATGGGGAGAGCCAAGCTGTAAGTGTGATCGTTGAGGTGGCATGAAGAATATGACAAACATCCTTTAAACCATATTTCTGGACAAACCCTATGCTCCGTGTTCCCTATTACACCAGCTCTGAGTATTTCCCTGAAGTTTGGCATCACCCGTAAACTTATGGATGGGTTGGGGCACGTGGCGGTGCTCAGCTCTCAGTTTTAGTCTCTGCTTCACAGATTTTTGGCTGAAACAGCAGGGACCTAAACTGCAGATGCCTTCACCCTTTGCTGGACCCAGCCCGTGCTTGCTGCTCCCAGCTTTTCGGCTAAAGGCAACTGAACGGCGGAGTGTGAGTGAAGTGGTTTGGGGAGATCAGGGCAATGTTAATGTTCCCCCAGGCTAAGCACAGATGTGTTTTCACTATAACATGATCTCGACAATTAAAACAACTGTACCTGCATTTATCATATTGATGGGATGAAACATGCTTGGTTGCACCGAGGCATTTTGCGAGTGCATTATTCATGGGGTCTAATACATCACAAAACTATTTTCATCTCACTTTATAAATGTATATGGGAAGAGAGGGGCTGTTGGAAGATGAGGAAGAATGCCTGTCGAGGCATCCCTAACACAACTGGCAGCCTGCGTGCCAGCAATACGGCGTCTGTCCATCTGCCGGTGATGGAGAGGCCGTGGCATTTATCAGATCCAGAAGGTTTTATTTAATTTCCAAGTGAAAAATTCAGCAAGGTGGAAATCTTTTGGCCCCATAGCCCCCCATTAGCACGAAGGCTTAAACTTGAGCCATATGCAAACCACTGTGCACCACTTGGCCTCAAAGGTTATGGGATGCTTGACTTAGAAGGAGCTATAGGCAAAGTGATGGGTTAATGATGAGGGTGAGGGTACTGACAGATCCCCAGAGCCTCTTTAGTGCCTGAGCCTTGAAATGCCACACTTGGAAATGCATCGAGAAGGTGACGTACTGATTTCCTTCTCACATCTGCTTGCTTATCTCTTAAAAACCCCAGGGAGAATGGGGCGGGGGGGGGTGGGTGGGAAATAACACATAGAGAGGTGAGAAAGAAGCTGGGAGAGGATTCCCTGCTGGAAAAGACCAGGCAATGTCACATCAAGGCAGCAGGCAGGTGTGACAGCCTCCTCTTTAAGGAGAAGACAGCGTGGTAAATAGGTGCCAGCCGGGGCCCGGGGCAATGCACGTAACCCATATGTTTCACGCTGGCTGTCTGCAGAGGGATGATGTCTCCCCAGGCTGGCCTAACACCTTTCTACCATGTCCTACCTCCTGCCTAAGACCCAATGACTGAAGCTCCAGCTCTTAAATTCCCAACTTGTGCCCCTATTTTTGGCTGGTGCCAAGATGCCCAGGCTCTAAGCAAGCTGGTTGTGCCCACTGGCAATGACTGCAAAGCAAGCATCGACTCAGCAGCAGCTCTAAATGAACCCATCACCCCTCAAAATGAACCAAACCAGGAAGAATTATGCCAGAAAAGGGGACAGGGTGCAAGCTCCCACCATATATTTATTTTCTCTCCACAGGCCCATGTTATGGGGCTGGGTTCATTACCGATGGCGCCTGACAATTAACAGTTCTTGTGGCTGCCTTGCTAGGATTGAGACAGTTGGTTTTAAATAGAGGAACAAAATAAGTTGCTTCACCTTTGCTGAACCTGATTGCTTTACAGCAAGCTGAGCTGTTTGAGTTTCCATTTATTGGACTCTTTTGATTTTTCTTGGACATCTACCTGGAACATTAAACCTACTTTCTCCTCTCCCTATAGTCCAGTTAATGAAACAAAACACAAGAAACCTTCAGCTTCTATTACAGGAGAAAAAACCTTCAGCTAGTGGTAAGAAAAAAAAAAAAACAACCCCGCACCATTTCCCAGAAAGGTACAAGAATTTACAAGCAACGTGTTCAAAGGTCCCACAAAACGTAGCAGCAGCTCTCTGAGTGAGGAGAGTGGGGTTTGAGGGCAGCTGCTGGGCTTTTTTGGAGCAAACACTCCAATGGCAGCCACTTCGGATAAAGAAAAGGATCATTCTGGCTGCTCCTTTTGCTTTCCTCATTTATAAGGTAGGAATGAGGATGAGATGAGATTTGTTGCTGTCTCTTTGCTCCTTGGTGACCAGAATATTTGCCAGGTGACACCACATGCGCCCCTCTCTGACCTTCAAGGTTGGACCTGGGGGCAGATGGAGACTCCTGCATCCTTCGAGGCTCATCCCACCTCTGCAGGAACATCCCTGCTGGCATCTGCAGTGGCAGATGCTGCAGCCACCGAAGGGTTTTCAAGGTCGCTGAAGGGTGTCAGCAATCCACACCAGGCTCTGGTAAGACCTGTAATGGCTTCAGCAGCAGAGACAAGGTCTTCAGCAGCTGCCAAACATGCAGCAGCATCATGGGGCTGTGGCAGGAGGAAGGTATGGGGTCCACCAAGAAATGCAATGCAGAAGAAGGGCAGAGCTGATAGCCAAGGGGGGCACAATCCTTGCATGGATGAACGTCCCATGAGTCGCTTATGGGGCTGCATAGAGGCCCTCAGACCTTTCCTTAGCAATCCCTTTAAAACCCGGGCGCCGGAGTGAGCATGTGGGGTCTAATAACAGATGTCTTCACCATGAAAGCCATTAGGCCTTTCTCATGCCTTTTCAGCAGTCAGCTCCCGGGATCTAACAAAATGTGGCACTAAAAAGCACTTGCTTTAATATCTTCCCATTTCATCTGATTAATGCCCGGATGACAGCAGGCTTCTCTGCCCCCGGCTTCAGTGATGGCTCATTACAGATGCTGGAGCCCGATGCGGCCGGGGCTGTATCCGACCCCTTCTGCCCTCTGGCAATGCTCACGCCAGGAACATACTGCCAGGGGGGAAAAAGCCTGGCAAGGACCCAGAGAGGCCATAACATTTCTGATCCAACTCATTCTTTCTGTGCAGCCTCATCTTTCTTCGCATTTCATCCTCAAGCCCAGCAGCTCTCCTTGGAAATGGGCAGAAGAGGGAAAATTTGGGCAGAAAGCATTTTTTTTTTAGCTCCATTTTGCACAGACCCAGATGATGTGAAGGGCTCAGGTGTAAAAGCAAGTTCCAGCAGATCGTGGTACCCCCCATTCAGCTGATCTGGCTGAGCTGCCAGGTCTGCTTTTAGTTCAGCCTTAACTTCTAGGAAACCTGGCTTGTTATTTTCTATATAGTTCTTGTGTCCTTTCTCATTGATGAAGGAGAATAAACCAAGTCATTCTTCCTTTTTTTTTTTTTCTTTTTCTGAGATCCTGGTCTTTATTTATAGCCACAGCCCGGAGCAGGAATGAGCAATGTCCCGCTTGGGGCTGTCCCTGCTCACTTCCCTTAACCTCATCCCACATGGGTCAGCTTACAAAGCTTTTCTCATGGCAGCAGCTCTTCTCTGGAGCCCTTCCAGTCTCCCAAGAGACAATTTCTTTTCACTTCATGGCAAATAAGCTTTGGTTTTGCAAAACTGAACAAACCCAGCCAACTAGAGGCGAAAGAGAGGGCGAATCCTTCTCGTTTACTCCAGAACTCGGAGGTTTCCCTGCAACCCACTGGGTCACCTGGAAATACCCAGGGAAACTCAAGGATATTCTAATTCATTTGTGTTTCCTTTCTGAATGGCAAAGGGATTCTTGGTCAGGCTCCTTATTTCTGGGAAATGCCCGGTGCTGGGTGACACTAAGACTCGGCAGAGGATTGCAAGAATGGGTTCATTTGCTTTCCGAGGTTTTAGGAATGAGGTCGATCTTTCCAGGCCTTTTTTTCTGCAACCGTTAGACCTAAAAATGGATTGCCTTCTTAACAAAAGCTGAGAGGATGAGATTTTGCCCTAGCCATGTGCCTGGGGGTGATGGGGCTTTGCAGAACAGCCCAAATCTCCCAGGACCAGCAGAGCCGTATCTTGAGACTCATCCATTACCCATAAGGTGGTTCAGAACTCCTTCATAACAAAGATTAAACACCTATGAAGTTCTAGTGATGTCTTAGAATTTCCTCCAGGGCACATTAGGAAGAGAGTACCAGCACAGCTCAGCTTTGATGAGGAAATGGTTACCTGGGGAGGCCGCCGGCTCTCCATCTAAGAATAGTTTAGACAAGCAGCTGTCAGAAGTAGTTTAGGTAGATTTGATGGCTTGGGGACAAGAGCTCAGACTATGAGACATCCCCAGCCCCCTTGCAGCTTGTACAGCAAACCCAGGTGCACCCCAAGAAGGGGGGTCTGGGGTACACCTATGCAAATAAAAGCAACAAAGCAGCTACTCCTTTAAAAACACAGGGTGAACATCCAGATTGAGTATTATGTTGGGGTACAAGCCTGGGAAATCATGCATAAGGTCTTTTTGGGGTGTTAGGAAGGATATGGGATGATGATGTCCCCAGGAGCATTTAGAGAAATCCTGCCCATGGCTACCAGTACCTGCCCGGGGATAGAAGGCTGCCAGATAAAAAGCAGCAAGTAAATTAAGTGTATGGGAATTAATCTGAGAAAATCCAGTTTGTGGCTTATTAGCCAATTGGTATGCAAAAGCAAGAAGCTCTTTTTTAAAGCACATTTAGCCCTGCAAGTAGATTTTTGATTTATTTCCTTGAAGGTGCCAGAACACGCCACCAAGGAAACTCTGCAAATATTCCCCAATAACTTGCCAAAATGGCTCGACCTTGGCCAGGAGCCCCCTGAGGGCAAGGGAGAACCTCCATCCCTCTGGCCCAGAGTTCCTGGCAGGCTGCTAAAATGCCAGAGACGCCAATTAATGCCAATTGCCTCATTTGCTTCCGCGGCAGACTCTGATTTGGATTGATCCACAGGCTCAATTTTGTTGTTGGGGATAGTATTTCTCATTTTAAGACATAAATCTCTCCCTTAGTTATCAATGCAAAGATTTGTACAGTTAATAGGCACTGGCAGTATCTGTAATTCCACATGCTGAGTCCGGGCGGCTATCTCAGGGCTAGCGAACGGCCTCCTCTACGAGAAAAAAAATCTTATTTGATTAGAAAGTGCAAGACGGACAAGTTTTCTCTAGTTTATTGCAAGGATGAATTGAAGTCTTGGCCCTATTAAGCTGATAACAAAACCAGCTTCAGCAGGGCCAGGGTTTGCTTGGAAATGTCTGCAGAAATAGCCCATGATGGTTTGGGATCTTGGGTTTTCACAGCGGGGGGGGGGGAAGCCAAGACCTCTGAGAATAAGCAAACTCAGCCCATGGGAGAATTAACAGTCTCAGACCTGCCAAATTCTCCCTGGTGCAAATGAAAGGAGGCTTGAATTCTGCAGTGGGGATTGCCCTCCATGCCGCGATGTTGTTACGTTAGAGGGCTTTTAAGTTCAGGTCTTCAAGGCAGCTCTTCTCCCACATCTCAAATCCTTTTTCTCCCCAGCATCCAGCCCCTCCAAGAAGCGAACGCAGCTCCAATGATCTTCCTCAACGCTGCTCCCAAAATCCCTCTCCATCATGTCGGCGGGGCGGGGAGGCAGCAGCCAGCTTGCCAACCCCTTCTGCTTTCAAGAGCACTTGGAATCCGCCGCGGCTCGGGGAAGAAAGCTCATTTGGCAGGTGCAGGCAGACAGCAAAACAACTGCTGTCCATCTGCTCCTTTGCTCGGGCTTGTATTTCTGATTGTGTCTTCAGGACACAGATGATGCTCGGAGCCCCGCTAGCCACGGATAATTTATATAATAGTTGTTGCCTCTGTGGTTTCCTTCTCTGGTCCATCAGGGATCTTGCAAGGTTCTCCCCTCCGTCCTGCTCGTGGCGGTGTGCAGGGTGTCTGTCCGTCTGCTGGCTTCCCACCTAATTTGGGAAGTGGTTTGGGCAATTTCAGCCAAAATCTGGTGATGGTCTTGAAGGTCCTTCATGTATAGTGGCAGACCCCATGCCTGTGATGCTACCGTGGAGATCACAGAAGCACTCACATAAATACCACTAGGGAGCAGAAAGCAATGACATTTTGGTGCCCTTTGGAGCCACATCTCCAAATCTCTGCTCCAAAGTGCCGCGTTTTGTAGCAGCAAACTGGAGGGAAGAAAATCCACTGGGAAAACACCCCAGGTTTGGTTTTCTCAATGCTTCAGAGTGGTTGCTGGTGGCAAAGATGGCCCAGCTAGAACTGGAGAGGAGCCAGGAGATGTCTTCCTAATTCCCTCCCTGACAAACTGAAGATGACATGAAGGGTTGCTGGTGTGTGCAGATCCCTTGCATTGCCTACTGAGGTAATGAAAACCATTTTGAACAGGAACCATCTTCCTTTTTTTACACTGAAAGAGGCAAAAAATACACATCCACTGGAAGAAGAGTGGTGTGGGCACCTTATCGCTAGGGAATGCACAATCAAGCCTGGTGTGGGCTCCTTATCGCTAGGGAATGCACAATCAAGCCTGGTGTGGAAGGGAGATTAAATACACCAAATTCACCAAAACCTGTTGTGGCAGATGCAGATTTCACAGATACAGGAATAAATCCCCAGCAGTGATGTGACTGGCAGATTGTGTTGGTCCGATAGCATCCTTCAAAACACCCAAATCTAAGTTTTCTCCCCCTGATCCATGGAACAGAGAGGGATTTCAGCAGGTTGGGTCCATGCTGAGGGTGATACCCCAATCCTGGCCGTGGCAGAGCATCGTGCCCAAAAACATGTGTAGGGGGACAAGAACACAGGACAATAATTTCCTTTCCTGCCATGTAGGCTGTGTGCTTTGATTTGAGTTTCAAAAACCCCACCGTAAGGCAACTGGGAGGAAAAAAAGAAAGCAAACATTTCCGATAAGCCGGGTTCAAAGGAGAAGCATGAAATTTGGATGAATGTGGAGCCAAACTAGCCCAGTCCCAGCTCAAAAATAGAAAATGAATGCAATATAGATTTCATTTAGATTTAAGGAGTTGTTTAGTGTGCATATTAGAAAACACTGCGGTTATTAATTCTTTTCCTTTTGGGATTTTTTCCTGCTTGTTTGGGTATTTTTTGAAGCGTACACTTTCAAAGTCAATTTAATCCTGGGGGAAGGTGTTGGCTTGACAGGTTTTAAGCTCAAATTTCTTCATTTACATGCAGAGATAGCACTAGATTGGGAAGGGTAAACTTTCCATCTGGTCTAAGAGGTATGGGTTGGGAATATGAGGAAAGAAAAACACATCTGTAGGTCTGCGAATTCAAGTAGGGATGTAAGCCATGGATGCATAAGCATCACCAAATTCACCATATTTGGAGTTTGCCTAAAATCAAATGCCATCTGCACTCAGGTGAATGGGAATAAATCTCCTGTATGATTTTTTTAATTCTGTTTTCTGTAAGTGTTCTGAGTCACATACGCAAAACCCAGTCTGAGATGTGATTGAATTACGATACAGGGACCAAAAAGGTGCCGCTCATGCCTGTCATGATGGGATTTTAGATCACTCAGGCTGGGCAAGGCTCCTTTATGCTTACGATGGGGCAACGTGCCCGCTCCAGGAGTTGGATGGAGACCAGCACATCTCATTTCACCTCATGTAGGTCACTGAACCGGCAGCAGATGGGCATGTCGTGGAGATGGACTCTAATTCCATCATCACTTAAATCCAGACACACCCGTACTATGTGTGAGGGGATGCTGTGGCTCTAGTGGTGAGTTGGGCCAGGGGTGAGCAAAATAAACTCCTTCTTCCATTAATATTTAAAGCTTTCCAGAGCTCTGAGTGAGAGTCACTTAGGGCTGACCCAAGGTATTTCAGCAAACTGGAAAAAAATAACTGGGTGACTAAACTGTGATTTTCCAGCTTTTTTCTAGAATTAATTATACAATGTATTCCGGAAGATGCCAAGATGAAATATCTTTAAATAATTACTTTTAGCCTCCTCTCCTCTACCCCCCCATAGCAAAAGCAAGCTGAATGCAGATGATGTTTGGGGGATTATCTGAGATCCAATCTTCTCCTGCTTTTTGGGGTCCCTGGAGGTCCTGCCCACCTTCTCTAGCCCTCGAGGAGGGCAAACAGGAATTCAGCGGCAGCAGCACTGAGCAGGGACCTGGCCTTTGCTATGGCCATATCGAACAAATTCCAGGAAAGAGTTTCAGAGGCAGAGCCTGCAAGGCAGAAATCCCCTTTAAAGGCCTTTTTGCTGGACTTTGACCGTGCGCTGGCCTTCTGCTGGCCTCTTGCGTGAGCAGAGGCCATTAAGCTCAGAGTTGCCTTTGGGTTTTAAAGGAGGAAAGGAAGGCCAAAGACATATTCCTCGCTTCCCTCCCCTCCCCTCCTTCCCATTGATCTCCTTAGCCTCTGTAGGTTGCGCAGTAAGGAGCGCTTTGGATATAAATAAATACAAATCCTCCCGGGCGCGCATCGCCAGCAGTTTCAGTGCAGCGAAGCTCCCAAAGTTCAGAGTTTAATGCAAAAGTCTGAAGCGACCACAATTTATTCTAAATTGCTTCGCTTGATCTGGTGACCTTGGAGAATTATCGCTGGAGGAGACCTGGATCAGTAGCCGGGAGCGACGAGGAGGCAGGCAAGAACGCTGATGGGAGATGGCTCTTTCGCTGAGGATGTGCCTGCTTGGAGGAACAGGGTTGAAGCAACATTTGGGATTTAAAAGAGCCTTGAGAGACATCTCCCTTTGGAGAGCACAGGGATTTGAAGCCCATGTGAGCAATCAACATCAAGCATCCCATGGGAGCCTGGCAGGGAATCAGCAGTCATTTGGCTCCTGCAGCCACACTCGCCCCATCGCTGGCTTTGTTGGGCAGATGGGTGCCAGGGGGTATGGGGGAATTTGGATTTAACTCCCTGGATCCCTGCCAAGGGTGCTGTGCAGTGGAACTCTCGCTTGCAAGGGCGCCAGAGCTGCAGAGCAGCTGCCTCCAGCACCGGGAATAGCTGTAAGCGTCCGATGAATTCACAGCTCAACTGAAGCCCCCAAGGAGGTTTTGTGAGTATTGCCTGGACTAAAAAAAAAAAAATAATAAAGTCGACTGGAAGTCATTGGAAGCAGAGCAGATCGGCTCCTGACTGATGCACGCTGGCACGCTTGCAGCCACCGAAATGGCCCTGCGCCAAGTTACGCCGCTGATAACCCGTGCCACGATGCTGTGAGCAGGGTCAGGTTTTCTTCTCCTGCCTTTCGTTTTACTCTTGGTTTTTGCTAATTGAGTTCTGGAGGGGGTAAAGGTTGCTTTGACCTCAGCTGTGTCTCCAAGGAGAAATCCTGCCTCTGCCTGGGGTGGCCTCTGTGATCTGTGTCTGGTCCCTTTGCCTGCACTCAGGGCAGCCCTTTTGCTTCTGCAATGTAATCCAAATGGATTCAAGAACCCCAAACCCTTCCAGCAGCAATATTCAGGTTTCCTCTGTGTGCTGGGGAATGCTGGAAATTGTGGCTTCTTTGTAGCTGAAGCAAATCACAGCAAAGCACTGATTTCACCAAGTTCCCCAAACCCTTCTGGGTCAATATGAGAAAATGAGATTAAAAAAAGCTGTGAATGTGTTTATGCAGAACCTAGAAGTCCTGGCTTTGTGATGAGGGATTGAAAACAGGAGTGGCAGGTTTTCAGGAAACCTGACTTTCATTCTTGGTCATTTGTCATAACAAACCCTTCCTTTCTCTGCCTTCTCTAATTATATTGATGGGTCCTCATTGCCAAGAACTGCACGTGGATGGGGACCTGGCACCATGTCCCTCTGGTCCCTATGACGCGCTGGGATCTGCTCAGGGACATGTGAGACTCCACAAGATGAAATCAGACCCTCCGAGGAGCCAGATGATTGAAACCCTGGTTGTTTCAGATGGGGTTTGAGGGAGATGAACCCTGCTCTTCATCTAAAGCCACCGGTGTGGGTGACGTTCCCAGCTGGCACCTGTGAGCTTTGCTTCTGTTAATCATGCTGCACTCACGTGAAGTCTTTATTCAGTCCATTTTAGGGAGGAAAAAAATGCAAATGAGGTAATTTCCAACTCCTCTTAGCTTTCCAAACCCTCTGCAACCTGTCTGCTGTAATACCCTGGTGCAGGAGAGCACTGGAGTGCTGGGCAAGGACTGAAAGGGTAAAGATGATCCAGCTCATGGGAAGTGGAGAAGGAAGATGGGGTTGGGGTACCGACTGCCCAATTTCATTGAGTCCTTTCTCCCATCAGCATCTCTGCTGACGTTAGAAGTCCAAGAGCGGGTTGCCTTAGCCTAACTTGCTCATTTAACTTCTTTCCAGAGCCGAAGAGGAGTGGTACCATACTGGGGACATTGCTTTCCCTAAGTCTAAAAGTCACTTTGCCCTTCCGCTACTGAGATTAACACCATCCTTGAGGCACCCAAAAAATAGACAGCCATAAGCTTCAAGGGCCAAGGGCTGACCTCTCTTTGGAGGAGATGCACCAACCTATCTCTGCAAGAAGAGCTTCCAGCCACTGGCTGATCCTGAAGCGTGGCAAAGCAAATCCTGCTCTTTAGGAAAATCCTCCTCTCGCACCTTACGAGCCTCCTGCACCTTGAGAAAGCAACAAGAGCCCTTCAAATCCCTCCCAGACCCGTCAAAAATCCTGCTCTGAATTTCTCACTTCCTCTTGGCACTGATCGGGATCTTGGATCTTTACGAGGAGGCAGATGCTGATACCATTACCCCGAGCCATATCTCACTCGACAGGAAGCCCATCATGACTCCAGTGCTATTCCTCATGGTATCCAATGCTCCCCATCAGCGTGGAAATCACTGCCTGCCCATGTTTAGCGCAGAAGGATGCACAAATAAACCGACTTTTTCTCTGCTGGAGCTGAGCTTTTTTCCTGCAGTAAGGCTTCCTCAAGCACACATCCTGGGGTACTTAAGGTAGCGCCGACAGAGGGGAGGATATTAGACAGAGTCACCTGTGGGCCGCTATCTAATTAGACTTAAATGAAGCTGTTTGATAAGGAAATGTATTTCCCCAGCTTTAGGAATCAGGGCTATGGAGAATAACAACAGATGCAGAATAACACCCTGTCTCAGACCAGCAAAGATTAGTGTTATGGCTAAATTATATCCTGGCCCAGTAATAGGGTTATTTCTGTTCCCAGTGCAGTGTTTAGATGAGGAAATCAACAGCGGGAAGTGTATCTTAATTTGCTAATAACAGGAAAGCGAGTAGCGGCTCAACCAATCTCAGTGACATTGGTGGGGTTCGGCAGGATTCGGGCAGATGAGAAAGCACAGCCGTTGGGTAGCAGATGGCATTTGCACGTCTACCATCAAAATGCAAAGTTAGTTAATGAATTTCTGACACGGAGCGGCACGGCACGAACGGCTCGGGCTGCGAGCGAGCAGAAAATCCGGGAACAAGAGAATCGCGAGGGACGGAGGGCTGCTCATCCCTGAGCCGAAGCATCTGAACGTGGGGCTGGGATGCAGCGAGGAAGAAGGTACCATCAAGGGCAAACCTGGCGGCTGCTCATTCTAAACCCAATTCACTTTATTACCCATTCGCTCAGACGGCAGTTCCCTTATCTGGGGCAAGTGGCCGTCTCAGATGGGTGATAACCGGAGCTTTTTAGAACTGTGTAAAGAATAATTCTCCATTTGCCAGCTGACCTGGAATATCAAGGGAGAGGGGGAAAAAAAAGATTATTGATCTAAAATAGCCCTCTTTTGGTCTATTTTATAACAGTTGGAAGGAGGAAAAAAAAATAAAATGGGAGTGTTCCCAGCTCAATGAATGGCAAGGGGGCAGTGTTTATTATCCCAATTCATTCCTTTCTAAATGAGTGCAGGTGTTTTTCAAATGAGACACCTTCCCCAAATGAGCAGAACAAAAAGACTTTAAAAACAGAAAGGAAGCTCTGGATTTTTCTAGCTGATGAATATTTGTTTTAGGTAACCCTCGGCACTTTCTTTTAGAGGGCAGGGAATGTGTCGACGGAACTTTTTCTGAATGTCTTTTGTTGGCCTCCCGCTTTGAAAGAGTTAATTTCCACCTTTCCCCCTTCAAACTTCAGTTCATTTAATTTAATAGAGAAAAAAGGAAGCGAGTGACATGTTATTCAGTTTACATAACAGTCTGAAGACATGACAATGATTGCGTTACGTGCAGCGGAGTATCCTCATCGTACAAACTCCCACTCGCAGGCAGGAACAGAACAAATTCTTCACTCGGTCCTTAGCGCTGCTTGTCATAACAAGGATGGTTAATTAACATGACCTTTTTTGCTTTAAAGGAAAAACCCAGGCGATATAATCTCTCATAAATTTGTTTTCAAAGAAATGAAATGAAACCCAAAATACACTAATCAATGAAGCCAGCAAAGAAAATTCAAGAGCCCTCTTTTTCTTCCCCACCCTGAAGGCCAGAGGAAAACAAGTGTGAAAAGAAAATCTGTGGTAAATAGAGCATCTCCGCACTAAACAAAAAGGGAAATATCAAGTGTGGTCTCAAGTCCAGCAGCCTTAGCCATAACCATGTGGTTTCCACAAGCAAGAATCCTCAAGGGAGACCTTCAGAAAGTGTGATCCCAGCTTTAATGAAGGGCTGGAGAAAAGGAGCTGAGAGCAGCCTGATCAATAAAACACAGGCTCATCCAGAAGCCTTCAAAAAGTATGCTAAAAAAAGAGCAAAAAGCAGGTAAAAAAGGGCCTGGAGAATGGCACACAAGCTGTAGATTATGGACCATCTCACTCGAACCAAGAAGCCTTGAACAGAGATGGGGAGGGAAAGAAAGGGGAAGTTTTTAGCTGCATTGAATCGTTCCTGACTCCAAGATCTTTCCCAACTATTCCCACTTCACAGCATCACCCTCTTGACTTCTTATTTCCAAGGAATAAAGCTGATATTCAAAGCTGCTGGCTCCAGGGTTGAGTTGGAAGAGCAGCAATATTCACCGCCTCTCCAGGGAGGCTTTACACGAATCACTTCATTAGACATGGACCGAGTGCAGATATCACATTTCTAAGATGCAGCAGTTTATCTTTCTTTTATGTTTAATCTCTTTTTCGACTCCCACAGCTTGAAAACATTTCCTACAGGATGCTTTATTCTGCAAAGAAAGTTCCTCAATGTCAAAACTGGAGGAGGTTTCAGGCTGTTGTGAGTTACTCCATCCGAGCATGGTGTCAGATGAAACGCCTGGAAGACTTCTGGAGAGCAAACAAGGAGCAAGGACACTCTGAGTATCTCCATCCATTTTCCACTCATCTCATAGAATCATAGAATCATAGAATCATGGAATGTTTTGGGTTGGAAGGGACCCCCAGAGGTCACCCAGCCCAACCCCCCTGCAGGAGCAGGGACACCTTGAACCACATCAGGTTGCTCACAGCCCCATCCAACCTGGCCTGGAATGTTCCCAGGGATGGGGCCTCCACCCCCTCTCTGGGCAACCCCTGCCAGGCTTTCACCACCCTCACTGGAAAGAATTTCTGCCTTAGATCCAGTCTAAACCTACCCTGGTTTAGTTTAAAGCCATCCCCCCTTGTCCTGTCCTCTCATCTCCATGCAAGGAGTTGTGGGGGACAGTGGCCACTGTGAGTCCAGGCGTGCAATTTCAAGCAGCACTTGGAGCCGCTGCTCCCATCCCAGGTGGCTGAACGCTCTATTTAACTCATTTCTAAATATACCTTGCCCAGCCATCATCTTACAGCGTATCTGCTGTATGACCACGGGCAAGTTATATAAAAATTCTCACCTCGGTTCCTCTCCCTCAGCTCGAGCAGAGCCAGTGCAGCGACTGTTGTCCTCCAGCTCTTAGCTGTGCTAATAAAAGCAAATAAAAACCAATGAGAACAAGACCCAGGCAGGTGGTTTTTTTTTTCTTCCAGACAGTAGTAGATTTACTAGGAAATGCCCTCCTGGGTAGACCTGAAAAAACACTCATTCCGAATGCAAGCCACCACTGAAGCCTTATAGACAAAAACAATGCAAGGAAGACATCAACTACTTCAAAATGTTTTATTTTTAACACCATTAAAATGTAGCTTCTGGCTTTTTTTTTTTGCAGTGCTATTATTTCACTTCAGAACAGATGAAAATGGGATGGGGGAAAGAGCAGAGGAAGGATTTTTAAGAAGACTCGCCCCTTCCACCCTGAATTAACTGGGAATTCTGGAAGAAACAATATCTTTTTGTTCGGAATGAACAAATGAGATGGACCCCAGACCCTGTGACTCTCTCACCTTTGGGAAGAGCGGTAAAAGGCTGTTGTACCTTATCAGGTCCCTTCACCGAGAAGGGCTGAGAGTCTCTACTCATGATGCGGCGGTTGGTAGTTCACGCCTGTGTTTTGTGCGATGTGTCTTGAATGCATGCGCTATCCACACGCACAAGGCTGTAAATGGAAGAAACTGCTCGGATCCTTTCTTATATTGTCATAAATCCACCTTCATCCTCCACATAACAACCACAACCGTGTAATCAGGTGCCCAGGAAATGAAACTTTCTGTTCTGGGAAATATTGACACTTCAGTGCATGCAAAACCTTGACCAAAGCATCTCACATGAAAAGATGCTGACATCCACATGCTTTCTAAGTGTATGTGCACCGACACTTCAAATTGGTAGCAATTGTCTAAGCAGAGCACAAGAACCTCACTGGATCTGCGCATGTACATTTTGCCTTCCTTTTTTTTATTTTTTAATGATGAAAGGAGATGAAGGCATCTATAAAAAACAATCCTGCAAATACAATTGCATTATCCAGAAATGAGGAATTCCTGGCACCAGCTTGCCTTAATGCTGACAGGTCAAGCACAGGAACTTGATCCCATCTCAAAGCCCATTTTTCCCTATTTCCTTTACATCCAGGTGGACTTAGGAGGTGCGTGAACCATTGAAATATGGCTCCAATGTGAAAATAGAATCATAGAATCGTTTAGGTTGGAAAAGACCTTTAAGATCATCAAGTCCAACGGTTGCTCATGTGACAGCTTGAACCCAATTTTAAGAAGGTGCTGGCTTCATTAACCTCCCATTTACTATTTCAGCATCTCTGCGTATTGACCTCCACCCCAACACTCAACAGGAGATGTTGAGGAGCTGCAGAAGACAAGTTGCTTAGGGTCCATCTCTATAATACACATAAGCAGAGACACGTGAGCTCACATATATGCTGATGCCGGCAGCTGTTGGCTTTGCTGCCTGTGCCAGTCTCTGCTATTAGCAGCATCCAAGAGGGTGAGCTGAAAGTTGGTCCAGCTACATGGGACACAAGCTGCAGCCTCAGCCTTTGACAGCAGGGAAAACAGGGCATGAAAGGCAACAGTGAGTTGGTGTAGCACCAGGGGGGAGGAAGGCAAGGAGAAGAGGACGTGGCAATGTTCACCAAGGAGCCAAGGAAAAGACGTGTGGTGGATTTTAATTGCATCCTGGGAGAGGAATTCATCACGTAGGGGTCAAAAAACAAGGGCGGGGGAGGCAGGTTAGCGGCTGCATTCGAGAGCATGCTGAAATTCAGACTTCCCTGGTGTTCTGAGAGTCTAACTGGGCAGGACCCATTCATTATCCCTCCATCATCTCTTCACATTGATGTAGCATTGAGCCGGTGCCCAGGCTGTATGTTACATGAACATGGATCTCATATGTTCTCCCATGTTAGAGGGGGGCATCCTTACGTGAAAGAGTCCTTCCAAGGTTCTTCGGAAGAGATCTGGTGAAATTAGTCTTAATTTAGCCTTGGTGATTGCCTTTGGCATCAATCAGCAAAGAGGGGTTGGGAATGCAGGAGAAAAGATCCTTTATTTTTCATTATTTATTTTTTGTGATACAGAACGGTCGTCTTTCTTCAGGGAAGCTGCTCAGCTGAACTCATTGCAATAAATAAACAAAACAAAAAGTTCCTGGGGAATGTCCTGATTTGATTAATTTTGCCACAAGGAAGTTGGAAGTAGAAAAAAATTCAGATCTGCAACCACCAAAGTAATTTTTATTTTTAGCTTGTCATTGATGGCATTTGTCACGGAGCTCTTCCTACCTTGGCAGCAAGGGACGGACTTGCACGGATCAGCTCCGCCACTGGTGTCCTTTGCAGCCATTACTGGACCCCAGAAAATCTCTCCTCCACCCACACTCAGAAAAGCACTTGAGTATCTTCATACTACCAGACTCTCGCTGCAATTTGAACATCCATAAAAATATGGATGTACTCAAGCAGTCTACCCCAACAAAGCCCGATGGAGAGCGATGGTTGTCATTAACTGGAGGGAGGGATGAAGATTTCTCCCTCCAGTTCCAAAAAGATGTTCCTCACAGGATGACAGCTCTCTATTTTTTAATTTACAGCTTTTCCCTATTGGGATGCTCATATCTTGGTGCAAGCTGTCATTGCTTTACGCCTGCGATTCCTGAGCAAGCTTTTCCACACATGGGATCTTCCGGGCTGGATATAAATGGCTCCTTGGGCCAGCTCTGCCCCAAGCAGGGCTTCTCCTTCTGCTGCCCTCAGGCAGTATCCATCTCCTGCAGCCTTCGCTGTCTTGAAATCTTGGGGAAGTACTTTATAACATCCCCCCCATCTGCTAACCATCTCCAGATGCTCTCTGGCGAGGTCGTGCTGACAGTTGGGTTCATTGGGTGGTGATTGAAGAGCACTCCGAGCTGGTACTCGCAACTATAATGGATGCATCTTTTGTGTACTATGGTAGGTTGGGAAACAAAAAAAGATGAGTCCTACAAAGGAGGAAGGGAGATCTGTGTCTCTCCTGAGCTGCTGATGCCATCATGGATGGCAGGTCTCAAATCAGGCAGTGCCAAAGGGTTAGGTTTGCCCTAAAATACATAGGAAGGGCCATGTGAAAGCACTAAGAACCATTTAAGGTCTAATCTGGCATTTTTATTTTTCCAGAAAGCAGGCAATAGAGAAGTTTTCCAGGGGAAAAATTATTTTAGGTTATCATGAATTCCTCGGGCTGGATAGAGCTGACTGAAATGCAGTGGAGCTTCAGCCAGCGCGGCTTCGGGGAATAAAATAACATCCCTTCGACAGCACGCCATGCCAAACCTTTGCACTTCGCTGCATTATTGCTAGAGAATCATTTAAACTGCTTCGCTTTACATTTAAATCACGGTTAGATTTAAATTGCATTTAAAGTGGCAGGTTGAGACAGCAGCTTTTATTCCAGCCAGCTGAAGCTGCTGCCTAAGAGCATCGCGGTGGCGGCGGACGTGGCAGAGCCGCCACCGCACAGCGGTGCCATCCCCGGGGTCTTTGCAATGAGCAGTGCCGGTGCCACCGCCGGGCGGTCCTCACCCCACAAACCCAAACACAGATGAAGGGAGGTGACCTGCACCAGCAGCAGACCCAGGGGCTTTACATGACAACCTTAAAGCTGTGTAAATGCACCGCTATTTTGCCAAAACGTTTTGGTTTTTTTTTCACTTATTCTCTCTTCCCCCAACAGCTCCCACACACAGAGTCAGCTGCCACACGGAGGGGGGAAAAAAAAACAAAAAAAAGTGATGGAAATGACAGCAGAGTAACAGAAAAACTAAAACATTTTCACAGCCTTGTCTGCTGGTTTTAAGTGCATCTCACCACAGCTCAAAATTACATTATTTAGTATCAATTATCGTTCGATTGAAGCTCGAAGAGGTGGCAAGGCTAGCGTTTTTATCTCATTAGCATGTCTTGCCTGCTAACCATTTGCTATATTTCCTCCCTTTGATCCTGCCTTTGATTATATTGTGTGACAAAAGCCCATGCAATCTACTATTATTTCCATTAATAGCAAATCTGCCCTCCTCTTTGACAAGCCAATTTATTATCATTGCAGCGTCTTTGTGCATCTCAGCCAGGTTGACACCCTCTTCCCCGCCCCAGCGGTGCAGAATTGGCAGGTGTTGATCCAGCCTGGGTGGCATGGGGACCTTGGGAGTGTCATCAAAGAGGGCTCAAAATATTGACACTTCAATTGGCAAGCAGAAGAGAATGAGACGGTGCAGAGAGGTGATACAGTTCAAGTGCTCTTTGCCCCAGAAGGAGCGATGGATGAAGATGCAGAAAGAGGTCTTTAATGAGGTGAGCTCCGTAGGTGACCTATGAGCATGACCATCTTGGTTTTGAACCCTGAGCAAGCTGTATCTGCCCCTCGTCACCCATTTCTGCTGTCCTACTTGGTGTCCAGACACAAGTCTGGACAATAGTAAGAAAAACCTATGATCTCCATCCATCTTTCCAAAGTCACATTGAGAAATCAAGTTATACACCTAGAAATACCATTCTTACCGACTTATTTTTAATGCAGTTTTGCAACCAGAATCACAGAATCCCAGCATGGCAGGGGTTGGAAGGGACCTCTGGAGATCACCCAGTCCAACCCCCCTGCTAAAGCAGGTTCACCCAGAGCAGGGGGCACAGGACAGCGGCCAGGTGGGGGTTGAAGATCTCCAGAGAAGGACACTCCACAGCCCCCCTGGGCAGCCTGGGCCAGGGCTCGGGCACCCTCACAGTCAACAAGTTCTTCCTCCCGTTCAACTGGAACCTTTTCTGCGTCAGTTTGTGCCCATGGCCCCTTGTCCTGGCGCTGGGCACCACTGAGAAGAGTCTGGCTCCGTCCTCGTGACACCCACCCTTGAGATATTTGTAGGTGTTGATGAGGTCCCCTCTCAGCCTTCTCTTCTCCAGGCTGAACAAGCCCAGCTCCCTCAGCCTTTCCTCCTAGGGGAGATGCTCCAGTCCCCCCATCATCCTTGTTGCCCTCCTCTGGACTCTCTCCAGGAGTTCCTCATCTTTCTTGAACCGGGGAGCCCAGAACTGGACCCAGTGCTCCAGGTGGGGTCTCCCCAGGGCAGAGCAGAGGGGGAGAAGAACCTCCCTCGCCCTGCTGGCCACGCTCCTCTTGATGCACCCCAGGATGCCATTGGCCTTCTTGGCAACCAGGGCACCCTGCTGGCTCATGGCCAGCTTGTCGCCCACCAGGACTCCCAGATCCCTCTCGCAGAGCTGCTTTCCAGCAGGTCAGCCCCCAGCCTGGACTGGTGCATGGGGTTCAACCTCCCCAGGGTCAACACCCAACACTTGCCCTTGTTGAACTTCATCTTGTTCCTCTCCGCCCAACTCTCCAGCCTGGCCAGGTCCCACTGGATGGCAGTGCAGACTTCTGGCATATCAGCCACTCCCCCCAGTTTGGTGTCATCAGTGAACTTGCTGAGGGTACACTCTGGTGCTGAAGCTGGTGCTGAAGCCAGAGTGCGCCTTCACAAACCTAACTTCGACAAACTAAATCAGGTGGGTGCTATGAAGCCGGCTTGAAATGCTTTTGCCGTTACTTGGCTAACCCTGGGGTGACAGTGAGGTTCTCCTTCAATCTAGGCTTTAAAAGCGATGCTTCCATGCTAGAGACTCAATGACTTTAAATTGGATGCCCTCGCACACATCCACAGCCCCTCACTTTCTCAGGAAGATTAACCAGCCCTGACTGCTCTTCTCCATCTCCTTCAAGTGTAAACACCCATTTCTCACCTCAAAAGAGATGCACTTAAAATAAACCGCCGGTGGTGTGAAAATACCAACCCTGGCACTACAAAAGGATAATCACGGTTCTTAAATCGAACACAGTGCACAGGGCTTATTATTTTTCCATGCCCTTCTGGTCTAAAATGAATGTTGGAAATGAGCCCTGCTTGAATAAAGAGGGTTTTGGTGGGAAGAGGTTATCTACAGCACTGTGGAAGAGAATAAAGCCATTACGAAGGGGGAGGTTTATCGACATGTGGGTTCAACCTCAGCGAAATCTCCTGTCGGAGATACAAAAGATTCAGGTCCAGGTAACAATGCTGCCTCTCCTCCTCCCCTTTCAGGAAAATTTCTCCCTCTACCTTGAAATTAAAAGTGAACGAGTGGCCCAAGCTGCTGAGCTCACCTTCGCGACGTGTTGGGCTCTGTTGTACCACCATTTCACGGGAGCTTCTTCTAAAATAAATCTGTGTCTCGGTGACCATAGAAAGAATTTGCAGCTGTGGTTTCCAAGCTGGACGCATTTTAAGAACCTCATTGGAGGTTTTCTGATCCTAATTTGGAGAAGTAGCAGGACTTTGGGCTCAGTGTGGAGGTGAGGGTGCACACAAAGGCATTTCCAAGGCCAGAAAAGCATCCTGTGCGAAGAGCATCCACTTGTCCTTCAGAGGGAACACAAACAGCTCCATCATCACATGTAATGGAAATATGATCCTAGCATAAAAGATATTGTCACATATGTATTTTATTTCTCCTCCTCTCCAGCATTTAAACCTGCAGAATATGGATTTTATCCCTTACATCTGTCTGATTTTTCATCTTAAAAGTTTTTTCTTTGAAAAAAACTGAATCTGGCTAAGTTTTTTTTACTTCACCCAGCAGCAGTGAGTCCCCTACACTGATTGTGCTTCAGCAAAGTCTGGATCTGATTTATTTTATCAGACAAACTAAGTGCAAACACACTGCCTATTTGCAGTATTTTCTCCTGGTTCAGGGCGACTCCCAGTGCTGTAAAATAATTTGAAAAGAGGGTTATGAATTACCTTTGAACTGCAGAGTCCAGCTGTAAGGAATAAACATGGGGAAGAGAACTTAATGCAGGTCAAACCCTTCGTGTCCTGCTCACAATATGGATAGCACCAATTTCCTCCGAGACTCCCGGCGAGAAAGGGATGCGCTCGCTGCAGGAGATGCTCCAGGCACGTGGGGACACCTTCATCTGCCGTTTTGCAAATCAGCGCACAGGGATCTTTGTATTGTCTGAACATGGAGGTGTAATAAATATTAAATAATTTAAAGCACAAGAGCTTTTCTAGAGCAAATCGCAACAGAGTTTTTGTAGGGAAAAAAAAAAAAAGGTTGTTATTCTGTGTTATTCTGTTATTCTCCTGAGCTCCAGTTTAAGTAAAATGTAAAAAAAAACCAACAAAAAGAAATAAAGGGGAAGCCAAAAAGGAGCTTTTTTTGGACTGAAAAATGTCCATATGTGGGCTTTCAGGTCCGTGTGTGTAGGCAAGCCTTTTGGAGAGCGGTTGGGTTGCAGCCCCCAGCGCAGCGGCGGTGGTGAAGGTGTTCCTCCCCGAAAACCCCTGCTGGTGGGCAGAGGGTCAGGCTACATTATCCCCCAAATCCCCCCGGTTTTTAAATCTATGCATGTTAACTGCTTATTTCTCTCTTGCTTTTATTACTTCATAAATAAATGAATGGAGTGGGTTGATTCTTCTTTCTTTTTTTTTTTTTTGTCTTTTAATCTTTGAAGCATTTTTGAAGAAAAATAATTGGCAAAGAACCTGTCCCTTTTCCCACCAGCTCTACGGATTCATTTAAGTTTTATAAGTGTTATTTCTATTAGAATAAAAGCTTTATTAAAAATGACTGTAGCAACACTCTTCTGTATTATATGCTTGTAACCTCTAAATACCACTCTTTGGATTAAGAGCATTACCCTTTAAAACACAGAGGTGCATTCCCAGGGGGTGCCAAACAGCTAGAAATCACCCAGAAAAGAAAAAGCTGAGTGACGGACCTTTAGGAATACCATTGCCTGTCCCTACACTCTGAAAACAACCCCCTGTTTTCTTCTGTAAAAGATGCAGATGGAAGAAGATGGGGTTTAAGATGGAAGCAAGACCATCCCTGGAGGTAAAAATGGGCAGACAAGGTGCTTAGAGACAGGGTTTAGTGGTAGGATGGCAGTGTTGGGTTAATGGTTGGACCTGATGACCTTAAAGGGCTTTTCCAACCTAAACGATTCTATGATTCTATGATCTGCAGCCTCAGCCAAGTTTCACGCCAGCAACAGAGCTTTTGTATCCTTCTTGAGACCCTCAGCTTTTTTTTTGGAGCAGAGAAGGGAGGAAACATGGCAGAAACGGTGATGTTCAGTTGAGAAGATGGCTGGATGATGGAGCCCAGCCGATGGTTTCTTTGGTCCTGGGTTGTTGAGATTTGTTCTTAGCATGGTGGTAAACCAAGTAGACTCACACAGCTGATTTCTCCCTGGTTTTGTGCCAAAAAATCCACTTCTGTCTCCCCAGCAAAGTCATGTTGATAAAGGAGAGCCCGTACGTGCCACGTGGCTACCTCCACCTCCTTGTTCTTGCACAATGGTTCAACTGGAGATTCAGCCTTATCAAAGCCCGTTAATTGCTTTGCTCCCTTTTCACGCAGCGTCTCAGCTTGGTCAAAAGCCTGGCTGTAAAAATCTGAATGTGGGGGAAAACCAGCACACAGGGAAAACCCTGATTTGCATTCGCGGAGGAAGCTCTTGATAATTATTCCATTATCTATGCATTATTTTTATCACCAAGTTATAACTCTTAGGTCTATTACCCAGTGTGGTATGAGCATGTAGAGTAGGTGTCTTCACAAACAGGGAGGAAGGCTTAAATACTCTTTCAGAGTGAATTAAAATGGAAACCCAGGTGAACTGATCAAGTTTTATTATCTTTTGAAGATAGGCTTTCAGTGGGTTTGCAGAAAATGAACTACACCAGTGCTATACAGAACCTAATTCCCCCCTCAGAAAAACTGCAAAGTTTTCCAAATTATCCTGAATAATAGGCTGTAACTCACTCAATTGGCTAATTTCCCCTTTTCCTATGTGAAAACAGGACAGGTTTAGCCCCTTTCACAGAATCACAGAATCCCAGAATGGCAAGGGTTGGAAGGGCCCTTGGGAGCTCCCCCAGTGCCACCCCCCTGCCCAAGCAGGCTCACCCAGAGCAGGGGGCACAGGACAGCGGCCAGGCGGGGGTTGAAGATCTCCAGAGAAGGAGACTCCACAGCCCCCCTGGGCAGCCTGGGCCAGGGCTCGGCCACCCTCACAGTCAACAAGTTCTTCCTCCCGTTCAACTGGAACCTCTTCTGCTTCAGGTTGTGCCCATGGCCCCTTGTCCTGGCGCTGGGCACCACTGAGAAGAGTCTGGCTCCGTCCTCGTGACTTCCACCCTTGAGATATTTGTAGGTGTTGATGAGGTCCCCTCTCAGCCTTCTCTTCTCCAGGCTGAACAAGCCCAGCTCCCTCAGCCTTTCCTCCTAGGGGAGATGCTCCAGTCCCCCCATCATCCTTGTTGCCCTCCTCTGGACTCTCTCCAGGAGTTCCTCATCTTTCTTGAACCGGGGAGCCCAGAACTGGACCCAGTGCTCCAGGTGGGGTCTCCCCAGGGCAGAGCAGAGGGGGAGGAGAACCTCCCTCGCCCTGCTGGCCACGCTCCTCTTGATGCACCCCGGGATGCCATTGGCCTTCTTGGAAACCAGGGCACCGTGCTGGCTCATGGTCAGCTTGTCGCCCACCAGGACGAGCTGCTTTCCAGCAGGTCAGCCCCCAGCCTGGACTGGTGCATGGGGTTCAACCTCCCCAGGGTCAACACCCAACACTTGCCCTTGTTGAACTTCATCTTGTTCCTCTCCACCCAACTCTCCAGCCTGGCCAGGTCCTGCTGAATGGCAGCACAGCCTTCCGGAGTATCAGCACTCCCCCCAGTTTGGTGTCATCAGCGAACTTGCTGAGGGTACACTCTGTCCCCTCATCCAGGTCATTGATGAATAAGTTGAACAAGACCGGGCCAAGTACTGAGCCCTGGGGAACTCCACTAGCTACCGGCCTTCAACTAGACCCTGCACCACCAAACAGAACCCTCTGAGCCCTGCCGTGCACCCAGTTCCCAGCCCACCTCACTGCCTATTCATTTTCCAAATCTGCCGTGTGTTCATGCTCCAAGGGCACTGCACGATGGCATTGGTTGGGTCATGGCCGTGATTTTCCCATACAGGCTTTAACAGCAAGCACAGTTTTGCTTTCTTTTTGGGCAGGTACCTTTAACTGTTGTCTCTGGCTATTGCTATTCTAGAATAATATTCCCACCTGCACAAAGGGGCTTTGCAAAAGGAGAAAGTGATGAGTGGCATCCAATGAATAGTAGAGCGTTCCCAGCAAGAAAGCAAAGAGAAAACATGCACAGAAGAAAGAGCAGGCAAAAACTGAAGACCACTTGTCCCCACTTTGGACAACCCAAGAACTTAGCCAAAAAAAACCCTTAAAAAGCAGGAATAGGGTTTTATTTTCTTGGTGGTTTTTGTTGTTGTTCCTAGATAAGTCCTGCAGGCGAGGGAAGTTGCAGCCAACCCTCTGTGCTTCGCCAAGCATGCTTACACCCCAGATCACCCCCAGCCTCACCCGGGAAATGTATCATCTCCAGAGTCGATCACCAGCCACGGGGCAAAACATCGGCGCCTCGGAAATACGCAATCGTGTACCCCCGAGTCACCGGGGGGGAGTTATCAGAGTAAATTGCCGGCAAACAAACAGGATGGGGGGGGGAATTAATCAGAGCATCCCATTTTAGTGTGGCTGGGAGCAGTGGGGCTGCAGCAACTCCACAGAATTGATTAACTACTTATTAAACGAGAGTGGTGGCGACAGCGCTTAAGGAAAAAAAAAAATCAAATTAAGGCGAGCGAAGCTTCAAGCAGAAAATATGGAAAAAAATAGGGAAAAAATAAAAGGGAAATGCAAGTTAATGGAAGCTTCAATCACAAGGGAGCGCAAGCCACAGGAGGCTGTTACAGTGACAGCTCGCACTTATTGCTGCAAAAATTCTCTTCTGGAGAGCGAGTGTGGGGACAGCGGGATGGGTTTGGGGATGCACGGGGAGGGTGGGACAGACCTGGGCTTGCTTCGACCTCTCGCCCAAAGCTGTGCTCCGGACACGCGCTCTCCCTCGCTCGCCTCGCTGCAATGTCCCCAGCGAAGGAGCAAATGTGACTGCAAAGGCACCGCTGGGGTTTTAGGACCTTTGAATCCTGACTGTGGCTGTTTTCCCCCTTTATAAAGAGATTAGAAAGCAGCCTAAGTCTCGCCCTCGCTCCGGTGGAGTTCAATGGGCTGAGTTATACGGGCGGGCAGGAGGCTCTATGGATCCCTTATGACACTAAAAACTATCGAAAAGCTTTTTTGCCATGACCCATTTAGATCTGCACGCAGTTTCATTTCCTCTCCCATCTGTCACACCTTTAAAAGCGGAGCTTTTGCATCTCATCTCGTTCAAGTGTTTCCAAGGCAGCCCCGAGTAACTCTCTTCTACCACTTCTCAAAAACCTTTCTAGGCTTCCACCCTCTCTTCCCCAACCCTAAAAATAGCTGAAGTCAGCTGTAACAGGGTTGTGGGCTGACCTGGAGCATCTCTATCAGGAATTCAGCTGCATCCAACTCCATGGAAAAGCTGAAATCCCTCCCCAGCCAGGTACTCCAGCTCCAAGCTCTGCATCCCAGGCTGTTTGCATCTCCAAGTACCCTACGCTGCAGCTCTCCTCTACCGCTAATTGCCACGACCTTGGGTGTAACTTCTTTTTACCAGCCGTTGACGGGTGTCTGCTATGAAGATGAATTAGTTATTTAGGTAGCAATCAGCTCCCCTGCTTTAGTCAAAATGCATCCATCCCTCTTCAAGCCTATTAAGGGCTGGGATAAACTTTGCAGCTAATGCATGCTGCAAATCCACTGCCACTCGGGCGATGTCAAGCACCTAAAGAATTGTTGTGATTCACTAATGAAAATTTCCTTAGGAGGGGGGAAAAAACGGGGAAGAAGACAGTGCCAATAGCGATTCTGAGCTCCAATTAAGTGGGTTTCCTTGTCTGCCCGTGTCTGGCTCCAGCTCTGACTTGTTCTGTTAAGGTCAGCATCTGGCCGGGTAGGAGTTGTGCATCACATCAAGAGTTCAGCATCATCCCCTCTCTGAGGACCGTCAAGACCCAGAGGA
The DNA here is from genome assembly GCA_034008185.1 of Gorsachius magnificus. NCBI lineage: Eukaryota > Metazoa > Chordata > Aves > Pelecaniformes > Ardeidae > Gorsachius > Gorsachius magnificus. Next base: position 998,110 of record CM067097.1, read on the forward strand.
TGCTGAGATACAAGGCCTTGCTTTGGGGAGGAGAGCGCTCCACGTCTGCCTGCCCAACTCCCCTCCCGAAGCTTCTGGACCAACAAAGGCAAATAAAAGAGCTCAGATCTCACCCCAAAAGAAAATTGCATCCTGAAAACTCCCCCAAACCTGGAGATAAGGAAGCCCCTATGCTGACAATGTCTGATTTCACAGCCAGTGGTGCCACGATGCTCAGGCCATGTGTGCAACGATTGTGCTGGGTCTCTGCTGCGCGGGTGCCCCTTCATGGAGACAGCTCTGCTCATCCTTCCCTCAGCCAAAACCCCTTTTCCATCAGGATAAATTTCCTGAGAGTCTTCCCATACAATGAGTAGTCTTCCCTGAAATGCACAGTTGGGAAATGAAACCCCCCCAAGGCTTTGTGTGCTGACCTGATGCTCCAACAGCCACAGAGGGTGCGGCCAGAACCCTCCCTTCTCTGCTCAACCTGGGCTTTTTTTTGCACTTTCCCACCCTTTCATCGGGATGGATACACGGCAGAGCTATGCTGGAGCCCCCCCAGCATTAGGATGAGCCGCTGATACAGGTGAGATGGACTCCTGATTGCAGGGGAGGGACGGCAGGCAGGGCAGGATGCCAAACAGCCCTGCAACCTGCACTGATGCACGCCCTGTGCCAGAACAGACTCTCTACCTGGACGTTTTTACCTCAGTTTCTCTGGTTTTGCAGCTGAGACCAAAACGTGTCCTAGGGCAGTGAAACAACTCATTTGAAGATGCCCCAAATCAAGCTTTCTTCCTTTCCCTCATCAGGATCCCCCCTCCCCGAGCGCCATGCATGAATATCGTCTAGAAACGACACCGGGGAGGGGAGACGCGGCGGCTGTGGGATGCGTTATTTAATTAGCTTTGGCCTTTAAATGGGCTGAAACCAAGGTGGCATTTATCTGCAAAGTCGGCATGGCAGAACAAAAGAAACATAAACGGATTAAAAAAAAAAAAGTCATCTATTCCCTACCAAGAGCAGAAGACTTGGAAAAATATCAGCCCCCCCCAAGCCAATTGCAACCCACTGCTGTGCCCAAGCCTGCCACCAAGGGGGGGAATTTGCTTCCCTGCCTGCCCAGCTGCAGATGCAACAGCTCTAATAAGCTGTAACTTTCCTTTCCATTTGGAAGTAATGAGATATAATCTGTTTAATTCTAGTCTTTGAGCTCTTTTGGCGGCCCTTTTCTGTTTTTTTTTTCTTTTTTTCTCTTTAAAGGAAAACTCCATCATGAAGTGAAAGATTTTCTAATCACCGGCTCTAATTACAAAGCAGAGTAAATTGCCATAAACTTTTTTTTTTTTTCAAAATTGCCTTAAATATAATGAAGAATAACTAAAAATCAAACAAGCAGCTGCAGCCTGGAGTGGCTGGTGGAGGTTAGGCTGGGAGAGATGGGGGGAAGCAGTCCAGGCTTGGAAGGAGATTTTGTGTAAGACCAGATAGGTAGAGATATCATCTGGGAGAGCCGACATGGAGATGCCCACCATCTCCATCAAGGCAAAATCAAAGAATCATAGAATCATGGAGTGTTTTGGGTTGGAAGGGACCCCCAGAGGTCACCCAGCCCAACACCCCTGCAGGAGCAGGGACACCTTGAACCACATCAGGTTGCTCACAGCCCCGGCCAACCTGGCCTGGAATGGTCCCAGGGATGGGGCCTCCACCCCCTCTCTGGGCAACCCCTGCCAGGCTTTCACCACCCTCACTGGAAAGAATTTCTTCCTTAGATCCAGTCTAAACCTCCCCTGCTTCAGTTTAAAGCCACCCCCCCTTGTCCTGTCCCAGCTGGCCCTGCTAAAAAGCTTGTCCCCCCCTTTCCTCTGGGCCCCCTTGAAGCCCTGAGCGGCCGCACTCAGCTCTGCCCGCAGCCTCCTCTGCTCCAGGCTGAACACCCCCAACTCTCCCAGCCTGGCCTCAGAGCAGAGGGGCTCCAGCCCCCGGGTTATTTTCATAGCCCCTTGGATCATTTTAGTAGCCCTCCCCTGGCCCCGCTCCAACAGCTCCATGTCCTCCTTGTGCTGAGGGCTCCCGAGCTGGACGCAGGGCTCCAGGGGAGGTCTCCCCAGAGCAGAGCAGAGGGGCACAATCCCCTCCCTCGACACTGGCCAAAATGAGATTAATTCCTGGGGATTAATTGATCCCTAAATGAGTATTTGTTGAAATGCATTGATTTGTCAGGCTGAGAGAGTCCTCAAACTTGTCAGGATTTGCCCCAATCCTTGCAGAAAACAAGCTGCTGCCAAAGACATGAAGGCTTTGATGGAAATCGTCCTGGTTTCTGTCATCTCAGCAAACAGCTTGGTAACTGGGAGGATGCTGGAGAGCCCTGGGCATCCAGAGCTGGGGGCTGCAGACAGCTGGGGGGGGACTGGGTCTGCACAAGAGCTCTCACTGCAAAACCCAGCCCCAGCATGGGAATGGTGAGATCCTGCCAGAAAATATCTCACCGCATCCGACGCGTACCCATTGCATGCAGCCAAAGCGGTCCAGGAGGATGGGGAGGCTTCATTAGCAGCAATCAATGGTTTCCATAGCTACAAATGTAAGCATGGGCTCCATCATATGCTGTCTTGAGGAAAGAAAGGGGGGAAAAAGTGCTACCTGTGCTCAGATATGGCCAAAGGTATGGCAGAGAGGCACACTGAGATTTCATCTGGAGAGGAGGTGGGTATGGAAGGAAATGGGGATGAAGGCAAAACCAGCAGCAGATTTTTTTGTTTTGTTTTTGCCTGATCTATTTAATGCCAGACCTGTTGCATCTCTCCATCAGGACCACTGAGAAATCCCCCTGCAGGTTGGGTGTAAGGATCTGTAAGGGTGATGGATGCCCTTTGGGCTGCAGCAGATCTTCACCCTTTGGACACAACCTCCACGGACTGACTTTAGGATCAATTCAACCTGGAACTATGAGTCATGGCTTTACTTATCTCTACCTAGAAAAGGAGAAAACTTGAAGGACCGGCTCCCATGGATTCTTACCCAGCAAATGAGATGCTCAACATTGCTCTGAACGCCATCGAGTTGCTAAAATCCAGCAAAATAAAGTTCAAGCTGGGGTTGCATGGGGTTTATTACATGCAGTGATAGTTTCATAGGGTTCATAAATCACCCTCTTTCACAGGTGTCAAGGCCTTCTTCCGAGCAGGTACGCACCGGCTCTCGTGTCCTTGCAAGCAGACATGCTACCCAATTAACTCCCCTCTCCATTCTCTGTGCTCCTGCAATTCATTTACTTAGGAAAGTCTGAAAGGGAGCTGAAATCCAACCCAGGTCTGTGCATCCCTCATATAACTCTTTCCCCAATCAGGGAGGGGATTTCTTTACATCTGAGCCCCAGAAAGATGCTGAATTTATTCAAAAACGTAAAAGCAAGAGGCGTTGCCTATGCTGGGGTGAGATGCTCGGTGGGAAAAGTCCCCACCATGACCAACACCAAGGTTAAATGGCTTAAAGAAAAAAAAAAAAAAAAGACCAGATGCATGAGCTGGTGAGGGGCTAGACAACTTTCATACCCAGCTTTGCTCCAACCCCCCCCCCCCGTCCCCGAAAATATTTTTGGTCAGAGCCTTCTGCATAGGTTTTGACAAATTGGCGTGGAGCTACAAAAAATAATAAAAAAAAAAAGTCTGTCCCCCCCCCAAATGTTGGTCTGGCATTTAGCCAAGCTTCTCTCATCTTCCTGCTTCGCCGGGGAGCTGGCTGAAACACTAAATAATTCCCTACAGGTGTCTTGAGACTCTCACTGCTCCCCCTGGATAGACCTGTTGAAAATATTGAGTGCAGGTGGTTGAATAAATATCTCCTGAAAATGAACAACAGGTTACACATCTCCCTCCCCATTCCCCTGAACTGCATGTCCTGGGCCTCAGGGAAATAATAATAATAATAAAAAAAAAAATAATCAGATTAAGCGAAGCGCCTGCTTCGATTTCACTGAAAGCCGGAGGTTTTCAGCAGGTGTTGATCTGTGGTGAGCAGGAGCTGTTCTCCCTGCAAAATCTACATTTCTAGAGTGGCCTCAGCACTAAGCCCAGCTTTCTCCAGGTTTGGCCAAGACGTCCTGCTCATTCCAGTGAAAACGCTGATTTAATCGATCGGCAGAATCCCAGAATCCCAGCATGGCAGGGGTTGGAAGGGACCTCTGGAGATCACCCAGTCCCACCCCCCTGCCCAAGCAGGCTCACCCAGAGCAGGGGGCACAGGACAGCGGCCAGGTGGGGGTTGAAGATCTCCAGAGAAGGAGACTCCACAGCCCCCCCGGGCAGCCTGGGCCAGGGCTCGGCCACCCTCACAGTCAACAAGTTCTTCCTCCCGTTCAACTGGAACCTCTTCTGCTTCAGTTTGTGCCCATGGCCCCTTGTCCTGGCGCTGGGCACCACTGAGAAGAGTCTGGCTCCGTCCTCGTGACACCCACCCTTGAGATATTTGTAGGTGGTGATGAGATCCCCTCTCAGCCTTCTCTTCTCCAGGCTGAACAAGCCCAGCTCCCTCAGCCTTTCCTCCGAGGGGAGATTCTCCAGTCCCCCCATCATCCTTGTTGCTCTCCTCTGGACTCTCTCCAGGAGTTCCTCATCTTTCTTGAACTGGGCAGCCCAGAACTGGAAGGGCAGCTTTAACGTGAGCTCAACCCTTATCAGACACCAGAGAATTCATACACCTGCCATGGGAATGACACCACAAGATCCCCATCCATGGGAGACAACGTGGTGCATAATTCAGATTTTTGGGGCCTGGTGATGGGATTTGGGGGCAGTGGCACAGTCTCCCTGGGCAAATCCCAATGCTCCCCTCCTCACTGGCAGCCAACAACGTGCTGGAGCCCCGTTCCAGACAAATTGCTGAGATTATCTATGTGTCCAAGAGGTGCCTGAGAATGTCACCAATGGGCTGGAAAAAGATTTATGGCCCTTTTTAGCCCACATCTGGTTACATCTCCCCACCTGCCTTGCCATATCCTACCCTGCCCTCCCCCACTCTGCCCTTCAAACCTCCCTTTGCAATGAATTACACCCTTTCCCCCCAAAAAATCCCCACCGGCCTCACATTGATAGATGACAGGGGGAGAAAAATATTTAATTTTTCCCTTCCCATGTCCTAAGGAAAGCCCAGGGTCAGGGAAATGTGAGCATGGAGCTCTTTGAGCTGTATCTTTTCTCCCGGGGTGGGAATAAAAGGCAATTTGGCATTGGGTTCCACCCAACAAGGTCCCCCCCGAGCATCCCTGGGGGTACCGCTGCCCCAGGAGCCTCCCGGACACCTCGGGGAGATGCTTACTCAGCTCTGATTAATACAGATGCCACGGGCGGCGGGGAAACACAATATTGCTGTCGATACAGCCCACGATATTAATGAAAGTCATTTGGAAAATAAGGTTTTGAAGCAGTGTGATCCACACAGAGATTTTTCAATACCTAATCACCGACGGAGCCGCTCGGCGCGGGGCTGAGGGGAATTCTGCGGCGGTTTAAACAAATAGCATTTTGAGAGGGTGATTTTCTTTCATTAATCAATTGACAACTTCAGCCTCCTTGGTTGGGGGTTTGGGGCTTGGATTTGAATCCCCCTTCTCTTCCTTTTCTTCTAAACTCATCAAATTCCGCTTTTTGCAGCCATCAAGTCGTAAGTCTCGCTGCAAAAAGGACCAACACTTTCCAACCATCAAGTTTTTGCTCCAAATTACCAATGCAAATTCACCTTGATGTATGCTGAATACAAGCCCCTCGGTCAGGGCTTAAACCCCATTTCCCTAGGACTCAAGGGACACACATGTCACGAAAGCAGGCTGAGACTGGTCCCTAGCCCTGCCTGCAGAAGAGATCCCCCCTTGCTGCGTCTGCTCTTAAATATCAAGGCTCAGGTGCCTCCACAATGATTGTGACATTCATTTAATATGTCTGTCTATAATTAGATTGATTTCACAGGGAAGAGTAGCAAATTGCATTTGGGGAAGTTATCATATTATTTTATTAGGCTCCTGATTTTTTTTGGGTGCAGGTGAGAAAATAAAAATGAAGATGCACTCAGCAAACTTGGTGCGAACGACTTCTTTTCTAATTGTAAATTAATTATTCGGAGTGACAGACATACCTGGGACTGAGCTGAAGAGCAAGTAAACAGCCTCCCCCCCCTTCCAATCCCTGTTCAATCTGCATTGCAAACTATTATTTAAAATTAGCGATAAACAAGACCGTCTGCAGTGCTGAAATTTCCAGCCTCTCAAACAGTGTTTTCACTCCAAATCGGGATGAGAAAGAGTGAAATTGGAGATTCGCGAAACTCAAAAAGCTTCAATTTAGAAACAGGCAGCTACATGACACCGGGTGTTAAAAATGTGTATTAATATCAAACGGCATAACTCAATCCCGCAGTTAATGGAACATCTGAAGGTTGCTAAAATTCCCTTTTTTTGTTGATGTTATCCGAGCAGAATAAGGAAGTTGAAGCCATCTTTCACTTGCAAAGTGCCCACATGGCCCCACGGCTGCAAATTTGTGCCAAACTCCTCTTAAAGATGCAAAATTCTCCCTGTTGGCTGAAGCCAACTTGGCTGTCACCTGCTAGGTCCCAACCCTATGGCCAGGATGGAGTTCTTGGTCCTAGATTAAAAAAATCCCATAAATAGCTGAGAAAAGAAGTTGAAATAAGTTGGGGCAGCCCCGTGCTAGCGCAGAGCAGCACCGTTGTATTTCTTGACTCTCCGCGGAGCACGGTCCAGCTGGGACCTTGGATAAACACTCTGCATTTTAAAAGCCCTTTTAAAAGCTGAGGGTTTGGGATCTCGGCAAGGAAAGCAAAACGTGCTGCAAAACTCCCTCAGAAAACTCCTGGGGAGATTTTTGGCTCCCAAGGCTCTTCTCGCAGCTCACTTCTGCCACCCTGCATCACCGTGGCTGCTCTCCCCCTGCAAATCCCCTCGCTGAAGCTCCTCGATGTAGGGCTAATCCGAGAAGACAGCATGCATAATTCAGTGGAATTTGGGGAGGGAGCTGTGGGAAGGGGCAGGATCAAGCCCATCCTCTCCATTCCTCCGCGTGGGTGATGCAACCCCATCTCTCGTCTTGCCCCTAATTCAATCGCGCCCTTCGCTTCGTGTTAGGGATGCACACGTAATGCCCAGGAGATTAATAATTTGGCTTCTATCGTGCACGTGTGACTCTCTGCAGCTGGGTGTAGAAGGAATTGAAGCATTTTAATGTGTTTGGGGGGGGGGAGGGGGGGTTCTGCTTAGCATAACGGTAGGAAGGGATTTAGATGGATCTTAGAGGGATGCCCCTGTGCCCCCAAATCTCTCTGGGGCTGGGCTGCTCCAGGGACATGAGCTGTATAAAATTATGGATATTTTTCGCATGACATGGAGCAGGTCGTGTTGCACACTGGTGCAGCAGGGTGGAATATTTCCTCCTTGTTGGGAGAGTTTCTCAAATGAAAAACAATAACAGAGTCAGAAAATATTATTCCAGGGGATGGAGAAGCCCACGGGGATATTAACACACTTTTTTTTTTCCTTTTTAAAGTTTCAGTTTTACAGAAAAGTATATAAAATAGTGACATTTTTAACCATTTTTGCTCATTGCTTTGAACTTCCTAGTCTCGTCTTCAGAGGCCCCAAGGCCCAGAAGGACCAGAAGATGTAGTTTAATGAGACAAGTTTTAAAGGTCACTCTGTGTAATAAATCTGTGGTTTTTAATATTTAAACTTTTAAGGCATTTAAACCTTTAGGCTCCTGGGATTTGCTCCACCAGATCCAACTAGATCCATCAAACTCAGAAAGCTCTCGCCTCCGGGAATATCTAATTTCTTATGCTTGAGATAAAGAGGGTCTCTTTATCCAAGTCCATTGATCTATCATAACTCAGGTACCTTTAAATCCTTTAAATCACTCTGGGACACTGGATAAGCTGTGGAGGAAACCTTACTTAAGACCAAGCTTGTGGAGCTCCATCCCTCTCGTCGCAAGGCAGCAGCGCGAGGGGATTGGATCGATAAGAGAGAAGTGGATGCCTCCCAAAACTGCGCCAAAACCCCCTCTCCCCTAACCTTGACCAAGCTCCCCCAGCTCAGATTTAGAGGAAGAGGGATGCTGAGGTGGATCAAGGAGGGAGCAGAGCACAAAGCTCAGGTCTTCATTGCAGAACTGATGAATTTGGAAAATCTGTCAGGTTTAGACCCCTGGGTGGCAGCTCAGACAGGCAGGTTGAGATTTACCATCAGACCAAGCGGGGCTTTGAGTCAGGTTTGCTCAAATGTCTCTGAATTTTACCCCAGCAACATGTTGGATGTCCCCCGCTGAGCTCCCCGCACCCGACGCTGACTGCGGGCTCCGCTCTAACACGATGTCAGAGCCGATGCTGTTAGCACCCAATTGCTTTTCCATCGCCAGGCATTAAGGATGCTCTCGCTTGGAGGAAGCTAATGCGCTAATACACTCTGAACTGCTCAGCTGACTGGCAGTTTTCCTTATTGATATTGCAATAAAAATTAGATATTATTAAACTGAATCATTGCCTCATAATCAGACGCAGGCCAGAGGCACAGGGGATGGTCAGATGGCGAATTTCGGATGGGTTTGCAAACTGTGCTTCCAGGAACTATATTTTTTAAAGCCAGTTTAGAAAAAAAAAGTCATATTTCTTTCTCAGGATGAAGATGCAGAAGATTTCCAGGGGTTTGCCAATGCTCAACAACCCAAGAGGCTTTTGGACTCTCACCTGGAAGAGCCGTGTGGGAGGGGGGAAGAGAGATCCCAAGCCTTAAGGAAAAGAGTTACCAAAAACCTAGCAAAAAAAAAAAAAAAAAAAAAAAAAATTAAAGAAAAAAAAGGAAATCTAGTGCTTTCCAGACAGATTGGACACCGGTCCTGGGGCTGCTGATGGGGTCTAAAGCAACGATGTTTGCAGGAGAGGGACCAGAAGAAAGACCCCAGGGGTCAAGAGGGTGGTAGGAGAGACCTTTGCTTTCTGCCTTCTAAAAAGCTTCTGTATATAAAAAGCAGTCGGCCCCACTCGAGATTATTCCATCTCAGACACGGTATACAAAGGCGCTCGATGCATTACAGCAGCTTTATATTAATGCTCTTGTGATGGATGCATTTTGCTGCGTGCAGGATCTGGTCCCCAAACTAACATGAATTCCATTAGGAGGCCAGCTGGGAAATGAGGTCTTTCAAGATTTAAATCCTTAAATAACATTTTTTTTTAATTTGACGCCGGCATTAAGCCATCTATTTGACTTCAATTCAGCAGTGAGCACCAGGCCTGTCTGCCTGGCTAATCTTTTAAGTTATCTGTGTTTGAGGTAGGGCCTTATCACTGCTTGTTCATCTTCTCCCGCTCCTGGCTCCAAACTCAGAATTATTTCCCTGCTTTTGTAATTAAGGCAGCGTCATCAGTCACCTAGAAACTACGAGCTAAAATATGCTTGTGCTTATACCTGGGCAACCTTGAAATCATAGAGTCATGGAATGTTTTGGGTTGGAAGGCACCCTTAGAGGCCACCCAGCCCAACCCTCCTGCAGGAGCAGGGACACCTTGAACCACATCAGGTTGCTCACAGCCCCATCCAACCTGGCCTGGAATGTTCCCAGGGATGGGGCCTCCACCCCCTCTCTGGGCAACCCCTGCCAGGCTTTCACCACCCTCACTGCAAAGAATTTCTTCCTTAGATCCAGTCTAAACCTACCCTGGTTTAGTTTCAAGCCATCACCCCTTGTCCTGTCCCAAAGTGAAATGGCTTGGCATCGATATTCTCCAGGGCATAATTTTTGAGCCTCTCAAATTCAGGGCAGTGCCCTGAGTTTGCTCCCAGTGGAAATTTTCTGAGCCTGTTGTGCTTGGCACTGGAAGTGTGGCTGCTCCTTTGGGAAGTGAGCGCACAAGCTTATTTATCGAATGACCAGTCTGGGTTTGAGCCTAAAGCCTAGGAATAAAAAGCTGGACCAGTTTAAGCTGAGGAGCTAACCCCAGCAGCAAGAAGGGAGAAAGCACCAAAAAAAGGGATTTTTTTTCCAAGGAAAGCACTGAAATAAGATGGGGCCATGATGCCTTTCAAGACTAGGCACTTAGTTAAATTAAGATCGGCAAGAATAAGCCGCCTAACTTTCAAAACCTGCATTAGCCCAATCTCTATTCATGAACGCATTACGTTGAATTAATGTTGTTATAGAATTAGCCTCCTAAGAGGCTTGGAGATGTCACCTCCCGTAAGTTGCTATTATTTGTAGCCCTCTTTGTATGGTGAATACACTCACAAGGTCTGGTCCAGATCATCTCATTATCAGATAACCTACAGAAATTAGGAAACTATGGGTTGGGCTTTCTCGTCCTCTTTTTCTTGTCTTTCAGCCCTAACTTTTCAAATTATTGAAAGGCAGGGAAAAAAATTCTGCTCAAGCATCAGTTTTGTCATTCATTTCCATTTCATTCCCATGCCAGATTTGGAGACATCCGAAAACCATCTCCCAGTTTAATCCACTTTCCTCTCCATCACCTCAAGCCCTTTCCCCCCGTGATGGCAGCCAAGGGACCCTCCTGATTTTATTCCAGCTTGAGGATGCTCACCAAAGCAGGTGGGTCTCAAAAGAGACACCAGCATGGAGCTGAGGGACACCTCCAGGGCAACCTGATGGCTGATGACAACATTTGCAGCTAAATGTGTTGGGAAAGGAAGGGAAAGGAAGGGAAGGGAAGGCAAGGCAAGGCAAGGCAAGGCAAGGGAGAATATTTCAGTTGGAAGAGACCTACAATCATCATCTAATCCAACTGCCTAGGACAAGGGCAGGAGGACATCATGCAGATGGGGTCAGCAGGGTAATTCCCCCCTCCGCTCATCCTGTATTGCCCTAACGGGCCTGATCCTGCAGCCCCAGGGAGAGGTTTTTATGGGTAAGTCATTCTGGGAAGGATTCAGCTCTTAAAGGTCACCCCACAGGTATGATTGCAGCTCTCCCCCCCCGTCATGCCTTATTGCCTAACTCATTTAAAGGAAATGAAAAGCTAAAAAAAAAAAAAAAAGCCAACCTGGGAGTTAATTGAGTCTTACAATTTTCTGAGTGCAAATGATTTTGACACTCGGTTCTCCATCTCTTTCTGGCGGGCAGATGCAGGAGCGCTCATCCTCTGCTTGCTCGCCATGATGGGGACGGATAACCCAACCTCTGGATGCTGGCAAAGAAAGCTGGGGGGAACCCAAGCATCACGCAGATACACCCAAAAAAGACTTAAAAATGCTGGGGGTGACCTGCTCCCCTCCAGCAGTGTTTCTTGCTATAAATACCTCTGCACAGGCTTTTGGAGGTTTAGGTTGCTCACACAGAAAGGGAAGGGAAAGAAAAAGGATCATTCCTTTCAAACTCAACGTTGCAGGTGATTAGTGCACAATATACCCCGGGCAGCTTTAGTATTTAACATGGAGGTGATAGTGAGAATTTATGAGAGCTCATGGACAATAACAGCTTTCCAGAGAGGCTTTGATTAAACATTATGGATCCACATTATGCAAATTTATTGCATGGTTAATATGACTCCTAAAGAACACAGTGGCACTTTAAAAAACATTTAAAAGGGGAAAAAAAAAAAAAAAAAAAAAAAGAGCCAAAGACTACGGTGTTTCTCAGCGCTACAGAAAGGTCTCATTTGAGGATGGTTCAAGCTGAAGAAGAAGTCGCGGAGCCATTGATGTGCGCTAGGGAGATGGGAAAATACAAGGAACATCCATGAGTTTAAACAGCGTCTTTTAAAGGCAGACATATTCCAAGCTGGGTATTTCACATTTCAATTTGATGCTGGCATTCAATCAATTGCAAACGCCTCTTTTCCAACAGCCACTTGCTTCTTTTTTTTGCTTTTTTTTTTTTCAATCTGGCCCATTATCTGGGGTAACTGTAACAGTACGTGAGAGAAATCCGATGCATTTGCCAAATTTTGTGTTCCTCCCAGAAATATCAGGAGGGGGGGTGATGATGTTTGTTTTCCTCCCTTCCACACTTTTGGGTGTCATTTGTCAACGTCTTCAACAAAATAACATGATTTATGCCGGCAGGCTGATTGTACGGCCTTCATTAACTCAGACAGATTTGCTTGTTTTTTAAAACTATGATTATTATAAAGCACACACTTATTTTCCTCCAGAAATCAAGGTTAGTGAGAAGACAGATCTGATCAACAGCTCTTTCTCCATCAAACAACGAGAGCGCGAAAATAGCGTGTATCAGAGACGGCAATCAACAACCAAGCCTTCTTTGGCTGCTCCAGCTGGGTATTTCTGGTGTGAAAAACTGGTATTTTGGTCAATGACCATGAACTGGGAGTTTATACAGGGAAAGGACCTTAAGTTTTGGGAGGTTTCAGAGCATCACCTCTCTCGCCCCTTGCTTGGAGTAGCAAAAGGTTTAGAGGAAGCTTCCCTGGCATAAATCAAAGCTTCTCCCAGCAAGCTGAGATCTCTCTCCTCCCTCCCAGCTTTCCCTTTCCAAGCTATATATACTTTAAAAGACATAACCCAGATAATAATTGTTGCTTGTACATCATTCAGCGATGCCTCCTTTTATTACTCTGGAGGATACTTACAGTGGCTGCTGCTGCAGTTGGTGCTGGCGAGAGGGCAAATTGGCAATATATTAAATTTTTAATAAAAATAAAAGCAGAGGATGCCTAACAAGGCTCATTTAGAGCAGGAGGGAGGATGGCAAGCCAGCGCAGACCCAGTGGGCAGAATCATTAGGCACGAACGAGAGGTCATCCCAGAGTTGGGTGATGGCATTTGGGAGGGGAGAAATCGCCTCCTGGAAGATGCTGATGGGGATTTGGGTGGGGTAGATGAGGCAGCAGGCTCCGTCCCCTGTATCTGGAAGTGATTTGGCAGTGCTGGGGATGATAACAGAGAGACAGCGCTGCCACAAGTGCACAGCACTGATTTTTTGGGGCAAGAGCGGATGGCTCGTGACCCCTTTTTGCAGCAGAAACCACCTCCAGCCCCTAATCTGGTCGGTCCCCCGATTTCTTCTTCTCCCCACCTACTAGAGATGATTCACAGGTTCACCTGGAGATAACTTTAAAGTCTTTGCTCTGCGACTTGGTTTGCCCACAGCCCACGACTCTTTCAAGCAGGGTCTCCCAGCCATCAATAGCAGCACCCCAGCAACGAGCCTGTGCTCAAAGTCTTAAATAATTTAAACTCAAAGCTTAAATAAAACGCAAAAGCCATTTTCAAAGCAGACCGACCTGATTGCAAGCTGTAATTATAGGAGCTACAGGCACAGGGGGATGCGGAGTCCCTGGGGCACCTTGGCATCCCCTCTCCACCCCGGGATAATGCAGCGACCAGGGCTCATCCAAAACCTGTGGGTGATGAAGGATGCTTGAGCTGTCACAGCATTTCGGGCAGTACAGGATGGGGGGGCTGGGTATCGTGCATGAGCTTCTTTGTAGGGAGCATTTAATGAGATGAACTCACTCAAAGCTTGATGAACTGGATTTAATGCATTTTTAATTGTCTGGGGTTGTGTTTTCTTCTGGGGAGCAAGCAAACTGGGGCTGTCAGAATGAGCTAATTGGAACGGGGCAACATTTTTGTGCTGTCAGAGATGGTTTTCACCAGGACTCAGCTCCAGACAGAGAGACCAGCGCTCAGTGCGTTGTTTTGCGGAGAAAAAGGTGGGAATTACTTGTTCCCTCCCTCTGCAGGTTTTGAGCGTTCAAACAGGTTTTTTCCCTCTCTTTTTCCTTTTAAGAGCAATTAAAAATGGGGAGCAGGAGGATGGGGTGCTGCAAACTGCTCATTTTTCAATTTTGCCTCATTTCACTGAAAAAAAAAATGATTAATTTTAGAGCCTTTGCAATTTCACACTAGCTTTAATGCCGAAGTCTGAACACAAACACCCATCCTCTTGCCTGCTACCAGCTGCCTGCCCTGGACCCCCCATCATCCTGCCTAGAGGATTCATCTCCTCCCCACCAGCCACCCTGCCCAAGGGATGGGGTGACAGAGCGTCCTGCTGATCCTCTGTCCCCAAGCATGAACATGCGATGCTGCAGACAAAACCCCTTTTAATACCACAGCAAAAACCCCTTTGTCCCTGGGGTTATAAAGCATCGCACAGGTCTCTTACAGAATCATAGAATCCCAGAATCATTTAGGTTGGAAAAGCCCTTTAAGATCCCCCAGCCCAACCATTCCCCTACCCCTGCCATCCCACCTCCAAACCTTGTCCCTAAGCACCTCATCTGCCCAGCTTTTAAATCCCCCCAGGGATGGGGACTCCAGGTCCTGGGGCTGCGGTCGTGTGGGACGGCTCCTGGAAGATGCTGATCTGTTTTTCTTGCAATACCTTTCACTTCTGTACCAGCTTTTATCCAATAATCTCAAAAGCACTTTGCAAGTAATAATTAATTAAACTTCATAGACTCTTTGTTCAATTCCAGATTATTAATAAATTATACTTTATTATTTATAAATACATGCCACATAATTTTTCTCTCCTGCTATTACCCTGAACAGTCACTTAGCCAATATTATCACAGTTTAATTCCAATTTGGCAAGTGTGCTCTTTAACCCTTCAAGGTTCAACCCTGTCCAGCTCCTTGCTGATGTGTTATACAGACTTGCATTGCATGTTTTCACCAAAAGGGGTGTTATTTATGCCCTTACCCATGCCCAGCCAGAATTAGGCTTATTATTTTTCCCCTTACCTTCATCCCCTTGCTAACCCCTATATAATACCTAGTCTGAGACCTTGTGCCCATTTCATTTTTCCTCCTCTAAGACTCACCAAAGCTGCTTATCCAAACTGAGAGACCAGAGCCCATTCCTGCTCTCCACCTAAATCCTCTCGACCTCAGCAGCCACCAGCTTAGGCTTGAAGCAACCCCAACACCACCCCACCCCCCCCCCAGATTCCCTCCCTGTAAGCAGAGCAGCTGCTACGCAGGATTTTATTTACCAGTCGACCTTGCGGGGCGAGAGATGGATGGGGGGGGGGAACCAAAAACGAGCTAAGAGAAATAAGCCATTGAGATGGTTTCTCCAAAGCACCATGGTCCTTTGCACGAGCAAAGCCTGCCAGGGGGAGAAGGACACTATTAAAGGGATATAATCTCCAATAACAGATGCTTGAAAAAAGGGAGACGAGGGAAAAACAGCCTGGAGAAGCTTATGCAGTGGGTTGACTTGCTACAGGCCTGTTGCATCCTTCCTATTAACAGGTTTTTACGTGGGATGGAGGGGTTAAGCTGGTGCTGGCTGAACTCAGCATCTCCACTGACAGCGTTAAAGTGGCCCATTTCTACATCTTTAATTGGTTTTGACTGGTGATGCTCCCCCGTCTCCCGCTAAGGTCTGGGATGCGGATGGGAAAGGGCAGCAATCTGCTCCTCATCTACCAGTAAAACCCTAAATAATCCTCATGGACATGACAATTTGGGCTGTGGGGTGGCAGAATGAGCCCCATGGCTGCTGTCCACCTTCTAGGTAGATCTGGGGAGAGTTGTAGCCCTGTTTTGCTTAGAAAACCACTCTGATGTGGCAATGTCAAAGGTGCAGCGCATCCTTCACCACTTCTTGGCATCAGGAAAAGCAAGAAGGATATGCAAGGGAGAGGCACAGCCCAAAACTTCTGCTGGTTTTTGCAAGCCTGAATGTTTTGGAGTGACCATGAGCATTTTTGCTTGCCCTTTGCTTTGCTCCTCAAGGGTCTGCAGGCCGCTCGGGGGAGCCGAGGGCAGGTGCCAGGCACATCCAGCCTGGCTGAAGGATGCCCGCCCTTGGTTGCCCGTCCAGCCTTGCCAGGAGCCATTTCAAGGCTGCTGGTCATGCAGCCATCCCTTCAACGCTGTGTTCAGGGAGGAAAACGCTGACTTAGCTCTTTTTCCAGGGCATGAGAAGGTTGTAAAAACCTGGGTGAGGTTAATCCATGGGAGAGCTGCAGAGTATAAAATGCCATGCTGGAGAGAAACCCTGCATTCAACATCATGGGCTGTTCCTGAGCCCAATTTTGGGGTAACACGTGCCTGGGCAAAGCAGTGAGGCTGTGCAGAGACACCCCAATGCGAACCCTCTGCTCCCTCCTGCATCATAGAATCATGGAATTGTTTGGGTTGGAAAAACCCTTTAAGATCATCAAGTCCAACCATTACCCTAACCCTGCCATCCCACCACTAAACCATGTCCCTTCCACAAGACCCCAGCAGCTGCCAGCCCTGTCGAGTCCCAAACACCCTGAAAAATTTATATATATTTTACCCCAGTTCAGTTCACCAACAAAAATAAATTAAAAAAAAAAAAAAAAAAAGCGAGGGGGAAATCCACCTTTAACGTCTCCTTTTTCCAATTATTCCCGAATTAATATCAAGCCTGGAAATAAAGAGGGGAGCAAAATTAAAAAAAAAAGAAAATATGTGCTTCTTTCTAAACCAAATCTTGTGCCTTCTGGGAGAGGCATCACCGACCATGTTGCATCAGGAGGATGTCAGACATGGCTGCTTCTTTAATGCTTCTTTAATCGGCGTTTTGGGAAGCTAAAGAGGAGGCACAGAGATGTGATGACGCTGCATCGTATGGGGAAACTGAGGCACGAAGGGGGGATTGACTCAGCTTTTGTGTCCCTCTTTGATGGGCTCCCTTTTGCAACGGGAATTTCAGAGCAATGAGAATTTCAGAGCAATGGGAATTTTAGAGTAAGGGGTATTTCAAAGCAAGGGGAATTTCAAGCCTTTAAATTATCTGTTATGGCTTTGTGGGTTTATCTCCCAATGCTGGCTTTGCCGATCTGAGCCTGAATCCCACCTCCTCCTTGGGAGAAGACGAAACCCTGGGAAAGCCCCGCTGCCTCCATTTTCCCTTGCTATAGAATGAGAATGAAGCCCTTCATCCTTGGCCAAGGACCTTGAGCTCCTTCGGAGAGCAGGGCAGACCTCTTTCTCCTTCCAAATTAAACCTGCACCCCTCAGGGCTACCGGGAAGATGCTCCTGAGGTTGGTTTTGCCCTCAGCTCAGCCAGGACAGGGTGTTTGGGAAGGATGCTGAGAGGGGAGCCAAGTACCGGTTGTCACTTCTCCCCGCTTTGATTCCTTTTTTTCTTTTGTTTTATTTGTATATAATTAACAGCTTTGCCTAATACAGTATTAATTCATTGTGTCATTGCATTAATTAGCATTAAAGAGGTCCTTATATCACTGTCTGTAGCTGCAAGGAGACCAAATCCAGCAGCAAAGTCAGAGAAACTTTTCCATATTCCCCATCAGAGTGCGGCACGAGGGCAGAACAAAAATAATTTTTCCCAAAAAAAAAAAGCCATTTTCTGGCAGGAATGCAGCATCCCAATGGATACTCACAGATGGGAAAACATCTCTGGGAGATGGTTTACTTTCTCCCCACCAACATTTTTCTTCCTTTTAAGAGATTAAAGACACCGAAGCCCTGATGTTGTTAGCTCTGTGTTACCTAAACCCACCAAAGCTGGTAAATCCACTTCAGACTCTCCATAACTTCCTCGGGGCCTGGAGCAGAAGTGAGATCTTTAGCCAGATCAACCCTTTTCCGGCATTTTTCGGCAGCAGAACTGTTGCCCCAAGGACTGTTTTCTCCAGGTGACCTCCTGGGAGATGCTCTGAAAGGGGCTTTTCTGACTGGGGGTGGTTTTATGCTCCTGACTGCCTGACAAGCTGCTGATAAAAAATGGTAAAATGCCCCAAAAATGGGTTAGAAAAAGGGCTAAGCTGGAGGTTTTGGAGAGGAATGGGGTGGGAAGTCGGGGTTTCATCAGCATTGATAAATTTGGCAGTGACAGCAGTGATGGCAAATGCTGCTGCTGGGAGGGCAGCGGGGAAAGCCCCTTTCAACCCAACAGGAACATCTAAAATGGGCCAGATGAACCCAACTCTTCAATTTTCCATTAAAAAAAAATATCAATTGAAGGGAAAGGGGCCAAGCACCATCCCAGGACAATTTTTGGAGGACATGGGAAGCTCCAAATGGAGGCACAAAAATTATCTGCAAGCAGCAGGGGGAAAATGTCCTTCACCATGGAGATGCTCAGCCCTGAGGTCACAGCTTTGGGGTGAAATATTTACAGGCACTACAATTCCTCCGGTGTGCTTTCATCTTGCCTGTAAGAGCAAATAAATAAATAAATCTGGAATAACTTTTAATATGATTACCTGAACTGACACTGGGAATTTAAACGGAATAAAATCAATGCAATGCCGAGGCGTGTTTCAGCTCTATTGACAGCGCTGGCTGCTGATTTTTTCCCCTTGAACTAGCAGAATAAAAACTAAAAGCTGCATTAGTTTTTTTTAATTAAGACTCCAGTATTATCAGGCACAAGACAGAGCCAATGCACAGATGAATTACCATTTAATTAAGCTTTCCAAGAAACTTTTGAAGACTGCAGATTAAATGTAGGCTCTGATTTCTTGCCGCTTTTTTTTTTTATTATTTTTTTTTTTTCAGGAGAAGTTTTAATTGTTTTCCCAGAGCTTGATAAACAATAATAATAATAGAAATCATTACTTACAAGATATAGCTTGCTGATTTTCCATTTGCAGAGCATCATGGACGTATAGATCATAGAATCATCGAATGGTTTTGGTTGGAAGGGACCCCTAGAGGCCACCCAGTCCAACCCCCCTGCAGGGAGCAGGGACACCTTGAACCAGATCAGGTTGCTCACAGCCCCGTCCAACCTGGCCTTGATGTGTATATGTATACACATATGCTATTAAGCAGTGAAAACTGTGATTGATTTATGCCCCAGATAGGCCCTTGTCGCCCCAGTCTGAACTGGCAGCCCAGAAAACGTCAAGGAGTCAAACACAGGGATGAAAGGAGGATTTGGGGACAAAAAATCCCTGCATATTGCTTGCACCGAATGTCTTTATTTCCCCCGCTTTGCACTGAGATGCAGAAAGGGGACAGAGGCGTTGCCCGGACAGGATTGAGTTAGTTTTCCCATGGGTATAGGGCAGCATGTGGGAAACCTCGGAGCTATTGAATGGTGAGCGAAGCTCCACACAGGCAGCATCTCATATCACGTGTCCCTGGAGGTGCTTTCCTGAGGTGGGTTGTTGGTTGCCAGGTTTTCCCTGCTGGTATTTTCCAGTGGCTTTGATATTAATATGTGTGCTTCGGTGCCAACCTAAGGTGTTGGCTGGGTTTTTTTTTTCATTTGTTTAGGCCCAGTGGGAAATTTTTAATCCCATTACTGGCCAAGTGCAAGGGTATCTGAGTGTCTGCAGAAATGCCGAGCAGAGAAATGATAAGGATACAGGGATCACTTAGGCTTGTGATGATGGGGTGGGTGGAGGCTTTTCCCTGGTGGTCCATGGGCCAGGTGCTCCTAAACACCTGGGAAAGTCTCTTCTCGACCTCAACAGCACAAGTCCACCATTACCCATGAACACTGATCTTCATTTTAGAGACGAGGAGCTGATGCAGCATAAAAATGTGTGTTGGGGTAGATCACAGGCCTTGTTAGCTTATTTCTGCTGCCTTGGGGGTACCAGATGTCTACCAGAAAGCCAAGTCCCCTGTTTTGGGGGGAAGTGATAACCCCATGGACGTGGGAAGCACAAACGCATCTGCAGAGCACAGCTCAAGGCAACAGGCCATGATGCGTGGGCACCTGTATCTTCTCACCATGACCTTCACAGAATCACACAGAATCCCAGCATGGCAAGGGTTGGAAGGGCCCTCGGGAGCTCACCCAGTGCCACCCCCCTGCTCAAGCAGGCTCACCCAGAGCAGGGGGCACAGGACAGTGGCCAGGCAGGGGTTGAAGATCTCCAGAGAAGGAGACTCCACAGCCCCCCTGGGCAGCCTGGGCCAGGGCTCGGCCACCCTCACAGTCAACAAGTTCTTCCTCCCGTTCAACTGGAACCTCTTCTGCTTCAGTTTGTGCCCATTGCCCCTTGTCCTGGCGCTGGACACCTCTGAGAAGAGTCTGGCTCCATCCTTGTGACCTCCACCCTTGAGATATTTGTACGTGGTGATGAGACCCCTCTCAGTCTTGTCTTCTTCAGGCACCAACCTGGGGCTAGGAAGGACATGAGGGGGTTAAAAGACATCTTTGGTGAAAATTATGGGGTTTTTTTAAGAAACCACAAGTCCCAGATTTGCAAACAGCTGCTCTTCAAGGTGTCCATCCTGAGTTGCCCATTGCTGTCATAGCACCCACACGAAATATGGGCAGAGCTTGGCAGCACCTGGCTGAACCACTACCGCCTGTGCCCACCTAACGTCAGATGAGATGGTCCAATTGCCTCATCTCAAAGGAGCTGCCTTCAAGCAGAACCTGAACTGTGCAAGCAAACCACCCCAAAAACACTCCGAGGGACAACATGGTTCACACTACAATGTTGTAGGGTCATGACACAATTTCGGATCCTGCCCCAGCAGCAGAAATCACTCCAGCCAAGCCAAAAGGCTCAGGAGATTTTGGAGGTGCTGGCAGGGATGCGCATTGTTTTGGGACATCCATGAGCCCATCTCAACGTGCCCCCGCAGCAGGGAAAGCTCTGCAGGAGGTTTGTGAGCATCACCGGACAGAAATAAATGCTTAGACACATGCTAGGATGAGAGAGGCACTGAAACGGAATGAGATTATAAAGCAAGAGACCTGGTGGACTGCTCTGTACAACTCGGTGCTTATGCACTAATATATGCACTAATATATGCACTAATATATGTGCTAATTTGCATTTATGCACAGCCCCAAGCCACCCCGTGCTCCACCGCAGCACCTTCCCTGCATGTTCAGCCCCTTTTTGGGCTGGGTTGAGGTTTTGTAGCTCAGCAGAGCTGGGGAAAGCTCAGCCTGGCAGCTCCTGGCCACTGGTGGGGCATAAAAGCAGGGGCTGGAGGGAAGCAGAGAGAGTGCAAAGGGCTCCCCAGCTTGCTTTGACTCACTGCATGGCCCATGTCTCAAATTTGTTTGATTTCCAACATCTTCTCTCTTTATGAGCTGCTCCACCCCTCGTGTGGGTCCCCAGGAAGGAAAGAAATCCCAGTCCTGTGCCAGACATGCAAGCGTAAGAAATTTTGGCGACCTAACCCTTAAACTGGAATTTTTTCCCAGAAAAAGAGATAGCTTTGCCCACCAAATCCAAGCTGGAGCAACTGCCCGGGGCTGGCACCAACGCTGCGGCTCCAGTGCCATCTCATGGGTACACTGGGATGCTGCAGCCCTGCACAGTGCGCGGATGGATGGGTGGATGGATGGACAGATGGACGGATGGATGGACAGATGGATGCTTCCGGGCCACATCCAGACCCTCTTGCAGCAGAAGTGCCTGTCTGGAGCAGAGCAAATGCATGTGACAGTGGGGGGACACCTCTATTTAAAGGTGGTGGCACCAGAAGAGAAGGAGCACAAAGTCACACCAGGACTTTCTGCACCCCCCAAAAAAAAGGAAAACCACAAAAAATGGAGATTATCATGGAAATGGCTGATTTCCCCCAAGATTTGGGGGACCCAGGAAGGGATGGGAGCACTCTGCATCACCGCATCCTGCTGCCGCTGTGAGCATCCACACATTGCATGGGCTGAAGAAAAAAAGGCCTGGCTGGATTATTTTTTTTTTTTTTTCTAAGTGAGAAATTCTTACAGAACAAAAAAATAAAGAGGGGCTTGAGTTAAAAAAAGTGTCCAACAAAAATATTTTAATGCTCTTCTTCGTACAGACAGCGCAGAATTAACCAGGGTGATGTTTGAGTTTGGAGATGGGTGTCTCAGGCTGTGCAGGCAGACCTGGAGATGGCAGTGCAGCCCTTCAGATGAAGAACCTCCACCCCAAGCCCCTCTCCTAGGAGATGCCAGGAGCAAGTCCCGATGGCCAAAACCTTGTTTCCCTCCTACACCGTTTTTCCCCCCATCCCCTGGGGCTCTCAAAATGACAACTTCGCAGGGTGGTGATTTTTTCACGCCTGAACATAGTGCACCGGGTTTGGGGGCATGAGCTGAATTTGCTGGGGATGAGCTGCTAAAACGATCCTCAAACTTCTTGCCACCGACCTCTATGCAACCCCGATGAAGGCAAATGAAGCCATCCCACCTGAGTGTTACTTTGCCAAATATCTCTACCATTTGCCATGGGAAAGCCATTAACACCACAAAATGCCTCTTGGATCTTGTACAGCACAGCTACGCTCAGTAAATCATTCAATATAATAATTTTTTAATCCTGGACAGTGATTTGGCCAAGTTTTTTGTTTCTTTGGTTTGGTTGTTTTTTTTTTAAAGGATTCTAGCTCTTTTCATTTCTCTGGGGCAAAGCTTAATTTTCTGAGTTCCCAGACTTTAAAGGCACATTTGAGCCCTCCCCTTCTCTCCCTTGGAAAGCCCAGAAGTGCAGGATCCTGCTGGCAAGAGGAATTAAACCATCCAAGGTTTTCCCTAGCACCCACATCACTCATGTGCATCCTTCTCCAAACGGACATGCTTCAAGCCCATCAAATAAAGGCAAGTTTTTCATTGCGCTCTTTTTTATAGAATCAGAATCATGGAATGTTTGGGTGGGAAGGGACCCCTAGAGGTCACCCAGCCCAACCCCCCTGCAGGGAGCAGGGACACCTTGAACCACATCAGGTTGCTCACAGCCCCGGCCAACCTGGCCTGGAATGTTCCCAGGGATGGGGCCTCCACCCCCTCTCTGGGCAACCCCTGCCAGGCTTTCACCACCCTCACTGCAAAGAATTTCTTCCTTAGATCCAGTCTAAACCTACCCTGGTTTAGTTTCAAGCCATCACCCCTTGTCCTGTCCCAAAGTGAGATGGCTTGGCATTGATATTCTCGAGGGCATAATTTGCGATTTTTATTTTCTTTCTGGCTTTGAAAATTGAGACTTCCCAGTGTGCTCGTGAGCGGGTGGGAGTTTTTTTCTCCCATGAGAACACTTCCAGACTGCGGGATGCTGCTATTGAGCCCTGCAATGAGCTTTGCTGGGGCAGCTGGGGTGGGCAAAGCGGAGCGCTTGCTGTCCAGGTTAGCAACCCATAATCCCTAAACCCTAAACTCCTAAATCAATGCACATCCTCAGCACTAGAACACAACAAACCCCATCAGACTGCAGCCAGACCTCTGCATCGACCTGGAAATCGCTCGAGCTCAGCGCCTCAGTTTCCCCACCTGGAAAAGAAGACTTGGTAATGACGGGTAAATGGAATTAATGCATGCAGAGGCACGCTGAATCCTCAGCACAGATTGCCTGCAAGGATAACAGCTAACATTATAAAACCATTATAAAAAAAAAAGAAATCCCATTTGGGGCTGCTTAGGAGAGGGCTGAGCTCTCTCTGCTTCAGGGCTGGAGGGCTCTGGGCTTGCCCTGGGGCACTAATGGATCTTTTTTACTTTTCCCCAAGAAAAAAAGCAGAGGGAAGAAGGGTCAAGAAAATATAAGAAGCTGTCTTTTTTGCTGCTGGCCTCAGCGGAGAGGTTTCGGGTTGTTCTATGCTGCGAGAGGACCAGTCTGATGCAGCAGAGCCTCGGCGCTCCCAGCCACAGCCTCTCTGCAGCTCTTTTCAGGAATGACACCTTGTGTAACCTCTCTTCCTTCCCCCCACAAAAATACATCAAAATGGGAATGTTCAACAGAGTTTCCCTCCAGGAACACCATTTCCCTCCTGTATTTTGCTTTTTTTTAAAAAAAAAAAAAAAGAGTGAAACACGGACCACTCCTCCCATTAACGCTGGGAAAGAGGGGATTTTCCCAGCTTTCAATGAAGCAATGACCCCAAATAAGAGATTTATAACCCAAAGGAGAAACCTTCTTCTGCATCAGCAACCAGGGGCGAGGGACCAGCACCATGGCTTTTTTTCTGACCCCAGATAAAGAAGCCCACCGGTGTGATCTTGAGCCCATACGAAATGTGTGCGTGCTCCGAAATCACCTGCCACACTGTGGATGGGATAGGATCCTGCTGTTGCTTCCAGATCTCCCAAATTTCCCCTTCCTCTCCCTATAGCATGGTCCACGACAGCCTGAGAGCAAGCAGTGAGAGCTTCCCAAAGGGCACTGCATTTCAGTTTGTAGAATTTGCTGCGAAGAATCGCGTTTTATCTTCTGATAGCTGGGCTGTTTCGGAGGCAGCAAGGTTGCAGGCTCCCTTTGGTCCCTGTTGGGCAAAACAGCCTCTGAGGAAGCCACCGCCAGCATCAGACTTTAGAGCTGGCCAAGAAAATTGCTCTGAAGAATGCAAAAAAGTGAAGAAAAGGAAAATTAAATAAATACTCTGCAGTCTCTGGTTGGGTATACTCTTGGAGCTGGTATTTTAAGCACAAAGCCAGTGGAGCGGCCAAGAGGGAAAGGTGGCATCCTGCTCTCTCTGAAAGCTGTACAAACCCACCTGATGAACCACGCAGTTGCATGTAGGTCCAACCCCATCAGTCAAGAACGTGTTAGGCTGTTTGGTTGCCTCTCCAAGATTCTGGATGCCAGAGTGGCTCCTGACCAGAGAAAATTGCTGCAGAGGAGGAGGTAGCCCCGATGCCGCAGCCCTTCAGCTCGCTGTCACACACATCATCCCTTGAGCCAAGGCAGTGCCTCTGCGAGGATGATGATGGAGGGGTTTGCCTTATTCATCCATAATGGGAATTCAGGCAGAGATGGCTGGGAATAGCCAGGATGCTACAGAAAGAAGAGAAGAGGTCATGGACCCAGCTCCAGCTCCTGGTACATGGTTTGGGATGAAGCCAGCTCCTGGTACATGGTTTGGGATGAAGCCAGCTCCTGGTACGTGGTTTGGGATGAAGACAGCTCTTGGTACATGATTTGGGATGAAGCTGGTGAGCAGGAGCAACCCCCCAGGAGGAGACCACTTCTGGTTTGCACTGGGAAATGAAAGCTCAG
Source organism: Gorsachius magnificus (assembly GCA_034008185.1). Classification (NCBI taxonomy): domain Eukaryota; kingdom Metazoa; phylum Chordata; class Aves; order Pelecaniformes; family Ardeidae; genus Gorsachius; species Gorsachius magnificus. The sequence continues at coordinate 1,022,981 of CM067097.1, forward strand.
GTTTTGCAGCCAGCTGGCCTCGATGGCTGGAGAGACTTTCACCTGCACCACGCCTTCCTTGAAAAGGGATCTGAAAAACATGCGAAAGACCAGGAGAAAGCCAAAAAAAGTCCCTAATGCAGCACTTTCTGTTCTCTGCTTTGATAGCAGAGGGTCCTGCTTTTCTGTGTGAAACCCAGCAGCGAGCAGCGTTCAGCCTCAGCCTCAAGTTCCCCATTCCTTGCTTTGAAAGTCGTGGTATCACATGTGAGTCAATAAACCTCTTGCATTAAAAGAGAAGAAATGAAATCCAGGAAAGCTGAGTGCCCATCTCTGCTGCATTTGGCCGCTGGATTTTGGAAATGACATGCACGGGTTTTTTTCCTGACAAAACCACTAAAGAAAATACAATTAAAAAATAAGATCTTCTTTGACTTGCAAAATCAGCCCTCCGCTTGGCAAAACAGAGATGTTTAATGAATTCCCTCTCTGCTAAGGTTTACTGGTTGGGGTAAACTTCCTTCTGGCTAATTGCTGGAGTCAAATTAATTCATGCAGTGCAGCCTTCTATGTTTATTCCAGCAAATAAGCCTGGCCTAAACCAAAGGCAGCTCTTGGAAGCCTCTGTCGAGGTCCTGATCCACTCTTGGTGTGAATCCGGCACTCCTGGTTCCGACAAGGAATGTCCATGCGGGGAGTTCATCGGGGAGCACAATTCTGCTTTCCATTACCTCCTTCCCTTAATTCAAATTAACTTCCCCGTATAGAAAAGACTTAACCCTTCATGCACACTTTTTCCTCCCTTAAAATTCAAGTATTTTGCATTGCTATTGAGACACAGACGTACACAAATATAGTTGCATGCGTATATACTCTCAGGCACGCGTGCATATATATGTGCATACATGCAGAGTCACCACTCTTCAGGAGACAACTGCAATTCGAGGCGGCACGAGGACAGGTGGAGGAAAAACTAGTCCTGGCAAAACTATACATTTCATAAATGAAAGGGCTTATTTTATTTTAAGCCACAGAAAAAAAACTACTTTTGTTTTGCAGATGCCTTTTGCAGTTCCCATTCTGCTGACATTCTCAATCCCAAATAAACCCGAAGTCGGCATTTCCGTGGGATGTGCGTTGCTCTCCCTCCCGGGGGAAGGTGCTTCAACACGGCTGCAGTGCTCAGAAAGATTTGAATCCAGATTTTGTCTGGTTTGGGATCAATCTCCCCCTTTTGCAGCTACACCCAGTGTTCTTTCCAGTCCTTGCAGCATTGGAGCTGCTCGGGGATCCCAACATCTCTGTGTGGTTTCTCCATTCCCAGGGGCCAAATGCTTTTACCTCTTCTGGCTCTGCTTGGAGGGGAGCAAATATTAAGCCCAGCACAGTCCCCACCAACAGCCTGACCTGAGCTGAACTCCAACAAGAACTAAAAATCCCCTTATTCACCTCCTTTGGGGCTTTTTTTGTTCTTTCTTGCACTGGTATAGCAGTCAATCATATTACAGACAGCGGAGATGCGCCTATGCATGACCAGAATAAGGGATTTAGGCTTTAATTAAGGGGTGATGCATAGCAACAGCCTCCAGCAGCCTGTGGGCTTTTTGTTATACTAATTAATTTTGCTGCTTTGGGGCTCTACTGTAAGCCCCCAAGTCCTGGCTGTAAAAGAGCCAGGCTCTGAATCAGAGGTCCCAGCACCCAGCACCTTCTGCTTTATTTCAAAGCTCTGCTCTGCATCGTGTTGCCCTGCTGCCTTCCCACCAGAGCCGCCGGGGTGTTTGAACTCAGACTCCTCCAGCTTAACGAGCCACGGTTTTCCTAAAAAGTCCCTTTTATTTTTTTTGCAAGATGTTATCCTCATGTTACAACTGGCTCTAAGTGGGCAGCGCATGAATTTCCCAGGAGCAAGCCCCAGCGCAGAGCTTACCTCCGCCTTCGCTGGGGAAAGCTGTAAGGATCTGCACCACTCCTCTCTCCTGCTCCCCCAGGAATGAAAAAAACATTCAGAAAGTTTTTTTAGGGGGAGGTTTGGTTCATTTTATGCTGTTTGAAAAGACAGAATGTTGGAATCAAGGCTCTCCTGAAATGTACGTCACTGGATGTATGAAACCCTGGATGCACAAGTATCTCTTTGATGGAACTTGGGGTGATGTTCCAATGGTTTTAAAACCTCCAAGGTGCAGGCTGAGATGTCCAAGCATGATTTCCCAGGGTTTTTACTCAGATCTGATGCAGCAAGTGGTTGGATCCAGATGATGAGAGGGGAAATGCTCAGCACCCTGCTCCTGCCATCACCCCTACAGCCATTGCTGTGGGTTTGGAGACACCTCTGTGGACTGCTGCAAATTCTCCAGGGATCTGTATCCCTCTCTCCTACATTAGATCCACAACCTTTGCTCCAAAAAAGTCGGGATTTTTACTCCCATTTGCTCGCAGGGGAGGTTTTGCTCCTGCATCCAGTAGCCTCAGCTCTGTGCAATACGCTTGGAGGAAGAAACGTCCCAGATGTGGCTGCAGATACAGATGGAGAGCACAGCATTACCTTGGGGGAAAAAAGCTGCCTTGGAGTCCTGCATTGAGAAAAACTGTGCTAAAAGGCACCAAAAGAACCTAAAGACAGGCTTCTGCCTAAGGAACAGTTCAGGGCATCAAGGTGGGACTTCAATCCCTTGACTTGTGGGGAAAAGCTCTTGAATTTTCCATATTTCACTCTCCTTTAGCTTAGAACCGAGAGCAACCCCTTCCCATGGGAGGACAACTTCGCACCAAGCATACCATACAAAAACCTACTCACAAGTAGGCATTAATCCCAGCTTAAATGAAGTGTCATTTCCCTGCCTGTTATTTGTAGCATCATACAAGGTAGGCCAAACAACTTCGGATTAAATAAATAAATAAATAAATAAATAAATAAATAGAAAGAAATCATATGGAAGCAATTAGCAGCAACTTCATTCAAAAAAACATTAAGGTGCTTGTAGCATTAAGGCTCAAGTGATCTGTACTCTGGGACCATAATTCACTGACACTTAATAGCATTTACCCTGCAGATGTGCATTTTATGCAGAAATATCAGTTTACCGCTTTGAAAAATTAACCTATTGAAGGCTGTCAAGCCATGGACACGCTCTGGGGAGTATTAGATGTTGGTTTTTTTACCTCCGGGCTGGGGGAGAGATGGGTTAATTGGAGAACGGGGGTATTTTAACGTGGCAGCAAGAGGAGGAGGTTGTGCCCTTTGTCTTATGAGAAAGGAAATTTCCCTTGTTGTAAAATTCATGGTGTTTTGGGGCAGGTATTGGAGAAGGCAAAAATTTTCCAGCCTCTGAAAAGGGGGAAAGGAAGATTTGGAGGGTAGCAGACAGGAAGCCTCCAGGGAGATGCTTTCCATACGGCACCTCTACTTACAGGACATCACGCACAGCAAGAGCAGCCATAAATATTAACACAATTTGAAACGGTTTGGTGATTTTAAAGAAAAAAAAAAGAAGGCATTTAGCTCCACAAAGGACAGCTTTGCTGGGTTTGGTCTTTTTCCTGTTCCCCAATGCAAGGTTGCAATAAATGCTGGGCTTTCCTATGGGGCAGTAATTGTAATTTCCAACCCAGCACGGCACGCTGGGCTGCCTCTTCGGAGAGGGATGCGTTCAGATTTATTCTGCGAGGCATTATTTGAGGATAAATTATGACCTGCCATCTGAGGTTGAAAGAAGAGGGGCTGCTCCAAGTCCCCTGCGGAGACCAGTGGGACTCACCGAGGGCTGCAAGCGTGATCAAGCCTCAGCTGAGAAATTTTGGATGCTTCCCAAATGGAGAGGCAGGATGAGGCCACAGCGGCTTTGCTGTCCCTCAAACTGCTGGAATTGATGGTGAGGCGAAAAATAGGAAAGAAAAAGAGCTTTTTATCTCATCAGCTCAATGATAACGTAGCGGAGGGTTATTTTTCCACCCTAATTTATCTTGTCCAAGCTAAGAAGGAAACTACTCCCATTGCCATCCATGGGGAGACCAGGTACTTTGGGGGAGCGACTGGGGGGGAATAGCAGGGCCCTGACCCCTTTCCTCAAGGCCCCTCTGATGATGATGGTACCAATGGACACCAGGGACAGATCCGGCCCTTGGCACGCCAAATCCTTGGCATCGGGACATTTTTCCGCTCCACACCCCGACTCCGGGCTTTGGGAATGAAAAGTTTCCAGCACCACTCCCTGCCTGCATGGAGGGTGTCAGAAAGAGAAGAAATGCCTGTAAAATAGATTTGGGGGGCCCTGTGATGTGCCAGTGTTAAATCTGGGGGTTGGTCTTTATCATTTCTTGGTGAAGATGCAGCGCTGGCCCAAGGCAAGGATCTTGCCCTGCTTTGGGCTTTTCCACCGCAGAACAGGGAAAATAACATTTGCCAGACCCCAGCCTGCACCTGTCTCCTCTTTTTAGAGTGAAAACCTTATTTTTTTTAATATATAAACTGATGTAAATGTGCTTACTTGACTTGGTACAGCCATGCCATCATCTCAACCAAAGCCCGTAGGAAACAGCCCTATAAATAACCTTGTACCTCCTCCCAAGCCATCCCTTTCCCTACAGCGGTCCCGAAGCCCTGGCAAATAAAACCATGTTTCACCGTCAACCTTATGTTAAACCAAAGTGAATTCTCATCCCTTTTGGGTCACCTGGGGCTCATTCAAGGGTTTTTTTTCTCCCTCTCTGCCAGCCAGCCCTGTCAGGGATGTTTTAGTGAAAATGCAAAGCATCTCCGTATTTTTGCTGTAGGTATGTGTTTTCCAGATACAGCTTTGAGCAAAAAGCGTAATGCACATAGAACCAACCCCCCCCCCCGAGTCATCATAAACCTTCAGCATTGTCAGAATCAAAGGGCTTGGCAGGACAAATAGTTTGCAGGCCAAGTATTGGTTCACTTTTCATAGGGGGGAAAAAAAAAGAAGGGGGAAAAATAATACAAGGGAAAAAAAAAAAGAAAGAAAAAAAGAAAGAAAAAAGATAAAAAAAAAAAGATAAAAGAAAGGAAAAAAGAAAAAATAGGAAAATAGAAAGAGAAATAGGAAGAAAAGATAGAGAAAAGAAAGCAAAAATAGAAACAAAAAGTAGAAAGAAAAAATAGAAAGGGGAAAAAAAAAAGAAAGAAAAAGTAGAAAGAAAAAAAAGGTCCCTCGAAACCCTGGCATTGAGTTAGAAAAAGCAAAAGCCGAGGTCTCTCTGTTAACGCATTTCAATTACCGAGGTGAACGCTGCTCTCACGCACCGCAGGGACTCGGGGTTATTTATTCAGCCTCATAGATCACGGGCTTTTCTTAGCGGGAGTTAGGAGCGGGATCTTGTCTTCCCCATCTCTTTGAAGAACAATAAGGTACAGGGAGGGAAAAAAAAGGCCTTTTTTTTTGAAGGGCACGTATTTAATCTTATCAGAGGCAGGCAGGACAATAACAGGAAAGGGTAGGGAGGCCTCGCCAGGGGATGCGGAGGGAAGGGCAGGGAGTAACGAGGGGTTAAAAGCAAAATTCAGCGATGGCCCCAGGGACACATCTAATCAGAGGTCTGGCTGCTGAGCTGATATTTAACCTGGCAAAACACCATTCGGAGCCGCACAATGAAAAAGCACAGGCAGGTTAGCAATGAGGAAGGCAGGAGAAAGGATGAAAGGCTTGTTCCCCCCCTCGGCGGCTTGAATATTCACCTAATTCCAGCAAAAACGTGCACTTTACTGGGACGGCTCAAGGGCATGGTGAAAAGGGATGGGTCCAGCTCCTCCCGTGGTCCTTCTCTGCTCATCAAATTTGGAAATGAGGATGATGCTTGCCCAAAGTGGAGGGGAATAGCTTTTGGCTACCTGATCCATCCTCCCTCTCTGCCAGCGCGTGGGTAAATCTCTGCCCCTCTTTCCTCAGCCAGGATCTGACCAATGATTTTTCCTGGCAGCATTAGGAAAAACATAAAGGCCCTTTTGGACAATGCCAAAGTGTGGGGTTTTTCCCCCTGGAATGATCATTCCCTGCTCTGAAACTGCACAGAAAAGGGTATTTTGTGTCAGCAGCATCTTCTATCCAGAGCCGGTTGCACCCGGATGCTGAATAATTGATGTGACAAATCTTGCGGCTATTTTCAAAGAGATTATTCAACAGTTTTCTTGCCTTTAATCCCTGCCTTCACCACTGCAAGGATCTGGAACTACTTGAAAAAATTGCCAGGCAGAGGGTTGAAAATGGAGAAATAAAAAAGCTGTGGAAGCCCTTGAGATGGGGAGGTTACAGCTGCCAAAGGCATCCATGCAGCCTGGCCCTTGCCTCCCCGGTACACTCCATCCCCTAACTAAAGGCCTTTGGCTGTGCACTGTAGCACTTCTTGGAATTATTTAATGGTTTTACCCCAAAAAAGTGAAATGTTGATATTTCAAAGCTCACCTCTGAATCAATATATGCCAGTGCTTTGCCACCAACCAACGTGGCACCGGGACATCTTTACCTGCTGTTTTGCTTAATTGCTTTAATGAGTAAGTGTTGTAACATTAAATATAAAGAGCTTCGGAAATCAGATTTTGCACCTCCTTGGCCCCTCTCAAATAGCACTCAGCCATTAGCTCGTCACAGTATCTTGCTTTATTAGTGGTATCTTTTAATTACATAGCAATGGGTATCTCATCAGTGGGATCTTAGAGATCCTAGAGCATTTCTTCGTGAATATTTTACTGGCATTTTTATTACACATCAGAAAACTCAAGACGAGATGGAAGGAAAACAAGTGATTAAAGACCTGGGAAACGAAAGAGGGAAAAACGGTTTATGAAGATAATTAAACAGAAAGCAATGTAACGAAGACTCCTGGGGCCCAGATGCACGGGGCAGCAAGCAAAGAACAACACAGCATTAAATGCGATCCATGTAAAGGAATAAAACCCCATGAGTTGGGACTATTTGGGAACTGATTTGCTGGCAGTAATGCAGTCCCCGGGGCAGGCTGGCAGGGACAGATGTGGGGTCTAGGCAAGGCAATTGGTGGGCAAAAAACCAGCCAAAATGCAGAGATGTGATGCTCGTGATCCAAGGAGCGCACTCTGCCCAAGACATCCTGGGACTGGAGATCATTCACAAATATTTATATTATTTAAGCTTGACAAGTGGCGCCTAAACCTCGACTGTGCCTGATTCAGAGGAGGGACTTATTCCTCCCTCATTTCCAAGGCTTACCCCGAGCTGCTGAATTTTGCAGGGGAAACGGCTTGTCTGCCTCTCCTGGTGAAGTTTTCTGGTTTGCATCCAATAAATATTTATTGGCCAAGAGAGAAGAGTCGGCGACACAGAAAGGCTGGGGCTGCAGCAGGCAAGGAGCTTTGAACCTCTGCTCCAATATCGACTCCTGGTTAAAATAAAGATAATAATAGAGGCTCTCTGCTGCCAAAAGCTTGCAAACGCCCTGCTTGACACTGCAAAAGCTGTGCTCCTCCATTCCCCTGGTGATAAAGCAGAACTGTGCTTTCTTCTGGATGCTACAAGGCTAAAACAACTCCCCGTCCCTCGGCTCTCCATGATCTGGGCAGCGTAATTACCTCAATCCTTTTTTCCCCACCTCAGTCACGAGGTCTTGGGAGCCTGCCTTCTTCCAAGGTGATGATCTCCAGGCAATTTTACAGCCTAGAAATGGAGGGATAAAATGTAGTTTCATCATCGAAGCCAGGGAGAAAGTGTCATGCCTAATGAAGCCTTGTTGATCCGGTCTAGCGCCGAAATGTTTTGCAGGTGCTTGTTGCAGAGAAGAGGACAGATAATGAATAAAACATGTTTGTGCTTTAGTCTCCAGTAAATGTGACAAACTCAAATCTCATGGCTGGAGGGGAATGATATGAAATATGAGTTGGAGCTCATCTGAAAAGCTCGTAACTAATCCAAGATGTTGCGCTGTGTAGTCTTTGCTGCTACGGGGTATGGGCTGAGCCAGGTTTATAAGGGACCAGGGAAATAGAGACGGGGCTGGAGTTATCTTTAAGAAGACAGCAGGATGTGACCTCTGGCCACTGATGATATAATTCTGTGCATTAAAGCAAGGGTTGTCTTCGTCCCTGGGCTCGAAGACTGATCTGACCCGGTTGTTTTCAAGCCCAAAGGAGAAGCCAAAAGGGGAAAAAAACATTTTAGATGCCAAAGCTTATTACATTAAAATGCACATGTTCAAAAGCCTCCAGAGCCCTTCAGGATTATTAGAGCTCTGAGGTCAGCAGTTGCGCTGAGCAGCCAACAAATAAAGGATTATTTTAGGAGCGGTGATTCTCCAGTATTTATTCCTGCGTGGGTCCCCCAGCACCCCGCTGAGGTACCCCAACTTGTAGCTGCTGAATTGCCTCAGGCTTGGGCTTTTCACCATTTCTGAGGGCAAAGTCATGATTTTCTATAGGAAATTCACTTTTTGTCCTACCAGTGCTCGCTGGAGGGTCTGAGGACTAGAGGTTGAACTGAATCCTCAGGGAAAAATGACCTGGGAATGAGACCAACCCAGCAGCTTCGGCACCGGGGTTGCACAGGGTGCAATGGGGCCATCTGCTCCCTGCCCCATGCACAGCCCATGGAGTGACCCTGACATTGCTCCAGCCCAAGGTGGAACAGAAATAGCTTAAAGTCTGCGCTCCGAACACCCGTATTAGTCGATGAATTATTTTCTGATCCATTTTCACTATGCCTGCACTTCCTTTTACATCATTACTTGTAATTAGGGATCCAAATATTCCCCCAGAATACACCTACGCTTGGTCTAAATTAAGCAAAGAAAAGGTTAGCTACGTGCTCCAGGTCAGTGCTGGGTTCAGTTTCTGGAGGTCTTCCTCTCTTCCTGGCTTTTTTTTTCCTTCCACAATCTCTTTCGCTCACTTTTTGAACCTGACCCCATCCATACACATTGTCTTTGTGACTGGGAAAAAAATAAAAGTATATGTGCCACTGCAAATTAAAAATAACCTAAAGTAGAGAAAGTGCTGACTTTGTAACACAAGGGACTCTGTCTCCAGCTGGTTCAAAACGGCTCGCTCATTTATCTTCTAATTAATTAGAATTTTTTGCTAGTCTATATTCAAGAGGATTCTCCAGTTATGAACTACGCATTTGAGAGGATGAGGATGCAGAGAGCTCTGGATCTCAGATCAGCAAACCGCAAGCTGCCATCCAGAGACAGCTCCTGGGCTCAAGCCTAGAGCTCCAGGATGAAGGAATACAAAATTGTCAAAAAGTATGTTATCCCATGTCCTGGATTCAGAATGCAAAATATAACTTACTGCTTTAGGCACATCCTGAAATGAACCCTCACTTTTTGCTTTTAACCTTTGCTTTGTTTCTCGTGGGATGCTCCCGCAGCTCCCCAGCCTTCTGCACCTTGTTGATCATCTTCTATTTTTTACGTTTAAAGTTAAACATCTCCCGGGAGCTGGCTCAGAGCATTTCAGTCCTGCAGGATCTCCCCGCTGACCTCAGGTATTGCTTTATACAAGCCCGGGTCTCTACTCCAAACCCTTTTCCCTTCATTTCTGTCTGCAGGTTCTCTGTATTCTTTAACCCAGATGGCTTTGCCCTGTCAAAAACATTAACTGTCATAACTACTAAAGGCAGCTGCTCAATTGGCCGGGTTTGGACCTGTTCCTCTTTCCAAGAGAAAAGAATGAAGCAGTGCATGGGCTTTCAAATCCACCCCGATTTGCCAAAAATACTTGAGCACCAAACACGTGCTTTGCACAGGAGTTCACCATCTGCCAGAGAAGCATTTTGGCAAGCATGGTTTTGGGTTTTTTTTAAAAAAAGAAAGTTAAAATCCCAGAAAAACTGCAATTCTTCCTATCACAGAGCGTACTGATTCCTATCCTGAAGTCAGATATGCATTAAACTAAAGGCATTGAGTGTCATGTAAAGCCATAACCTCCCTTTGGAATCTACAAGCTACCTGGAAAGCATAGTCAGGGTGCTGTGGGGAACAAGGCAGGACAGGCAGGAATTTGCTGGCACAGGTGGACTTTTGGCACCAGTGGACCCATCTAGGATCTCAGGAGGCAGCTTTGATTCCCAGGTTTGTTTGGGTCAACCCTTGCTTCACCGCTGCATCATCACAGGCTGCAGGCAGATGGCTCCGGTATCCATCCATCCATCCATCCAACTCAAAGGCCTTTTCTTTTTTGTTTTCTCAGGTGCTCAGAGAGGTGGTCTATTTTTGAGGAACATCTTCAGGTGGAGTTAGAAGCCCAGGAAACAGGAATTACACACACAGATGTGAGAGACAGATATATATTTATAAAAAACTTAATGAGTACATGGTGTGCACGCATGTGAGTGTGTTTTATGGCTCATTTTCCAGCCCTCCTAGCCCAAAGACTAAAGCATAAGTTCTCAAAACCTCAACTCAGCTAGTGTTTTGGTGACTTGAATGATCAGAGTTCCATTTGTAAGAGTTTGGTTACTTTTATAACCAGGGCATGAAGCGGCTGAAGCTTCACACAAGCTGGAGGAGTCATAACCTCCCCTACAGAGGTGAAACTGCCAAAGGCTCAGCTGCTAGTCCCAAATGCATGCAGGGAAAGCCTTCTCACCACATCCCTCGACGTGCTCCATCAGTTCCCCAGGTCTGGTTGAAAGTTCATTTAGTGAAAGCTTAGGGAAGTTGAAGAGCCGCGAGCCAGCTGACTTCTTCTTCCCCCTCCTTGTGCATCCTCCAGGACATGTCGACACCTCCAGTTGTGCTGAAATGGGATAATCCCATCCTTTGGGTCCCACCAAGGAGGGGAGGAGATGGTTATGAAGCAAGAGGGGATGTCCCCTTTGGTCTTTAATGCTATTTTCTGCATATTGTATTTATTTGGTTATTTTGGCAAGGCCACAGGTAGGGGATGAGTTGCTGGAAGAACTGCATGTTGCATTGGTGGGCATGGCCTCGCTTTGCTGGCGCTCTCACTCCTTGAAGTCTATTTTCCTGCCATGAAAGCCAAACTCGAGCAAGCAGAGTTCGGAAAAGCATTTAAAAGAGTCACGGGTGAAAGAGTTGGAAAATGCTTTAATTGGCTTTTGAAATTGCCTTTAAATTGCCATCGAGCGATCTTCTCCAAGGCATCTTTCCCATTAGCCAAATTCATTAGAAAATTAACCTCTGCACCCCCACTAGCTTTTTGCCCTCGCCCCTTTCCTCCCTTTGCCGTGCTCAGTCCCTGTTAAAATGAGAAAATAAAAATGAAGAAGGCAGGAATGAAGGAAGGGAAAAGAGTAAGGAAGAAATGAAACCTCCAAAAAGACTGGGGTGACTCAAAATCTGAGCAATTAATCATAGAATCATGGAATCGTTTGGGTTGGAAAAGCCCTTTAAGATCATCAAGCCCAACCATTCCCCTACCCCTGCCATCCCACCCCCAAATCCTGGCCCTCAGCACCACGTCTGCCTGGCTGTTAAATCCCCCCAGGGGTGGGGACTCGACCCCTTCCCTGGGCAGCCCCTTCCAGTGCCTGACAGCCCTTGCGGGGAAGGAATTTTTCCATTCCCACAGCCATCTTCATGATAGTTTTACATCCCTGAGCCTTTGCTGATGTCTGCTGTTCTCTTCCCTGGATTTCATGGATGAAAGTGGTACATCTTTCCACCAGCTATGGCCCACAGGCCTAGGGAGGTTTCCTACTCTGCTCAAGGACATAATAAACTTGGGGGTAAATCGAGAAGTTTCTATGTTTCAGCACAGCTTGCCAAGTTTTTGCAATGTTTTTGCTTTCATCTTATTTTTCTCCATAGCTGCAGAGTCATGAAACTGTCACCCGAAGGGGTCTGCATCCTTCTTCCATCTCTGGGCATCACTGCAGTCCAGGAGCTGCAAATATTGCCTTTGCTTCTCAAACATTTTGGGGAATCCAAACTTTTCTTCCTCTCCCGAAGTCTATGGGGAGCATAGATCATCTACTGGGAGCAACACCCTGGTGGGGAGGAGAAGCTTCACAAGCTCATGGATGAGATGTCAGCAAGAGCTCAAACTCGGGTGTCTTTTGGGGTGTCTGCACCAAAAGTGACTTGTTCAGTTATTCCAGGAAAATAGCTCTGCCCAAACACCACAGATGCCGGGCAGAGCCTCCCTGCACTAAGCACTTTCTGTTTCCCTACAGCAGCCTGGCCGTCAATTTTCATAGGGTATTTTCCTGCAAAGAAACCAGAAAGCCCAGAAAGATCTTCAGTATTTGCCAAAATCTCCACTGATGACAAGGCAAACCAATTTGCCTGGAAATAACTGTTATTTCTTAATGTTGTGGAATCAAGAGAGAACAGACTCTTTCGAAAAAAATGTCCTCATCTCCCTGACATGCCAGGTCCTACAGCAGCTGCTGAGGGTGCAGGGGAGAAAGTGGACAGGGACAGGAATTAAGCAACTATTCCAAATGAGTAAGGAAGGTGCTGATAGACAATCATAAAGACAAAGCAAGTTAGAAGTGGGTCAGGGTAAGAAGTAGTTTCTCTCCCGGTAACAAATGTGTCTGGCCTGCTTCCCCGATGAGCTCATATATCTGAAAATATCCTCGCTTTAATGCTTTGCAGACCTCAGGTATATTATCATACCCTGAGCCTGAACCCTCTGGGGAAACCACATTGAGGAGGGAGGTGGGAAGCATCCGTGCAGTGGGGGGATGCTCACAGCAGTGGGATAGGGATGCCTGCAGCGGTGGGATGGAGATACCCATGGTGGTGGGATTGGGATGCCCATGGTGGTGGGATGGAGATGCCCATGGTGGTGGGATTGGGATGCCCATGGCTGTGGGATGGAGATGCCCATGGCGGTGGGATGGAGATGCCTATGGTGATGGGATGAGCGGAGCCTGCAGGCCATGGACCAAGAGGTGGCGCTGACAGACTGCTGTCCAGCAAAAATCAGATTATTAGCTCTGGCAGCAGAGGAAAGCAGGCACATACCCAAGGCAGACATATTTTTAGCTCTTATCTCCATGCGCTCGGGCTGGACGAGGCATTCTCAGGCACTAATCTCGTGCTGTCCTGCACAGAGTCCCTAAGGAGGCAGGGGAGCTGCTGGGGTTAGGAGCAACACACGGCATGTGGCACTCATCTTCCAGGTCTGAAGGCCACAGTCAAAGGCAGCTCTAATGAAATTAAATGGAGGGAACTGTATTTTTCTGGTAAAGAAAACATGATTACTTTGCTGAAAGGGAGACTCGGGGGGGGGGGGGGGGTTAAGCGAAGATGAAAAATGCTTGCTCTGCAGAGGAGGGAATGCAGACTATTTATTTGCCCATCTTGACCCTTTTTTTTTTTGTTGTTTCTCCTTTGGGTTGCTGCAGGAGGCAGAGGCTTAATCACAGAATCCCAGCATGGCAGGGGTTGGAAGGGCCCTCGGGAGCTCCCCCAGTGCCACCCCCCTGCCCAAGCAGGCTCACCCAGAGCAGGGGGCACAGGACAGAGGCCAGGCGGGGGTTGAAGATCTCCAGAGAAGGAGACTCCACAGCCCCCCTGGGCAGCCTGGGCCAGGGCTCGGCCACCCTCACAGTCCTTCAGTCCTCACAGTTCTTCCTCCCGTTCAACTGGAACCTCTTCTGCTTCAGGTTGTGCCCATTGCCCCTTGTCCTGGCGCTGGGCACCACTGGGAAGAGTCTGGCTCCGTCCTTGTGACACCCCCCTTGAGATATTTGGGTCAAAGCTCTGAGCAAGCCTTTGACATCAGGATTCACTTTTGGCCAGGCATGTTATGCAGCTCACAGGGGTTTCACAGCCACGTCTGGGGTGCACTCGAAGAAAAAGCACTTTTTTACAGAGAAAAACCAAAAAACTACCATAGACACTTCTGATAAGCAGGTGGCTGCAGGTAAAAACCAGCCCGGTGCACTTTGTCTCCCTTTTCCTCAACATCTTAAAGCATTTCTGGTACTAGATATGAGTCACTGGAAATCCCCACTGTCTAGCGATGCTCTTCTTCCGGGGCTCTTCTTTCAAACCCCGGTTGATGCTACTTTGAGCACCACACCGCAGAGTCCCTACTTGGTCTTTCCGGTACCACAATGCATTAAAGTTTGGGGAATAGGAGGAAGAAAGGTAAAGAGGGCACCTATTTTAGGCAGCAAGCACATGTACTGCTGATGGACTTGTTTGCAAAGAGCCCACCTTCTAGAGAACATCACTCACACCTCCATGGTTTGGATATTGATAACCCAGGCTGTGTTTGCAGTTAGGAACTACTTATATCTTTCCTCAGGAGCCAACATGGGAGAAAGTGGTGGATGTGTTTTAGGCAGGCATCTGGAGAGGGTTAAAATCCCCAGGGCTTCCTCAGGTTTGGAAGAGATCAGAGGCTGAGCTGGAAACAGGAGACTCACATGGCACCATGCAGCAATATGCCGGCTATCTCCAGATGGAAAGGGTAAAGCATGGGGTCTCCTGCCTCCTTGGGTTGTACATCGTCATGGAAAAACACAACTGCCACAAGAAGGTGTGAGTATTTCTAGCAAAAGGTCTTCAGCTCCCCTGTTGAAACCAATAGGGTCAAGCATCAGGGTCAATCAATAGGGTCAAGCAGTGTAAATCCATCAATGAAACGTCCATTTTATATTTAAATCCATCAACAAAACATCAATTTTATACTTAAATCCATCAGTGAAACCTCCATTTTATATTTGAGTCTGAATTCTCACCGTTGATGGGTAAAAGTTAAAGATGCATCTTGGACAAAGACATCAGAAAGGTGATCGAGAAGGGAAAAGCCCAGACTAACGTGTCTGTGTTGAAAATAGTCAGAAGCAAACATTCCTTTGCATTAAAGATCTTGAGGAATGTTAATGTTAGAGGAAATTTAGGCTCAGAGAAAGCAGCAGTAAATTCATTTTGTGTATGGAGCAGAAAAACCAAATGCTGCTGGTGCCACCTCCACAAAAGCAGAGAGCGAGTTGAGAAACTCCTTGAACAGGAGGGAAACACAGCCCCAGACTGCCAGAAAAGCCTAGGGGAGAGGAAATTCAAGTGACAGAGTCAGGCTCAGTGGCCATTTGTAGCTTTGAGGGTTTGACTTTGCAATGCCTGTGCTTTTTTCTGACCCAGCAGCATGGGCTTCTGTTTATCCTGGCCCAACTCCAAGAGATTTTTGCTTAAAAACCATGAAAGTTCCCACTGGATGACCAGATGAACATGGGCAAGAGGGTTGCCTTGGATGGGTGGGGAGGACAATTCCCAACTACAGAATTTGGATGATCATTTGGGGATGGTGGGTAGCTGAAGTGAACTTTTTCCATAACACCATAGTGCTTTAAGATCCTGGGTGGGCACAATTTAAACAGTACAAGAGAAGAGGTGATACAAGAGAGGGCGGAGAAAGGTTTGTACAGCTTGTACAATCCTTGTGAGCCCTTGGGGTGGGAATAAGTTTCCAGGTGCATCAGTGGGCAGAGGCACCACACCAGTAAGACACTGGGAGAAACAGAGACCACACCATCAGGTGCTATGATTGACCATATAGTTATGGAGACTAAAACTCAGCTTCAGGACAGATGCTAGCGGTAACTGTAGACTCTCGTTACCTTACATCAGCCTAATGGGTACAAATCTGCCAATTAAGGACCAATTAAGGTTCATCTTTAAATAGATTCTCCCTACTCAGCAGCGCTTGCCTGCGCTTAACTATTAGCAATTGGCTCTTTGGTCAAGGTCGTTGTCCCTTTCATCTAAGGATCTCAAAGCACTTGATGAAACTCCACTGCCTTTCTCTGTGGTAGGTAGAGGCTATAATGTTATTTTAATATCATGAACCTAATTTATAAGGATAAATTACAGTGGGAGATAAAGAGCACATGGGCCCATGTGGATAAAAATAAAAATCCATATTGCCCCATTATCTGGCATTGGTTAAGCTTCTGCTTGTATAAGGTTTTTTGGCTAATTTCTCTCCTTTCTTTTTTTTTTTTTTTAATGAAATGGTATTTATTTATAGCTAAACGCCAACTTTGAAGCCAGAGCCAAGCATTTGGGGAGCTGCTCAGATAGGGCTCTTGAAAAGGAGAATTATGCCTGTTTCAGATGTTTTCAGAAGTTATTGTTTAAAGGCAGCGAGAACTATGACATTTCTCCCAACGAGCTCGCCCGCCTCGCAGCATTTCTAGAGGACACAGGCAAAGCAGATGTCTCCAGAGCTGGGAGAAGAAGTGGTGACAAGTGGGGGGCGGTGGGGGGGGTGGTGGAAGGCATCAGGGAGGGGATCAGATGAAAGGGGATTTTAGACAGGAAGCCACAAAGGACCAGCGTTGGTGTAAAGTGCTCCCTGATGCCCCATGGGAACCTCATCCTGCTGCTTACCAGGGTATGGGGCATGAACATGTGAGATGCTTGGAGGTGGCCAGAAGGTGTTTCACTATCCCCCAAAAGCCATCATTTCAGTGGTCAAGAAGAAGTTGGCCACCTTCTGCAGCGTACCATGGTCTTCCTCGGTGGGCTTCAAGCTCATGAGCCTCCTGCAAGCCAAAATAAAGTTCTCATCAGGCCAAGGCACAAGGGAGGAGAGTCATCATGCAGCCTCCTGGCACCACGGGATGGAGACCATGTTACATTTTCAGACGGCTTTTTGTCTTATTTTGGACACTTCCCTTTGCAATGTAAAGCTTTTCACCACTTCTTCCAGGTGATCACTCAAGACTTCAAGCAAAACCCAAGACTGATTGCAGCACATGCCATCCCAGGGAAACCCAGGGCTCTTTGGGAGCTGTTCCCCTTCCCAATGTCCATGACCTTCGTGCTTACGAGGAGCAAGAGGGAGTCTATTTCTGGCCACTTCTCCAATAATAAGACCCTATGAAGGGCCATGGGAAGCCTTTTGCTAGGAACCACTGGATTTTGACTGAGAGACGAGTGGGTTATAGAAACGCTCAATTTTCCAGCGGCTCCCGCTTTGGTGTCTGAATGACATCATGCCCTCTTGACTGGCGATAAGACAGAGAGGCTTTGATAGCGCGGGGAGGGGGACGCTGGCCCACTGCCAAAGACGATTACGAGCGGCACATACCTTCAGCGCATCGCATTCGCCGAGCAATTCCTGGAGGGTGATATAACTTCCTCCGGGTGAGTGAGGCTCGTGCGGAGCTCTAATGGAGACAAACTGGGGCTCTATCTCGGAGAACAGCCGTTGTTTGAGGGAGGAGAGGGGGGATGATGGCAGGATGCATCCTCCCAGCTACGTGCGTGGAGCAGCTTGGACAGATCGGACATTATTAGCAATCTCCTGGGTAATGAGGAGTTTTGTTGCCTGTTTATGAACTCCCTATCCTTAACCTATTCCCTGCTGCTCCTACAAGTACAAAACCAAATCATACAGTAGGGTTTCCCCAAAAGCTTTAGGGAAGAACAACCCTTTGGCCAACTAAGCCCTTGCAGAGGTATAAGCAAATATCCTGTAATTGTACCACTGTCCTCCAACCCCATTGCTTTCAGGTTATTTGGGAGCATGGGCCTGGAGAGCGGCAGTTCAGGCTTTCTGAACCAGCAGGACTGCCTGGAGGAATGCAACTACAACAGAAAACTGCAGCAAATGATGCACTGCCCCAGGGACTGCCATTTCCTCGGGGCTTCTGCAAGATAGCATCAACCCCAGGACAAAACTGGTCCAGGCAGTCTGTAATATTTGACCTCATAATATCATATTCCCTGTGCCTACCTCCCCATAAGTGGTCCCTACTTATTTGGGTTAAAGATACCAGCAAGGTATCCCTGGAGCAATTTTCCGCAGTCTGCTGCTAGCACAGAGATGCCCACTTCTTTGGGATTTGCCAAGAGCCTTCAAAAACCAACACACAGGAGGAAAGCAGCACACTGGGCATGGGAGAAGAGCCTCAGCAGTTGCTTTCAGGTGAGGTTTCAAGGTTGCTTTAGCCAGGAATGTACTCGAGGAGACTGCCTGTATCTGCAACAACTAATTTCAAGAACAGGAGAGGGTAGATTGAGTTTCCCCACTTACAGGTCCTTCTTGGGTCTCTCTTTTGGAGCAGACAAGATGCCCAAGCTCAGCAGCCTGCCCTGGCCCTGCTCCCCTCCTCTTGCAGGGCAGCCCTTCAGCATCCCTGGGGCCACCCCTAATTCTGCTTCTCAGCCTTCGTAGGTTAGAGCAGTCCCTTACAAGGTGCAGCTTTTCCTAAAGCAAGAATCTCTCTCCTAAATAGCATAGCATCCCATTTTAGCCCTTCCTGGAAGCACTTCTCCTCCCAAATCTTCCTTACAGATGGAAAGGGCAATATCTGCCTTATATCAACCCACGCCACCCATTCCCAGCACCTACAGATATGGCTCTCAGCATCCCTCCCATAGGTGTTATAAATACTGATGGTTACAGGGATGCTTTTATTTTGTGAAACAACACAACGAGCTGCGGGGTTTGTAACCAGCTCGTCCAGTGAAGCACACCAAAATCCCAGCTTTTTATCCCGAAGCCATGATGCCACGTTGGGCGAGAGGAGGACTAGAGGGGTTTGGTCCTGTTTGAAGTGCAAATCTAAGCTCACCCTTCTCTCTGGAGCTATTAGCAATGTGTCTGTAAGACTCTAAGATCTCCAGTTGTCCCCCTGGAAATCTGAAAGCTATTAGCACGCTTGAGAAAGGGAGGTAAATGAAAATGTGTTTGCCAGTTTCACCAGATGTGAGGCCAGTGTCATGGACAGATTTTATTATTCTATAAATACCAGGGGCAGAAGGTTGTTATTAGCCACTCAGTAATTAATACAATGTGCAATGGCCTCAGACATGGTCCACCACTTAATGTCCAATTAATAGCGTGCTGCCCTCCTGAGCACGTGTTAAACTCCCCAGATGTTGCACAAAGTCAGAAGAAATGTAGGCATTGGGCAGAAGTATCCCCAAATGAAATCCTGGGGAGACATGTTGATCGGGAAACAGATGATGTTAAATATTGCAGACATCAAAGCCCGCATGAGCACACTTCTGCACATATTCAAGGCGCATGCAAAGAATGCCTAATGCAAACTCACAAACCAGATACCTATGTATTAAGAGGCGGCTAAGTGAACAAATCCCAGATTTGCAGTTGCCCACTACATGCTAATAAGCTGCTTTCATGCACTATTAGCATAGCAGAGAGCCCCAGAACATCTGCACGTCCAAGGACACTGCCTTCCTCTGCAGCAAGTCCCTGCTCTCTGCAGCACAAGATGTGAAAATGTTCTGCTAACTTGTAGTGATGTTGTTGAAAAAGCAGTGAAACCATTTTATTAATGGGTGCTCTTGCTCCTCTTCCAGCAAGCCAGAAATATCTGAGGCTGGATGTTTGGTACAGTGCTCCAAAAAATAAGGATTGATGTGATTTCCAAAGCCAGCCAAGGAGTTATTTGAGATGCAGGCCTTTGGGATGCTAGTGCAAAGGTGGATGGGGGGTGCTAAGCTCCTGATGAACTGGGTTAATGCAGGGGTGGGTCAGGGAGCTTATGTGTGGTAAGTGAAGGGAAGCAGCTCAAATGTGCTATTATGGCAAAATGGGGAAGCGTCTGGCCCTGGGATGGGAAATCGGGAGCTTTACGTAGTGGCTATGTGGACCATGCTAAGTTTATTATGTATTGGATTTGCCCACGATAGCAAGGATGGGACTCAGTCACTCAGCACATCACATCCTGTCTTGTATTATTGTGTCCTTGAAGCTATCATGATCAAAAAGAACAATTTCAGGAAAACTCGGTGCTTTTTCTACCGGTGTTATTTTCTCCTGCAGCCACATAACGCCAGGGCATCCAAACGCTTGTGAGCCCTGCTGGGTCCTGGCTGCATTACCAGTGCCCATGAGGAATTTTCTCCTCTGCTTGTTGATTAAAGTAATTAAGAACATCTCGTTAGGGTAGATATGATCTGTCACTGGTGGTCAGCACAGTTTAGCTCACTGAGCTGGGGTTTGTGGAGCCCTGGTCCTTCCCTTGAGCATCACTGCTGGGGTAGCTGGGCAGGCTGCAAGGTCGCAGCCCCGAAAGCAGAGCAAGCAAACAGCAAAATTGCTGCTGCTTCCCAACCCAGTGCGTAATAAACGTGAGCACATACACCTACAGGGTCCAAACGAACTTTGGAAAGGGACCGGCTGTGCTGGCTGGGTGCCTCTGCCCTGACCCGCCTGCGTGTCCCTGGCTGGAGGGAGTACCACCAGGGTCGCCTGGCAAACCTCTCTGCTCATCCTCATCGACAAGCCCTGGCTTTTTTAACCCTGCAAAGGCTCTTGTTTGGATTCCCACTGGCAAATTCCCATCAACTATTTTGGGACAGCTCCCCGATGGATGCTCATTGTGGGAGGGAGAAGCCAGGGCTTGGTACGTGCCTGATATTATTCTCTTAAAGCTTGGCCTGAAGTGCAAATATATCCCTAAAGCTGGTGGCTTGGAGCTTACTCCCAACCGTGTTATCCAAGCCTCTTGTCTAAGCAACCTCTGGCTTTTTGCTCTACCTGCATCTTCCACAGATCCTCTGTTTGCAAAGATCAGCTCAGGGTGATTTAACATCAGTTAAGAGCAAGGGAAGAGCACAGGGGGCTTCTGATGGTTTGGAGCAAAGAGGCTATGAAATCACGAGCCTTGGAAGCACAAAACCCACACGTGGCCAATGGCTCACAGGTTGAGCACCCCACCGTGGTGGCTTTTTGGCTGCAGCCTCCTGGTGCCGAGGTGTGAGAGAGAATAAGTTGCAATGCGACTAGCTCAAGTGATTTATTTTATTGCATGTGTGCAAAAGAGTCTTGGAGCTTCAAGAAGAGGTCACTGCCAACTCCAGGCTAGCCAGGCTATACCCTGGTGTAAAATGAAATGGACCAACAGGAACATTTTTCCATAATAACAGAGTGAGAGATGCAAATGATACTCCTCGAACATCCCTCTCTAATTCCCTGACCTTTGAGCAGTCTGGCAGCTGGCCCCTGAGATGAGTAGAGACGATAAAATCGCTTGCCAAGCTCTTGTTTCCCAGCTCCATCTGGACTATCTTAGCAGCAAGCACTTGCATCTCCCCCCCCCCCGAGGCCAAGCAAGGGCCATTTCCAACCCATTCCCACGTCCTGCATTGAGCACATGCTGGGTGACACCTCTTGGATGGGACCAAGGCAGGTGCCACCACCTCAACTACCCATGGCCTGGGATGGAAGCAGGTTAAAGCACCCAGTGGGATCCACATGCTGAAGCATTCGCTGCATCTTTCCTGCCTTGCTGGGCACTCAGCTTTTCCAAAAAGAAAATTTTGAGTCTACTGAAAGCTTTTGCTCTGAACCTAAAACTCCTAAAGCTCCTAAACTCGTAAAGCTTAGAAAATGTCTGACAGAAGAGACCAGCTGGGTCACCAAGGGGTTGCAGAAGAGCATGCAAACCCATGCACGTCAAGGTCTTCATGTGCAAGGAGAAAAATATCCATGGCAAAATATCCATGTGAAAGGAGGAAAATATCCATGGCAGCTCTTTGGCACAACTATCTGAGATGCCAGACCTGCCATACCCGTTCTCCCCGTGGGGCTCTTCTGATCCCCTGTACGTTCAGCAGAGCTTGCTCTCAGCAGCGTCCCAATGCTTTCCCTCCTCCTTTTCAGGCTCTTATCATGTCCTGGTGTAGTCACTATGTTGCCAAACTGGAGGGATGTAGGGGCAAAAGGCTGCTGGAAATTGGGATTTATCAATCTCAGCTGAGGATCTCAAGAAAATGGAGGGGTTTTCCAAGGCTTTGGGGTAATATATGTTGTTTCTTGCTCTGCTTGGATAGCATTTGCGGCAAGGAAGTTTTAGTCCAGACCTGAGCAATGTTGCTTTGACAGATAATTAATAATAATCTGTTTGTTATCCAGCCTCATCATGATGGGCTGAGCCCACCGATAGACCATTTCCCCCATGCAAAATGGAGGTGGTGCATTGCTGTGAACCTTACAGCCTTTCTTCTTTCCCATATGTCATTTTCTCAAGGATACGAGTCTAAAACCTGCAAAAGCCATATAAGAGGGCAGGATCCAGCCCTTGGTGCAAAGAACTAGCGCTGGATGGCATTGCCACCCCCTTAACGTGGCACCCAGCATGGAGCCCTCATGTTACCCCACTGCTCTCCCCACACGGCCGACTTCGAGCGGTTTCAGGGCTTCGACATGGTGGTAACATGAGCCAGACACCAGCCAGCACTTTCCCTTCTCTTTTTCTGGCAAGACTTGCCTGGCCGCAGGGCTGAGAGCAGCAGAAGGATCCTGCAGAGGGAACAGACCTCGGAGGAGGATGGCGTTGGGATGTGGCGAGGTTATCTCTTTAACAGGTTTCTCCTGTCCTCTGAACATATGTGCAGTAAAACATCTCTGGAAAATATGTGAGTGGGTGAGTTTGGACTCGGCTCTCTCCCAGATGGGACATTACACAGCCCACATCACAAAACCATCAGCTGTGGTTTGACAGAGCTGCCAGCACCCCCCATCCCTTTATCAGAGGCCCAGAAATGTCCATATGATCGCTCCTCTCCCCCAAACCTCCTTTTTGCTCTCATTTGCAAGCAGGAAACATGTTGGCAAAAGGGTTTGGCCCGAGAGAAGGCAAAAAAAAAAAAAAAAACAGAAGAAGAAATTAGAGGGAAGAACAAAGCTTCAAAAGAACTTGGAGGAGATGAGACTTGGGGTTGTCTGGAGGGGTGCAGCACGGCTGAGCCCACCGCATCAAAGCTGGCACCCCTAAAGGGCAGAGACACCTACGCTCACGTCCCCAGGGCACCCAAAACCAGCTGGTTTGGCCCCATTTTCTGACAGCAGCTTTGCACTTCTGCTGCAAGGTGGCTCCACAGCATCCTCCCGGTCCCCTCCCACCGCTCGGGTAGATGCTCACAGGTTGCATGGCCCCTACAGGTTATAGGAACTAATGGAGTTCCTATAGTTCTATACTTCTAAGAGAGGACTTGTGGCTTTACGCAGCACCTAACCCACGCTTTTTAGAGCTGTTGCTTAATATTAAGTGCTCTGAAGACCAAAGCCATGTGCATCTGCGAAGGAGGAAGGCTTTGCAAAGACCAAAGTGACATCTGAATTCAACAGCCCACAGCTGGGATGCATTTCACCAGCTCCAGAGATTGTTCGAGTGTAAAGAGCTATTTCCCTGCAAACAACCAAGCGTAATTCTTAGGAAAACCATCTGAGGCCTTGGCCTTAGCTCAAAACACATTAGAAAATCAAAAGCATTTATTTTATCCAATTTTTCTCCCGAGCTTTGTTCAATACTATCCAGAACAAGTAGGCTTAATAGACTTTGTTTTGTGACTGCAGACACCTTTCATAGCTTTGCTTTTTCATCACATGGGAACTTAGATATTCATCATCTGAAATCCGGTTAGCGACGTGTTCTCCTTCCCCAGCCCAATATTTGCATTTTGTCTGCTGTTTCTTAATGAATTTAGTATGTCAGGGCTTATAAATCATTACATTCCTTAACTGTTAGCATCCCGTTTTGCCACCAAAAAGTGCCATCGCAAAGTGCCACGGAAGTATTTAAAAGCCAGCGGGGATGGTGCTGCAGGGTTTGCTGTGTTTGTAAGGTGCTCAGATTTTGCTAAAATCCTGCAGAATTTGAGGGGGCTGGTGGGGTGCGGGAAGGAGACTGTTCACCGGCTCAGACTGAACAATTTTGACAAAATCTGGCAAAAAAAAAAAGGTCCAGACAAGCCATTCTCCATCTTGCCATTTTCCAAAAGGATGTTTGGGTGCTGGGGTTGGTTTTTTTTACTTTTCAAGGATATTTGAGTCTTAAAAATGGAACCAGCACAGCAGGGTTTAGTCCTTTACCAAAAAGCTCCTCTTGAAAGTCAAAAGAACCATTTGCTCACTTTCAGGAAATAAATTAATTTGGCACATAACACCGATTCCGTTTGCTTTGACCTGAAGTGCCCTTTGTTTGGCTCCTGGCTGATGCTCCCACTCCTGTGATTTGGCCCAAATCTCATGGATGGTTGCAGACACCCCAGGCTCGGCAGCCTTGGGACCACATCTCTGACAGCCAGGCTGTGAAACGGGTGCCGTGAGCACCCAGATTTAAGGTGGGTGTAAAAACTTGGCAGATTCATGATGAGCCAAAGGCACTCTCGGTCTTCAACAGCCCAGAGATGCTTTCAGGGTGACAAGCAGCTCCCAGGAGTAAAAGCCCTGGCAGCATTAGGTACATCAAATCCATATTTGAGCTCCTAAAAACTCCTCTTCCCAACTCTTCTCTATTTCCTAAAAAGCAGAATTGCACTGATTTCCAAGCATAAAGCACTATCCCATCACTAACTGGGACCTGCAGGTAGCAGATGCTGTTATTACTGGATTTTTCCTCCATAAACCCGGATCCCAGCACTATCAGGTTGTCAACCACGCGACCCAACCACAATGGGATTTTTTTTTTCCCCGCATTTTGAGACACCCAACACCTTGTCGCTTCCTAAAGTGAGCAGGCTCCATTTCAACACCCATAAATCAAAAAGCACAAGCTTTGGACTGGGCTTACACAGTTGCTTTGAAGCATACTTTGGTTTGGGGTGGGGTGGGGGGGTTTATTTCCCCCCGCACTTTCTGAAAATTCTTAGTTTTTAACAAACTCGCTGCCAGCCAAAAGACAAATTTTCTTTGAATGTCAAAACAGGATGTTTTTGACAATTTCAGGACATTCTAAAAGCGTTTTTTTATTTTCTTTTTGAAACAGGAAGCTCGTTTGAAAGCCCTTTCCTGCAAATGCTTTCAGTTGTGACAAAACGAGCACTTTCTGACAAAGTTTGGGTTTGTTTTTTTAAAAAAAAAGATGCCACACACAAAAGAAGGTTAAAAAAACCCCTCCGCCAGGTTACTCAGTACACAGTGGGTGTGGATTTCTGCCCCTAAAAATGCCCATAATGGGTAACATGTCGAGACTGAAGTGCCGCAGCAGCTGGGCGGTGGCGATGGGGATGTTTGATGTGGATATTTGGAGACCAAGGTCACGGCAAGTCATTGGAAGGAACATAGCCATGCAGTATACTGCAACCCAGACATCACCGCTGCATCCCCAAAACCGGGCAGGTGGCACCTCTTTGCATGCAAGCCCGACGCAGGAGGGAATGGAGGTGGCGGTGGATGGTGGAGAAACCCCGGTGAAACACGGCGCTGCTCAAAATGCTCCGTTCTCGATGAGGAACCGAAACAATATTTGCAAGTCAAACTCTTTCCCCCTCTTTGCACACAGAGGGAAACGGGGCTAAGGCAGGTCAAGGGGGCTAAAAGCCTGGTCAGGGTGGGTTCATGGTGGGCTAAAACACAAGAGCTCTTGTGTGGGGCTGGAAGGTAGTCAAGGCTTCATTAAATCCCACTTGCTTTGCAATGTTTGTCGAGCTGGATT
Organism: Gorsachius magnificus; assembly: GCA_034008185.1. Lineage (NCBI taxonomy): Eukaryota > Metazoa > Chordata > Aves > Pelecaniformes > Ardeidae > Gorsachius > Gorsachius magnificus. The sequence goes on from CM067097.1 coordinate 1,048,285, forward strand.
CTGCACAGACCTCCTGGGAATGTAAGCCTGGGATCAGTGTTGGCTCCTCTGCCCCTGCCCTGCTGATGTGTTTAACCCAAGCTCTGGTTGGGATTGCAACAGGATGAAATCCAAGCCCCATCACTACCAAAAATTGTGCCAAAGGGCTCACCTGGGGCTCTGGATCCCTGGATGTTAACACGTGAACTTGGATGCATTAATGAAGTTGCAAATGAGAATCTGTTCCAAAGAGTTCTCCTTCCTTAGCCTGACTTTGACTCCCTCATGGTACAGGGATGGGAGAAATAAGCTGGTTTACATACGGGCACAGATATTCCAAGACATTTGTATTTTATTTGCTTAGAGATGGGACCAACGTATCCTGGCCTGGCTTCAAACGATCACCACCTTGCTTGGCTCTCATCTGGTCCTCAAGATGATAAACACCCAGCTTTCCAAATGCCAAAAGAGCAGATGTTTCATTGAGATGTCTCCTCCAAAGGCTCCTGAATATGGCCTGGACATTGCATCTGCAAAGCTATGGGAGGCCTCCATGAGATCCCAGCTCTGTCAAAGCTCGGTGTCACCCACTGACCACAAATGAGCCTGTACAGGGCAGCAGGACCCCAAAACAGATAAGAGTGGGAAAGGTAAAATCCCCATCGAGTGCCAAGCCAGTTTTCTGTATTGCTGGGTGGTCTGAAAGCTATGGGATTAATATGATGCATGCACAATACTTTGCATTCATCTCCTCTATTTTTGCCAGGCTCTTGTGGTGACTTGCAAGAGAAGTCAATGTCAGAAGGAATGCAATGAAATATTCATTCCTTCTGTTAAGGAAATCCAGTGAAAGGCAGGAAGAAGGGACCAAATGTGAGATCAAGACAGGAAGATGTGTCCTGCTTATTTCATTTACATTTCTGTAACCCAGAGCAGGGAGAGGAGAGGTCTTGAGTCCTCACCATCATGCCGAACACCACGGGACAAGCAAAGAGCAAAAGCAGGACAAGGACTCCTTCATGTCCGAAGGAAGAGAAGAGCAGGTTTATTTGAATTTTAGCAAAGGGAGAACATTGCAATGAGAAATATGTCTCAATTTTCTCTCATACAGCCCAAAGCAGCAGGACTTTGGTGGTGGTGGAAACGATGTTCACCTTCATCTGGTTGCCTTAGTGCGGTTGCCGAGTGGCACTGCCTGGATGAATTAATGCTCCGGCGCTCCCCATCAAAAATGTTCTACAGGAGTGCAAAGCACTAATAAAATTGTTCCCCAGATGGGATTTTCAGCCTCCTTTTTCCTTGTCTTTCATCTAATTTGATTAACTTAGCTCATTTCCTGTTCTCCTGTGATCTCGCTTATGAGATGTGCAATCACAGGTTTTATTGCAGCCTGATTAGGATCAGTAAATGACAGGAGGGAGCTTTGTAAGCACGACCTCAGCCCAGCTCGGCTGCTTCTGGGTCCCCTGGGTCCCCCAAGCTACATCTCTGTACCCCACTGTTGGGACTTGAGGTTGCCCAAGGTAGCAGGAGCAGGCTGGGGGCTCCTGGGCCACTCAGGGCACATCTCAGGGCCATGGGGCTACAGCTCGCAGGTCATGGGCAACACAAGACCCGCTGTGCTTATGCATCATGGATAACATGCTGGATAGACCCCGAATTTTCTACTCTTGCCCTGTTTTTTGGGGGTACCAGCTTTGCACTGCTCCATGTGTATCGCCTGATGAGCAGAGGATGGGAATCGGGCACTTGTGCTCCCAGCCTTGTTATCTGCTCTGACCTTTCTGTTTAAACAACATTAAGCCTTCAAAAAATAAATAAACTGGGAGAGTTTGGCTTTATTCAGCTCACCACCTGGCAGCGCTCCTAAAACATCCAGGAGTTCGCGCAGAGCGATTTAGCATAATATTTGACACTTCTATCACTGCTTTCATCCTGAAGTACTTCTCAAAACCAAGACCTCCGCTGGAGTCAAACTTCTTGTGGGACAGTGGGGATTTTCCCTAAGGACCAAATCCCACATCGTCCTGAAATGCCCATGCATCCTCCACCCCCCGAAAATCAGTGAGAGCTCAGCTTGTTGCACATCCACGAGGATGTAGCTATGACGATGCTACTGCAAAGGTGGGGGAGCACTGGAAAGTGGTCCTGGTTTTGGAAAAAGCGGTGCCTCTGGAAAAAATATGCCTAAAAATGCATGCACAAAATATACAGGGCATTGAATTTGGCTCTGTAATAGTCTGCTGGAGCATGGGCTGGTAGGGTGTTGCTGTTAATAATACACAAATCAGGACAACCACCTTCCTAGAGCTGATTCCTACACAATTCTACCTTCAGAGCCACTTTGGGTCCAGACAGAGCGATGCTTTCTGGGCTTTGGGAGCAGTTTTAGCTCTGAAAGAGCTCCTGAGCCATCAGTCTGCCCCAGGACAGGGATGCAGGGACAGGGCGAGGGCAGGACGGCATCTCGCTCGGCACCTCCTGAGGACAAATTCACCTTGGGCTTGGTTGGCTTTTCCCATCTCTCTGCCCTTGGCCAGACCCCAAGCATTTAAAATCCTCTTTTCTACCTCGGTGGAGGTGAGAGGGAGAAGCTCACCCCATTTTTGCAGGGTTTAGATCTCCCTGTAACACTGCTTAGTGAGAAACAGATAAATCCTTGGATAAAAACCCACCCCTGTCCCCATAATTAAACCCAACACTCGATGAACGCCGGTATGAAAAACCTCCAGCACAGCGACGGGTCACAGCAGCTGCACAAAGAGGGTTCAGTGCAAAAGTCCCCGTTCAGATGTTGCACTTGGACTCAATCCTTCCAGCTCGACGTGATTTTAACCGGCTGTTTTCCTTAAAATGGCCATAAAGAGGCAATTGGCCCCCAAATCTTCCTACTTCTCAGTGCTGAGCTGCAGGGAGGTATTTGCCAGTGGGGTGAGAGGTGGGAGAAGATGCTTTTGGATCCAAGACCCAGGTTGTGCTGGTGATGAAGAGATGCTCCGGAGCGCTGTGTTTCCAGGCAGGCTCTGGAGAAGCATCCTTGCGATTTGAGGCAGGATTGCCAGGAAAAATTAAGCAAATCTGGAAAAAAAAGGAGCCCGGAGCTTGCTGTGTGAGCTCTCCTCCCTCCCTTGAACACCCAGGTATCGTCCAGCCCTGGAAGCTGTCAGGCGCGTGGAAATGGGGTCTGGCTGATGTTAAGCAGGATGGGGACCGGCGGGTTTTATTAGCAAAATGCAAACAGGATTTCAGTGGAGACCTGAGCTTGTGTGGCAGGGAGGAGCAGGACACAAATCCTTGGGGAAAAGAAAGCAAGTGCATTAACCCCTCCATTGCTGAGCTGGTCAATCCCTCTGCAACCCAAAATCTGCCCCTGCATCATCTGGGCTTTACTGGTTGGGTGCTGGAAGAGGATGCAGGGTCCAGGCAGGGTGGTCAGAGCTGGAAAGTTCATTAGAGAAGGATGGCATCTCCCTGCTAATCAGGCTGGCGGTGGGGAACGTGCAACGCATTGGGGAGCTGCCTGCACAGCCTGTGCTGAAGTTAAAGGGAAGGCAATTATATGATTACCGGCTAATGAAGGACAATTGAAATGGATAAGCCAGCTTGGACAAACCAAATGAGGCTGACCACAGAGTTTCTAGGGAGAGCAAATGGTCATGAGCTCAGCTGAAGCAACGGCTGAGGAGGAGGAAGGGAGGATGCAGACCCCTGCCAAGTAAAGGCGGGGAGGACGACGTCTTTTTTGACTCAGGATCCCCAGCTTTGAACCATCCTAGAGCCATCACATGCATGCTCGTGTACCCCAAACTCAGTTAAAAGCAAGACACCAGCTTCTTACAGCCTGCTCCAAGCAGGGTGAAGACAAATGGCATTTGCTGCCCCCCTACCCCACCAGGGAGTCCTTCTCCCCCGTGGCACGGTGCATTTTCCAGCCACTGCGACTTCAGTCATGTCCCTGGGCAGAGTCACAAAATGATGTTGAATGGGTCTGACTGGGATGGATGTTATTAATTCGACTGCGGGCACAGGGGCACTGGTTACGTTGCAAGCAACAGTGCTGCTTTCACCCAGGACCATGGAAGCGAATCAACAGGCACCCAGAAGACGGAGTATCTATTTGCCTTATTTAATAAATATATTGAATCCTTAAGCCTTGGCTGGCCTCGCAGACTAAGCTGACCTCCTGCATGAATAGATGCTCTTACTGGGGAAAAGCTGGAACACTGGCTGGGCTGCGCATCCCACCCCAACCACGGCAGCACCCACTCGCCAGCAATCCCTCGGCATGGGTGAGGATGCTGTGCATGGCCAAGGGGAGAGGGCAGGGGTCCAGATTCTTGGCACAGCAAGGAATGCTGGAGTGGCTGAAGGCCTGAGCAGATTATCCATCGCCAGCACACAGCTGTGTTATCCCTGCTGCCGGCAGATAAAAGGTTGTAAATGTGTCCGAGCCGGGTGCGCTGGAGATATATTTCCTGAAGACAGGTGAAACACTCACTGGCGGGGATTGAACCGAAAAGCAATGGTGTTTGGAGATATCCTGCGGGCCTGAGCGGCTTGTTGGAGATGTCCCATCCCCATTCCCGAGCAAGGAAAGAGCCGGCGTTGCCCAGCCGCCGCTGTGCCTCCCCCCGGCAGAGCGAGCGGGTCCGCAGACGGGAGGGGGTCACGGCGGGCTGATAACAGCCCCGGAAACCCATCAGAGACACCCGGCCCCGGCCCTCTGCCTCTCGTCAAAATTACCTGCCAAAGGAGGCTCCGCTCCAGCCCTGCACCTTGTCAGCTTTTATGGTAATAGGAAACATCTGCTCGTGGGGGCTGGTGAAGCAGAAGTGAAAGGGGCTGGGGCGGAGGGAGAAGGAGCCATTCATAATTTTTGCTCCTTGCCCACGGCTCCAGCATGAAGCAGGGATGGGGAGGAGGCACCCAAAAAGCCTGGCGGTGGGGATACTGAGGATGCACGGACCCCCTGGTGCCAGGGACCTGCTCACCTGCGGATGGAGCCGACACACGTGCTTTTTCCAGCCAGTGAAGCTCTCGGTGGGGTTTCCCATTCCCTGAAGGGCATCTCAGCTCTGATGCTGTTTCCTGACAGCCTCCCCCTGCCCCTGCTCAGAGGAAAGCTTTGCACAGAGGAGGTCCCATGTAGCACCAGAGCTGAGCTTCCCAGCCCAGGCTCAAGGTCATGCCTAGGAGATAAGCTCAACTTTTTACCCAAAATAGCCCTTCCACTCCCCAAACTGCCTGCAGAGCTCAAATCACTGCTCTGCACAGGCCCCAGGTCTCCAAGGAGGACCGGTCCCACGGGGATGGCTGTCCTCTGGATGCGACAGCACCATCCCTCCCTGCACTCCAGCACCCCAAGCCACGTGGCACCCCACATTTTTGCCTTTCCTTTTGGGATTTCCACCCTCCTTAGCACTGGGAGTAGGAGTGGGGGGTGAGGATTTACACGTGTGCCCAGGACAGGTTTCTGGGAAGAGCAGCATCGTCAAGGAACCAGCTCCATAATTGGGTTAGCCTCGCTCATTTTCAGGAACAGGTTGCTGCTAACGAGTTTTAATTAAAACCATCTTCACGGTGTCAGCAAGTTGAAATCAAGGGCAGCTATTAATATCGGTGGTAATTCTCCCCGCCGGCTCGGCAGGCAGGCAGTGGGTAGGACAGGCCGTCTGCTGGCATTTCAGTTTGGGGGCAAATAAAGCAAAATTTGTCATCCCAAATGGCTTGAGCCCTTCTCAGACCCTGCATGCGAAGCCCGCAGTGGGCTCAGCCTCTTCCAGCAATGCAGATGCTTTCTCGCTCTCCCACCTCCCAAGCTTTCTCCAGGCTAATTTTAGCAACCGGCCCCACCAGAAGGTTTCTCCAGGGCTTAATCCTGCTCATGGCGGGGGGAAGGAAGAGTTTTCCTGCTACGGAGTCACTCTCTGCTTTATTTTTTGCCACGAAAATGCAAGGTTTGGGCCCTCTGAACCTCTGGAAGAGATTTTCCCCTTCTCTTTCCCAGCCCTGGCGCTGCCCTGAGATTTCACAGCTCGTTGCAGCCGCACTTTGAGTACATCTTGAGTGTTTTAAAGACAGCTCTTTTATGCTCTCTCCAGCTTTTAGTGCTCGAAGAGGATGGGGCAGCAGTGGTTTTGGACGCACCGATGCTGCACCGTGAAATGGGATCCAGGCCAGGAACCACTTTCCTCACTGGAGGAGGGTGCTGGGTGCTGCTGAGCATCACTGGGTGCAGGAGAGGTGCAGGGGTGCAACCCTGATGCAGTCACCTGCTTTTTGTAGAGCCGCGTAAATTCACTTGAACAAAGGCCAAGTGTATTTCATGCGTGGAAAAAAAGGGTCTCTGTCTCCCTCCTTGCAGTTCTGACACTTGGGTCAGGCTCATGGGTTGCTCAGGTAAAGGATTAAATTCACGAAGAGAAAAAAATCGAGTTTGATCCATTAGTTCAATCCATTAGGAAAAGGACTATTGAATTCCAGGGGCTCTCTGAGTCCATGCCATTTCCCTACTCAACCCCCAATACAAGAAGAGCTGAAACATTGTGCTTCTCATCACAGAAACACAACTTTTTCCTTTTTTCCTCCCCCCGAAACCAGGTCTCCAGCCCAAATTTGTGGCTGCTGTTGGCTTTCTGTCTCCCTCTTGTGACTGGCCTGGAAAGGGTTTCCAGCCAGCTGGCTGCTTTCGTTGCATTAGGTCTCAGCTCCACGTCAAGGATGGGCTGAGCACGAAGGGGCTGTCGTGATATCGGGCAAGAATTGAAAGGCTCAAAGATCTGGCCCTAAAGAATTGCAAAGGCACAAATCCTGCAGGGGCACACGCACCGCTCCTCCGCCACAGAGCCCGAAGGCCAGGGCCTGTGGTGTGTCCTGATGCACACCTGGAGAAAAGCGGATTTTTTTAAAGAAAATCTCAAATCTGTCTTTCTGGCCTGGAATAAAAATATCCCATTTTGCTATTAAATAAAACAAAAAACCTGCTGGAGTGGGGGTTTTTAGGCTGGAGGGCTCCGTATCAGGCACAGGGGGGGGGATTTGTCCACACACGATACCTTTAAGACCCCGAACTGCAGCGAAAGCTTGGCTTTTCCCAGCCCTGGTCAGCCGAAGAAGCGATTGGAAGCAGATGTTGGAGGCAGCAGCTTGTTGCACGGGGGTGGACGGGGCACGGCGAGGGGCGCGAGCGGCTGGGGCCGAGCCCCCGCCGGCAACCCCGGGCTCCCGTCGCTTGAGGAGGGGCTGAACTCGCAGCCCTCCCAGCGATGCGCTCGGCAGACAGACTCCTAACCCAAACCAGATGGGAGAGGATGGCTTTTTGGTTTCGGGGAGGGAATCGCTACAGCGACTAAAATAAATCATCCGCAGAAAGAGAGGTGCCTTGGGGATGGGGGATAAAATTTGGGATAAAGCCTCCAGCGATGGGGGTTTTGCTGCATCTCCCTTGCAGGGATGCTCTTGTAGGGGTGCTTAAAATCATGCATGTATGGCAAGTCTCTGGGCAGCAGGGTTTTTTCCATCCTGGGAAGCAGGCTTAATCCATTCTCCCTTCCAAGAGCCAACTCATGGCAGGTTTGACAGTCCCCAGGTCTGCCTTCACATTTTCTCCCCATCCCTCACCCAGATCCTGCAGCCGGAGCCAGGCATGAATGCAGCATCCTCCTCCCTGCCCACTGCCGGGCTTGGATTTCACATGGGAAAAAATATAAGGAGAAACCCTGGTTCCCTCTGCCCTGGGGAAAATTTTGGAGTTTTTTTGGCTGGGATGGGAGACAGCACCCATGTGAACTCCACGCCTCTGGGCACAAGGATTTTGGGGTTGGCCCGTGTGCCGTATCGCTGTGCAAGATGCTAGGTATCTCTTACAGAAAGACCTCCCTTCAAAAAGCAAGGTGGAATTTCCTCTTTCTACCTTTTAGTTCAGAAAAAAACCCAGAGGACATAGGGTGGGTACAGCATGGCAAGGGCTGATCTCCAGCTACACCACAGATTTCACGGGCATCTGTGGGAGAAGCTGCTATTTTGGCAGCGCCACGTGGTGCAGGGGATGGCAGCACAACGCGCTGGCTCTGGCCAAAACTGAGCTGCAATGAAAACCCAGCCTTTATCCAGTATTTTCTTGCTGACATCCTCCCTGCAGACTGTCCTTTGAAAAAAAAAAAAAAAAACCAACCCAAAAAAGCCCTTTTCTTTCGCCTTCATGAGGCTGGGACTCCTCATGTACAAATTCCTTCCTCTCCCTTTCCAAGCCAGCCTTGGAAAAGAATAAAATCATTGAATTAGCCAAGGGAATCAGGTGAGCTTCTGACACACCTCATATATCTTTCTTTCAAGCCTGAGCCTGGGAGACCCAAAAATGGGATTAAGTGCAGCGATAAACAAAAGGTCCCAGACGGCCAAAAGATTTGTGGATTTTCCCCTGATCTGAACTCTGGGCTGTACGGCCCAACATTTGTTTTGTATTTTGGAATAATAGGAAATGACGGAGTTGGGGTTTCTGCCACACTTTAGTGACTGATTAAAATAGCCTGGAGATGGGAAGAAGGTCCGGTAAGGTGATGGCCAGTGGGATCCACAGCCCTACAGTGTTTTGGGACCTAAAGGATGGGTCTTCTCCACCCTGCTAGTGCAGAGGGGTTACAGCTCCCATCTCCCCTCAGCCAGATGCTTCCCCGCCTGGATCTCCCTTTCCAAAGGGCGAACGGGAGCTCATTTTGGAGTTACGCAGAGTCCAAGGATTGGGATGAAAACACTCATGAAGCTTTCACAGCCTGCCTGCAGACGCCCTTGGCCACCTCCATCCATCACCCTGCATCCAGCCCCTGTAGGTGATCCATCACTTGCAGGAGCCCTCTCTGCCCGCATCCCCCTGATGTCTTGCAGACATGCAGCTAAATCCCCCTTCCTCCCCCCCGAGCCCCTGGCCAGCGCTGATCTCCCTTGGATCCCCCAGAAATCCCATTTTCTGTTGAAAAAAATTCTTTCCTTGCAAACATTCCCACCACCCGTCGCTACTTTATGTTCCTCTGGGGATTTTGGGTGCTACAGCGCTACTGCTTCCACTGAGCATAAAGAGCGAAGCAAAGATGCTCTGTGCCTGGAGGAGGTCACGGAAAATGGAAATGCATCTCTAGACCTTCTGGCTCTGGGGTAAGTGGAAGTCCTTTGCTAGGATTATAAAAATAGAGACATAGGGGGTTTCAAAGCCCTTGAGTTAAGAGAAAATTTTCTAGCAGCTTTCTCCTTTCCCATTTGGCTTTTCTTCCCCAAATGAAATATGTTCCTTCATCTGGAGTTTCCTGAGAGGAGCACAGAAACCCATAGTCATGGTCTGAAAAAATTATAATTGATCTCTTCAGTTCTGTATTTTTAAAGAATTTTTTTTTTGCTGGAAGATTTTAAAGGTTTCATTAAAAAAAAAAAAGCAACCAGCATCTTTCTACATAAACTCTTCTAAGAGCTGCAGCCTTATTCTCAAGGCTCCTAAATCAGCATCATTTGCAAACATTGATTCTAAGAAATATATCTTTACAAGAAGGTGGGTGTGTTCCATTTAATTTATTAGAAAACCACCCTGGAAGGACAGAATTCAGGGCTGGGTGGAGAAAATTGCGCTTTTTTTGCTGCCTAAGGTGCCCTGAAACCAGTTGGCCAGGGCTTCGACTGTGTGGGCATGGAAGAGAGCATGCACTGATCTGGATATAAAACCCCAGACACTCATCCACAGCGAGAAAACCCAGCCACTCCACAATTTTAAATGGTTATCCAAGTGGAAACTTCATTTCTGCAGAATTTGTTTACGGGCTGGTGAAGAGAGACATTAAGAGAGATGTTTCCCTCTTGGAAGTACGTGTTTTACACCAGCTTATACATGCATTGAATTATAACTGCTCAGGTCAGTGGGAAATTGCTCCCAAAGACCCTATGAGCCAGGAAGGTTGGGTTCTTCCTTTTCCCTACGACCTTTCATCTTTTAGCGGTTGGGTTTCACGCTTCCAGCCTCCCAAAGGTGTCCCAAAAGCATCCCAAAGGAGTGAAGCCAGGCTGGAGGCAGGAGGAAGAGGAGGAGATGGCCTTCTTACCCCAACCCAAAAGCAGAGGAGGCATCTCCGTCCCTATAACCACTAGATGGTGCCAAGAGAAAGAGCGTGGGAGAACCAGGGTGGGAGGAAGGCAGGAGGAGTACCCACACCACCAAAAATCCCCTGGCGATGGGAGATGTTGAGCATCTGAGCCTTGACAGACTGACTGCAAGCTGCGGAGCCAAGCCTGGCACCAAAAAATGGACAGGTTGCAGCTGGAGACCTTCCAGGCTGTGTCTGTAGGGAGTTGGTAGGCTTTGTCCCTCTGTGGAGCATTTAGGACCTATCCCACAGCTGTGCTGGGTGATGCAGGTATAGGGGGAAAGTCCTTGGCTGGTTTATACTGGGTTTGCAGGCTGATTTTGCTGCACGCGGTCGTGCTCGCCCCAGGGGTGCTTTCTGCACTCCTCCTGTCTCTGTCCCCATCAGATGGCCCTGGTTTCCTCAGCCAGCAAAGACGTGACGCGTGGAAAGAGGGAGGTTTCTTTACTGTCACAATGGAAATTGCTGACTACAGGGACATGAGCTCACTACGGAGATGCCCAAGGAAATGAAGTGCTCCCTGCAATGTAGGGGCATTTTCTCCTGCTAGGTGGGCACCCAAGAGAGCAGCTACCCTCCCCACAGCCATCTACGGCTATTTCCACTGACACATAATTTGCTATTTCCACTAACACATAACCTGGAAACTTAAAAGACTCAGATGGAGCATACAGTGTCACCAGTTGATCTTTCCTTTGCAAATCCCTTTGCTTTTGAAGCCAACCTGTTATATCTCCAATCCTTCCTTGCAGCCAGAGGTCCTCTGCCCTGTCCTTCTCTTTGCAAATCCCTTTGCTTTTGAAGCCAACCTGTTATATCTCCAATCCTTCCTTGCAGCCAAAGGTCCTCTGCCCTGTCCTTCTCTTTGCAGTTCCTGCTGTCTTTCCAGTTCTATTTTACCAATGACCTACTGGTAAAAAACCCCACAGCTACTCTGAAACCAACTTTCGGCTTTCCTCAGGTTGTTACTCCATCACTAAGTGCCATTTCTTGATGGCCATCTTGTCCGCGCTCATAAGCAAAGCCCAGCCTCTGCAGAAACCCAACGCACCTGCAGCTCCAGGGGGACATTTCAGAGAAGCCTGATAAGGTACAACCACATCACTCGGGCTACCCGGTACCTAAATTCGGCTGAACCAAGAGCTGGAGATGTGGCTGCGGGTTCACCACACTAAGATGGCTCATAACAGTACCCTCGTAGGCTCCGGCCACAGGAGAAAGCATGGATGGAAATACTGCTGGGGTGGGGGAGATGTGGGTGCATGGGGTGGAGCTGTAGATATCACAGCCTCCTTGCAAACTGGGGGTGCAGAAGGCCTGGGAGGATTTGGGGAACATCTCTCAGTTGCGTTTCAAGATCAAAAGCAAACCTCATTTGGCTTCATTTTGATGAAAGCTGGAAGCTTGAAAAAACCCTATAAAAGGCAAATGAAGTTTCTCTGTATCTGTCAGCCTGCTGAATTTGCCCGTCCATGCCAGGTTGCCTGAGTTAGTTTTGTGTCTCACAAGCTTTATATTTCTCCTAAAAGCCCTGGTTCCCGGAATCCAACCATTACAGCTGAACCTCAGCTTGCTTTGCTTTTCGATTAAGGAGGTTTCTAGACCTGACTCCATCTCAAAATGTGACCTCAGGGCACCTCAGAGGCTCCGAAAATCTGTTCCTGGACGATGCATAAAAAGAGCTCATGAACTTTGAGGTCCTGTCCATATGTGGGGAAGGGAGGGCTCACGATGCCGTTTGCATCCACCTTTTGGTATTGATTTGCCACGAGAGGAGCTTCATCACAGCCAGCCAGGCTGGATGGGCCCAACTCATTGCATATGCAAAGGCTTCAGTTTTAAACTGGAGTAGGAAAAGAACCAAAAAGTGCAGAAAAAGGCAGAAATATTTGGGTTCCTGTGGGTTTCCGATGGTTTCCATATCTCCCATGCAATCATGAAGGTCAAGGAATAACACCGTGGTGCACACAGAGACGAAGGGATGAGATCCACTCCATCACTCATGGTGCTTTCCTGGGGAAACTGAGGCACGGAAGGATTTGGCTGTACTGGAAGTCTGCAGCACAGCTGGTGGCTGGATGTAACCTGCCAAGTGCACTCTTCCTACAGGTTTTTCATCCTAACAGGCAAGAAAAAAATTGCCTGCAGCATGGGCGTTTCTCAGGACTGGCCTGCAGCCAGTCAATAGAGCTGGAAAGCCAGTGCATGGCATGGGGACATGTCTCCAGGCCCCCTTTCACCCCTCTCCTTCTCTTCTCAAAGTCCTGGGATTTTCTGTCTCCATCCTGTATTATCTGGGCTGGAAAAGGGATGTGAAAGCAGCGCTGGGCTGGATTCTCCATCCACAGCATTCCCAGAAATTGGTAGTTCCTTCTCGTTTTTTCCCTCCTTTACCTTGCAATCCATAGCAGGGGTAGCACAACGTGTTTCCAGAGAAGAAACCACTTGAACTTGTTCACCAGACCGAGGAAAAACCATCCAGGGGAGCTCTTGTTTGTCACTCATGTTCAGATATGGCTCAACACAAAGCAGCCACCCAGCATGGCTCAGCCGCGCCGCGCCGCCGCGTTCCCATCCCCAGCATCCAGGAGCTTTTCCTCTTTTAAAACCAAAGAAAAATGGAGCAGCTCCAGCTTGGAGCCAAAGCCCAGGGAGAAAAAAAACCCCACTGCTAATAAGCTGCGTGCCGAGCATCTCCCTCCTCACCCCTTCGCCCGCACGTCTCCATCCCAGGGAGCCAGCTGCGGCGTGTAGGAGAAAACGACCCTGTCACGGCTGTCTGCGCTGTGTTATTGTTAGTGTTACGTTACAAATCCCCTTTCCATGCGGAGGTCCCGGGGGGGTCATAAACGGGGGGGAGGTCAGGACCCTGCCAATAAACAGGACCCCCAGCCCCACCGTGGCCTCCCCGCAGTGGCCGGGGCGATGCAGATGGGATTTACCCAGTTGTTTGCAGACTTGGCCCATCAGATCCTGGCTCCAAGATGATCATCATCCCTTTCCATCCAGCCAGCACACATAAATCCCCTTGGAAATACAGCACAGCAGTGGGGTGAAGTGGCCAGTGTTGCTTACAACCTCTTGCAGCTCCATCCCTAACTGCCTTGTGGACATGAGGCTTTTAAGACTATAAAGAGGAATTGGGGTTTTTTTCCCCCATAATTAGTTCGTGTGTTTGGCTGATGTTGTCTGGTGGCAGCCTTCAGCCAAGTTGTTTTCCAGTGCGGATTCCCTGCCTGGCTCGGTGGCTGTTTGCAGGCACGTAGTGCAAAAATATCTTGAAATAAATTCAGGTGTGGATGGGAAGCCAAGGCTGATGCTCTGGGTTGGCTCCGTAGGCACAGTACAGGGAAGCTTTGCAAAGGCTTTTTGGCATCTGATGATGCAAAGAGGATTTTGGAAAGCATCCTGGTGGGAGCCAGGCTCCTACTCTGCTGCAGTATTTGTGATCCTGAGCAGTGGCAGAAAAAGGGTTAACGCAAGATCCCACAGGAGAAGATCCCATTCGATCCCATGATCCCATTAGGAAGGCACACAGCAGCCCTGGGGGAAAAAATATCAGGAGCATCTTAGCCTCTTCTCACCATCTTCCCCTGCACTGGACCACGCCACTGAGGATGTTTCTTATTAATCGAGGGTGTTTCTTATGGAAGTGTGGATTTATTTTACTGCACAGTGTGGGAAAAGACTGGAGAAACAAAAATCACCCAAGTGAGGACCAAAACTCAAGCTCTCCTGCTTGCATCCCCTTTTCCCACAGTCTTCTCCAGCACCCATGGTTTGGGATGACAACCCTGGCTGGATATTTGCTGAAGAGGGGGAGGATAAAGAAAAAAAAGGGACGTATCCACCACGAGGACAGAAATAAAACCCTGCAATAAATCACAGATATTATGAAGGCCATATAGTTCAAAGCATTGAGGTTTCTGGATGACTTAGGAGCTTGAACCTCACTCAGATGGGGTTGACTGAACCCGTGCTCCACAGGCAATGAAGGTCCTGTAAAAAATCCTGCCCACGGCTGCTGTGGGAGGGTTTCAGGGGTGGAAGCGGTGGTTCATTGCCCAAGTCCAAGCGACTTTCGGTGATGCCTCAGAAAACCCCACACCCAAAGAGCAGTTTGCTGCCCACGGACTGAAAGACGGTCCTCTCGTGCTTGACTCACACCCGGGCCCAGCCGCCCCAAAACCACCTTGCAGGTAGTTGGCTAATAGCAAAAATAAAAAAGAAAAAAGAGAAAAAAAGAAGATCTTAGCTGGATGAAGGTGCTCAGCTCAAGCTGGCGATGGAGCATCTGGGACTGCTCTCAACTCCAGCATCACAGCAAAGCTTTCATAGCCAAAATCTGGTTAAAACCAACATTTCTGCCATTGCAAACTGAGACTTTTCAGAAGGGCTTGTAAATCCTCATCTTGAGAAGCCAAGAAGGGACCCACATTTCCTAACATATTGGGCCATATTGCCAGTGATGCTCAGCAGCAGAGGAAGCCTTTGGGTTGGATGCTCTCCATGCAAGGAGACACGTCGGTTGTTTTAAATATCTCTTTGATATTGCATCTCTCCCCAAAGCAAATGCTGTAGATGCAGCACAGAGATTTCTACGAGTCCTCTTGTGCTGAGATCCTGCGTGTTACCATGTACACCCAAAAAACCCAAGGCAAACAGCACGGTGACTCAAAGGGATGTGTGATATCGGTTTCAGGTAGATGTGAAAAGAGCTCCCCGTCTCATTTCTGCTTGCGGGTCAGGTTGGTAACAGCTCCTTTTTTAAAGGCAGGAGGGTTTTGGTTTGTTTTTTTGGGTTTTTTAAATTTTTTTGTGTTGTCTTTTGGTTTGTTTTGCAGATGCTTTGCCTAGAGGCTGAGCGAAGCACTGGCGATCAAGATAAAGGGCAGAATAGCAACGGAGGACCCTGTGCTAGGCAAAGCAAAATAAATAGGTGCCGAGAGCAAAGAACCACAAGAGTCAACGCTGGGGTGGTGGTTGGGTTGGTTGTCCTGCTCTGGGTCTTGAGCAGTCATACGGTGGAGAAACCTGGGGGATGATTCAGCTGGAGCCGAAAATGGCTTTATGGGCTTCAAGTCCTTCCTCCAGACTACATTTGCAAACAGAGATGGAGCATCTACCCCATAAAAACTTGCAGATCAATGCAAATTTATTGAAAGAAGTTGAGGTCGGAGAGGAAAACGCAAGAGTTCCAGGCCCAGATGCTGCAATAAGCTTTATTTCGGGAGATTTTTGACCCATTTGCAGATCAAAGCCTCTAATTGCATCGGTTTTCACAGGAGGATGACAAAGTCATGATGCGCTTTGCGAGGGTGACAAAAAAACCAACAAACCTTGTTTGTAGAAATAGGGAAACTGAGGCACGGCACGGGGACATGGCTTGCTTGCACAGGTGGGATAAAGCAGAGCCAGCTGCAATATTTCACATTTATTGGAGGATTTTGGAGGTCGTTGTTATGGGTTTGGTGGAGTAAATGAGGAGCTGGTCATAAACCAGTAAGAAAATAGCCTTGCGTCCAGGGAAATTTTGACTGACAATGAGTCAGGGGAGGAAACTGTGCTGAAAAGGTCAAGTTCATCTCCAAAAATGCAAACTGTCATCTATTTTGATGAAGTCCCCCCTTTCTGAAGGCAGCTGATGTTCTCCCATGGAAAGTGGTATTTTACCCGTTAAAAAGTGAAGCCGCCTTGCCTGTTCAAGTGTCCCAATAAGGGTTGAATAAATAAATAATAAAGAATACATTCAATAAAGTACATGTATAGGCATCCTCACCAAGTCCCTGTCCCCTCGGTCAAACAGTGCCCAGGAGCACCAGCAACTTCAGACAAAAATAAACTCTCCCCCCTTCCTCCCCATTCACTTCTCCCAACCCAGGCTTTTCTTTAGAAACCAGAAACCTCCAGGATCAGAAATATTCAAAGTTTCCAGGTTGATTTTTTTTTATGGGAAAGTTGGAAAGAAAGCGTCCAACCCCAGTGACAATTTACATTTAGTAAAATCCCGATTTTCCATGGATACATTCATTTTTTTTGATCAGCCACAAAGCCTTCCTCTCCATGAGAAAATACTTTCAAGGCCTCAGAAGAAAGGAGCAATTTGGGCTTGATTCAACCCAAATACCAATAAAAAAGCAAAGAGCCTCCACCTTTCTCTCCCTGTTTTGCCGGAAAAGGCTGGAGCATCCTGGGGACCGAGGACTTCGTCTTCATCCTCTCTTTGGCTGTCTTGACATTGAAAAGCGGTTTATTAACGGAGCCTGCTGTAATTATATCCCCTCCTCATGCTACTGGAACCTTCAACAGTCTCTAAATGAACAGGGTTAGCTCGTTTGATCCCCATTTTCCCTCCGGCTCCATCCCCCCCCAGCCCCAAATTTCCTCTTCCCCACCTCGTAAAAGGATTTTCTCCCCAAGAAATGCAGCTACAATTTTACTGATGGGGTCAGGACCTTTCTTTTTTTCTTTTTTTTTTTTTTTTAATCCATTTTATTGTCCCCCGGGGAGTGAGGCTTTCCATCTGGGGAGACGTGTAATGCAATCCAAAAATAACAGCGGGGCCGGAGAGATGGAAAAAGGGAGATCGACAGTAAAAACCCTGTGCCAAAACACCCATCCTAACGTGCAGGCCCAGCTTTGCACACCTTTGGGAGGAAGATTTATATATATGTTGGTGTATTTATCCCAAAGGCACTGTTCCTGAGTGTTATATACTTAAAGAAACCCTCAGTTATTAAAAAGTGGAGCGGGTGAGGATGGGAGCATCCTAAACCGGCTTTGCCCCCAGTGAGATCTTGGCAACATCTGGGTTTGGGTTATTCCCCCCAAAAAAAGCTGTGCTTCGGGGGGATGCTGGGCCAGATGCACACCCCTATGGATTCACCCTGGTGAAAGGGAACCTGAGCTGGGCAGCATTTTCCTTGTAAAAAAAGGGGGGGACATGACCCAAAAGCTCTTTTTTGCTTTTATTTTACCTTGTGCCCAACCCCTCAGAGCCTGAGCCGTGCCCGGATGCGCAGGCAGATGCTGCTAATTCACCTGATAATGCTGAACCCAGGTAAATGCTACTGTACCCTGGCACAAGGCGAATTATATGTGCTTAAAATTGCCCTTTTTCTTTTTTTTTTTTTTTTTGTCAACTTTTATTAAACCTCCTGTGCTTCTTGCTGCAGCTCAGAGCCCAGCAGGTACCCCAGGCTCCACGTAGGCATAAACCCCCAGCGGGACCGTACCCCAAACCCTGCCATGGAGGAGCTGCAGGCTACCAGGGCCACCCACACACTCATCTCTGGAGCACTGACTCAGCCCGCGATGCCAGCCGGTAGCAAAGCGAAAACGCTTTTCCTCCAAAGGAAAGTGGGTGCGTTGGCAAATCCACCCTCCCCCTCCAGCTCATCCTTCGCAGCATCCCCTCTCCCTTATCTTCGCTTTCCATTTTGCTCATCCACGGCTCGACGCAGCCTCCCCCCTCCCCACCCACCTGCCCTCTCCTCCAGAAAAGAGAAAAACCTATAAAAAGAAGAGTGCCCTTTGGCATTGCCGCATCCTTCTTGCCGCCTCTCCCTCCTGCCCGCTCATCCTCTGGTCTGCACAGCCCCAGCCATAGTAATCATTAATATTAGTGTTATTATCCCCCATAACGGAATTAAGGAGAGGAGGGCAGCCCTCCATCCTCTGTTATTTTCAACGTGCACCCAAACCAGCACCCAAACCTTGTGAACCCCATCAGGATGCAGGCATGAAGCCCCCGGGGGCTCTCAGAGTGGCACTGTCGGACTGGTGTGTATTTGAAAACCAGTAAAAAGGGCCAGCTGGGGCTCAGGGTGGGGGGTTGAAGGATGCTGAATTTCAGGTTCCTTACACAGAGCCCTTCAGACCAGTCCACCAGGGTGCACACACTAAATGGCACCAGAAAACCACATTTTCACCCCCAACCCACTCAAATCAGTCAACTCTGCAGCTTAGATATCTCCCCCAAACAACCCAACCTTGATTTTGGGAAGGTTGCCCAGCCTGGGGGTACCGTCCCACCCCATCCCCATCCCCATCCCCATCCCCATCCCCATCCCCATCCCCATCCCCATCTCCATCCCCGTCTCCATCCCCATCTCCATCCCCATCCCCATCCCCATCTCCATCCCCATCTCCATCCCCATCCCCATCCCCATCCCCATCTCCATCTCCATTCCCATCCGCATCCCCATCCCCATCTCCATCCCCATCCCCATCCCCATCCCCATCCCCAGCCCCAGCCCCATCTCCATCCCCATCCCCATCCCCATCTCCATCCCCATCCCAATCCCCATCCCCATCCCCATCCCCATCCCCATCCCACCCATCCCATCCCCATCCCCATCCCATCCCATCCCCATCTCCATCCCCTCCCCATCCCCATCTCCATCCCCACCTCCATCCCCATCCCCATCTCCATCCCCATCCCCATCCCCATCTCCATCCCCATCCCCATCCCATCCCCTGCATCTTCGCTCCAACCCACCCCATGGCCTGATCTTATCTGTGCAAAGCTGTGCCCCAGCCTGAACAGGCGTTAGGCGATGCCTCGAGCCCTTTGCAACCCTCACGCGAGGGGAAAACGGGGGCTTTTCACCCCACAGAAGCTGCCGGGCTGCTGAGGACTGACGCACCTCGTGCCACGCGCCGCCCAGCCCCAGCCCCTTCACATCAGAAAGGGATGGGAGAGACATTTTTAGGCTCCTAATTCAACATGGCATGGGAGATTTTTCTAAAAGCCACTCCGAGCGTAGGCTATGGGGCTCCACAAGCGTTATCCCCCCTGCATACCCATAAAAATGCTCCCTGTATCCTTTTTTTTAAATTCCTGACCTGTCTGTCCCTGGAGATGCCAGAAGGGGGGATGTCTGGGGAGCAGACGGCAAAAGTCCACCCCAAAACCTTTCACAGCCCACACTAAAAATGCTGCCTGTGCCTGCTGCAACCCCTGGAAACAGCTATTTCTGGCAAGAAAAAAAAAAAAAATCACAGCCTTAATGGACAAAGCTATAGCAGCATAAATACCAGTTGGGGGACTAAATGTAAAGGCAGAACTGTAAAGCTGTGTGTTTCCTTTGAAAAAACTGGGGTAGGATGTGACAGACAGGGTGGCTTTGGGGATTATTTTATTATCTAGTGTTTACTTAGTAAACAAACCTCAAATATACAAGGAGGATGCTTCTCAAGCCGCCTTTTCCCATTCTCCCCTTTGTTAAAATGGTCGCAGCTCCTGGGCAGGAAATAAAATTCAAGTATTTTTTTCCCTTTGCAACCAAAATAAACAAATTCAATTTTTTTTTTCCCTTTGCAACCAAAATAAACATCAATTTATTTTAGGAGCATGGCTTGGAAAGGAACACGTAAGCTCTTCATAAACCCACTGGCCCTGTAAGCTCCCCAGGACCCCTGGAACATCATTTTCTTTTGAAATGGAAAGGGGGAAAAGTAAAGGTTAGAAAAAGAGCCCGGTCCCCACATAGCCCTGGGTCTCCTGCCGCTGCATCTCTCCTCCTTCAGCTTTTCGAAAGGTTTTTTTTCAGTTTTGCAATGAGTGTTTGCTCGCTGTTCGTTGGTGCAGAAGGTGCAGAAAGGTCTCAGCCGGTCGGATGCATAGGTGTGCTTTAAGAAAAGAAAAAAAAAAAGAACCTAAAGAACAAGGATTGGGGCTTTTTCTCCTCACTTAAGGAAAAATAATAAGCAAAATATGAAAATTGCTTCTTTTTTTGGGCAGGTTTTCACAGAATCCCAGCATGGCAGGGGTTGGAAGGGCCCTCGGGAGCTCCCCCAGTGCCACCCCCCTGCCCAAGCAGGCTCACCCAGAGCAGGGGGCACAGGACAGTGGCCAGGCAGGGGTTGAAGATCTCCAGAGAAGGAGACTCCACAGCCCCCCCGGGCAGCCTGGGCCAGGGCTCGGCCACCCTCACAGTCAACAAGTTCTTCCTCCCGTTCAACTGGAACCTCTTCTGCTTCAGGTTGTGCCCATGGCCCCTTGTCCTGGCGCTGGGGACCACTGGGAAGAGTCTGGCTCCATCCTCGTGACCCCCACCCTTGAGATATTTGTAGGTGGTGATGAGATCCCCTCTCAGCCTTGTCTTTTTTTTGGAGGCAGAGCTGACTCTCAGCACAGCCAACACCACTAGAGGGCCCAAAAACTGTTTCAAGGGATGCTGGTGCCTTCCTAGATGGGCTTTCCACAGCCACTGCCTTGAACATGGCAGGGCTGCTTGTGCATCCCCCAACCCCTCCAGAAAAAATTATCATTTTTTTCAAAAAAAAAAAGAGCTAAAATAAAAATGGTACCAGCAGTTATTTAGGTGGATTTTGCTACTGAGGCTCCCAGTCTCCTGCAACAGCCCCTCATGCATTTTAGGCTGTGTTTGCAATTGCCAGCACATTTCTCTGTATTTATAATCTCTGTTTTGGGTATATTTGCACCTGTATAAAGTCGTTCCATATCACTACAACTTGCATGGGTGTAATTCCCCTTCTCGGGGGTGGAATTCAGCTCCCGGGTGGAACAGCCCCACACTGACCCTCCTAGCGGCTAATGTCCGAGGGCTGCGGGACCCCATCGGCTCCAGGCAGCTGCGGCTCAAAATTGATAATTATTTCTCCTGGGGCTTTTAAACTGTTTTTCCACATTCCTCTATGAAGTGAAAGAGGGACCGGCTTGCCCTGGCATTATTCTGTTGTGGTATTTGGGTTTCAATTTATAAAATATAGAGGCAAAGACCCCAGAGGAGCGGACTTGGGGGTATTTTGGCTCCCGCAATAAGGACCAGAAGGGACATTTCCGAAGTGGGGGTGCCGGCAGATGTTATCCCCAGCCATTTCCAAGCTGTCATTGCTAATCGATATCTGCACCTCCAGCATCTTCTGCCCCCTCCCAAATTAACCCTGTCGTTTTAACCAATTCCCAGGGTGGGGGGGAGAGGCATTTAAGAGCAAGCAGCACCTCCTCGGGGACACCATTAAGGAGGAGAAATGGGAAATGCAGTGATGAGGGGAGAGCTGGCAGAGCAGGGGAGCAAAGAGGGATTTCTCTGACTTAGAGAAGGCGATCTGGCTGTGCTGCTCCGAGTGCAGCCCCGTAGAGATGCAGGTGTGGGTTACAAGGTCCAGCCCTGCTCCCCAGTTGTTTAGGCTGGACATTAGGAAAAATTTTTTCACCTAAAGGGTTGTCAGGCACTGGAAGGGGCTGCCCAGGGCAGGGGTCGAGTCCCCAGCCCTGGGGGGATTTAACAGCTGGGCAGAGGTGGTGCTGAGGGCCAGGGTTTGGGGGTGGGATGGTAGGGGTAGGGGAACGGTTGGGCTTGATGATCTTAAAGGGCTTTTCCAACCTAAACCATTCCATAATTCTATGAGTCTGCAGTCTGGGGGTGAAGCAGAGCTTCCAGTAAGGTGCTATCCTCGTGCAGGAGGTCGCTAGAAATGGGTTTTGGCTCCCAGAAACCTGCCAGCTCTCCACACGAGGATGCTCTTGCAGATGAACTCAGAGCTGAGCAGCCAAGGCGCAAAGTCGAGAGACCAGCGCAATCACCCCAGCCCAGCTTCTGACCTAAATGAGGGGATTTTCAGGGCCAAATTCACTGAGCTCTCTGTGCTGCTAGCAGCGATGCTCAAACACTTTCATACACAGGGTTAGCAAGCCCTTTCAGGCAGGAGTACAAGTCCCAGGGGAGATTTTGATGCCCAGCGTGCCCCTCTGAAGGGCCAGAATGGAAAATCAATGTACACGAAGGTATTTGAACCACGGGATGCTGCCCGAAGGCAGAGCAGCTTCCTGAGCATCCCCGCACCAGGGGACCACGCCACGTCTGGGGCGCAGGAAGGGGCCAGGCTCCCCTCCAGCACCATCACGATGCTCTCGCCGGTGGTCACGAGCGGCCAAGATGTTTCCTGCAATTCTTGCCGGCCCTGACCTGGCTTTCATTATCGAGTGAGGTCCTGCTGCTCAGCACCCGCAGCAGCCGGCTATCGCTGACCTTCCCAGCTGAAGCTGAGCCGGGCTGCAGCATCCCCCTCTATCCCAGTTTATCTGTCCGTGGGTCTCGCTTCCTTTGACGTCTTTAGATTAGCATGGAGCAGAGGTGGCTTCGTGAGGGGGATTATACAGCTGGGGAGCATCGCAGCCTCTTGTGTCCTCGGGAATTGTGGCAACATGCACAGATAACCCCATGAGATGCTGGAGCAGGGTGGGAAAGCCTGCCTGCCTCCAGCCAGCTCTGGAAGAGCAACCTAAGCTGCCCACATCATTCATGAGCAGCTCCCTCACTATCAAACACCTCTAAAATTGCATTGGGGTGAGGCCCTGGCCAGATTTCAGGTGTCCTTGCAAAGTCCTGCAAGCCTTGGTGTGGAGCCAGAGGTGTGACCCCTCCTCTCCAGGCTGTTGGGATGTTCAGCATGAAACCATGGTGGTATCTTAAATTGCCCTGTCCAACATCAGCCAGGTGCTGCCACCCCTGCCACGGCAAACCAGCATCCACAGAGGTACATGCACCCCTTTTTGGGGAGTGGAAACCCCAGAGTGGGCAACAGGGAGCTCCAATTGCCAAACCAGAAACCCCAGAATCCAGCCCACACCAAACTACCCAACCCTGCAAAGAAACCAGCACAGCTCCCTGGTGGGGGGGGGTCTGTGTGGCTTGGGGAACAGCCAACACCCCACAACACCCACCACCCCACAGAGGCCGATTGCACCCCCCAAGCCCCTGGGAGCAGAGCCGCATCGCAGCGTCACCACCCAGCATGGCGGCCTTGGCCCCACGGTGCGAGCAGCTCGTCCTCGCCAGCCTTTTCCATCCTCCCCCCACCCTATTGTTCGCCGGAGCCCGGCCCTGACCCCGGGTATTTATAACCCCCCTTTCCGGCGCAGCATTGTGTGCTGGCAGCCCCGGCGCGCACCCTGTGTCCTGGATGAGCCAGGGCTCGACTCCTCGTTTCCTCGCTTTCCTGTTTACGGAGCTCGGGAGGAGCCAGTCCCGGCCACTCCTCAGAGGTCTCTATAAAATCCTATTTATTCTTCCAGCAGAGAGAGGGACGGCGGCTTGGGATGGGTCCGGCGAATCCATAAGGCCCCTGAAATTTGGGAAAAAAGACGGATTGAGCCGGGATGCACTGTCAGACATCCTATTGCTATTGCAAAGGGTCATGCATGCCACCAGCTTGCAAACCCTGACAGTCCCAAGACCATTCACCCCTTGCAGAGGAAAAATGGGTGCTGCCAGTGGGACAGCAGCTCCCACGTTGTTTGTCCGTCAGTCGGATTGAACCCTCTCTGCATTCATCGCTTCCCCCAGGACAGGCGTGCTTTGCACCAAAAGCTAGGCTATCCCAAGCCCTTTTACCTCCCTGAAATGCTGTGTAACCCCAAAACAAGATCCAGGCTCAGATTTGGGCCCCAAACAGGCTTTTTCTTCTCTCTGAGAGCAGGTAGAAGGTTGTAGCCCAGTGATCCATGGCCATGGCAATGCCTTCATGCGGGCAAGGTATGTGTGCTGTGTTAGGAAAGGGAAAAAAAAAAACAAACATCTATATTCTGCCCTGGAATCACGTGCAAAACAGTTTAATACAGCAAAAGAGACCTTTTGCCCAAAAACCTTTTATTGTTTGGGGAGGTAAATTAACAACGCTGGCAAAGGACCTTCGCTGGGGCGCGGGTGTTGCCGAGAGCTCGCAGGCATTTCCCCCGCTGCCAGTGACCTCTGCGACGGAGCTGGGCCAAAACAGGACAGGGTTTGGGCTTCTCTCTGCTGCGGGGAGACATTTCAGGCTGCAAAAAATAACTTGATGCTTAATGAGAAATGGGGCGTCAAGAAAACGTGAGCGCTTGACCCCAATCTCCATCGCTTTTGCTTGGGTGGGTGAGTGTGAGGGTTCCCCAGCTATCATGAAATCATGGAATGGTTTAGGTTGGAAAAGCCCTTTAAGATAACCAAGCCCAAGTGGGGACTCGACCCCTTCCCTGGGCAGCCCCTTCCAGTGCCTGACAGCCCTTGGGGGAAGAAATGTCTATCACCATGATGCTGCCCCAGCAGAGAGCTGAGCCATAGGGAAAAGGCATTTTGCTCGTGCCAGCAAGAGGGTAAAATTGCAAAAAGGAGGAAAACCAGCCCTTGGGTTTGCTCTGAATAAGTTGTGATCAGCAGGTGGGGCAGAAGGGTAGCTCATTCCCACCATCGTCCTCTCTGTCCTGCGCAGGGGGATGATTTATCCCCGTATTTTCCACTTTTTTTTTTTTTTGCCGAAACAGAGATTTTGCTAACGTAAAATTCACCCACCGGCCCAAACTCTCATCCAACATCCTCACTAGCGCAGTTCCCTCCCGCCGCCCAAAACCCCCCACTGCAGTCCCAGCAGCAGGAATTAAACAAAGCCAAACAATAACCCTCCCAACGTTAATCTAACCCTTGCAAAAGCTGGGTGGAGCGAGCGCGCCAGGAAACCCCCATTCAAAGCCATTCATTAGTCAAACGCTGTATAAATAATTATCTTTGCTGCCGGTTCCCCAGCCCTCAACCTCTGGGTCCAGGTGGGGACGTCAATCCCTGCGTCTACTCATCGCCGGAGGAACACGAGTCGGTTTTTTCCCCCCTCCGACGTGCAAACAGTGGCGTGCGAACAATAGCCTTGCGTCAGCCCCCGGTCCCACTACCGTGGCTCATGAAGCTCCAATATTTGTGATTTTCTTTTTTTTCCCGGTCCTGACCCACCGATGGAGAATTACCCCCTGAAATCCCACCTGGAGCCCCGGCTGGGCTGTCAGATGTGCAGAGCCCAAGGCTGTCACTTAGCACTTATTCTTTATCTGGCTATGACAGGCGAGGCAAATATATTTCCAGATGTTTCCTACCCCGGAGCCCAGCCCAAGGATTTTGGGTTTTTCAGTGCTGGGCTGCCTGTTTGGCCAGGTTGGCTGTGGGCTCATCTGCGGGAGGGAGCAGCCACCTGCAAACAATCTTTTTCACAAAAAAATAGAAAAACAGCCCCAAAAATATTCCATAGTGTTCCTATTAATCAATATTTAATATCAAAAGAAAATCTCACGTGCTGTCTTATTTATTAGGTCATTGATATCACTGTCTGGGGCAGGGGAGAGGGATGGGTAACAGGAATAATCCCCTGTAAGGGAGACCAAAGAAACGTCACCATGTCACGACGGTGCTCATCAGAGCTGGCATTTGCAAGGAAACCGGATTTCCTTTGCTGAGCATGGAAACACGATGGAAACCCAGCTGAAGGCTGACAGATGTGCTCCATAGGTTTCACCGATCGCTGGTAGGGAAGGGACCGAAGCCACTCCCGGTATGATTTTGGATGGTTTGGTTTTGGCAAAACTAGATGTCATGAGAAAAATTTAAAAAAACAGACTTTGGGTTTCCTTTTGAATTTTATTTTAATTCTAAACCAAAATACCGTATGCATTTTCCATGGGAAGCCCCCATCTGGATGTCACCATCTCCGAGGTGGAGCTGGCGAACCAGCTCCAAAGCATCCCACCCATGTCCTGGCAGGGGGAAGGTCCTGCTGCCAGCACAGGCTGAGGTTTCTCGGTGCGGTGACCTGATGCCGTCAGTGCAAAAGGAGCTTGGCCTTAGCACCGTCCATCCGTTTGCCAACCTAAATCCCATCCTACATCACTTTCATCCCCCTGAAACTCCTCCTGCAAATGAGCAGCAGTTGGGGAAGGAAAACGAATTCTTGCAAGCAGGGTGGTGCTTTCTGGTGAAAGAAATTGTGCATCAAGGACCGAAGGGTTGTGTGATATGGGAGTTTACTTCAGGGAGATGTGTGGTTTTTCAGGACAAAAAGAAAGGCTGGTGCTGGTGACCCACCTCAAACGAGCAGGGAAATTACAGCTGGTGTAGTTGAGATTGGAGATCCACCTTCCTCCTGGATGGTGGCCAGGATCCTTCCGAAAGAGCTGTGAGATGCTGCCATGGGTTTACACCAAGTACTTTCTCCCTGCATTCATTTTCCCTTTGGACTTCCCTGGTTGAGTCCCTACACAAGTCCCCAGCTGCATTGATGGTCCTGGTGCTATTGGTGAAGTCTCTGGAGATGCCCCCATCACTTTCCCTCATTTGGGGGAAAAATACAGTTCCTACCTAGATCTGAAGCCTACAGTCAGGGGAGATAAACTCAATTAATAAGGAGAAGCAGAGAGAGAGAGAACAGGGTCACGCATTGATGGTATAATTGAGAAAGCCCACAGGTCCTCCATGTCCAGAGGAGACCTCCCAAAGCCTTCGTGCTCTACGGGCCATCAAGTCCAGCTGGGTTCATACTGAACATCTAAAAAGATCTGAAATAAAGAGATTGGAAAGGAAAATCTCTTTTACTGCCTGGTTAGTGGTAGCTCCAGGAAGTGGAATTTCCCTTTATTTATATTCAGGTCATTAGAAAGAAACACTCAGAGCTGTGGGTTTCTTTATCTCTTGGTCATCTAGATGAAAGGGTGGATGAGCGCTCGGTGAGGTGCACACTCATGCTTGTTTGCTAAGGCTGGGATCCATCTTGCTCGGGGCAGGTCACCCTGCATTGAGACATCTCTGCAGGGCTAAAGCCCTGGATCCCCTGGGGATGTGGGTACATGGCTCCAAAATCAGTGCCCTGAAGCTACCGGAGCAGTTTCAAAGTGCTTTGCAACCACCGAGGCTGTTGGGTGGAGGTGGTCCTACATGCCACATCCTCACCACGCTGAGCAAGCAGGGTTTGGGCTACCTGGGCAGAAAACTGCTGGGGCACATGGGTTGCATTTTCCCCCAGCCTTTCCTGAGACGAAGAAGAAATAAATCTCAGCTCAGTGGCCTTAACACCAGTGGGGTTCAATTCCTCTTGGATCACCCAAAGCCCTTGGAGCTGCCGCATCTCCCAGGTCCATGGCGCTGCACATCCCAAGCCGGCGTGTGCTCAAAGCCACGTCGCAGCCTCCCACGCACTCCCCTCGCCTTGCTGCTGTGACTCAGGAAACCAGAGCCTCCCTGTTTGTAAACTCAGCAGCTTTTATCAGAGCCTGGGCCCCAGCACGGGGTGGCGGGGAGAGGACACAGGCTGCTTTGTTGTGCAGGCAGGCTGGAAGGAAGGAGATGGCATGAGACCTAAAAAGCGTCCCCAAGCCACAGCTGGATTCGTGGAGTCCACAAAATGCCACACTGCCCATGTAAACCCACCCATTTTACAGATAGGGAAACTGAGGAAAGGTGTTACAAGGGAAATAGCGAGACTCCGTGACCTGAAAAACCTGTTTAATCTTCCAAATTTATTTTAGAAAGCCACCTTAATTCTGTGTATCTGGTCCACGCTGGTGGCTCTCACCAGGGACACGCTGGTTGGGGTGGGGTTTTTTCAGAATATAGGTAGGCTTTCAAAGCAATTTGGCTCATGCCTAACCACACCGCGCTCTTCTTCAGGCTGCTGAGATGCTGATGTCTTTGCGGTCTTCAAGCCGCGACATAGCAGAAAGCAAAGGTTTTGCGAGGTACATCTACCCGTCCCCATCCTCCCCCAGCCCTGGCCCCAAAATTTCTGCTACGTAAGGTCATGTATTTATGGTTAATATAACATTATAGATGCTTAGGATAGGGCTGGAGCCCTCTCAAGGGTGGCTTTTCTTCTGCAGCGAAGAGAAGGCTTCAGCACAGGCATGGCAAGAAATGCCAGAAAAAATCCCAAACCTGGAGAACCCACGGCAGATGCTTTGGGATGGCTCCATGGAGCATTTCCAGGATCAGCTCCCCCGGCGATCCAAAGTTGTCTGGAGGGTGACTTATTTTACCCACAGTAGGGGAAGAGGTATCGTTTATAGGATGGGGTTTCCTTCCCATAAAGAGAGCCTGGGCACAGCTCAAGCCCAGGATGAAGCTCCGGGGTAAACACAAACATTGCAGGGATTCAGCGGGAAAAGGGGATTTAGAGAAATCAAATGGGATATAGAGGAGTGGGGGAGCTCTGGGCACATGGGATGAGGACAAACAGGGGATATGAGCAGCGAAGGTAGGGAAGAAGCCAACGATGGGGATCTGTGGGAACACTGTGGATGTTTAGAAGCTGGAAAATCAGTAGATATGTCAAATCAAACACCCACCCTTTTTTTTTTCCCCCACTCCAAAGTGGAGGTGGCTGCAGCTCCCTGAGCCCAGGATGGGGGAAGGAAGAGCAAGGAGGGTTGGAGGGGGGCAAATGGTTCATGATGCTGGCTGGCATGGGATGGGGAGGCTTTGCACAGGTGTTCAGCCCTGCAAGGGGGGAATTTTGGAAGAAATTCACATTTTTTGGCCAAAAAGACGAAAAGTTCTTTTTTTTTCTTCTTAATTAACCATTACCTCTGGTGGGGAAGGAACCAAGTCCCCTGAAAATTTACGAGACTTCAATGAAAACCAGATCCCTGCCCCTCCTCAGACTCACCAAACCCTCTTGCATCCCACCAGCCCTTCCAGAAACTTCCCCAAGCCCTGATCCCTTCTTCCTTTATTTCCTCCAGGATCATCCAGGCTATGAGGAATGGGGATCAGCAGCAGATTGTTTAGACAAGAGGATAAACACCGCTGCGAGGAGGAGACGTGCGTGGTACAGTGACGTCTCCCCGCTGTATGCACCCATGGGGATGTCGGCACGGGACCTTTGCGGGGTGGCTCTGGGCAGGTCAGCAAAAGCCTGGCTTAAGGCCATGGAAATCCAATAACCCCTCTAAAACCTGGCCTTGGAGATGTTTAGCTTAAAT
Source organism: Gorsachius magnificus (assembly GCA_034008185.1). Lineage (NCBI taxonomy): Eukaryota > Metazoa > Chordata > Aves > Pelecaniformes > Ardeidae > Gorsachius > Gorsachius magnificus. The sequence continues at coordinate 1,077,127 of CM067097.1, forward strand.
CCAGGTTACTTGGGGGCACACCCAAAGCTACGCATCGATGTCTTCACACCCAGTATCACTGCAATGCCACCAGGCATGGAGAAGCACCCTGCAGAGAGTGTGCCCCCATTCCTGCCTCAGTTTCCCCAGTGATTCAGTCAGGATTAATAATATTTCCATCCTGGCTCAGTGAATGCCTGCGTGGCACAAAGGATGTATATAATAAATACACTTTTTTAATGTCATTCTGGCATTTAACTTCTTAATTTTCATAGCAACGGAGCCAGCGGATGGGTGCCTCTGCACGGCAAGCCGTTAGAAATCCATTGCGAAACTCTTTGAGTGGGACAGGCATGGAGAGAAGGTTGTCTTGGTTTGGTTTCCAATGTTTTCTTTTGTTTTCCAGTGCACTTCAAAGCTTTAGTGAATATAATCAGGTCCCTAAGATTTTTGGCTGGTGGTGTTAATCCCTTTCCATCCGCCTGTTGAGCAGAAAAGGGGGTAGAAGGAGCGTGGATCTGCCAAGCCTCACCTGCAGCTGGGAGACCTGACCTGCCAACATTGCCACACCATTAATAACAGCAAAATGTGCTTTGGAAAAAGAAGAAATTCCAGAGAAATTCAGGAGGAAAGCAGAATAATGCAATGCCCTGAGATGCCCCACAGGTTGGAGAGAGCGGGGCTAAAGCCTCGATAGGTTCCCCATTGCCTGCAGCCCTTGGGGCAGGACCACGTGCCTCTCCAGGATCTGTATAGGCATAGCCCAGACATAAAGAATCGGTTAATTTGGGAACTACGGGCTAAATTTCCTCCACAGGTCGGTTCAGATTGTCTCACCAGTGCGTTGTATCCTCTAAAGCTTATAAATCTCTTAACTCAGGACTGCTAAGCTAATTACAGCTGGTTACACTTCCAGCTAATAAAATATTTGTCATTTTTAAAGCGCGTGGGAGTTTTTCTTCAGCTTAACCAAATCACCCTGACAATCCCTTCAGCTAAAGAGATTCCCAGCAGCCTTTTTGCCAGAGGTAGGAAAAACCTGATGACGTGGGATGATAAAAAGGTGCATTCCTGCAGTTTTCCTGGCTGGAGCATAACGCGGTGGATGGAAGTGAGGCGCGGCCACATGACTCCAGCATCGCTCCCATCAATAATCCAGCGGTGTGCAGCAGCAGGGATGGAGGTGGGAGGAAATTCTGGGTCTGAGCACGCAGACACCCCTTGGACACTTAGCTTGGAAGGGTTTCATCATTTTGGCTTCATCCTTAAGCCAAGTCTTGCTGAGCCTGGGAGGATTCAAGTTCACCTGGCCATTTTTTTGGGTACTTGTTCATCTGCTATGCTTGAGATGTTTAATTCAGCAAAGGAAAAATAAGCCTTTTGAATGATTTTCTGCATCTAAAGACATTTGGTTGGGGTTTTTTTTTCCCCTTCTATCTTCTCTTATTTTTTAATGGACTTAATAAAAAAAGGAAATGCATTAGCCAAGTCCAACCCATGTGTTTTTAATAACTCAATTTAATTAACATCTCCCAAACTGTCTTATTAAAACTAAATTAAATCCTTATTTGAGATGTTTAATAGATCACACAGACTTTGTGCAGAGACAACGGCAGCTGTGGGAGTGCCAGAAAAAGGAGCTGAGATTTTCCTTGTTCACCTTTGCAGGGGCCAGACCTCTTCTCCCCCCATTTCCAGGCCACAATCTGGGTCTCCTGTCCAGATAAATCATCACTAATTCCCTGGGGCGGGAGAGAGCCAGGGGGTAGGAATGGGCAGTAGCTCCCCAGCTCCATCGTCTATCCTGGAAGGCAACAAAAATTGGCGACACAGCAAATGATGTAGAGTACACAACCCTTTCCACGGTGTTTTCAATTTACCTAAACCACATTTTTGTAAGATTACGTTTTGACTTAAAAAACCAAGGATGCTCAGGTTAAATAAGAATTATCCTAAAATTTGCACTGGTTATGATACACACTCTATGGAAAAGGAGTTTGGCTTTGGGGTTTGCTGGAAATGAGTCATTTTTTTTTTAAGAGAAACAGGGAAGAGCAAGAAAATACCAATTTCTTTTGCAAATGTTTGCACTTAACAAGAAGTCAGCAGGAAGGTGCCAGCTGCGCTGCCCTCATCTTTTGTTGAGGAGCTGGTGCCTCCTCCTGGTACCTCCTCCTGGTGCCTCGTCCCCGCCATCTCGTCTTTCTGTGCCCTTTTCTGTTTACCTTCCTTTGCCTCCTTTCCACTTTCTGTGTTTTTTCACCTTCCCCCCTCACCTCGCCCAGCTTTGGTGGATGCTGCACACCACAAAATGTCTGGGCAAGTGCTTCTGATCATGCTTTTCCCACCAGGACCTCCAAAGCCAGAGAGCCAACAAAGACAGCATCTGCTTTCCGTCACATCTGCCAGGCAGGGCTTAGATCTCCTCCAGTTTAAGACATGTCAGTGCATTAAATATATCTAACCAGATTAAAACCATGTTCAAACAACGCTCGCTCGTGGCCGCCATGGCCCAGCCGGTTGGAGTTCAAAGGAGCTTGTTGGGGGCGATGGCCTGAGATTGCACAGCCCAAAGCTGTTGGCGAGGATGCCTTGGACCTCTTGGATGGAGGGACAGGACTGAAACTGCTCTCTGGAGTTTTTAGTCGGCATCTGCTGGCTCATGTCGACCACGGAGGTGATGTCAAACACATGGCTGAGCTCGTCCCCTGTGCTCTGGGTGGATGGGTTTTGTAGCAAGGTTGAGCTGCTGCTTTCACCGCAGGAACGCAGAGCTGCCCCGCTTGGACGGGGGCACCCATAATGGTGGGAATGGCCAGCCCCAGGAGATAATGTCAGTCTGGAAAACATCTCAACTAAATATGACAGACACTGTGCAAAACAGCAGATGCAAAGGCCACGGGACTTGGGGAGAGTCATGCAAGTGGGCTCAAATTCCTTAAATCCAGCTGGCCAGAAGGTCACCTCTGGGAGGGACTGGGCAGTCCCACTCCTTGGTGGGTTTACAAAGCCTGTTTCCCCAGGGCACACAGCAGCAGGGGAAATGAAATGTGTTTCATTTATTTGCAAGCCCAAAAGTTGCCCCATGTCCATCGACATCAACATTACGGGTCAGCCAAGAGCATGGGGCATGCAAGGGGGGCTGCCAAGGTGGGTCAGACACAGGACTCTAGCACTTGGGCAAAAAAAGCATTTAAAAAACATATTTAAACCACAGTAATCAGTTAAAACCCCATTGTTTCATCATTTTTCTTTAAGAGAGCCGGCAGCTGGTCATTTTGCAATTCTGTTGACAATGATTTTCCAACCTCATGTCCATTCCTGCTGACGTTCGTGGAGGTTTATCACCTGGAAATCTGCTCCAAATGTGTGTCGAGCAGCATTGTTTACTGAAGATTTTTAATCCTCCATTTACAGCTCCTCTGATGCAAAGCAACGCTGGAATCAGTAAAGGCATCCGCCAAAAAAAAAAAAAAACAAACCAAAAAAAAACCAAACCCCTTTGTAAACGGAAGGGGAAGGAGATTTGAATCATTGAGTGCTGGAAAACTTCTCTCATCTATTTGTTCCTGGGCCTGACATCTCCAAAAAAAAAAAAAACCCAACAACTTTCCAAACTCAGATAGGGGTCTGAAAAGGTTAATCCTGGCACAACTTTAACCCTCAGTCCTTCTGGAAGCCGTATCCCCATTGGAAAGCTTTATCTTTGCTTGGGTTCATTATCTTTGGTTGGGTTGGGGTGCCCCTGGGTGCTCTGCTACAGGGAAGGACGAGGCTTAGCCCCTGCGCCGTGTTTGCTCTGTAACTCCATTTAATGGTGGGAGATAACGATCGTGCAATAATTGCCTCCGAGCAGGGAAAGATAAATGCTTATGGTTTCTGTGCCATCACTTGTACAGCTCCAGCCTTGTGCCGACGCCGCATGGGGAAAAACTCCCTTTGCACTAAAAAGCATTAAAAAAGTTGACGGCAAACCATCGCTGGGCAACCTTCTTGCTTGACACCTTCCAGGGGCAGCCCATAGCTTCTCCTGACCAGGATTTTTGGGGTAATTTCTTCCTTGCCATGGGGTTGCAGTTTTAGGGAGGCGGGTTGAGATTTGTGGCGATGGCTTCGGCAAATGGTGGCATCTCGGCTGGGTTTGGCCCGAAGACCCTGAGTGTTTCCAGTGTTTCAAAGCTCTAGCTGGAAAGGCGATTTAGCAACTGAACTCTGCAGGTTTTGAAGCTGTTATTTTCTTTCTATGAAGCGCCCTTAGAGGCTCTGACTTTCCTGGTAATTCAGATTAATAGCTCTTTGGGAAAGCCGAGCACTACCCTTCCAGCATCCCAAAGGAGGCTGGCTGCCATCATTAAGGACAGTCTTGCAGAAATTCAGACAAAAGAGAGGAAAATGTAGAAATTATTTTCCACTCTTATTTTAAAAACCTTTCCCCTCTCCGCCACCTCGGCCTTGTTTCTCTGTTTCTTTTCCTCTCATGGAGCAGTTGGTTGTGAGCAGGGTTCACCTTTTCATTTTCAAATTGAACTCTTCTTTCAGAAGTAAAAATTTTCAATATTTAAAAAAAAAAAAAAAACCCAAAACATTTTTGGGAAAATGGCACCATTAAAAATATAAATCACTGTAATAAGTGAAAAATAACAGGAAAAAAACAGACTTATGGACGCCCACTTATTGACCCACTTCTGTGTGATGACAATAAGCAACCACCTTCCTAGGTTTTATTTTTGGGGGTTGTTTTTTTCTTCCTCAAGCTGCCTTCCTTCACCCCAAGGAGCCTTTTAATGGTGTGAGCCCCACAAAGTGCCTGTGGGATTGGGGTCCCCTTGCAGGGACCCCTGGAGCTTCTCCCTCTCCCCACATCAGTGCGATAACCTGAGCTTCCCAGGGCAAACATCAAAGCCATGGGGAGTCGGGGCTGGTGCACAGAAGCCAGGGGCTGGTTTCAAGGGTTTCAGGTGACGAAATCCCCCCAGCAAATCTCCAGTTTGAACCAGAGAGGTTAATGTGGCCGTTTATAGATGGGAGCAGAGATTAGACATGTTGAAAGGGGAGAGGAGGAGGAACCCAACGTTGCTTTTGATCCCTCTCCGCTGTTCCCCCAAAAGCCACCATGTGCCCAGCACCTGATAACTGCTATTTATAAACCTGGGGGAGGAGAACAGAGGCCATAAATCTTCTTGCTTTCCTTTTCTCTATGGATCGAGAGGAAAATTAAAACCACGTGCTTGCTTTCCCAGGGATGCCCTGTCCTCCTGGCCAAGCACAGAGGTGGCCGTGGGGACCTTCTTGTCCCGACCCGGTGATACCTGAGAAAGTCAGAAGGCAAAGTCCACGCACCGTCAAGGGTGATGTTACGCCCAGGTGAGACACAGCCATATAAAACCAGCGGGGAAGAAATTTTACTGACGTTTTGGTGGGGTTTCATGTAAAAAGCCCAAGGCTCCGGGGCCATAAACTTTGCTGCTGAACCTCCACCTCCGCGGACTGTATTCCCTCGAGTCATTACCAAAGCCATTTTATTGGAAAGCAGAAAGCTGATCGCTTTTGGTAGGGAGCCAAACCCTTAATTTTACCACAACGCTTCCGACAGGCTCATGGAAGCTGCAGGGGAGATTCTGTGATGTCTAATAAGGGGGTGAGCTTGTGCTGTAACCCAGCACCTCGATGCTCATGATAAATTGGATTGCTGGACCCAAAAATCTGGGTGGGAAGGCAGACAGCATGCTCATACAACATCAGGCTTAGCGATGCGCTGCACCGTGCTGGAGCGATGATGCCCCACTAGCACAGAGAGCGTTAGCTGATGGGGAAAGCTGCTTTCTTTGGGAGCAACGGGTCAAAGGCCAGTGCCACCAAATGTGACCCGCACGGATGACCTCACACGGGGGCGAGGAACACATCCAGACACCAAAACTCATTGCAGGGGTGTTGGAGGCAGCGACAGTGGGAGATGGGGAGGGAACGATGCTCCTGCTCTCCGTCCCCGCCGAGCGAGCTGGGGTGAAAGGGGAGATGTGCTGGGCAGAGCCAGTGACCCAAAAGGCCACGGAAGAAGTCGGACCAGATGTGAAACAGAAGCTCACAGTGTTGCCATGGCCAGCAGAAGCCTGCCCCAGAGGAAATGACCCCGCGTAAGATGCATTGTCACCGAAATTTCTGAACATGAGATGGCAGCTAACTGATTAGTACGGGCTGCCCAGGGGCAGCAGCTGCTAAAAATACCAGGAGGCAGCAAAACTGGCTCCTCCTGTCCTTGCAAAAACCATCGGGTGCCATCAGAAATTCACTGGGCAATGGAAACAGGACTTTCCCCCAGGTTTGGGGGTTTCTTCTCCCATTCCTCCCATCTTTTCCAGTTCCTCCCATCTTTTCCACCAGTGCTGTTCAGCTCTAGGCCTAAGATGGAGAGCCTGGGGATCTCTTCTGCCAAAAAAAAACCCCACAGAGAAGTGGTTTTCAATATAATTTTTAAGATGAGGAAACTGAGGCACGGAGCAGGGATGGGGTTTGCCCTCCCCTTCATATCCCAGGCCATTGCATGCCAGCTTTTATGCAATCCTGGCCAAAATACAAGCGGCTGCCCAGGTCCCCATGGACACGTGCGATGCCCTCCACCTGGAGCAATGCCACCCTCCGCTGTGCAGCCCAAAGCCATTTGCATCCCCTTTCTCTCTGCCAGAGGAAAAATAAATAAATCAAACCAACCAAGTCGCCAAAATTCCTCCTAAAAGCCCAAGTTCTCACGGCCAGCAGCGACCGGCCGGCAGCGAGGAGCCTCCCTGCAGTGCTTTCCTTGGAAAAACTTGGGTTTTTTTTTTATTTGGGTAGGATAATCAGAGCAAAAAAAGGGCTTATTTCAAAGCCACAAGTCCCACGGTGAAGAGTGACCTGTGCCAAGAGCCAGCCCTTCCAACATGGTTGCATACAGCGGCGAGCCTGCGAGAACCATGTTTTCAGGATGTAGTTGGGCATAAGATTGGGAAAAGGCAAAGGAAAAAAAGGTAAAATATTCTCCAGCACCGTCCAAGTGTTTCCTAAGCCTCCCAGCCTGGGCTGCGCGCGCAGGAAAGCAGCAATAATTCAGTAAATAGGAGTGGGATTTCAAGCATTGGGAAAAGCAGCGTCTGAAGTTTCCAGAAACGTCCCACAGCACCTGCATAATATTTTTTCTTGCTGCCTTCCCCCTAATTGCATCCATCTGGGACGGAGTATCTCTTTCAACGCCGCAGTGCGTGGGCAGGAACCGTCGGGTTTTTGCCCCATTTTTTTTCTCCCAGATCGCAGATAAACATGACCTCTTCCCTCGGCGAGTCTCTTAGATGCCACGATCATGCAAATATGCAATATTATTCTGACGGCGCTTTCAGTGGAGCCTTTAAGAAAGACTGTTTTATCAAATAGCTAATTTTCATTCTCTTCCCTTCATCTTTTTGGGAAATGGGGGAAGATGCTGAAGATAAAAAGGAAAGCGCAATCTCAGCTTTCCTTTTTCCCAGCAGCATCACTGGGGGATATGGGCGCTCGCTGCCAACCCCTGCACCTGAGTCCGTGCCTCAGCTTCCCTACTTATCTTGAGAAGATGCTAAAACTTCATGCCTAGGTGAGCTTTGCTAAAAAAAAAAACAACCCAGTGTTCAAAGCAGCATTTCCACGTGCCCTCCCCAGGCATGACGTTCCCTCCGTTGGACCAGCATCAAACCAGCAGGAATTTAAAGAGAAAGAGAAACCAGTCCCATTAGGCATGGAAACCTCTGCTCCAGGGATAACTCCTACAAGATGAGGCACCGGGGGAGGGTTCAAGATGTTTGGAGTTCAGCATCCCCCCAGGGATCAGCATGAGGCTGCAGCAGGGGCTGGGATTGTCATCACATTTTTAACATTTCTATAAAACATCCAAGTTTTTCATCTGGTGGGAAAATCTGCAGCGAGGGAGGATGCTTGTTTAGGGGGGTTGAGGTGGGGTGGTTTTTTTTTCCTGATTGCAATTTTGTTTGTGTGGACATCGAGCCCTGGATGCTCCAAAACCCCCCCAGTGACTCCAGATGCTTACGGACACCAACTTGAAAATAATCTTTTGGCTTTTTTTGATACCAACCAATAAAGTTGGGGAGAGATTTATCTCCCCATCAGGAGCCTCTATCAATTGCTTCCTAAATACTAGGGAGAGAAGATCATCTCACTGCCATTGTGGTGGAACCTCATTAAGTGTTTTGAGAGCCCATCTCTCCTAAGTGCTTGCACGGTCCCTGCGACTGCAATTAGTCTCTCCGTGATCTTTTGCTGAGCTCATCCCATATAACACAGCTGGAGAAAGGGGAAAGATCCAAACGTGGGATGCCAAAGGGATGGAAAAAGGTTGGCAGCAAGGATTTAGATGCGATCCCCTGGGTGACATCTCTGCTTCTCATGGCAAAATGGTTGGGATGGGATATTTTAATGGGGTGGGATGTTTTAACGGGATGGGATGTTTTAACGAGATGGGATATTTTAATGGGATGGGATGTTTTAACAGGATGGGATGTTTTAATGGGATGGGATGTTCTAACGTCAAGCGGTGGCACCTGAAATGGCAGTGGGGCTCATGGAGGATGGCAATGGGACTCATAGGATGGTGCGGCTCTGATGCCACCTCGAGACCCTCTGCTCCAGGGTGCCATGAAACTACTTCCCAACTGGATCATAGGAGGCTTTTCTCTGCCTCAAGGTCCTACCTGCTCCCCCCAGCCCAGCTCAACTTTGTGTAGGGAGTGGGAAGAGGCGGTCAGGGAGGTAGAGGAGGGAGGTAGAAGAGGGAGGAAGAGGAGGGAAGTTCAGGGCCAGCAGATTGCTGAGGTTTCTGCTGTTGTTGTTTCTATTTTTACTCCCTTTATGTTTTTCCAATTTCGAAATTCCACTTAAAAAAAAAAAAAAAAAAAAAGCCCTGCCTGGAATTTCTTTCATGCCCCGTTCTCAGCCTGCGTGCGTATTTCCCAACGCGTTGTCAAGGGTTGCATTGACTCAGCGGGGACAAGAGCCAGCTCTGGTTTCTATTACCAGTGATTAATGCCAGGGAACATGTTTAGACTCCCAGGGCTTACACGCTGCTCAGGGACTCAGGGAATTTTTGGTACCAGCTCTGGTAAAACCCTTCATTCCTACAGGGCAGCCGGGTTCACGTTACCGGCCGGCGTTTTGAAGTCGGCTCCCTGGGAGGGTGGGAGCAGGGCAGTGAGGCAGGGCACCCCAAGTCCCAGCCACTGCCAGGGTCCCCCCCGCTTGCCCTGATCTCTGCAGAGGATTTCTTTGTGCTCAGGTCCCGGTTTCTTCCATGGGAAACCCAGTGGTGCAGTCTGGGGAGGCATGGGAGTGAGCGGCGGTGAGATGTTTGCAGTAGCAATTGCGAAACAAAGCAGATCAAAGCAGTATTGCTCTCCCCCGTCCCATCGGCTGCCGATAAAAGTCCTGGGGACATCCAGAAATCTGCTTCCAGGACCAGCATCTTCCTCATGCCCAGCAATTTTCAGCTAACTTCAACCTCTTCCCTATCAAAAGGATCCCTGAATTCCATTTTACTTTATTCCTTATGGTTTTATTTGCTTTACTTAGTTCAACTTGGAAAGACCAGAGCTGGCTACTCCCAAATCCCAGATGATGAGGGGGCATTTTAGGAGGAACCAGGAAAGCTGGGAAGATCTTCAGCGCCATCAGATGAAAGCAACCCTGTCCAGTCCATGTGCACCAAGCTCGGGGTTAGGATCCCCCATGTTCCTGTGGTTGGGCTTCAGAGGTGAAGCCACATCTCCCCTGGGAGGGTTCAACCCCAATTCCCCTCTCCCAAAGGGACCATAGCAATCCCAGGCGTGCTTGTAAAGCTTTCCCCACGCTGGGTTAATTGGATTAGCCCCAGGAGGAAATGCCCAGGCTCCCCAAACTCCTTCAGCAACAGATGTTCAAAACCACCACATTAAAACATAAAGTTTCCTCTCCCAGGTAGCTTTAGCTGTCAGCGATGCAGAGGTGAAGTTTATCCTTTTGCTCTTGACGGTATAAATCCTTTCCTGGGCTTTGGGCCAAGGCAGCTGCTGTTGAGGGGCCGATAGATGCTCAGAGAGTTAAGTCCTGCTGCCCTCACACCAGCCAGCCTGGACCTACAGGGGGAAGACCCCCAAATGCCTTGAAACCTCATGGGGTTGTTCCCAGCTTCATGAAACAAGACTTCTTCCTGCCCAGAAAAGCAAGGTGGCCTCGGGAGTGCACAAATTCCTTGGGGTACATCAGTCGCATCGCCATGCACCAGCAAGACCTTGGCAGGTTGGTTGGGCCACCTCTCTCCACCCAGGCAAGTGGAGGTATCCAACCCTCTTGGTTGCCTCCCAAGCCTTTGATGGCCACCAAAAGCTCCAGCCGTTGCACTGGATTGCAGACCCTTTAGAAATCCCAATGACTGTGATTTTTTGCTGAATGTTTTCCATTTTCTCCTCCATCCCCTGCTCCTTCTGAAAGAATCCCCAGGACTGGGCTGTCTTTGGTGATAGAAATTTCCGCTGCCCAAAATATTGGCACAGAGCTGTTTACAGACCCGGGGGAGATACCAGCAACCAAATCATATCTGTCTTGCTTTCCTAGCCAACGTTTAACTGTTTTAGCTGTTTATCTCTCTGTGTACCAGTGATGGGTGACTTCTCTCTCACTTCAATCTTATCGATGTTGCATTATCGGCTCCATCTCAGAAGACGCCGCTCTTTATACCTGCCCATGATCAGCTATCTCTAAGCTTTTGAAGTCATTGGAGGGTTACAGTTCTCAGAGCAAGGTCAGGGCTTGCTTTTGCAGGCAGACAGGGCTACAAGATGTGGGAAGGATGGAAGAAAGAGCCCCTGTGCCATGCCGGGAAGGCTGCTTGGGTTTACTGACTCCAGTACCCAGGAGCCTTTGGGAGAGAAAGATGCCGGGAGTTTTTGGAGAGCTGGTCAAAACATGTTTTGATTTAATTTGGTTCCTCTCCACCCTCAGAAAATTGTTATTTTTCAGCTAAAAGTCAAACTCTACCCAGTTTCCTCCCACACAGTGAGTATTTCTGTGTAAGTCTGTGTTGATTCCTTCCCGTCTTTTCTAATGTCAATCCCAGAATTTCTATAGAAAGCAGACATCTTTTAAAAAACCTACTAATTTATCAGAAAAAACCCGTTCTTCACCTCGAAAATTGTCTTGAGGGATTATTGCCTTTTCCGGAATACAAACCATGCCCTTTTCAGGCTTTCCTTTCATTCAGCAATTCAAGCGACCAAGAAGCTGGCATAGCCATGGGGCCGCAGGGTAGATGTGTTGTACCTCCGAGCATCCGGCATGGAAGAGGAGAGCAAGGCGGGCTGTGTTGGCCCATTCAACTCTGCTTGAGGTCATGGTCCCTTGTGTTCATCCTCCATTCCTGGAAAGCAGACGGATATTGTCTTCTCCATCCTGGCTTTCAAGCCAGGCTTCTTGCTTCCCAGCCCGACCCACACTTTCCTGTGTGGAGCCTGAGCAACCAACTCAATCGCAGCTTTGCTCCGCTGGTGATGGGGATGAAGAGCCAACATTGCCTCCTCCCAACCATGCTCCTAAATAATAACACACGCACACACAACCGCACGCTTCCCGCTGACTTCGGCGAGACCTCTTGTCTGCTTCCCCCTGTGTCCTTCATGGGGAGAGAGAAAGTGTTGGGAAAGTTATTTCCCAGGGCACCCAGCCGGCTGCGGCAGCATCTTTGGGCTTGGAACAATGCTTGGAAGGGAAGATGGGGAAAAAATAGACTGGGATGATGGTGTACGGACTTATCCAAGCAGCAGCAGTGCATAGTTTGTGGTGGAAATGTCCTAGAGTTATTTCCAACAGAAATCTGGTTTAGGTTAGGCAGCCCCGCTAGTGGGCTGAGATCTTCACAGCTCCGAGTTCCTTTGCTGGACTTTCATTCATTTACCACCAGCTTTTCTGCTCCAGGCTTTGCTTTTCCCAAAGGACGTCTATTGGCCTCCTCCCTGGCTTGTTTTCCAAGGGATGCTCCCAAAAACGCATCTGCTGGTGGCTAGGACTTCATCCACAGGAGGACACCATCAGGACATGCAGGACTGGAGTCCCCCAAGACTTTGCTCTTACCATCCATCACATTGTAGTGTTGGGCTTCAAGAACGAGTCAGGGACCTTGTCAGTAATTTTGGTGGCTGCAGTTGGGTGAGATGAACCTCACAGAGGGTGTTCGTCCAGCAGAAATGGTGTCGTGCATGGCTTGGACCTCTCCGTAACACCAGAGCATGATAAGAAAAGCAAATGGGCAACTGAGTCTGGGTATTCCCCCAATGACTCTCAGTGTTTTGGGGGGAAAACAGGGAAGGTAAGAACTGAGTTCCCATTTGTCAGCATTTCTAATGTCTGCTAGGACGTGAACCATATCTACTAGGAGCTTTTTGAACAAACCATCCCTTGCAGATCACCGTCATCATTCATAAAAAGTGCACATGGGAAGGCACCAGCATTTTTTCCCGTTGCACATTCATGCATGTTGCTAAGCTTAGACACCACCCCCCCTTCATAGCTCCAGCAGCTCCTACTCATAACACCATGCCCTAAATTTTGGGACCCCACTTTGAATGGCTTTAAACAGCCCTGCTTTTCCCAGACAACATCATTAGCGCTCTCTGAAAAGCCACCCCCTTGGAAGCATCTGGAAGCTGAATGCACAGAAGTCGGTTGGTCAAAAACCACAAGTCATTTTTATCCACCAGCAGAAACTTCTGTGTTTATTTCTGTAGTTACGGCAACCGAAAATGAAGATCTCTATGGCTTAAAAAGAATGTCTGAGAAAATTGTCAATGAGTCTGAAGACCCTTTGGGGTACAGGAGGGGTGTGCTCAGCAGAGGATGCAGGTCCTCATGCAATGTGGGGCCAGAGGGACCATCATCTGCTCTGTGCTGCTGCTCCTCCTGTGCCACCTCAGTTTAGTCATGGCCAAGGCAAGATTTGGGGCTAAATTCTTCATGCCCTTCTTCCATCCACTTTCCTGAACTAAGCTAGCCCTTACCTGCAATGGGTCATCTCCAGGCACGCACACGGGGTGTGAGGACCAGCCTGCAGATTGGTGCAAACCCAATCAGCGAGCGCACACCAGCCTACGGCTGATTTGTACCAGTTTTGCTTGTGTGGTTAAGCAAGTTTGAATCATAAACCAAATTGTTTATTAAACTCATTTAGCTAAAATATGCAACTTCTGGAAGTAGCCTGTGCTCTATTTTTCCCCCCCCCCTCTCCTACAAGCCCAATGCTCACCGGGGGGGAATCGAACGCTCCAGCTGCCGAGATTTCTAAATCCACACATAAAACTTTATTTGTTCTGTTTCTGTTTATCATTTCCATAAGCCATCCCAGTAGGAATTACACATTCCTCGTTGCTAATTTTAACGGAGAAGGATTGCACAGATCCCCAGGCCGCCATCAGGAATGCTCCTATGGAAATTGCATCCAGTTTTCCTGCCAGCACGTTGTGTGCGCACCGCGTGGCTCTTCCTGGGAAGACTCGCAAATGGCTTTTTGTTGAGTCGTTGGGCTCGCCTTGGGGTTTTTATTCTGTTTCTGGTGAGTGAGCAAGCAGTTGGCACGTCCTTGCCGGTCTTGAGGTTGCCGCTGACTCACCATGAGCAGGCCAAGGTGGCCTCATCGCTCGGGCTTTTTTCCTGCGTGTCTGGTTGCAACCACCATTTTGGGCTTGGGTTGTGAGGTTTTGGGGACGGGCAGCAGCTGGGTTGGTGCAGCCCTAGGTGGTTGGGGAGGAAAAGATGCAAAATCCCATTTTGCTACTGCCACAACATTGTGATGTTGGGATCAGTGAGGGACGGGCTTCCCATTGGCACCGGGGAACGTTTCCAGCTTAAAATAAGATTCGGTTGCAAAAACTCTTCCCAAACTCATGTGAAAATCCCAGGCTTGTTGTCAGCACCTCCGCCTCGGCAGCCTGACGGCATGTCTGCAAGGAGCGGCTGTGCCCTCTGCTACAAGGCATGAATGCGTTTCTTTGAGCTACAGCAAATATTGGGGAGGGGGGGGAGCACAACAAGAGCCCCCCAGGCTCCACATCAGCCACAGCAGTCGTGAGCAAGCCCTCCCAGCGGTTACCAAACCTCACCGCTAACTACGTCTTCCTCATTTCCACTTTCAATTTGTTCACCGCCCGCGTTTTTTGCCTCCAGATCCCTCAGCCCTCCGCTGCCAAATTTCTCTTCCCCGCGGAGGGAGGGAGCCTGCGAGCTGGATAAGCCCTTTCCTACCCGGAGGGAGAGAAATGAAGCTCCCGAAGCCTCATTCCAATCATTTTCCTTGCTCTGCCCTGAATTGCGGCCAATTTCACAGCTCTCCCACTCCAGCTGTAAATATTGGTGCTGCTGGAGCCCAAAAGCTGTCACACCGGGGGGGATGTTCCTCGCTGCTCCTAGTTCGTATCCCCCTGCTTATTCACCCCCAAATCAGATTCATATATTGGCAGAGCCATGAGGACAGGCACCCTTTTTTGCTTCTTATCCTTAATTTACCAGGGGACAAGGATGCACGGGCATTAAAATTGAGGACAGATTTTACCAGAACCTGGCAAACCCCATGGCAGCACCAAAGAAAATCTCATACAGTGAACAGAGTCTTGCAAAAAATCATCATTTATATAACATCAGCTGGGTCGTGCTTCCTTAGACGCTGAAACCACTTTGAATTACCCTTTTGCAAAGGCACCCATGGGTGCTGGGAGGCCAAGGGGGCCTTGGGCAGGTGCTGGGCGGCTGAAATCACTGCGGGAGCTGCTGGCAACCCAGAGAAACCAGGAGAGGTTTGACACCGTGGGAGCTAAACCCTTCGGCACATCCCAGTCGAGAGCTTGGCACTGCCTTTAAATAGGTCAACAGCGACAGCGATTTCCAAATTCAACTGGGAAACGGGCCGTAGGATTTAGATTTGCACTTAAGGGCATAAATCAGCATAAATCCATTGCTTTGCACCAGCAAAGGGCTTTTCCCCTGAGTTGCCCAAGGATGGAGGCAAATTCACACCACAGCCGAACCGGGGCCGTGCCACTTCCACGCCGAGAGCGGTATTTCCCCCCGTTTGCTCTTTTTTTTGGTGCCTTCGTGATGAAAAACGAGCCCCCGGTGAGGCAGAGCCTGGTGATTTACGGGGAGCTCTGCTCCGACAAGGGCTTTCCGCTTGCCCTGCCGGGGGAGAGGGGGTTTTGGGGGGGCTCGGGGGCGAGGAGCGCAAGCTGGCAGGCGGATTGGAAACAGATGTTGATGGTGCTCATGCCAAGGGCTGCAAAACACCTCCAGCCCAGGCCAAAAAGGGGCACCTTCGCCCAGGGTTTGGGGCAGCTGCAGGGGACACGGTGCCTCCATCTGCCTTTGCCCTCCCAAGGTGCAGCCACCGCCCCCATTTCCAACATCCCTGAGCCCACCGGACCCCAAAATAGCAGGATGGGTCCAAGCTGGATGAAGCGATGCTCTGCAGAGCGGGGTTTGGCTTTTGCACATCATTAAGGTCCCAAATCACCCAGGTTAACTTTTAATCCTCCGTGTTGATGCCCCTGCTCTCTCAGCCATCCTCCATCTTCCCAGAAGAGGATTTTGGGGACCCAGGCGGGTGTGTTTGGAAAAACATCCCCACTTGCAAAGGCTGTTCATAAGGAAGCAAGTGCCCGGATCTGTTCGGACCAAGCATCCTACCGACCTTCCCAGGAGACCCTGACCCCTGCAGCCCCGTCCAGAGGCTCCCAGCCCCCAGGTTTTGTGTGCACAGGGAAACCCCAGACAACAGCGCCCCATGACCCCCACCCCACCCTCCTGGGAAATATTTGAAGCAGAGCTGGGGAGGGGCTGCCCGAGGTGCGGGCAGGGGGTTATTCTGCAGCGCTGGGTTTATTCTTGCAGGTGTGGGGGTAATTGGGAAAAGGTTTCAGCGACAAGGAGCAGCCATCCCATCCTGCTCCCTAACGGGGACCCCTGGCACTCCTGGGGTCCTTTTAAGCCAGGCAGAGAATGCTTGGGAAACAGGTTTGCACTTGGGGAAACTGAGGCACGGAGGGTGAAAGAGACCAAATGTCCTAACAGCTCCACCAGTCACAGCTTTTGCCTCCTAAACCCGCACTGTGGGACACGCTGCCACCCCCTCCTGCCCTTTCAGACCGGCAGCAACCCCCTGGCCTGCTGCCAAATCCCCCAGCCCAATTTCTTGAGCTCATTTAGCAAAGGGTTCGCCCCCCCCCCTTCCAGCAGAGCCCCCGGCGCGAGGGCAGCGGTGCCATCACTGGCACAAAACGGCGGCTGGGATTTTTGCAGGAGCATCTGGGATGGGGAAGGGGAGAAACATAAAAACCCCAAAGAAAAACCCCATTGCAGGGATTTTTATTTTAATTTTCCTCGGAATGCTTACTCCCTCCGTGATGATTTTCCTCCTCTGAAAGAAACTCCTTCCTCTGCAGGGGTTTGGGCTCAGCAGCCCTTTTCCCTCCCCTCCATCCCTCCCAGCCCACGCAGCCGCCCGCACCCAGCTCCCCGCGAGCCCCAGGGTTGCTTGGGTTTGGGCTCAGGGCCCCGGGCTCGCCGGTGGTCTGTGGTGGGCACGCTGGTGGTCTGCACCGAGCCAAGGGGTTGCATGGCTCTGGCTTCGCCTCCTCGTTTCCAGCTGGTAAATGTCATTAATCGAAGCTGAAAATACATGGCACCGTTCCTGCGATGCCTTTTCCACAGGGCAGGAGCTGGAGCAGGAGGAGATGGGAGGGAGGGGGCCAGGGATGTACCCGAGCAGGAGGGGCAGTGGGAGATGGGTTTGGGATGCTGGGAGAGGAGAAGGGGATGGGAAGGAGATGGGGGTGTAGGAAAGCAGCTAAGAAACAGCACGGAGTTGGGCTGGGGGTGCAGAGTGGGAGGCTCCTCGCTGGGTCCATCAAGGGCAATTCAAGCTGGGGGCATATTAGGACATCCCAATTTTATGCCTTGCAAAGACAGTGCTGTCTTAAGGAAGCAATAAGCTCAGGTTAGCATGGCCAGGGCTGCGAGTGTCCTGCTCCCACCCCAAACCCCAAAAGGATGCTGCAGGCAGGAGGGGGGATCCCCACCACAGGGATGCAGAATCTCAGGGAGCATCTCAGGGAGCATCCCTACCCCAGGGATGCAGCATGTTGGAGACCATCACCACCCCAGGGATGCAGAATCTCGGGGAGCAGCCCCGCCCCAGGGATGCAGCATTTTGGGGAGCATCTCAGGGAGCATCCCTACTCCACGGATGCAGCATTGTAGGGAGCATTCCTACCCCAGGGACGCAGCATTTTGGGGAGATCCCTGTCCCTGGGCTCCCCACGAGGCAGCTGGGTGCTGGCAGGCACATGTCCCCCCCCCAGCAGCTGGATTTTGGCCCCGGTCGCTGCCTCCCCTCCGGAGCAGCCTGGCACAATAGCTCATTGTGGGGCCAGCTTTCAAGCGAGGCCAGGGAACAGCAGCGTTCGCCGGCGCGGGGGAAAGGCCGCTGGAGGAGCCGGGAAGTTGCTGTTGGACGGCGTTCAGAGGCCTCAGCACAGCGGGAGGCAGCTGGCCACGGAAAGCAAACAGCGCATGGAGCGGAAAGTGCTGACTCCGAAAGGCAGCCCTGGCACCCCCGGCACCACCCGTGGCAGCACCACCCCGGGCACAGTGAGCCCCGAGCGGGTAAACAGGGCCCAAGTGCCCAAATACCTCCCAGCATCCCTGAACCCCCTGAATTCTGGTGTAAGGCCCTTGTCGTCCCCAGCGAGCACTCGGCCATGAACAGCGTGTGCGCGAGCATCTGCATGGGCGTGTGTGGGCATGTGTGGGCATGCATGGGTGTGCGTGGGCGTGCATGGGTGTGCATGGGTGTGCATGGGTGTGCTGGGGTGCATGGGTGTGCATGCATGCATGGGCGTGCATGGGTGTGGGTGCATGGGGTGTGTGTGCATGGGTGTGCATGGGCATGCATGGGTGTGCATGGGTGTGCATGGGCATGGATGGGAGTGCATAGGTGTGCATGGGCATGCATGGGCATACGTGTGTGTGCATGGGCGTGCTGTATGTGATGGGTGCATGGTGTGCATGGCGTGCATGGGTGTGCATGTGTGTGCATGGGTGTGCATGGGCATACATGGGCGTGCATGGGGTGCATGGGCGTGTGTGGGCATATGTGTGTGCATGGGCGTGCATGTGTGTGCGTGTGCATGGGCGTGCATGCATCTACATGTATGTGCATGTATCTCCACGCATCTGCCTGTGTGTGCATGTACCTCCATGCACCTGCATGCCCCACACCACCGAGGGAAGGAGCAAAGCTCATCGCCTTGCCCCTGCAGCTCCCCAGTCCGCCCGCTCGCACCTCTCCCTCTCCACCCTCCCTCTGCCTTCCCCTATATTCACGTTTCTCCTCTTTCACCACCTCCTTCCACCTCTCTTGTTCTATCTCAGAGATTTCTAGAGAGCCCTTCCCTTAGTTTAAGCCTTCAGTAATTTCGGTTCCTGTTTCAATCTCTCTTCATTTCCCTCAAGCGCCAGTTTAGACATCTCATTTCAAGACACCGACCTGAAAAAGACCCGTTTGCTCGCTGGCCTCTATTTAGAGCAGCAGCTCTCAGCGTGTGCGGCTGCTTTCGAGCGTGCAAAACCCCTGCCACCCCGCAGGCACCAGCCCCCGGCCCTGGGGACACGCTGCCTCCTGCTCCGCTGCGCTGCGGGATGCATACATCCCTGGACACGTATATGCTGGAGCCTGGAAAAACCCTGCTTGCTGCCTGGGCTTTGTTTAAATCACGCGCCTGAGCAGCCACACAGCGGCACCTGGGGCCAAGAAGCCTTGCAAAATCCTCCTAAAGGAGCGATTCCCCACGCAGGTGGGATTTTCCTGCTGGGGAGCTCACACCCCCCCAGCAACCCCCTTCCCATTAAGCTCGATTTCGATGCTCTTTTATCAACAGCTTGCTTGCAGGATGCATTGCTGCAACAGCCAGGGGCTGCTTTTGGGGGCGCAGAGCTGCGGCGGTCACGCTTTTCCAGCGGGAAGAGCTCCGGCTCCCTCCCCAAACTCCGCTTCCCAAATTTCCTAAGCAGGTTATTGCACCCGGCGCTGGCATGGGGAGCCTCGGCATGGGAGAAGGAGCTGGGGGGGGGGGGGGGACCGGGGACGGGCGGGCCAGCAAGGGGGGAGCATTCGCTTCATCCACCGCCCCCGGTGCTTCCTTTGGGGGCGCGGGGAGGTGGGGTGCCGGCCGGGGGGCCGGCCATCATTTCCCTAGCGGGTGCCCCAGGTGCGCGGGGGCTTCCCCCGGCAGGCCACCGCCGGTATTTTTAGCGCAAGCGTTGAAGCAATCGTCTGCAATGGCTGGGGAGGGGATGAAGGACGCCGGGTGCCCGTGGCTCAGCTTCCCCTTCAGTTTTTAATTCCTCTCCCTTCCCTCTCCACTCGCGAGGCCCCGCAGCATCCGCAGGTTTTGCCGGGGCTTGCAGAGCGCTGCGGGCTCGCCGGCTTGCACAGCCCTTCTGCAAGGGGAGCAAAACCCCCTCGAGGAGCTGGGGCACGGTCACCCCTTGGGTTTTTAGCTGCTCCCCTTCCACCAAGAGGCCTCCGGCGTGGAAGGGCTGCGTGGAGACTTGAAAGCGGCGGATGGGAAAGGAGCTGTGCTCGCTGTTTATTTACCCAGGGCGGCCGGGCTCTGCCAAGCACGAGGCCGTGTCGCCCGGCCCAGCAGCTCCAGCTGCGATGAAAAGACCGACGGCAAGATCAAGGTCCCGCGGCGGCTCGGCTGGCGGCAAAGGCAAAGCCAAGCTCCACTTCTGCTTGGAGCTCTGGGTCTCCAAGCCAAGGAATGAGCAGGCTGGGTGCTCGCCTGGCCCATGTCCCCAAGACTGTCCCTGTTTTGGGGTCTCTCCCAGCCTCTCTGCCAGCCCCTGGCATTAAAGTTGTGGCTTTAGCTGAGCTTTTGAAACACCGGGGTGTCCCACAGGCATCCCGGCACCACGTCATGGCGGCGATGAGGACCATCACGGTTCTCCACCTCTCGTCCTTCAATCCTTCCCCGGGACATTTTCCTTCCTGCCTGGCTGCAAGCTGAGTTACTATAAATGGAGTTATTATAAATATTCCTTATCCTGGATTCGTCTGTTGCATCCTCTTTACGCCGATGACTCCTCTGCCCTTCTTGGTATCCAACAAATCTGAGCG
Organism: Gorsachius magnificus; assembly: GCA_034008185.1. Taxonomy (NCBI): domain Eukaryota; kingdom Metazoa; phylum Chordata; class Aves; order Pelecaniformes; family Ardeidae; genus Gorsachius; species Gorsachius magnificus. The sequence goes on from CM067097.1 coordinate 1,097,318, forward strand.
GCGTGTTTCTGAATGCTTTGTCTAATCCACTGCATGCTGATTCAAGCAAACAAGCGTCAATGATATTGTCCTCTGGGAATTTCCCATCACACAAATCCACCAGCCCTATGAATAAGCGTCGGCTCCTGGACCATGAACCTCCCGGAGACGCTGGCCTCATTAATCAGCACTTCCAGACCTACGCACTAACGGGCTCCAAGCAACCCCCTGTCCAATTAGGCGCAACACAGATGAGGACGATACCCAAGCCAGCCTAAAACTCACTGGGGAAAAACATAATGTGTAAAAAGACATGTATTTTCCAAGGATCTGAAGCACAATGGCTGGATTTGATCTATTAGGAGCTCGGGAGCAGATTTTCTTCTCTTGATGGACCACAGCCTGAGGTCTCGGTCTTCGCGCTCCAGCGAGGGCGAGCTGGTGGCCACGGGGCTTTGCGAGTTGGCTACACCCATTTCACCAGAGCCTGCTGAAGAAAATAACCGCGATAAAAGTCATCGGGGGGTGGGAAAGCCCAGATACCCCCAGCTCCTAGCGATGAATCGGGATGAAAAGATCGTTTTGAAACCCTGGAATTGCCCCTGGGTGAGCCACGCCGAGTGGTGACGGTCCCCGAGGAGCCGGAGAGGACAACCCACGCGAGGCGGAGCCGTCGGGGTGCAGCATCTCCCCTCTCCCACCCCCGAGAGCGGAGGCTGTGATGCCTGCCAGACCCTTATTTCCTATAACCACGCAGTTTTGTTTAATAATGCAAAAAAAAAAATCTCAAAGTTGCTGGGGTTTCCAAGTTCCTGCATCGCTTTTCCACTTCGCCCCCCAAACGTGAAGAGTTAACGGCAACGAATAAGCACAGCGACACGGAGGGTTATGAATTATTCTTCTTTTAATTTCACATGGTTTAAAATACGATATGAAATAAGGCTACAGTATATAAAAAACTCTCCAGCAAAATGATGTGCCAGCATCAGCAATTAAAACCAAACCAATCCCCTCCTCCTTTAAGAATTCAATGCAGGAGGGACTTGTTTTTGTATCCTTTAAAAACCGAAACGGAACACAACACAACACACGGACGCACACACACATCGCTACATCTCTAAGCTACCTCAGCTCAGGGGTTTTTTTAAAAAGCACCTGCTTTTTCTTGGTTTTCATCTCGCTTTTAAAATTTTTTTCCACTTTTAAAAAATATAAATTATATGAAAATACAAGTTGGAAAATAGTCGAACAGCACAATATAACAATCTCTTTTTTTTCTTCTTCTTCTATGTTTATCAGCTTAAAAAAAAAAAATCCCATGTGTAAAACAAAACAAAACAAAACAGAACAAAGACCTTTTTTTTTTTTTTTTTTTTTTACTGAGGCAGTGAATTCCTGGAGATATTCCATTATAACATTTATGTATACATAGATTTATCATTTAGTTAAACCTCTTTGGAATGTAGACAACAGCTCACGGTGTTATATAGACCCTACCAGAGAGCAGAGCACGCCAAGGCATCCGAATTTTGCAACGTTAACGAGGACCAAGCAACCAAGCCCTAAAGCCTCGCAGAAAACCCCTCCAGGAGAGCAAGAGTCAGAAGACGGAGATGTTTCTCGCAGCATCTGAATGGGATGCTTACTGGGACCGGTTTTTGGAGGAGGTGTTGGTTTGGAAAGAGGTGAGGAGGTTAAACCTGACAAGATCTTCTATTTCTTGCCCTTTTTTGGCTATTTCTCCACCGGAACGCTCGTGTCCGGAGCGGGATGGTGGTAGCGTGGAAAGAAAAATGGCTCTGCCCTCGCACACAGGCGAGTGTCTGTGGGTTAAGGTCATCCTACACCCAGAGATGGAGCGAGACACGCAGCAGAGAAAGTGCTTGCATTTTCATCAGGGTTTTGTTGGGTTTGGTTTTTTTTTTTCCTTTTGCTGAGGTACCAAATATTGACTGCCGAGGCCCTGGGAAGCTGTCGGCAAGAGCTAAGCTCCCAGGGTAGGGCTCAGGCTTTGCTGGGGGTGGGGGGTGAAGGGGACATGCCCCTGGATGGAGAACAGCAGATCACGAGCAGGACACCGAAAATAGCCCAAAATTGCCAGACACACCTGAGACATTCCAAAACTAGACAAAATGACCCAATTTCCCCAAGCCACCTGGATCTGCCAAGGGTCCCCATGCATAGAAACCATCACAGGAGCGAGTCCCTTCCCCGGCAGATCTCCATCATCCCTCTCCAACCCATCCTTCTCGTCCAGCACATGTGTGTGCGGCTTAACCAAATTGTTGTGGCCTCGAAGAATAGGAGGTCAGAGGGTTTGGGTTCCAGCACATCTGGTTCAGCACATCCCTCGCCAAAAGTCAACAGGCAATTAAAAAGCAGAAAGAAAAAAAAAAAAAAAAAAAAAAGAAACAAAAACAAATCTGCAAATTTCCAGTGTATAAACAGCGCACAGCCCTCTCTGGGATGGTCTCTAGAATGGGAATAAAAAGTAAAGGAAGATAGAAAACGATGAACCTGATGTCCCTAGGACTGTTACTGCCTTTTTCCTGCTGCGCCTGCACACAGGCTGCAAACGGCCGGGAGAAACGATGGAGATGCTCCAGCCAGGGGCTGCTTCCAAAAACCTGAGCTGCTTTCCACAACTCGCCCTTCCTAACCTTCAAACCATCCTCCCAAAATCACTGGGTACACACAGGTTCAGCTTGGGAACCTGGAATAAAACAAGCGCGGTGGAGCAGAGGAGGGATTTAGCCTGGTGGAAGGATGGGGTTGGTACCCGAATCTGCGGTTCCTTCCACCAGAGGGAAATTTTATCCCTGTTTTCTGCTTGAAGAAGGCACTTCGGCTGCAGTGGAGCATCCAAGCAAAGCAGGAGATGTCGTGGGGCATGGCGTGGTGCTGAGGGCAGGAGCTGGGGTGCCCGGCCGCCTGGCAGCACCCTTCATGAGGGTGTAAGGGGGATTTTGCAAAGCAACGTCAGAAGTGGCCCGTGAAGGGTCAACTAAGGGCACTTCGCAGCTGCACGCAAGACAGCAACCCTGAACACCTGAATAAAAGCCCCCAAGACTGCTGAAAATCCAGCCCGGACGGCGTGCCCTGTTGGGATGCCCTTTAGCGGCTCCTCGCCTCTGCGCCGTCCCACCCTGCTGGATTCCCCTTTCAGCCTGCTCAGCGGCTGCGGCGAGCCTCGGCTCTGCGGCAGAGCTCTGCCCCGGTGCCTCGCCGGAAGGGGGACCTCATCCACGATCTCTTCGGTTTCCTTTCCTCTCTCCAAGCTGCTTTCTCCCATCGGCCTGGGATGAGCCGCGGTTTAACCTCCCAGCAGGCAGCGTCCCTTTCCTCCTTCGCTGCATGCTCCTTTCACCTTCCTTCCATCCCATTTTCCTTCCTTTCCATCCATCCCACCCTTTTCTTTCCGTATGCTCAGCGGGACAATGTGCAGCCCCATGAGCTAACAGCATAACTAATAACCTCCCTTACCTAAACCACCATCTGCTTCCATCACCCTCGGCTGGAGCTCCCTCTTGGCCTGCTCGTTTCCCCTCCACCATCACCTTTTTTTAAGCACACAGCACTTTGGGGGCTGACTTACCCCAAAATGACCAACTGGATACCCAGAGGTGCTGGGTGCCCCCAGCTCCGGAGGAAGCGGAGGAGAGCCCAGCACCTCTGAGCATCACCTCACCCTGGGGTCGAGCTCCCCGTCCAACGCTGCACGGGGGGGGGGGGGGTTACTTGCCCAAATATTTCAGCTCTTTGCCCGCAGAGTCCTGATCTATCAGCCTGTATCAGGCAGGCATCGCCCAGCGAGCACCTCTGCAAAGCCTCTCCCCATCTCACCCCCCACTACCATCTCACGGTGCCTCTGTAATGAACACAGCTACCTAAAACACACAGACAGACAGACAAACGACACAAAAAGAAGGTACTTTTGGTTCAAACGCATAATACTGTCTTTAAAAAGTAAACGCGCGCTGGCTCTCAGGGGCGAAAGGCCCCGTTTTGGCAGTCGGATCCGCATGGATCCGGCTTCAGGGTCGTATCTGGATATGGCAACGCTCACCACCCGATCCTCTGCCTCACACCGAGCCCACCCCGAAGGCGGTTGTCAGCCTCCATCTGCTCAGAGCATCCCGGGAAGCGCTCGGTGCGGCAGGATTTGACCCTTCTGAAGGCAAACCGGGCTGCAAAAGGTTTGGAGGAGAGATGGAGCAGCTCCCCCTGGGACTGATCCTGCAACCGTCGCGGGCAAGCACAGGAGACCTCTCGTTTTCCCCAGCACCACCACCACCAGTCGTATGCTTCACGTTAATCACCCCCTGGCAGGGGGTGCAGGGTCAGGCTTACAAAGAGCAGTAAAGAACCCATTTGCAAGGACAATTTCCTTCCTTCGTGCGCCCAGGCTGGTTAAGACATAGAGCAATAAAGATAGAGCTGGTCGAAACAGGAAAGCAAATACATTTCCCTTTGGTTTTTCAACTTTTTCCTGATATTTTTCCCCCCCAAATATATATTTTCCATTGGCCACATTCAGAACATGGGAATTTCTCCCCTTTCTCCTCCAAAAAAAAAAACCAAACACCCCAGATTTTTTAAAAGCACCAAAGTATTCCTTGAGTAAAACAAGTGATTTGGAAAATGCAAAAAGGCATTTTCCCCGCAAATCTTGATAGGTTTTGTGCACAGAACGCAGCCGTACAAAAAGGACCCTTTTTTTCACAACAACAACAACAACAACAACAACAACAAAAAAGTGGAAATTTCAACCAGCTTTATCAGCAAATGGCAGAGCAAAGCGCGCGGGACTGGAAGAGAGAGCGGCACACCCAGCCAGCAGCACGAGGAGCCAGGTTGGAGTTAATTTTCCTTCACATACGATTCGGAGGTGCCGAGTCGTAGCGCTACCCTTCTCCAGTGGGGTCTACATAAACTTTCCTCACTGCAATAAACCTCTCCGCTGGCATAACAGAAACAAACACACACAATATTGCAATACTGAGACCATCTTAGGTTAAGACTATTTAAAAAAAAAAAAAAAAAAAAAATACTGGAAAAAATTTAATAAAATAAAACTTTAACAAATAAAAAAAAAAAAAAAAAAAAAAAGTCTTGATCCCTCCTAGCAAAAATTCTGTCTTTTGTAGAAAAGACAACCGACAGAAAGGCAATGTAACAAGAACGACAAACAGTTCTTGGGTTTTTTCCTATATTGCCCCTTCCCGAAGCAGGAATATTCACCCACTTTGGTTTTCCCTCCCTACCCGCCCCCCCCCAAAAGAGTTTAAAATCCTCGGGAATGCTGCCATATCCTGAACTGTCAGTTTGTGTGCGAATAATACAAAACCCGAAGGGATCCATTTTAAAATGTTTTTTCTAAACAGCAAGGGATGGGGAGGGGTTTGTTTGTTTTTTTAAGTGAGCTACATTTTTCTGGCTTTCTTAAAACTCAGAATTTCACCCCAAAAAAGCCTGTCTTGGAGCTTTCAGGAAAAAAAAAAAAAGCTCATCCTTCTCCGAACCAAACTTCTTAGGTTTCAGCCAAAAGTTTGCCTCTTCCGCCACCCTCTCTCCCAACATCCTCAAAGCATCAAATCTGAGTTGCTCTTTTAAAAAAAAAAAAAAAAAAAAAAAAAAAGAACGACAAAAATAACAGCAAAAAATAAAAAAGAACCAACAGAAAAAGTCCCATCGACTCTCCAAAATGACACGGGGTGATCCTCCGCCCCGGCCGGCCGTCTTCACTCGTCGGCATCCGGCTTGACGTCCAGCATGGCATGGAGCTCCTCGGGCGTGTAGCCCAGCAGGCTCTGCAGGTCGCAGACGAAACGGTAGACGTAGCGTTTCCCGGCCGTCTTGTGGATGATGTTCTTGTCGTAGTAGTAGCGCAACCCGCGGCTCAGCTTCTCGTAGTTCATCTTGGGTTTGTTTTTCCTCTTGCCCCATCGCCTGGCCACCTGGGAGAGGGGTGGGAAGAGTCAAAGAGGGGAATGCACGCCGCAGGGAAGGGAAGGAAAAGTCCTTCTGGCTTGGTTGGGCAGCCATCGGCAAGCAGCAGTGCTGGACACGAGGGAAGGGAGAGGACTTTCCTCATCTTTAAGATGGGCACGGATGGGTCACAAGCATTAAAGTTTGGGAAAAGCAACCTCCATGCAATGGCAGAACGTTGCAGAGGACTCTTACCAGGATCTGTAAGGCAGGGAAAGGAGCAAATGTCCCACCTGTTCCCCAAAAATCAGTGGGAAGCCCCCCCCCCCCCCTCACCTGTACACATCCTATTTGAAGAGCTTTGGCAATACACCTCTCTCCACTGAGTTTCAGCTACTTCACACCACCTTTGGGCACAAATCACTGCTTCCTAGGTATTACCGCAGCCCAATTTTTAACAAGGTTTCAGCTGGGCTCTAATTCATTGTTTTCCCCTACACATACCCAAGACTAGAACAGCGTGACCGCCCAAATCTCAGCCCTGAAGGGAGGAGGGAAAGGTTATCCACACCAGTATTTCAGCGGCATTTGGGCTGTGCACTTAATTCCAGGGCACTCTACCTCGTCTGGGTCGGAAAGTTTGAATTCCCAGCCATCTCCCGTCCAGCTGATGAAGGACTGACAGGACTTGTCAGTCAGCAGCTCCAGCAGGAATTGCCACAGTTGGATGGGTCCACTGCCTACAAAGACAAAGGAAACATGAGACACTTAACGCCAAGAAAAGCATGTCCCCTTCTATCCCAGGGGGGCAAAAAGTAAAAAAAATCACATGCAACCAGAGCTCACTGAAAAAAATAAAACTTTCTACTACCAAAAAAACCCCATCGGCAGCCACAGGGCAAGATCTGGGCTGAGATGACAGCTTGAGAGTTAAATCCTGCAGGTAAAAGAGCTTCCTATGTGCAGTAAGAGCTGAATATTCATGCACTGGAATGCTTCACTTGGAGTTACATAAATAGGATTATTTTTCTGGCATCCAAACTGCGAGGAGTCATTGTCTTGGCACAAGAGCACCACCGTTTCCTCCGTGCCAAAAAGCTCCTGGCCATCGCATGAACTCCGGCAGACTCCCGCTTCCCGACCTTGACTCTTTGCTCCGTCGCTGTTTACCGAGATAAGGGGGGGACCCAGGTATGAAAATTATTTGGCCCCTTTCCAGGGCATGTTGCTGCAGGAATGGGCCACGCCGGCTCACGGAGCTCAGCGGGCTGCTGGAGCGCCGGGAAGGCAGGGGCTGGCTGGCTCAGCAGACAGATCTCACCAGCCCAGGACCGGTGGATCTCCCCATCACGGTCTTAGCAAAGCCATGAGCAAACCTCCCTGCGGCTGCTGGTTCCCCTAATCCAGCCGGAGAGGCACGCAGCATCCCACACCACCTACATTCAGCTTCTCCCTACAACGCCGCGGTTTCCACCTTTCCCCTGGATGCTAATTTTTTGCCCAACTGCATTTTGCCTCGGGGTCCTGAGCCCGACACATCTAACCTGCAGTACCCGGTGCACCCCGCAGACAGCCTGCGGCTTCGCAGCCTGGTTTTGGCTGGATTAATGGTGTACGTGGAGTGATTTTGAAATACGTATCTCTTCCTTGCGCCTGTGTCCCAATCAAAGGTAGAGGAGAAGCCCTCGAGCCAAAATCTCTTTGATGAGCAACTTCCAAATGCAGCCGCACCCAAAATACTGCACTTAGCTCTGGGCAACATGTTTCAGGAAAGATTTTGCCATGTTCTAAATGCAGTTTAGAATATATCACTAATAATGACAGTAATAATAATGAACAGAGCCAGAGGTTTGAGGAAATGATTTCTCACAAGAAGAATTGCACGGGCTGGATTAGGACGGCAGGCTGGGGTAAACCCGCCCGCTGACAGCAACGAGCACAAGCTTCAAGCAGGGGAAAAAAAAAAAAAAGAGTTATGGACTCAGAAAAAGGGATGGGGAACGGCCTATTTCCATGAATGACAATGAAGGCTGTCAGAGCTGTGGCTGTGGGATAACCCGCAGAGGGAAGAGAGGGCTGTTCCCCCTTTTCCACAAGATTTCAAATGACTCAAAAGCAGACAAGCTGCTGGCGAGGAGGAAATGAGAGAGCTGGCTCCGGGACAGGGGAATCACTGTGCCCCAGGACAGGGGAATCACTGTGCCCCATCCAGCCCTTCCCAAATTGTTTCCCTCCTGTTATCCCTCAGGAACTGCTCCAGGGTGCTCTGCCAAGCCCTGGGGGTTATCACACAGCCGTGGGCAGGGCAAAGCAGGCAGCTCACAGCATCTCTCTGCTTTTGCAAATGGGAAGATGACAGCGGGGAAAGGCTCCAGCCCATCACTGTCGGCAGGAGCTTGCCAAGATGTTGACTCTGCAACCGCGCTCTCTGGTAGGGATGGAGCTGGGTTATCTGTGCCAAAACGGGGGAGGAAATTGAGATGATGCCTTTGCCTCTCATCTGAAAGGGATGAGCCAAACCCCTGGCCTGAAATGCCACCGCATCTCAAAGCTTAGACCTATATATAGCAGCAAGCTTTAAATACAGAGAAAACATTGGGCAAAAAGGTTATTTCAGCCGCCTGAGGTCCTCCATGTGGACTCAGGTGAATTCATAGAATCATAGAATCATAGAATGTTTTGGGTTGGAAGGGACCCCTAGAGGTCATCTAGTCCAACCCCCCTGCAGTGAGCAGGGGGACCACTAACTAGATCAGGTTGCTCACAGCCCCATCCAACCTGGCCTTGAATGTTCCCACATGTTCCCACAAATTCACATGGGGCTGGTTTCTCTTGGCCCACCTGACTTTACCCCAGTTCCCTACACACATACAGAGAGCATCCAACACCCAAGTCAGGTTAACAGAGAAACAGTCCTAGGAGACAAGAGTGAAGCAAGACCAGGTTCATCACCTTGCCTTGATTTCTCTCCCACCCGACCAAAAAACAAGGAATTTTTTTTCTTCCTTCCCCAAAATAAGACGGATGGAAACCCATCACCTAGATGCCAGGTTCTTGGGTAAGCAGCTGCCCTCAAAATACCCCTGGGCCACCCTGGTTCTGCCTGTCAAGGTTCAAGTGCCATCAACCCCGAGCCAAGCGGCCGGCGCAGTTCACGCTTGGTGCTCGTGGCTCAGCTGCCAGCTGGCATGGAGAGGTGTCGGGAAACCCAGCAATTTCTCGCCCTCTCTCCAGCACGTGGGGTAAGGCTCCTGCCGCTGTGCCGGGTGCCACTGTGCCGGGTATTTTGGGATTTTGAAGGAAGTGGTGTCATCCTTGAAACAGGGATTCCCAAGGTCTATTCCGAGCTGCCTGCAGGACACGCATAAAACCCCAAATTCCTCCGTGTTGGACAAGCAATTATGTCAAGAATGTGTTTACTGCAGGGCTTGCAGGCATGTCTCAGCTCCTATAAACACACGCCCTGCCAGAGGGGAAGGCAGCGGAGGCCCTGCAGATGTGCCGCTGCCACTGGGGCACGACTCCGAAATGTCAGCAAAGCGGGCGAGGTGGCAGGAACCAAACCCCAGCACATGCCCGAGCCTGCATGCCCAAAAACAGCTCTGGGGAGATCGCAGGGAAGGAAGGCGAAATGATCAGGGAAGGGCTGCAGGAGGTCCATGCATCATCTGGTGGCTATAATGAGTGCCAGGAAGGCTATCTTGAGAAATGAGCTGCTTCTGCCCGCTCTGCAGACCAGCAAAGAGCAGGGGGTGATTTTCCCCAATGCCCAAAAGGATTTCAAGGTGACCCTTGGGTCATGCAGAGACGCCACCCCCCTGATATCACGTCCCCAAAGATACCAGGGCAAGCATGAAGCTGCCGGGCTTGTCTCCACACCCCAAACCTCCGCCCCCGCAGGAGCTGGGAGCAGCGCCCATTTTCCATCCCTTCTGCTTCAACCCTTCCGCTTGTCCCCAGCCGGGGCTGGAAATCCCCACTGTGACGCCTGGTCGAGCACCGACTGCCCCAAGGCCGGTGCAGCTCAGCGGGTGTACCCCATCACGCAAGCTGTTGCCTTGGTTATCTCCAAACCCAACCACCACTGGAGTGTTCTTGCAGCCTTTTTTTGGATGCGGCCCCAAGCGTGGGGTGGAGGGACACAAGCCACCTTTTATGGCGTGGATCCTGCCGCACGCATCCAGAGCAAGCCCAGCCCTGGCTGGGGAATGGGGGCAGCCCCTGCTCCACAAAAAACAAGGCGAGGACTCAAAGGGTGGTGGGATGTCCTCCCGCCCCGCCGTGACCTCCAGCACCCGCGGAGCCTGCTAAGAATAGTGCCCGCCGGAGGGGCTCGCTGGCCCGACGGGGCCACAATGAGGGCCCTGTCTGGCCTCGGTGACTCTGAACGGGGTCCTTCAGCGGGGAGTGTCACACCGCAGGAATTCTCCCGCGTCAGGGGGAAAATATGCCTCTTAAGCCGGATGATAGCCGGCTGCTACAGCGGGAACCGCTGGCTGAGCGGTGCCTCCTCGGCACCAGTCCTCTCATGGCACCCATGGGTGTCCCCAGAGCAAAGGGTTTGGTGCCAAGCCATCCCCGTGCCATCCTCCCTTGGTCGGGACTGGAAGTCCCCTACCACCTTCCTACTCAGTGGCTCTGGAGGGGTTTGAAACCAAAATATGCACGACAGCCACTTTCACTGGCGAGGTGACGATGGTACGACCCGGCTGGGGCAGACAGCGGGTACCTGGGAAGGCACGGCCCGAAACACATCATCCCCACTCTCTCTCGAGACGGTTTCACACCCCCACCCCTCTCAACGGCCTCTGTTTTGTTTTCCTTCTTTCAAACAACAAGAAAAGAAGAAAAAAAAAAAATCCCTACTGAAAAAAAAAAAGGCGGCGCACCTATGCTTTTCGCTCTGTGGTTTGTGGTTCCAACCCAACAAAACAATTGGGCATAGCAACATCTCCAAAACAGCCTTCGCCTCCCTCACGTGCCCGCCCTCCCCGAGACCTCTTCGATGACACCGTGGTGCTAGAGGTCCCCAATTCCCCCCCTGCTGCATTGGGGTCGGGGACAGCAAAGCTCGTCCCCATCGCTCCCTCGTTAGACCAAGCCCAACCGCCTCCTCCCCAGCTCTTGCCCAGCGCAGGTAGTCACGCCACCGCAAAGTGCCGGCTTTGCACGGGTGGGAGGGGGGCAGTGGAGCTCAGATGGAAGCATCTCCAAAGAGCAGGCGTGAAAAGAGCAGGGAAGGACCTAGAAAGCCCCTTCCTTGGGGAGCCACGTGCTTTAAGGCCAGGCTTACAGGCAGGAGAGCAGCCAGGCGGGCCACTCTGGGCCAGTTCGGCTTTCCTGATGCATCTCCTCTGTTTCGAGGAAGATCGTGCTGGGAGGACTGGTCTCACTCTCAAGGCATCTGGCAAAGCACAAGGGGTTTCGTGAGCTTCACATCTCCCCCTGAAGGTGGTCCTGCAGGCCAAGAGCTGCCGTGCAACACTCCAGCTCGTTGCTCGAAGGAGGGACTAAGCCACAGTTGCTGCTTTGCCATCGCCTCCGAGCTGCTGAGGAACGGCTGCTGGCGGCTGCAGCGGCTCCGGTGAGAGCTGAGCTGCCGTCACGGTTGGGCAGCGTTGCGTGGGGCTGATTTCACTGTCATTTGCACATGTCTGGCAGGTGGAGCAGGAGCCACTGAACCAGCCCCGCGCCCCACCCTTGAGCTCCCCCACCTTGCGGAGGCGAAAAGGGCTGCTGAGCGCATGCTCCAGAGCTCTGCACCCGAGGCAGGAGCTGCTGGCGGGGCACACTTGAAGTCACCCTCCAAGGTATGGCCCAGAATGAGCAATAACAACAACCCCTGCATGGCAGAGGGGCTGGAGGTGCTGGTGTGATGCTTCTGGTTGCTGGGCCAGCAGACTGCATCTCCAAATTCCCCATGATATTAGTGGCTACGGGTGCCCGTGCAGGCACACTTCTCCAGAAGCGCAGGCAAGCAGGCAGGAGGGGTGCTGATGTTTCTAGGAAAGCTACTGCACAGACTCTGGATGTCAAGGACAGCCAGATCACCGGACCGTGGTGGGAGAGGGGCCGGGAAGGCAGCCACTGGCAGATTTTCAGATGCTGATGACCACAGCACGTCTGGGGAACCCGCTGGTGGAAGCCTCAGGCCAGCAGCACAGGCAAGAAGAAGGAGAGGGGAAGCAGCACACAAGCTCTCTTGAAAGAGACCCACTTTCTTTGGCACCGACACGACTTTCTTGCAAAACAGCAGCTGCACGCTTTCACTTCTGTGTCACAGATAAGCATCGCTCAGAAACGGAGCCTTGTAGAAGGCTTCAGGCTCTGCACCACGACGATTTGGACAGGGCGGATGGGTTTAGCAGGCAAATTTGGGCCCTATCAATGTGGTGCTGCAAATGCTGATAGCGAGGAGCAGGGCTGGATCTGGCCCGGGTAGACAGAAGCGCTCCTGGGTGCTGGGGTGAGATAGCATCTGTGAGAGGTCAGCTATTCCCTGTGCTACTTTCTGTCTTCTTTAAGGGCAGCATGATAATGAAGATATCATCAATCTGTTGCTGAGAGAGAGACACTCAGGCCATGTGTGATATTAGCTGGGAAGGGGGCATTAACTCTTTAGGTGCTGAGATTGTCTATAAAGGCACCAGCAACTTCTTAACCGGGTCTGTAAGAAAGCACAGTATCTTGCTTTCTTATCTCACCTTGCAGATGAGGGATCGAGGTTTGGCGTGCGCTCACTTCACCCTTCTTGTCCCTCTTTCCTCCTTTTGCCTCTCAAACATGAGGGGAATGGCCCTGCTCTGTCTGTTCAGCTACGTGGAGCAGCAGTGCGGCCCATCGCAGCTCTGGTGGTGTGGCAACACAGCCAACACCTCGAGATGGAAAGCCCCGGCCTGCACAGACGATGCTGAGGTCCTACATTGCCACAAAGCAAACAAGCACAACATCTTGGCTGTAAACCCACGCAGGTGCTTTGGGGCGCTCGAGAAAAGCCGAAAACAATTCAGCCTTGAGCGGCTATCGCCAACCACAGGGGCAGAGGGAGGGTCTGAACCTCCACTGGACCTGCAAAGCCGGGAAGGCAGCGGCACAAGTAGGTCAGAGCAGTGGAAAAATAAATATAGGGCAGAAAGGCCAAAGACCAGTGCGGTCAGACCCACGCCACCTGCCCTCTGCATGGGTTACACACTTCTTTGCTACAGACCGTCCACATTTATCCACGTGGCGTCAGGTCTCACGAAGGATGCTGGTGGCCATGGTACCTGCTGGAGGCAGCGGCTCGCAGGATCCAGCCACGGCACAGCCCCAGGCCGGGGGCATGGAGGCAAAGCTGTGCTGGATTTAGCCCAGCTGGGCTCAGGTACGGAGGGGTCTGTGCCCGTGTGCCAGCGTGCACCTAGCATGAGCTGCCCGCCCACACCAAACACTGCATGAACGAGGGAGCTTAAACTGAGCTCAGCTAAGCCAACATGAGGTTTAGCATATCTGCCTGCAGAAGACGCCTCCTGACACACCACTCACCTAAATTTAACAGATGCATTCTGTCTCCGTTTCCTAGGTCATGTCAAAAAAAAATAAAAATCTGGCTTAATGTAAGACTCAAGCTGGCCAAGCTTGGAGAGAGCTGGCCCCGAAACCAGAGCTGTCCAGAACCGGCCCTCCCTGCAGCTATGGAAACTGAAGTTCACCAACTCCTGAGCAGTTACATTTCTCCTTCAAAAAAGATAAGAAAATTGCATCAACCTCTATCTGAGCAACCATGGCAACTTGTTAAATTAGGTCAAGATGTGGGGGCAGATAACGCAGCTTTGAAAAGCTGCTTGCGAGCTGGGTGAAGAACACATCAAACGCAAATGGAGCTTCCGCCAAAATGCACCTTCTCACCAAAGCATGCGTCTCCTAAGGCAGATACCATCAGAGATCTGCCGCGGCTGCGATAAAGCGCTGTGCCACCTCCCTGGGCCACCGGCAAAACAGGCCCTTGGTAACAAAACCTGAACAATATTGTCAAGTTCTTAAAGCCAGCTCAGAGAGCCCTGGAGATGAAGGACGTGATCTCCCAGGCTTCACCCTTCCAGCCCTAGAAGGTGCACACCATGGCGTGTCTGCTGGGTGCTCCACTGGTGGGTGACTGGTGTTGGGCATGTGCTGGAGGCATCACCTGAGCGAGCAAGGGAAAGCGGGGGTCCCTGCTGCTTCGCGCCCCTGGGCTGGTAATCCCCTGCTCTGCTCTTTTGGAGGCTCCACCTCCTCATCAGAGCTGCAAACAGAACCCAGACTTTAAGTTCCTCTGCTCTAGCTGCGAGACAGCACTTCCTCCCCTGAGTAAAGTAAAAGTAATGTAAAGCAAAGCAAAAAAAGAAGGACCTAGGAGTTCTCCCCCATAGTCCCCACACTCCTGGTTCAGCTGGCCAAAAAAAGAGATCCAGCACTTCCCAGTGGCCAGCCTGGATTTTTTTATTTTTTTTTCAGAAATACACTAATACAAAAACAGTTTTGAGAGTTCTCCTACAGTTTGTAATGCAACATGTTCTCACTTGCTCTCGCTGTGACCTGTTTTCACAGCAACCTGGCTTCGCTTTGCACCCATGCTGGGCTCCATTTGCACAGAAAAAGTAAGGTGCTGACAGGTCAGTAAGCTTTAAAAAGAGACCGAGGACATCTCTGGAGTCATATGCCTGCAAAGATCATCTGTCCAAAAATCATTCCCAATGGTAAACGCAGGCTGTGGCGGTTTGAGAACTGAACTATTGCTTAGCAGCCTTTGGAGCAAGCAAGACGTGCTCCAGTCCAAGGATTTCCAAGTGACTGCTGATTCTGGAAAGCTCTGATTTTGCTCTCCCCATTTAAAGTTTCTCAAGTGAAGCAATGCAAAAAAAAAAAAAAAAAAAAAATCAGGCACTCCCACTTATTGATCACACCGAAATGCCTGGGCCAAGGGATTATTTTCCCGTCTCAAAATGGGGTTTGAAATGAGGCAAGGGAAAATGTTAGGCAGTGCAAAGCGTTTGGAAGTGTGCTCTGGCGTTGCATTAGCCGAAGTCTCCCCTTCCTGGCGGCACGAGTCCAAGGACACTCTTTGGGGTGCTAATACTCCTTGGCAAAACACAGGGTCCAGCCGCTGACTTCAGCTCCTCGCTCATGGAGGGAGCTGGGAACGCCGCCTCTCTACGGGGGCGGCTCTTTTCCATGAGCTACAGCAAACGGGGAGGGAAACATCCAGCTTGGAAAAGCTCCTAGTTTTGCCAGTGCCTCCGTGCCTCAGTTTCCCCAGATGTTATAAAGCAACCAACGTTCCTGCCCAGGCACTGGGTACCCCAAACACTTCCATGGGCCATAGTGAAAGGTGTTATCAGGAGAAAATAGGAATAAAAATTGCAAGTTGTGCTCCCTGGTCTCTTTTCTTAGGAACATCAACTTCCGTGGCACGGTGGAGGACGGTGTCCCGGGGCACAGCCCCTCCTACCACTCATGCCTCTCCCCACCACATCCCCCAGCCGAAAACCATTCAGGAATAGCAAAGCACACTTTTATTTTGCATAGACTCGGTTGAAACAAGCTCATTCAGCAGGCAGGGCTGAGCTTTCTTTCTAACTAAAGCTATAGCAACAAACCACTTCCTTTCTTACACATAGCTCCTAAAATTATCTCTCCACCTCTCCTCCCCTCTGCATCTCTCCCCCCCTTACAAAAAACTCGATATCAGCCCTAAAATGAGCTGTGCGTGGGAGGAGATTTCAGGGACAGTCGCACCTCAGGATCTGCTCTGAACCTTTTGATGATCTTTATCTGCACAAACTATTTCCACCGCTTGGCTCCTCCGGGCCACAGCTGCTACCAGCTGGGGCAGGAGAGCTCAGTATGTGCGAGGGAAAGGGGAACTGGCAGGAGGCTTCCCTGAGAATTTTACTTATAGTACAGGGAAAAGAAATGGCACAGAAGGACTGGAAAGGATTATCTCAATTTTAGCTGGAAGCCCCATCCCACCAGGTTTCTCCCCATGGAGATGCCAGATTGCTGGAGGGCTGCAGTATAAAAAGCCGGAGTTTCCGTGGCCTATCACCTTCTCATCTCTCCCAGAGCAGGGAATGGAAAATGTTTGGGTCTGCTTTGGCACCATCCCATCCCTGCCTCGCACCAAGGTAAAGAGCAAAACCAAGTGCTTCCTCCATGCCAAAAGGGGAGAAGATCATTTCACATCACACACAGCAATGCCAGAAATGCAGCTGCTCCCACCCGAGGTAGGAAACCACATGCAAGTGGTCAGCACGTTGCATAAAAGTGTTGGAGGGGGAAACGAGGGCTCTCTACTACCTTCTCTTCTCAGCAATACAAACCAGACACCAGTTCCTACCAGAGCCAAGCAGGAAGCATCCAGGCATAAATGAAAACATGAGGCATCAAATGCCCTGCACTCAGGCAGGTCCTACATCCTCCATCAGGTCTGGAGTGCCCACGCTTGAAGGATGTGCAGCCCTGGGGGGGCTGAGTGATCTCAGGTGTGCCCGCGGGCATGTGGCTGCCCCCAGGGGCACCCCAAAACCCCTCACTCGCAGACCACTAAGCCAGCAACGCAGACATTGGGCAACCCAGAGACCCTGGAGGCTCTGCCCTCCACCCATGGATCTACCCAAGATGCTGAGCCAAGAGGCGGTTTCTTGAGGAGCATGACCCTACCTGTGTAGCCAGCAAGGGCAGCAGCAGGAATGACAGGCTTGTCCTTGTTCATATCGGCCCGATCTCGAACATAGTCCTTGAAGGTGCCCTTGGGCTTGTGGTTGGGCAGGGCGGTGGGGTAGTCCTCCGAGTCAAAGCTGTCGTAGGAGGGGACGCGCTGCAGGCTCTGGAAGGAGGACTGGCTGCTCCAGGACTGCGTCAGCCGGTCGCAGCTGTCGTAGCTCTCTATGCTCTCGAAGGAATCCTGGCCACCCAGTTTACCTGGCGAGAAGGAAGGGCGTGTGAGATGTGCCTGGCCAGCACGGGGATGCTCTAGCTTGCCATGGCCAGGAGAAGGATGCTTCACCTGCCCGCTGCGCAGGCAGAAGGCAACCAGGCAAATGATGCTGTCTCCCTACGCCTCATCTCCAAACAAACTCAAAAGCACAGGCCTGAAACTGGGATACTTTTGTTATAATTCAGAGCAGGACTATCTGAGCCCTGGAGATCTTCAGGCAGTAGAGCAAGGCAGAGCGAGTCAGGGGAAAAAGCCCAAAGTCCTGACTCTCTACCCAAGACTGATGTCTGGGGCTAATTGGAAATTGTCCTCTGTTTCAAAAAGGCAATGGCTGAGAGAGAATCCACTTTAGACAGATATTCAAGGTTCAGTTCAGGTGCCTAAACGTGGACGCTCTGGGAACTCTTGCTCTTGCTGCTGAAAGGTACGGGCCTCCAAGAAGCCCCATATTATATCTGCCGGCCCTATATAAACACTGCTCGGGCATATTCAAGGGCACTGGACACCCAGCTTCTTTACTTTTGATGTTTCCTGCAAAACTACACAGCAGCCTTTTATTGCCATCTGTTACAACCAGCTTCCACCCCCAAATCCCCAAACAGCAGCAGATTTGATGGAGGAGGAGAGCAAAAGGCTGAGAGCTCAAACAGTTATTTTTCCAGTTCTGGTAAGGTGAGCACAGCTGGGTTGTATCAAAGCTACTCTCTGGGGTATTTTTAGTAAAGACCAGAACACAAGAGGCCGGATCCTCAGCAGTGCTATGCTGCTTTACACCCACTAGAGACAGCAAAAGTATACCCTCTGTACTTAAAACAGAGAGCTAAAAAAGGATCCAAAGAACAAACTGAAATTGTTCTCTCTGATCTCCTGTATGCTGCTGATTGCTCAACATCTTTACTGACAAACTAAGAGCGTAACAGGATCATTCAAGTTCACTAATTTCCCAAACTGGGCTAAAAACAGCTGCTGGGATTGTGCAAGAACTCCTGGAGAAATTTCCATTGGCAGAGCTACCCATAGCTTGGGCCCAGATAGTAAATCACAGGGGAACAGGAACGTGGAAGGACGCTGGCACACTCCCCCAAATATTTGTTGTGTTGTAGTTTGAAGAGCACTTGCTGCGAAAAAGACTCAACTACCGCGGGCTCTGCCCTGATTGCTGGCCCAGAATCATTTGAAGGTTGGATCAATTGGCTTGATTCTGCTGGTAACATCCATGCTTCAGACTCTGTTTTATTTTTTTCTTTTAGTTTTTTGAGAATTTCACAGAATACCCTTCAATCACTTCCTGAATCCTGCAAGGGGAAAATCAACACCGCTTTGTGCTGTTCATTAATTCGCATAACCACTTCCCTGAGAAGTCCTGCAGCACAAGCTCATTTAGAAAAGGAATTAAAAATCTGCCAGATGAACAGCCACAGTGTTGGAGACGTGACTTGGGTCGTTTCATTGAAAATTCACCGAAATTTGACCTAAATGTGAGCCTTTGGAAAAATCACGCCTTGTACCCACTCAGGAGAAACTTGTTAAGAGTTTGTCAGCTACACTTCCCAACCAGACGTCCTCACTGATAAGGCAGAGTGAAACAACTCCCATGGGACCACAAAATTAACTCTTAAAGCCCACACAAAGACAGACAAAAGGCAACTGTCTGGAAAACCTTCATCCTGAATTTCCCACTGCTGAAGCACTTGGCTTCGCAACAGGCTAACCTTTTAATGCAGTGGAAGGTAAAGACGTACGTAAATATAAATAAGCTGGGCTCTGCTTTATATCAAGGCTTCTTTACACCACTCTGGGAGGATTAATGCCACCCAAAGGCCCTTCTACATGGCTGAAATGTAGCGTTAGCATAAGCACGGCCGTAGCCTGTTGCATTTCTTCAATTGCAATCAGTGTGTTCAAGTGTTTGCTAACACCAGGGGCCCTTGGTCCCCAATTCTGAGTTAGGGGCTCTTTCTTCCCTCCCCTGAAGCCCTTTTAGGCTTGGCAGTGAGAACAGGCTCAAGGTACAATTGCAAAAGCATGCCCGAATCATCGCGTTTCAGTGAGAATTATTATGAAATCACCTATGTTAAAGAAAAGGTCAAGAAAAGGGAAAGACACTGATGAAAGACAGCCAGAAAAACCACCCCAGCAAGAGGAGTTTACCTAAAATTATAACACTGCTGCCCTTTTGGCTCACCATATCACCCAGGTCACCTCTCACGTATCCCACGCTCAGCCAGCAGCAGAAGCAGAGGTAATAATACAAATAATAACTTTCCTGTCATTAGCTCTCCCAGCTTGGAAAAAAGAATGAGAAACTTAAAATGAGCTCCACTGAGCAACGCATATGCGATGCAGACCTGCAAAGGGGCTCTGGCTTTCACAGGGAGCCGGCACATCTTCAGCTCTCGTAGCTGGATGAATGGGTTTAAATGCTCAACATCAAACCTGGCTCACAGCAACACGTTCCTATAATGAATTTTAGGCATGGGGACACCTGGATTCTATTCAGGGCGCGATCGCAGGCAGGTCAGATCTCTTCTCCATGCCTCAGGTTCCCTACCTGGAATCAGGAGATAATGATACCCCTTTGTAAGTGACTTTGAGCTCTATGGATTTAACTTTTGCTTTGAATATATACTGTGAGACAGATCCCTCAGCCTTGCATTAAGTGATGTAATTACAAAGTATTCGGGCATCTGGGCCCCATGTGTTCAGAATTTAATAATATTAATTGAAAAGGCATTTGGGCTCAGATCCTCAAAAATGTTTAGGTGTTTAAATCCCATCATCTCAAACAGGAATCATGTACCTAAAACTCTTTGGAGATGTAGGGTGGTAGCACAAGGATTTGGGGGATCCTTTGACTCTGTCACTGACTCAGCCCATGACAACTGCATCTCCTAACAAAGCACAGGGCTTGGGTTCATCAGAACAAGATTCAGTTCAAGCAAACAGCCATCAAAATCAATGGACACAGTGGATAAAGACTTCGGATCATCAGGTGTAAAACCCTTCAGAGCCTTGGACAGCAATTCCTGATGAGAACTCATGAAGGATTTGTGGAGTTTTGCCTGGTGTCCTAGGAAAATGAGATTTATACAACCACACAGCAGTCTGTCCTCCCTAATAACCTTAAAGCCTGTTTCAATTTCACTCAAGTTTGACATCAAAGTACAGAGCCAGAAATGCTACATTTCTGCAGATGTTGTAAAACCAGGCAGCAGAGCAGAGCAAAGAAAGACCTTCTTCATGTTTTCCCCAGACAGAAAGGCAGGGAGGGCTCAAAGCCATCGGGGAATCCATCTGGGAGTTCAAGCTCGTAAGATACGTGGCTTCGTTACTGGCATTGTGCAGTGCCCTGATGGCCTTGGTCCCCCCAAAGTACATCTCCTACAGAGGGGAAGGCAGCGCTTATGTTGCTGTAGGTAGAGGTGGCAAGAACCCCAGCAAACCCTGGGAGATGCCCAACTTTACCTCGACTGGCACGTCCCATGCACATGTTATCTGGCGTTACTACTTCTTGCTTGATCGTGAAGTAGTCTGTCTGCAGGGAGTCCGTCTGGACTGGGTCACGCAGGATGACCGAGGGATAGTCGTTCTCGTACTTGAGGGACAGGAGCTCTTCCGAGCTGATGGGATGGAGGGTCTGGTAGGACTCCGTGATGAAGCTGGGCTCAGAGAACTCAGAGGGAGGCACACACTGTGCATGCTCGATGCCATAACCTGCCGGCAGAACCAGAGCATCAGAAAGCAACCCAAACACAAGCAATTCAAAGAAACCAGAGCGTTGCTCTCTCCCCCTTCACTCTCCCACAGCGCAGTGAGATTTGAGGTCTGCAGTGCAAGAGGAGACTGTCTTCAGATAGAAAATACCTGGAAGAATTAGGCACTAATTTTGAGTAAGGTTTCTAAAAGCTACAGAGAGATTGTGTCTTATAATTGCAGCAGTTAGAAAAAATAAAACATGCTCAACCACATGCATTACGCCAAACTCCTCTCAAGCAAGCTGCTAGTGGGAAAAGGCTGGAAAACCATGAAGAGCGTAGGCTCAGCAAAGGAGATATAGGGCAAACAAGTTCCATCGGTGATTGTAATAGATGAGAGTCACTTCCATGGTTGCCTCTCCTCACTGGCCAGAGCCTGCAATCCCAATTCAGGTGAGTTGGGTTTTTTGCTGGTTCATGAAATAGATCACAGATTTCAAATGCCCTTAAAGAACATCTCCAAACCAATGGCAATGGGAAGGGCGAGAGTCTAGATGGACGACTCATCTCTTTCCTTGCTAGGCTCCCACCTAGCAGTTCAGAATTAATCCTTCTTCCCCCCCGCCTTTTTAATGCATTTTTTAAAATTCCTAAGGTTCTGGGATGTTGAGGTCACTTTTCAGGTCTACTGAGCTATAGCTTCACACAAATGGTGGTTGCAAAGTCAGATTATGGCATGTCAAGGCAGTCCCCCAAAAATAAAGATGGTTTCTAAATGAACCTAAAACACTAGAAAAGGCAAAATTACACACTTTGCATGCTCTGCCAGGACAGAGCAACAACTGCATGGTGCAGTCCTTGTGTGATGCAGACAAACCTCTAATAGAGGTTTCACTTTCACGCCTGGAAGCACCAGAATGATACTGATAATTGAGACTTACTAATTAAGTAGTCTGAAGTATAGCGGGATTCTGGATATGTTGTATTCACTCCATTTGCTGGGTAGGGTTTTACCTCTTCTGCAAAGAGAAAAGGAAGGAAATGTCACATGTCCCTAGGCAGATCGTGCTTCGCAAGACTTGCTGTAATACAGAGAGGTCTGAACTTCCTAAAATGCTCCTCTCTGGGTTAAACTGGGACGTTCAAAGGAACAGAAATGAGTTAGGAGCTGAAATCCCACCAAAACAAGTGCTTGATGCATTTGGGTTCCTTTGGGAATTCTTGCTGCAGGCGTGCCCAAATTTAAACCAAACCAAACAAAACAGCAACAACTTTCTCAATCAGAGGCTCCAGGTGGTTCTGAAATACTAATTGCATAATTTCCTTGCTTGCCTTAATTTTTTGTCATCTTTCGTTCTCTTGAGGATTGCTTATCACACTTACATGTACGAGCTCGTGCAAAACCCCCACCATACAAGGACAGCTGTTTTCCTGAAAAAGCTCCTATTTTTAGACCAGCCATAGGTGTGTGCAAGTGAGTGGGTAATGCATACCAAAACCAGCTCCTCCAAACCCAAATTAATGCTAATTCCCAGCCTACACAGCACCTTTTACCCTACACCTGATGCAGACAGAGCATCCCATGCTCAGAAAAGTTTTGTCGCACTGTCCATCACCCCGCTCCTGGTACAGACTCCACGGTGTCTATATGGGCAGCACGCAAAATTTTAGCCTTTCTGTAGGTGTAATTCACTGAGAAAGAGTACGTATCATGTCAAAGCATAGATTCTCTGCTTTCCATTGCTTTTTCTGAGCGCTTTGGTACCCCTGGGCTTGGTGCTGAATTTGATTTCCTCTGTAAAAGCCACATTGCTCCTACCCTGACCGGTTTTTCCATTAACACCTTACTCATTCCAGCACGGCATGTGGGCAGAGATACCGGCATGGGAGATTTTATTTTCTTTGCAGAGGGTAACCAAAATAAAAAACACACAGACAACTCCGGGTTATGTTTATTTCTGCTGAGGCTAAAGAGAAGCGAACCGAAGATAACGCATGTTCGCTTGCAAGGAGCCTAATTTTGGCCCTCTCTCCTGAGGATTGCAGGGTGGAAAATATTCTCTAACAAAAGGAGGTTTTGAGCAAACAGAGACCTAATGAGAAACGCTCTTTTTCTCTCCCCACGGTGTCTGCCAAGGGGCAGGGTGGGTGACCACAGAGAAAGAGAGCAACCTTCAGCTATGCTTACAGTCAAGTGGAGGGCACTGCTGACTGCTGGTAACTGAAGAGGTTATTTTAGGAAGAAATTTGGAAAAATATGCCTGAAAATACCCAAATCCATGCAGGGAAAAGTCGCCCATCTGCTGCCGTTTTTAAACCCTGAGCAGCCTGTGGTACATGAGTCACTCTCGGAGAGCGCTCGCAAGGGAGGCATCTTAGGGGACAGCAAGGTCACAGCCTGTCCCAGCACGACCCCAGGCCAGCGGTCACACCGCTATAGGTAAAGCCAAACATTTTGGGGCTAACCACCGCTCCCAAGTGATGATGGTGGGTGGCTGGGGAAGATGGAAGAGATGGGGACTGGCAAGTTGGGCCCTGACTCCATGGGTGAGCCTGGGGAAACCTTGATTTCTTCGCACTTCACATCCACAGCTGCGAAGTGGAGACAACCATCTCCTCTTGGGTGGGGAGAGATGCAATGGGGAGAATTTTGCACGTTGTGTTTGTACAGCACCAGCACAACAGAACCCAGATCTCGTCAGGGGTTTGGAGACGTACTACCAGTAAGACGAGTCCCATGACTTACAGAGAACATAAATTAGTCCTTAGGGTGAGACTGGTTATTTCTTGGAAGCTATTCTTAGTTACTCTCCAGATACTTCACAGATATTGCCCTTCTGGGAAATGTGTTCAGAACCCACCATAGCAGCTAAGGCTCAGATAGCTTATGCAAGAAGTGACAAAGTAAAACCGAACACAGAACGGAGATTTCGTGGTTCCCAGGGCCACGCCAACAGTGTTGAGACAGAAATTCAGCTTTATTCTTTTTCATCCTTTCAGAAGAAAAGCTGCAACAGGCACAAAGATTTCCAGCTTCTTTGTAAAAGCTCCTCTCTGTCTCAGATCTTTTGCATCCTCATGACTGCAGCATCTCAACACCCATGTGTGTGTCAATGGAAACACGATCCTTACTTTACTGTGAAACTACAGCACCAAGTTCATCTCCACGCCTTGGGGAATCTGCAGGAAGGAGCTGCAAACCCAGCTCTGATGCTTCGGTCGGTACCTGCAGCACATGGCACCCCTCTCCAGTTGGTTACAGCCCAAACAAATGAAGAAGGGTTGCGAGAAGGCAGAGCTGCGTTACAAGTGATGGCTTATAGCAAGGAGAAATTGGACTGACCGCAACGTTTTGCTTTGTTTGGTTAAACTGCTTGCTGTTGATATAAGCAGTCAATAAAAATTATGCAAAACGAGGAGAACAGATATAGAGTCAAAGAGCAGAAAAACAGCCTGGCCTACACAGGCCCTGGGAAGAGCTGTGTTTACCTTTTGCAAACCACAGGTAGCAGTAAAATTAGTAATCAGCAATTAGCATCCATTTGTCAATGGTTTCCTGGAAGGCATAACTTTGCTCCCCCTCCCCTTCCTGCCACCGGTACAAGCCTGCTGACAAGCACGCAGGGTCAGTATGACAGCGCGAGGGATATTCCAGGAAAGCAAATAGCTCTGCAGAAAAAGGAGCTAGAGAGAGAGCCCAGATTTGCGGCTGCTCCTGCTCATGGCTCGGTTAAAGGTGTTAAGGTCTTCACCTGCTCTTTCAAAACCATTCCGGGTTAAGTGCTGCTTGGACATCCAGACGCTACGAAAATCGACACCCAAAATCAATGTGTGTGTCCCCAGTCAATGAATTAATGCCCTTAAATGCTGTCACACAGGGGACTGGCAGAGATGGCTTCTCCTGTGGTGGGGAGGGGGACAGCCACTCAACAAAATGCCATTACACCTTTTGGGACACGAAACAAAGCTTCCATTCACAACTGGGAAATTAGGGTGGGATTTGGGTGGTATTGTTGTACCCAGTTCCACCAGAGGAAGTAGGAAAATTCACAACAGGAGCTGAATAAGCTGAGGAAGAATGCTTTGGAAAATCCCACCGTCGTTTCCAGGCAGGCAGAGCGTCCCTGCCCGCTGCGGATTCCTGCCAAGCTGCCGGCGCAAACACCCTTCCTCTTTCAAGCAGTGCCAGGATTTGCATTGCCCACTACCGGTTGGGATGCCCATTTGAAATCCTACTGGAAAGTTGGGCTTTGAAAGCTGGGATTAAACACCTCATTGCACAGCCAGACTGTGAGCCAAGGTCTTTGGAAAGGCCCAAAATGAGGCTAGCCAGGACGGTGTGAGCCATTCACCCTGGAGACTCCAGGACTCACCTTTCTGCAAGATCTCCAGATGTTCCCAAAGGATATCTCCCACAAAGTCAGGCGCTAGCTCCAGGAAGCACTCCTTGCCCAGGGCACAGAGGGCAGCTCCATTCATGCAGAACTTCTGGAAATCCACTCCCTTCAGGCTAAACTCATTCACTGCCCACATCACCCAGTCCCGCACGTGCGTCTCCGTCCACTGCTGGGGATCTGCAACAAGGGGTTGTAGAAGAGATCCATTAATGTGCAACCACAAACCATTTCCCCAAGAAAACAGGACACAAACAGTGCTACAGCTGTCCCAGTAGATAAGCACCTGAAGAGCTTAATCCCATAGACAGTCCATTGGCGTAAGGGTAAAACATGGTGGGGGAACACCACAATACAGTTTGGATCAGCCCTATTTCACACAAGGAACGAGCTTTGGATTTGTTTGAGGCTTTTAAAAATCCCACCAGTTCTCTGACCCCCTCTCCCACCCATTTCTCCATTTTGCATGATTTCTCCTGTCATCAGCCTTGCGTAAAGGCTCCCCGCTGCTTCTCCGTATAGTGGAGATGACTTGCAAATGGAAGTCCTGGAGCTGCCTCCAAAGAAGCAGGTCCCCAAAGCTGCAAGAGCAGTCACGCAGCAGAGGTCAGCAGGACAGACAGGCACCATCTGTCAAGAGGTGTCGTTTGCAAGTGGTACTGAAAGGTTTTGCCTGTATGTCCAAGTTTTTCCAGCTGAAGCTGCCAAGAAACAAGGCAAATACCACCTGAAGAGAATCAACAAAAGAGATGGCAGATGGAGAAGAGCAACCTAGCAGGAGGACACGATCTCTGTGTCTGCCACAGCTGCTTGCTGGAAGCCATCTCTTACCTTTGGGGATTCCCAGCCGCTGTTGCTCTTTTGCGAAGCCGCTGAAGGTGGCTTTCAATGCCTGAGACATCATTTCTTTGCTGCTGGGAGTTAATAAAGGCACATCCGCACATTCCATATCTGAAAGAAGAAGGAGAGAAAAATGGCCATAAGGACGTGGGACTGGGAACGATGGCAGGAGTCGTGCTGGCTATTGAACTGTCAGAATAAGAGGGAAATCTTTTTGTCTTCTGAAATTTTCACACCCAGACCATCCAGCCCTACACCTAAACCCTGCAAGTCCACGAGCAGGCTTCTCAAATGCAAGAAAAAGAATCTTGTGCTTATAATAAGCCTGTAATTAAAGGGCATAAAAAAGCCGTGTCCGGTAAGCTAGGTAACGTGGTGCACATGGTCTCCCGACAAGCCAACTATGAATGTGCTGCTGGAAATCTGATGGTAATATCAAAGACTTTTACAGACATCAGCCTGCTGGGCTTGGTGGCACCTGGAGCCTGGGAGATGCTGAGCGGCTCCAGACGCCAGTGAAGGTAGTGAGTCCCACACCAGAGTGAACAAGAAAGCAGGGAGAAAAGCATCTCTGAATTACCGCTCCAGCTCCAGGCATTCCGGTCAAAAGAAAAGGGGAAAAAAATAATTTTGAAGAATCACGGGCAATCCTGGAAAAAGTAAGTTGACAGCAGGCTGAGGCAGGATGAAGAACTGGCAGAAAACCCATTTGAGGAGGGAGGGAAAACAAAGAGCTGGAAAATCCCACGTTAGCACAGAGTTACGTCATGCGCAGCCCATAGCACGGAGCGACGCGATTTGGGGTGAGTCACTGAACAATGCTCAGCCGCCCCCATGGGAGAGCACGGCCAAGCCAAGAGCCAAGCCTTGGAGTAAGTCCTGATGAGAAGCAAAGCTCTTCCTTTCTTTTCTTTTTTTTTTTTTTTTAATTTTTCTAATTTATTTGGAAGGACGCGGATATTTGTAGCCAAAGAGTTTCATAAACAAAAGCGACCGTTTGGGAAAAAAAAATTTAAAAAAAAGCTCCTCGATCTGAATAAAGGTTTGGTTTTTTCACATTTTTTAAGCATTCCTGAAAATTCGCAGAGAAGGAAAGCCTCATACAACCACCGTCTCAAATGACCGAGCTTTATCTGTCTCATATGTAAATCTCCCACCTGAGGCTGGGTTAGCACTGTAGCCTATTGGAAATCTTTCAATGAAAACTTCTCAGTGGAAAAATGACAACATGCGCAAGCTCTCCTGGTGTTTTCATGAACGTCTGGATGGAGACATCAAAAGTCAAAGAATTCTCTGTTTTGTGGAAATTCCAGCCACCTTGGCTTACCATCACTCTAAATTAATTTAAGCTCTGATTTAATAAGCCATTATACCTGCAGTGCTTGTTTCAAGCAACGTTGAGTGCATCCCTAATGGAGACAACGCTGGAGCTGCTGAGCACGGGCAGCCCAGTGCAACAACGCTGCTTTCCAGTCTGACCCAGTCTGGGGTTCCCAGTCCACTCAGGGCCTCCACAGCCAAACTCACAGGCATCGTTTCAAGTCCAAACAACACAATGTTGGGTTTGTTTTTTTTTTGCAAGTGGGAATCTGGGGGTTGGGTCAATAGGCCCTGATGTGCAAGCTCTGCAGCACAGGGTGAGGTTGACCACGCCGCGAAGCATCCCCAAATCATCAGCTCGGATGCACCAAATGCAAATCCACTGCCAAACCAAACAGAACCACTTTTCTGGTTCCATCTTTGCACCTTTGGCCTATCATCCCCAAGCAAAAGACGTGCAAAATTACCCTCTCTACTTGCAGCTCCCTCTAACGTTAATCACCGAGGCGCCCATGTAACGATTTGTACGGCTCTTTGCTCAGGTAGGAGTAGTAAAATCCTCGACACCGACCCTCTCAGGACCCGATTCCTCCCCCTAGCCCCACCACATAAATCAAGGATTCCCTGCCACAGTGGAACTATCAGGACCTTCGAAAGCAAATAATACATTCAAAGGCTATTTGGCAAATTACACTTCATTATTTACTGGATGTAGCTGGAGAGGGCACGGAAAAATGAGCAGCCACCCTCGCTATCTGTGTTCTCCATCTGCTGCTTTGAGATAACACTGGGAGAAAGTGGTTCAGTGCCCCTTTCCCTTCATCCTCATGTTACATTTTAATGCTTTGCTTTCTGTGCTCTGTGGTTACAGGGACCACCCAGGAATCCGCTCCCCTCCGCCGGCTGGTTAAACGGCAGTTCACTGCTCCCGGGTGCTATGGGAAGATGAGTCAGGCGTAGGCTAAGAAAACATTTCTAACCCCAATTTTTACACTGAATCACACGTGAAAACCTGTGCAGAGATGACCTCCTTAGGCAAGCCACGAAGAGCAGCATGGCAAGGTGAGGCGCACGCAAAATTGTATTTTATCTCTGCAATACCAGCGAGTACCTATCACCAATCCCCCCCATTTTCTCCCGCAGGATTCACAGGGTTGGGTTTGCACATACCCAGCGAATCAATTTTTCAGTAGCGGGGGATAAGGTTTCGGTTTAGTAAGGTGAACGCTGAGCTCTGCACAAACAACATGTCAAAACAGGGACGACTTAAAAGTGATTCCCAGGGAGAGGTCATCGGAGAAGCAAACAGTCTATTTTCAAATTTAAAAAAAAAAAAAGAAATTAAAAAGCAAAGTGCCAGAGGAGGGTTTCTATTTAAACACCAAAATAAACCAAAATATGCATTTCAAGGCTTCTCCTTCAAAATACGTTGTACTTGGCAGATTTAGGATTGAAACATCATTGACTTTTTTTTCCTGTTAGACCATAGCTACCAGTTAAAACTTCTTCAGAAGACAAAACAGCCAAAAAGCCCCAAGCCTGCTAACGCTTGCAGAAGCCTTATTTTAGTCAGCAATGTCCCACATCTATAGAAAAGCTCACACGTGTAGAACTAAATGTGTTTGTAAAGCTCTGCATACGTGTTTGTGGACAAGTCTTAGCCGTGCAATCTGAAAGAGATGGGGGGGACGGACAGTTTCTAATCTAAATTCTGCCTCTGCTGGTTTTGAGATACTGCATCTACTTAAATAGAATTTTCTTTGTTAATCCCTGAGTGTCCAGGGAGCACGATGGGCTTTACCCAGCTCTCCCCCATGCCACTTTGCTGGGCGCAGGGGAATTACTTGCCAGGGAGGAGAATCAAGCCCTGGCGATGTCCTCCAGCGCCCGCAGACAAGTCCTTCGCCTTCACTTTGGGATGCCTAAAGGTCAGAGCCAAGCAGAATTTCAGTAACAAAAGCAACCCAGGCTTAGCTTCCCCGGTTTCAGCTTTCACTGCCATCTGAAACCTGTTTCCAAGATTTTAATCAAATCTTGCACAAATAAAATGTCTCCTTTTGTGTACCTCCTGCTGTCCACAAAGTACATACACACATGCATGTGTGCACACACACGGGCTCGGAAGAAATGTATGGGAAGGAGCATGAGCCAGCACCAAACCCATCTGTTACACCTAAGCTCAGCTTAGAAATTCCAGGGGTTTAATCCGAAAAGCAAGCGCAGCAGCAGGGGCCAGGCGACCACGGCGTTGCATCCCAGACTCGCGTTTGCTGTATCGGTTTTATGACGCCCATTAAAGCCTCATCGACACGGCTGCCACGTGCAGTTTGCTGCCTAGATGCCATGTCCTCCTCTTGCTGCCGCTGCACTGACAGGGAACTGCATTTGATTTTCCTCCTGGGAGACCAGGCAGGGTGTTATGGTTTGATTTTTAAATACTAACAGGAGTTGCAGTCGCTCTGGAAAATTATGTCACCAGCATCTCCAGCATCTGTAGAGCAGAGATAAGTAATTTGCCTTGCACAGTGGGAAGGCGGAGAGGGACATCTATTCATGGCTGCAGCTTTCCAAAGCCAGGAGGGATCTGGGGGCTCCGTTTGAGACCCCAGAGGCTTCTCAAAACCAGGCCTCTATTCCTCCTCCAGCTCCCTGACATCCCTGGGGACAGGACTTCAGAAAGACAAGAGGAGAATAGCAACCCTGACGTTACCGAGAGCCAACGCTGCATCCCTATATGGGTTTTATGCAAAGGGGGATCTGCCCAAACCCCACTACCCCACTTGTGCTACGTGTTGCACCAACAGCCCTGGAGCCTGGGAGAAAACCAGCCAGCCTGGGAGAAAACCAGCCAGCAAACGGACAAAGAGGCCAAGATCGCAGAGTTCATCTCCCAGCCGAATTCCCACTCTGCTCTCACCAGGCTCCGCATGTATAAACTATTTCTACCCATCTGATCTTTTTAAAAGACTACGATTTACAAACTTTAGGGATTTTGACCTTAAAATGCAAGCGACTCCGCTGCACGCCAAAGCATTAGCATCTGATTGCATAAGCAAAATAAATGGCAGTAAAGGAAAAAAAGATGCTCTGAGCAGGAGGATGGGAGCAAAGTAATTTTTCACCCGAGTTTCCACTTGGGGTCAATGCCTCTTTAAAGCTCCTCTCGGCCACTCACTTTTTTTCCCATCAAAAGCCTCAGTGTGTCCTTGTCTGGTCCCCGCTATTTTACCCGGTAGCCTGCGTGGAAATGGATGTACGGCGGGTCAGAGTGGAGCCAGCTGACCCAGCGGCCTCCTCCTGCCCTTGCCCTGATGGATGGACACCAAGGTCAGGAACCCTTGTTGTCTCAGGTAAAAGCCCTGCCCAGCCTCCTCATCCTCCCCTTCCCAGGCCTGAGACTAACCCCGCAGCATGCTGATATCATGAGGATTTCAGGCCTTTGGGTGGCTTGAAAGAGGCATGGGGACAAGTTCAGGAGGAGATGCATGTTGGCTTCGAACTGGACCATTTGCAGAGAGTCAAGAAAAATCATCTCTCTGAGACTGTGCATCCAAGGGCTGCGTGAATTTGTGCCTGGGCTCCCTCAAAAGACCTCAGTCCTTGAGCCATGAGCGGGACCATCCTCCTCTGAGCCCCCATACGTGACAGCCACCAGCGCTGCCCCACACCTCGAGGTGTCCACGGTCCAGGACATTCCCCCACCGCTGGATGTCTGCGATGGAGCAGGAGGAGTTTCTCAGAGGCTCTGCAAGGAGTGACACGGGTTTGCTCTCCTACCCTCTTCCCATGTGCCCATGGTGAGCCTGTGACCACCAAGCCCCAAGATTCCCCATCTCCAGCCCACACCAAGCCCAATGCTGCCTGAGCTCGTCCCCCCGCCGTGCTGAGCCCCCTGTATCCCAGCCTTCACGAGGACCAAAACTAGAGCAGAGTTAGGGATGGGGGAAGCTGAAACACAGATTTCCCAACGTCCCCCAGCCAGTAGGGTTCAGCAGCAAAGAAACCTTTCTCAGGATAAGAGGAGGCTGGGGAGAGGGGGGCCGGGAGCTGAGACCCTTCCCACGCTCCCCGATGAAGCAGCCTGGGCACTGCAGAGGCACCATCTCCCCATCTCAGGTTTCCACCACCACCACCACCACCAGGCACCTCCATTCCCCCCAGGGCAGCTTTGCCTTTCCCAGGTGCCCCCAGCTCCAGAGCTTGGGCAAATAACCCAGGCTGAGCCCCCTGTTATTTAGGCAGGATTAGGCAAAAATTTGTCTGCACTTTTGAACTGTTTTCACAAGCGTTGCCTCTCACTCCCACGCAGGAAGCAGGAGAGGAGCCGGCCTGTTCCAATTAGGGCTCCTCGGACAGAAAGGGCAGCGAAATTCAAGGGGAGGAAAGGGAAAATGGGACAGAAAGCTAGAAAAAAAGGGAACAGAGGGAAAACTGGGAAGCAAGGCCGGATGGGGAGAAGGGGTGAGCGCTGGGATAGGCGTTTGCTGGGGATGCAGGGACAGGACAGGGGCAGAGAGGCAGAGGACCAGGCGGTACGGAGGGGAGATTTGATTCCCCTTCCTGCAGCAACTTGCCAGAGACCGGCCCTGCTTCCCTCTGCAAGAAATGGCACAAAAGGCACAGACGTTTGCTATTTTACTTTAAAATAAATATATTTCTTTTTAAAAAAAAAAGAAAAAGAAAAATAAATTATTTTTTTTTTTTTTTTTTGTCCTTCAAGCAGTGAAAAATAAATACTCTGAGATGAAAGCTGGGCTTCAAGAGAAAAACAAGAGAGGAAACCAAAAGCCCACACTGCTTAGCGCTGCAGAAAGCACAACAAA
The DNA here is from genome assembly GCA_034008185.1 of Gorsachius magnificus. Taxonomy (NCBI): domain Eukaryota; kingdom Metazoa; phylum Chordata; class Aves; order Pelecaniformes; family Ardeidae; genus Gorsachius; species Gorsachius magnificus. The sequence continues at coordinate 1,129,254 of CM067097.1, forward strand.
GCCGGCTTTCTTCCGGCATTCAGCAGCTTTCTTATGGAGATGCGGTGTGTCATGGGGGCGAGCTCTTCCCCTAAATAAAGGGCCTGAAAACTGTCTTCCCTAAATGCAGATAAAAGCATTTCTTCCAAGTTTGGACTCTCAGCACTTAGAGCATCACAGGGAGCAAGGAAGGGGAAAGGTTAAGGCGAGGGTGTGATGTCGGGATGCTCTGCTCGGCCTCGGGCTTTGGGGTAAATTGCTTCACCCCTCTGTGAAATGGAGACACCTTCGCCTGGGTGCAAGCTTGCTAGAAGAAGGTGCCCGGAGGGAGATGTGGCCATGAGGAAATTTGGACCCAGAGCAGCCAAAAGGTGAGGGAGGGTTTGTTTTGGCTCTGGGTATCTTGCAGCTGGTGAGGAACCAGGCAGCGGCACCGGCAGGTGAAAGGACACTTTGCCCACTATCCCAATGCTATCAAAGTCGCAGGCTTCATCCTCCGAGCCTGCCTGCTGCCCTCGTTCAGGCTCCTTTCTGCTCCCTCTCTCTCTATCCCAGCTTTCCAATGTGGGTGTTGGACGGAGATCCTGGGAAAGCGGCATCCCCTGCAGTCCCAGGAGCTCGCAGGGAACAGCAGCCTGGTGGTCAGCTCGCTCGGTCCTCCCCGGCTTTTTGCGGGAGAGGAGGAGGGAAAGAAGCGCTAGAGAAACCCCTGGACCAAAGCTCAGCAAAACCACAGGGCTTGAGTCAACGCTCGCTGCAATTACAGGAAAGTTTCCCCAGCCTCAGCAGGCAGGGACAGGACCTACGGTTCGTCTTCCCACAGCAACTCGAAGCGGGGCTTCCCTCGGTGGAGGGCTTCGCTCCATCCTCCCCATCTCAGCTGCTGGAAGGAGCACAGATGGATAAGAGCAAGCACCGGGGAAGATGCGGCCACCCCTGAGGTTGAGGAACGTGGCTACGGTTTAACAACGCTCATCAAAACTATGCAAAACAGTCAGCAAAAAGATTTTTCCATCAAGACGAAGCAACAGCAGAGGTTAGGCTGTGCTACGAGACTGGTGTGGTTCAGCTCCAGCATCGCTGTTAACTCAAGTCCCCCCCGCAAAGAAAACACTCTCGCATCAGCTTCAAAACAGCTTCTGTCATTTTAGATTTAACAGCACGGGAATTAAAAACTTGCGCAAACCCGCTGGGCCTGACAGCAGAGTCCGGGGTTAATTAAACCCGTGCAGAACCCGTGCGGAGGCTGAGCTGGCAGGTCAGCGCTCTGGAGATAGCCGGAGCAGAAGGCTGCAGCCAGCGCAGAGGCAGCGAGGAACAACCTCCACGTGCCCAAACCACTCCTGCTCGGGAGTCGAAGCCTCTTCTTGCAGCGGTCAGGCCCTTATGGCCCTTCACCCTCCCGCTTTCCCAATCGAACATCACATGAGCCGGGGCATCCCCTCTGCAGATAGGATTAGCATCTCACTTTCAGGCTTGTTTGCCTCCGATCCTTCGCTAGCAGGGCTGGGAGGACACTCCCTGCCTCACGCAAACCTATGAGGCATGCTTCCCCTGTGATAATTCGCTCTAATCCCCGCTAACCACGCTGCTAAAGAGCTCTAATCCCCGTGCACAGGCACACACGCACTAATGGGAGCGCGGGGTGGGTTCAGCAAAGCCTGTAATGGACACCCAGCCCCGCCTGAAAGGAGGTCAAGTGTAAATAGCAAGTCCAGGTCATGCCCGTGTCAACCACCCCGCATCAGTGCTCCAGCTCCGGGAGATGCTCCTCTACAAACCAGCGGCTAAAGCCCGAGTCCCAGCAGTGAAGCTCAAATTGCTCAACAGCAACGAGGGGAAAAAAAAAAGAAAAAAAAAAAACCCTCCCCAAACCCAGCGATCCCCACCGAACAAACAACTAGATATTCATTTGCTTTTTGGAAGGGTGCCCGAGGTATTCAAATGGCTCACGCCTGGGACCAGAAGCCTCTTGAAATTCCTCGCTCTCTCCGGGCTGGGCTGGGAGCGCTGCAAGGCCAGCCGTGCTGGCTTCACCACCCTGGAGGCTTCCACAGCCACAAGAGCATGGCCTGAGCCCTCCCAAAACCAAGGCACGGCCGGGCTCCAGCACTCCGCGGAGGAGACGGTGGTCCGGGTCATCCACACCCAGTGCTTCCCACCATCCGCGAGACCACACATTTCTTTCCAGCCAGGTGAAAACCAGGAATTCTGCTGTTCTTCCCTCAAATCTCTGGCTGATGGTGCCAATTCTGGCATCTTCAATGAAGAAGAGATGCGACTGGAGGATTTGTCCCAAGGGAAGGATGCATCCCAGTACCCTGACATAGATTTATCCTGGGCTGCAAAGCACACACGGGATGCTACCAAGGTACTACTGTAATCACACCCAAGCAGTTCAGATTGAGCATTTCTTTATCCAAACAAGCCCTCACTCTCTCCTCCAGATATTAATCTCCCTCTCCTTCATCATCCAGGGATAGAGACAGACACGCAATGGGGATTCAGCTCCAACACCTCCAGCTGCTTGCTCCAGGGAAGGATGGGGCTGCCAAACCACGCATGACAGTCTCCCAGAAAAGGGAGAGCAGGGATTTTGCAAGGCCGGGTTGAGGTTAATCGGCAGTAAATTGTGCGAGGAAGATGCTGTCAGGACGGGAAGTGTGAAAAAGGAAGGCTGAGATCTCTTGGCAGGGCTGTCCCCTCGCAGCAGGGATAAGGGCCAAGGAACCTTCACTCGCGTTGAGCTCTTTCATCACCCCACAAAGAGATCCCAACCCCTCTAAGTCGGCTCAAACACACCTGAAGAACACGCTGTGCCGACACATTTTGTAAGCAGCTATGCATGACCTCACAGCTTGTGGTGGTTTCATTGCCTATCCACGGCCACATGAAATGACTCTGTGCCCGGAATGAAAAAACAATTATTTATGCTGCCCATCGACAGGACAGGACACACTCCTGGTGTAGACGGACTCCCCAGATGTCCCTGCTGCTGGGAGCCCACTGGTCCTAAAAAGAAGCCTCAATTATCCTTGCCTCAGGAAGGGATTAGACATGCAGATGCTCGGTCAAACGCCTCCAATCTGTCTGTCCCAAGGAATTCCCCAACCTTCACTTGATTTTCAGCCCAAGTCCTGCATAAACTGATCTCTCTGTGTTCTGGCCTTAGCCCTTGCCTCCAGGCTGAGTCAATGCCACGTCATGCCAGACACGAGGGTACCACATGGCAGGACACAGTCTGAAATGCCCTCAAGCTAGGATGATGTTCAACCCCCAAAATATCTCCTTTCACATCAAAGTCGCTCTCTTCCACTCCCCAGCTCTCTCATTCAATAAACTAAGTTTGTTAAAGCTGGAAGGGCTGGACCTGCTGTGGAGACACATTGGTGGTGTCCATGCAACAGAAGCACCTATCGGTCACGAGTGGAAGGCGCCCACGGATATTCCTACGGCATTCCTCAAGCCCAGGACATCACCACGTGATGCAGAGAGCATGAAGCCAGTGATGCAGAAGGGATCGAGTTGATGACGAAGAAAGGAGGCTCGGCAGCTCCGGGTCACCTCCTGAGCATGCACGCTGCCCCGGGGCGGCAGGGTACGGGGGCGAAGCTTGCCACATCGCTCTGCAGCTGCAGATTCCTGCAGCCCGTCCCACCCCCACCTCCGCAGCCTTCCTGGCCAACCCTTCCCTTCAGGGCAACGCCAGCCAGACGTACAGCCAAGCCGGCAAAAAACCGCGGCCGATTGCTCAATGGGAGGGTGCAGGCTGCAGCGTATCACATCCCCCATGGATTGCAGAGGGATGGCTGCTGCTGCCTTACCTAGAGAAAGCCCTTCTTCTAATATTAGGCTTTTGACAGCATCTTTTTTTTTTTTTTCCCCCACACATCAGGGAGCATTTCGGCTCTGCCCGGGAAGCACAGGCAGCACTCAATGAGCAAGGTACGTGCAGAGGAGGAAAAGAAGCCCATGCGCTTTAGCCTGTCCTCACCTGGCGACCATCAGGTCCCCATCTCACCACCTTGCCCCTTTCTGCCCAGGAGGATGCCAGGTCTGTCTTCCCTTATCAGGCCAGGCTGCCCAGTTGTCTTTGCAGTTACCAACGGAGAAGAGGAGAGATTAGGGTATTTAGCCTCAAAATCAAACAAGTAATTGCACGGGCTTTTTGCAAACAGATCAGGGTTGGGAGGTCAGAGAGCGGCTGGTAAATCTCAGCACTGTTTACTCTGACTAAATAATATTAGACTAAGGATAATCAATCATTTTAATCAACAAAATTATTTATAACTCTTTAGAGCAAATAGTCAACTCTGCTAGCAGCTGCCAAGAGATGGCAGGTAGCGTGACAACCCACATACCTCCAATTCCCCTGCGCTAGATATGGATTTACTTCTTTGCATCACTGGATTTACTGCCACTGAAGACTTGCTCTTGCAAGTACCCTGACGCCTCCTCTCTGAAGGTATTCTTCCTCCCTCTCCGTGGCTCACAAATACACACAACAGCCCCCTGCAGCTGAAATCAAAACCAAAGTAGCTCGCAATATTCACTGCACACTCCAAGCATCTTCCCTCTGCTAGCTGCATCTCTCAGCGCAGCATCATTTAACAGGAGAGGAGAAAGAACCAGCTAAACAGAAGAGGCAAAAGATGCTCACAGCAAGGGACCTGCTCTCTTTGCTGTGCTGCCTGGCAGCCCTCAGGGTTGTGGCTCCACTAATGCCACCAAATGACACCTCTGTGAGCACCATCCACGTCCCAGCCCACAAACAAGAGCCACACACGCTCTACACCCATTGCACATTGAAGGTTTCCACCCACCAGCTCTGAGACAGGCCTGCTTTGCACAGCAGCAGATGACCCCAGCCACAAACGGGGGAGGATTTTGCTGGCTGGGCTGAAAGCTGTGCAAGCGAAGGTATCGCTGGGGCAAGGCGAACGAGGGTCAGCTTCGCATCCACCTTGGGGCCAGGAGGGGCCAAAGGACAAGGCCGTCCCTGGATGCTGCCTGCCAGCCCAACACTGTTCCACCTCCCTCTCCTCTGTCCCCGCAGAGTGAACCAAGCTGCTCAGCTCCTCCAGGGATGGAGGCCAGAAAGGGCCCTGGGAGAAACCTGGGAACCAAAACTCTCCAGCCCACGCCGGAAAGAGTGCCTCAGAAACACCAGTGCCAAACCAACTTCATTTGACAACATCCCAAGAACGATTCTCCTGGTATTATTCTTTTTAAGCAGACAAGGAAACGAAGGTGAAGAACAAGAGGATTTTCCCAAGCACAGCAGGCAGCTGAGGAGCCCCAAGATTAAGCCTCCTCCATCCCTGGGCGAGCACAGAGCTCCTGGGCTTTGCCCCTTCCAGGCTACACCAGGTTATCAGGTATGCCCAGGCAGGAGAGCAAGAGTTTTCCCAAACGAACACAGGAAGGTCATCTTTTCCAGCTCCAACTTCTAGGAAACTTCCCATCCGGGAAGGGACCAGCACAGAGACTGGGCCAAACAAAGCCCTGGGAAGATGAAGAAGGTGGGAGTGAGCTGGGGAAGGCAGCCAAAGATGAACTGGGCTGCCCCATCAGCTTCAGTCATCCCCATCCCAGAGCCAAGGGCTGTCCAGGACGGGGATTATGTCACCTATTGGCTTCAGCCCGGAGAGACGGGAGAGCGAAGGGCGGGCAGGGATAAATCAGAGCGGCTGAAGGTGCTCGGATTTGCCCAGAGGAAGCCTGAGCTTGGAAACCTCAGGGAAGGCTGGGGGGAGAGAGGCTGAGACACTCGCAGCCCTCGCATCCACCCCGCACGCAGCATCCGGAAGCTATTAAGGAATTACAGCCTCTCTGGCCCCGAGCCTTCCCCAGCAGAAGTGCCTGGGAGCAGATGGTGAAAGGGCTGATTGAATTCGGCTGCTCAGGCCAAGAGGCTATTAGGAAGAGACGTAAATGGAGGAGGGGGTGGAGGGGGTGTCATTTGGGCGACTCAGGAGTCGGGAGCCCTTGCCAGGAACTCTGGGAATCCTCCACCGACCGTAACAAGGTTGGAGGAGCTTCGGCAGGGCCCTGGGTGGGGGCTCGGAGGTGCGAGCCTCCCCGCTGCCCTCGGCGGCTCGGCCCCAAGCTCCTGCTGCTTAGGGGCTGGGGTGAAACCCGAAGTATCTGGGGAGCGGGAACCACGGGCTGGTTCCTCTCCTCAGGCATCTTCATCTCAAAAGGCAGCACACGGCCACCACGGCGGACGGGCACCCTTCCAGGGAGGCAGGACACCCACAGACGCCCGTGTCCCCGTGGTCACAGCCCCAAGAGCTGTGTGCTCCCGAGCCTTGATGCCGGCTGAGCAGGAGGCACAAGAGCTGCCAGCTCAGCAGCCCTGCCCACCCATGGGGCCAGCCTTCCTCCCAGAAAAATGCAGGTTTGCAGAGGTACTCAATTCCTAACCCAGACTAATCCCATTCCATCCCCAGCACTGGGCAGGGGACCAGACCTCCCAAAGTGCCTTCAGAAGGGGACGGGACTCAAGTGACTCTGGATGGGGAAGAGGTGGGGGAAAAAGGCCAGGGTGAGAGAGACAAGAAGGATGAAGAAAAGCCAAAAGGCAAAAAAAGCATAAATATGGTTTGTAACTCATCCAGGGTGCCAGCCCTGCCGAAGGTAACACTGGTGTCTGAGCAAAAACACCAAAAGAACCAAAATTGCCTGGGGGCAAAGGAAGGGTTTAAACCCCTCCCTGGGAAATGGGGGAAGAAAAAGGAGGAATGACCCAAAAATCAACACAACCATAAGTTCTGGGCTCCCCACCCTGGCAAGCCAGCTCCAGCTCCCCACAACCCTGCGCCCCGAGGGGGGGGACAGGCTCCAGGGCCCCCGCGCCACCCCCATCTCGAATCCATCCCCCTTTTTCCAAGAGAGAAAGGTCCAACGAGTCCCCCAGGGCTGCCTTGGCTGACTGCCCCGGCTCCCTGAGGTTGGGAAATCAGGAGCCTGGAGCCTCACCAGGGCTCTGCCGGAGGGGCGGGCACGGAGCGCTCCGTGACCGTAAGGGGATCTTTTCGGAGCAATCTTTTCCGAGACAAGTCATGAGATTATTTCTTGCCTGGAATTTGCTCCCGCGGATCCCATCGGCCCCGGACTGCTGAGTCAAGAGACCGCCGGGGCTGTGCCCTCCAGATGAGTAAATAAATTGCCATGGGGAGTGGTGGGGCAGCTGGGGGGGGGGGACGGCGCCCCGGCGGGGAGCGGGATGAAAGGAGGGGAGGGGACCTGATGACTCCTCGAGCCTTCGCCGGGGACGCAGCCCGGCTTGGCAGCCGGCTCCGCTGCTGCTTTGCAACGCACCGAATTAGTCACCAGATTAGCGAGCGCAGTTACACACGCTGGCGCACAGCTGTTTAAAGGCACACTATCCCTCCCCTCTGCTTTTCTTCTTTTTCTCTGGGTTATTTTCCTCCCTTCTTCCTTTTTTTTTTTTTTTTTTTTTTTTTTAATTTATTTTAAATATTTTTTTTAGGCCTAACTCCGGCTTTCTATGACTGCTTTCAGACCGGCAGCCAGCAAACTCCCAGGGAAGCCGAGGAAGAGGCAGCAGCCCTCGATCACAGCCTGAAGATGCCAAATGGCTTGGGCTAGCGGCGAGAGGGCTGGTCCAGTCTGGGACCAGCTCAGAGCAGGGGCTTAACGTTACGCCGGTCCGACGGGCTGCCAGGTCACTCTATAGGATCCATATGGCCCCGGCTGCTTGGGGCTCGGCCGTTTGAAAGCAGGAACGCGCAAGAGTCATCCAGCTCGAAGGCAAAACAGGCGCACGGCTGGGGCCTTTCAAGTTGCAAACTTTAGAGCCAGCTTCAAATCTGGAGCCGCTTAAAGGGATGGAAACCAGCCCCAGTGACAAACCACCCCGCTGGGCCACGGCTACCGTGACAGCTCCGAAACCCTACTGCTGACGCTGGAAAGCAAAACTTTCCCAGCGCCACAGCAGCACCGGGCTTCCCAGAACCAGGGACAGCCCTCTTGACATCAAGCCCAAATTTCTCCCCATCCCTTCGAAAGGACAGGTCCAGGAAACGCCACGGGGTCGGGGTACAGGACAGGGAGCCACGGTGCTGCTACCAACCTGCTGGACTCATCTGCCGCCTGTGGCTGATGCTGGGGATTGAGTAAATGAGTTTTTCCCCACCCCCGGCTGCAAACGAGGAGGAATTGTATTTACTAACCTCACGGAGTGGTCTGGAGAGATGGAGCAGTTGGGTAACGCGCCTTGAGCATTTTAAAAGAGAAAGCACTTGGCATTGCATTTTAAAACCGCTTCTAACAATAATGTGTAAAAAAAGAAAAAGAAAAAAAGAAAAAGACCCAAATTTCACGTGTTCCACTACATCTTTTTTTAATTTTCCAGTGGAAAAAGCCAGGAGTAGTCAGCTTTTGCAAGTTATTTCTTTTGATGGTTCATGTTTCGGTAAACAATTTCTCAAAACTAAAAGGTAAAAAAAGAAACCAACGCCTTGCTGCTTCTAGAACACTGACCAAAATTAAGCGGTTTTGCACAAACACATGCAGACACCTATGAAAAAAAAAAACTTTCATGTGGGTCAAAAAGCCACATTTTGATTATTGTGATACATGGTGCTGACGGGTGTGGGGGGAAGCAACAGAAAACAAACCCCAAAGCTCCGGCGCCAGTTTCTGGGGTCCTCTGGCTGCAACATCAGCAGCAGCTTTCCCTTAGTCAGCAGTTTTCAGCCAGAGACCTGCAAGCGTGTCCCAGGAGAGGCAGCATCCCAGTGGAAATCCCAGCCCAGGACTCCAACCACCACGAGGACACGCAATCCTCATCCTGCTGTGCAAGACACTTGGTTCCTGGAGGGATGCAGGGCTGAGCCATTCATCTCCCCAACCAGTCTAGCTCCCAGCCCAAAACAGAGTCAGCCAGTACACCCGAACTGGAAATCCTGAGAGGCAGAGGGGTCCTGGCCTGCCTGGTGCTGTGCAGGAGCCAGAGAGGCGAGTACAGTTTAATGCAGAATGTAAGAAAACTTAAAATACTGCAAGTAGAGGGAGACCTGGAGCATGCAACTGGGGATGCTCCCACGTCCCTGCTGCAGCGTAATGGGGCTATCATGCCTCAGTTTCCCCTAAAACCAGGTCTCATCAAGCCTTTCTTCAACATCTTTTGGGGTCAGAGGCCCCAAAAGCATGCTGCATTTAAAAAAAAACCCCAAAGTCCCACTTGCTGGCTTCTCCTGCACTCCCCACCAGCCATCTGAAGAATGCCTTGGAATCACGTCAAATATTTGAAATGAGATGGGGGGGGAGAGGGGGCATGGGGAGGGGAGCGCGGGGGGAGCCGCTCTGCTTTTGACTCAGTGTCTGGCTTCTTTCATCAAACCCACATTCCTACTCATGCCATCACCCTCCGGGAAAAGTGCGACAACGTACATAATCCATGTGGAGCCAATTTAAAATCCCCTCCGTGTAAGAAAATGCATTTCGTTCATTAACAAGCTCTGAACGCTTAGCTGGGGTTAGAAGCCAGCCTGCAGCTCCACAGCCACCCCAGCAACACGGTCTTCAGCAGGGAAGGTTTCCTGCTCATAGCCACATCCCACAGGAGAGCAATCCCCCCCCTGCAAACCCACCCCGGGTGCTGGGGGATGCTGAGCCACCCCGGCTTAGCCCACCAGACACGCGCTGCAGTCCAAATAACGTTGGGTTTTCTGCACCAGCCACCTGAGAAGGAGGTCTCTGCCTCTTCTGGCTTTTTAGCAAAGGTTTAACAGGCGGAAAAAAGCTGGAAAGCAGGGAATTGCTGGAGCTGCTGTGTCCAGCACCAGCCATGAGATGATGGAGATGGGAATTACAGCCCCTGAGCCCAACCAGCTCGGACCCAGACAGAGCCCTGCGACTTTGCACATCCCAATCCACAACCAGGGCTGTCACCAGCACACAGCAAATAGCTGAGGGCTCACGGTAACCTCTGATCTTCAGCTCTCATTCCCAAACCAGAGGGAACCACAGAAATGAGGGGATTTTCCTCTTCGGGAAAGCAAGCTGCTATTTCTTCCTTGCATTTGTAATATTCTTCTGGCGGGTTATATTTATCCACAGGCTGCGTGGCTACAGGAACCAGAGGCATGACTGACCACCAGCACAGCATCCTGGCTTCTTGCAAACAACAGGTCCACCCGTGCGGCGCACAGGCCAGGTCGCTGGACGGAGGGAGACAGGCATCAACAGCAATTTGAGACACACCAAAAAATCATGCATGGTCAGCAAGACCAGGGGAGGTGATGGGGGAAAATGTATCGCCTGCACGTAGGGATATTGCCCCAATGATGCGATGCTGTTCATGGGACAGAAGAGCAAGCCAGGTCTCAGATTTTTGCCAGTTGAGTGGAAAAAAAAAAAAAATACTCAACGCAAAAATGCGCAGTTTCATCTCACAGTTCAGAAAGAGGTGAGCAACGGTGGAGAGCTCGGGGTTTGCCCCCCACCCGGGGCTAAATAAGCCAAAAGTTACTCTGAGCCACCCACTGAAGCGGAGAAAGGAACAGAACAACTTAGAGCACTTTTGAATGCAAGCGCCAAGAGCTTTGCCTTCATCTAAACACACGCAGCCTTGCAGAAGCTCAGGCTTTGCATGCAAACATTTGCAGCCTGTTAATGTTACACGCTTTCAGATCCGACGGGTGTCTACAATCTAGATATGAAGGCTGAGACTTTTATCCAAATTACACACTGAAACCACCTTGATTTTTTTTTTTTTTTTTGCCACCTCTCTGGACCGGACAAGTATGTGTACACACACACACACACCCCCCGCAGGATGCAAGCCCCTCCTGTGTTCAAGGAGATATTCAGGCAGGTAAAGCGACTTGCAGATTTGCACATTTTCACATAATTACCACCAAAGCCCGCAGCAGTCATGAGCACAAATCCGCAAACCTGGGAAAGCTGGGACAGACAGAAAAGAGCAGATCTATAGGCTGGATGGGAGCAGCCATGCAGCAGGACTGAACCCAGCTTTGCAAGGGTCACCTTTGAGGCAGAGACCACTAGAGAGATGTTATCTCTGGAGCCATCTCACAATTTGGTGATCAGCAGGACTCAAGTGGCCCTCCCTCAAATTCCACTGCACCTGGGAAAAATGTAGGAGCTTGCAGGAGAATCAATAAATATTTATTGTTTAACCAGCAGTATTTTGACTGGAGATGTAAGCATGGCCCAGCGCCAAGGAAACCGGAGCCTTCTTGGCCAGCACTGCAAACAAATTTTTTTCTGTATCTAGTTGGAAGATTATAAACTATACAATGAAGGAGGGGAAAAAAAAAAAAAAAAAGAAACACAGGCAGCGAGCAGCTTAGTCACGGAAGAGGAACAAAAGAGTTGAGATGCATAACTATGTCATGGGTTAAAAAAAAAGGGGGATGCAGGCCCAGTTTTTGGCTGCGAGACAGCTGTACAGTTTATATCAGCTACAGATTTGTCCCACTGGCTTCTGCAGTTATGAGGCTTTACGGTGGATCAGAGCATATATCCCCGGCTTCAGTGGAGCTACACTGATTTGGACCAGCTACAAACTGGCCCATGACTCGCAGGTGAGAAGCAAACCTGGGGAGTCAGGTCTCGACCTACGGAGGCACAATTCTGCACCCATGAGGAAGACCCCAGCTTCCGTGGGGATCCCCAACCTCACAGCGCAATGAAGAGTCAGTCCCCAGCTCCAGGGGCATTTTAGTGCTGGAGTAAGGCTGATCATCCCCTCCTCCTGCACTTCCATTAGTCCCCCGGCACCATCCTACTAAGCACAGGTCCTCCACCGAGCAAAATTTGTAACCCTGGAAGATGCCAGCAGCTCCATCCTTTGGATCCATTCCAGGGGCACTTGCTCTCCTAAGTCATGTAATTTGCTCGCCTCCTGCCCATGCAAGGAGCAGCTGACAGTGCAAAAAGGAAAAGACCCTTTCTTCTCCAAAATCCCACCCGATATCGGTACCACAACTGAAAACAGCCATTCCAGTCGACACATCTGCAAGTTTACAACCCTAAACCGTATTTGGACAAAAGCCTGGTCTTACTCACACCTACCTCTTCCCCAAGCGCCTGAGATGTATCTGCTCTCACCAAAACAGCAGCCGGTGAAGAACACCAAGCCACCTTCCATTTTTGCTGCCTGCATCAAACTGTAATCCCAAGGTCTAACCAACAGGACGACCTTCGCACCGCTGTTTCCCTAAACCTGGTTCCCACTGCCCCCCCCCCCCCCACCCCCCCCCAGCTCAGCCACACAGCAGGATCCATCCAGGAGGATGCAGTCACCGCTTTTTTCACCCAAAACCTTTGGTTCCCCTGGTAAAAACTCAGCGTGGCACAGTCCTGCCGGAGAGCGCGCACGCTCCCAGCTACTTGCTGCCTGCCTGCCAGCAATCTGCTATGGATTTGGGAGAGCGGGATGGAATACGACGTGCTCGTCAGCTCGCTTTGGAGAGCTCGAGCGCGGCATTCCAGCATGAGACTGTGTTATCCCTTCATTTCATAAAGCCTATCAAAGCATGGCACGCCGTAATTACATGGCAAATTAGCGGCCGCTTCGTAACTACACTGTAATTACACAGTTGTTACATGCTTTGGGGAGTTCATGATGAAAACGTGGAAGGAATGGGGCTTTGCTCCTTTTTCCTGGAAATCTCACTCCCTGCACCCAGGTTAAAAATGCTGTAGTCAGGGATGCGCTTTAGTCGGTGTATCCCTGAAGGAAAGGTCTATGGAGTTGCCCTCTTTCCACCTCTTATCACAGCTTTGTCCCTTAAGTAGACAGAAGTTGACACTAAAAAAGTTGGAGTGGGCGGCAGCCAGGTGCAGACAGTGCCCTCCCTCCTGGGAAACTATCATTCCCCCATCCCAGCTGGATACCAGAGTGATGGGCATTTTGTAAGTGCATAGAAAGATAATTGCTCTTTTTCAGTTCAAATTCTCACCTCCTCCACAGGCAATCAGCATCGAAAATGCCAGAGGAGCCCAAAGCCCTCAATTTATTAGAGTCTCACCCTTGCTGGCTGATGATTCATGCCCACCCAGAGCAATCCACAGCCAAAGCCCAGCTCTCACCTTTGCTGTTAATGCAGAAGCAAATGCATTCAGAAAGACAAGGGATGCAATTCCCTGCAGCCCTGAAATCACCTTCCAGTGCTTGTTTCCTTTCCCCAGGCTTTGCTGGGCTTCCAGGCAAATGCTTTGGCATTTTGTGTGCGGGCAGCCCCTCCCAGTGAGGACAGGTAAATGCTCTTCCAGCACGACTGACACAGGGGAAAGGACAGAGGACATCTCGAAGCAGAGAGGGAAATGCTGGCGTTGGGCTGCTGTGCTTCACCCGCACGCGAAAACGTGACCGTGCAAGCCACCAGCAAGACCGATCTCTTAACAGCAGCAGGGAAACTGAGTCACGCAGCGGCTGACACAGCTGTAGGAACCAGCCTGGAGTCTGCATGCTGGGCAAGGATAACGCAGGATCAAACCTCCTTTTTTGCCATGTTCCACGTCCCTGTGCACTACTACTCTCTCATCCCCAACCAGCTCAACAAATGGACACCCTTGAGCGGGCTGATCTGGCTGTGCCCCTATTCTGTGCACATATATAAAGACCAGGGGGCAAACGTATGGTTGGAAACTTGCCCTCCCTAGACGAGACAGGGGGAAGGATGAAGGATCCCATCCTAAGCCTGTAATGAAGACGCCTTCAGACTGGTAAACCTGCAGCAAGGCACTGGGGAGGAGGGTATGCATTTGCCAGAAGCCTCGCTTTAAATGCAAACTCCCTTATTTGCCTGCATTGAAAGTGAAAGCAAAGGACAAAAAGAAAAGATTGACCTGGCTAAGGGAAGGGGAAGCAGCGTCATGTCACGCAGGCAGGTCCTACATCCAAATACACACTGCAGAGAAGCTGTCTGCTTCCCTCTACCCTGCAGCAATCACAGCAGGAAAAAAATCTTGCTTCAGCCTCGACCCGACGTTGTCCCAAACCCTAAACAGAGGGAAAGGCTCTTGCCTTGTAAAAATGTAAAATGTAAAAACACACCCCTGGGATGCCACCCACGCACAGGCCAATGGAAACAACGCGTCTGTCTCCCAGCTGTCCTTAGGGTACGCATGGGAAGCACCGAAAGGCACGGGGTCCTTCCGTCCCCCGGCAGTCTGGATTTCTACGCTGCATGAGCACAGAGCAATTCCTCTTTTCGTGCCAGGCAGGTACAAATCCACCACGTGCCGGTAAACACACCTCCAGGGAAGGAAGGAAGAGGGGGAGTGGATGCAGGAAGACGGGGAGCCCAGCATCTCTGCCTCACCTGCGATGCACAGCATCTCCACCTGCCATTATAGCCCTTCTACGGTACCTTGTGGGATGCCTCGGGGGCAGCAAGTCAGCAGCTTCGTTAGGAAGAAACGTCGTTATCTCTCCTGGACTTGGGAGTCCCAATTACACGCTGCCAGCTTCCAGTCAAGGGTTGCGGAGCTGCTTTTAACTCTGACCGCAGAGAGCAAACAGAGCTTTACAGAACTGGAGGAAACAAATTGATTTGCGGAGGGCAGCATTTACCAGTCGCAAGGTTAAGTTCCCGCTAGGGTTGATTTTTGCAGGGTTTGGGTTTTTACTGTCTGAAAAAGAGCCGGTACACTAAGTCCCACCAGCCTATTGGCGGATCAGTCACATACCTGCAACCAAAAGTGATGTTACCGTCCTCTCTATCAGATCCTTACAATGAAAACCCACGCACATACAACTTGTATGTTAAAGAAGCCCACCGCAGTGGCCTTTTTGGCTCCTGACCTACTCATCTCACTCAACATTCTTACTGGCAACAGCATGGGGTGGGGGGGGTATTTGGCTTTTGGAAGTTTTGTACAACTTTGCATCCCTTTCAGGTGGTTTTTAAACCCTTTGGACACACTACAAAGCCCACCTAACTTTACACACCGGGGCTACCTGCACGTGTGGCTTGGAGCAGGGTTTTATTTCGGGGGAGTGAGAGGGGGACGGTAACTGTGCGGCCAAAGCATCTCTGCAGTTTTACAAAGCATCTCTGCAGTTTTACGGGGCATCAAGCACCTGGCACATTAAAACATCTTGCACAATTGAAAACCTATGCCTGTAACGACTCTCCCTGCGTATGGTTAACCCTATGGATACCGTGAGGCAAATCTGCTTTGCTGCTTGTCGGCATGTAAAGGAACGAAGGGCTGGACTCCTTCCCATTTTGAAAAGAAGGGCAATGGGCACATTTGGTGGCAGATTCGGCGAGGAGACCGAGGGTTGAACGAGCCAGCAGGGAGCAGTTAAGTCCTCCAACGCAGCCCAAAACAGACAGGAGTAAAGAAAAGTTCCATTCCCTACACACGGCATTGCTGGATCCCCGAAAGAGAAGCTAGCAGCATCCATACTCCTTCTCTCAACCATCAATCCGACCAAGCAAGAAAGCTTCAGCATTCTCTACCAAGTTAGAGGGGAAATGAGGTTAAGCCAGCTAATTGACAACATTGACCTTTTTGGCTCACAGTGTTAGCACAGCCACCAAAACAGAAGCGACTGCAGCCGAAGTCGATAGGGAGTCAGCTCTTTTTTACCTTTTTGGTTTTTGTTTCTCAGCGCTCTTCCTGGCAAAGTTTAAACTTTTGGTCAACTCTAAAAATTGCTTGCTGACATAAGCTGCAAAAGAGCTTTCAGGACGAGAAGAAAATGAACTTAAGACGGCGCGAAACACCCAGTCCTCGCTTTAGGCACAAGGCAATTACATTGATCCAACGCTCAAGCACCTAAACAAC
The DNA here is from genome assembly GCA_034008185.1 of Gorsachius magnificus. Lineage (NCBI taxonomy): Eukaryota > Metazoa > Chordata > Aves > Pelecaniformes > Ardeidae > Gorsachius > Gorsachius magnificus. The sequence goes on from CM067097.1 coordinate 1,145,031, forward strand.
GCAGACGTCTCTGTTACACGCTCCCACCCATGCCAGGAGACGTGTAAATTTAAACAGATACTTTGGTCTGAACTGAAAAATAAACCCCACGTCCTCCCCAGCCCTGCCCTAATGGACCAGGTGTTTCTTCCTTTCCCATTTCCTTCCCCTGCAAGCAAACAGACTGCTGTCACCTGAAGCACAGGAATGAATCCCCAGTAAATGTTCTTTAAACCAAAGCTTTAGGACATAGGCACAAACAGGTCCTCAACTCCACCAGAGCCTCTCATTTAACCTGCATAGGTGCTATGGAAAATCAACCTCTGCGCCTCCATTGCATTTTGAAGCCTGGCCCTGCAGAGCCCACACCTTAAAGCCAGGCTCAGGCTCAGCCTTGCTGTCAGAGGCACTGAGCACCAAAATAGCGATAACCAGAGACCGGGTCCTCTCTACGGGCAGGTAGAGCAGGAAGATGGATCCCGCAAAAGAGACTCCGCCAGCATCGGCCAGCGTGCAGCCCATCAGTGGTAGACCCCCCAGGCTTGGGCTGACTTTACTGGAGCTCTCTGCAGACAAGCTGATCCTACACAAGCATCTATTTTAAGTCTGAGCACCAACCCCTGCGCCGTTCCGGCCCCCCTTGCACTCCAGCAATCAGCTGTCATTTTATTTCCCACACGCAGGCTGAAATCATATTGCCTGGCAGGAGTCGAGCCCCCTTTCTGGGTTTCCTAGAAACTTGCTAAGTGGCAAAGAGACGCACAACTCTTTAATTCGATTTTCTTCAGCGCGCCAGTACAAAAGCCAGCAGTGGGAATTACAGCAGGGAGAGATGAAGCAACGGGGCTCATTTCACCCTCCCTTGTACCCAGGATGAGAAGTTTGTTTCCCTGCTGGTCCTCCGAGCCCCATCCTCTACCTCGACTGAGCAAGGCAGAAATGAGTTGAGCTGTCTGGGGTCAGCAGGCAGGCAGACAACATCAGTATGTGAACAACAGCCCTTATTATGGTAAGGGCTCAACTATTAGCGTTAACCACAGCCAGCAGCAGCCGAACTTATCGCTACAACAGGAAAAAAAAAAAAAAACAAACCAAAACCCACACGCCTCGATTCAGTAACATGTTGCTATCTTCCCTGATAGCTCCTGCACCCTTCCTCCATCCATTTCTCCAGCTCCAGAGAAGGGGGGGGGGGGGGGAAATAATAATCACAGCAGCGGGCTGTCCTGGTTTACACGCGGTAAATCTAAAGGAGGTACCGCTGGAGTTTTGTTTCCCAAATACCGGGAGTGCTTGGACCACACAAGACATTTCCAGCGAGGGATGGGGAGAACGTACATCCCGGATAAGGAGCTTGTGTGGGGCTGCCAGCCCCGGCGTGGCTCACCCACTCGGGAAAGGGTAGGGGTACCCCGGGCAGCTCGGAAAAAACCCAAAACAACTTATCCGAGTGGATCTCTCCCGCCTCCCAGCCGGAGGAGCTTGCCTACATCCCCGCAAGGATGCCAGAAGCATGAGAAAAGGAGGCTGGAGGGGCGGCGGGTTGTTTTTTAAGAGAAAGGGGGGGTGGCTGGGGAGGGTGGAAAGTCTTAAAAACTACTCGGGAAGCAAGTTCGCCTTCCCCCAGCGGTGTCGCGGGGCAGAGCCGGGGGAGCGCGGGGCCGGGCGGCGCCGCTCCCGCAGCTTCGGGGGGGCCGGTTCATTTTCCCTTCCCAAAGACACCCCCTCCTAAAAAAAAAAAAAACACCCCAACAACCAAAGCGAGCCCTCACCGGGCAGATATTTCCCCCCCCCCACCGCCCTCGAGGCTAAAAAGGGGGAGAAGGGATCCACAGTGCTCCCCGGCGAGGCGGGGGGCCGGGGGGGGGGGGGCCGGGGGGCAGGGCTCTTACCGGGGGACGGGAAGAGCTGGTCCACCTTCCCTTTTGGTCCCCGCCCCAGGGGGGCGGCGGCGGCGGCTGCTGAGCCCCGCCGTGCGCGGAGCGGGGCGCCCGGGGCAGCGGCGGCCGGGCGCCTGCCTCCCTCCTCCTCCTCCTCCTCCTCCTCCTCCTCCTCCTCCTCCTCCTCCTCCTCCTCCTCCTCCTCCTCCTCCTCCTCTCGCCTTCCGCGCTCCCCCCCTCCCCCTCCCTCCGCTCCCCCGCTCCCCGCCGCCGCTCCGCGCTCCCTCGCTGCCGCTCCGCTCCGCTCCGCCTCGCCCGTCCCCCGCCGCCGCCGCCGCCCCGGCCCGGGCTGAGCCGCCGAGGGGAGGGCGCTGGGCCGGCCCCGAGCGGTGACAGCGGCGGGGAGGGACCCGGCTGCCCCCGCCCCGGAGGCGGCTCCGGCACTCGGCGCCGCGGGGAGCGGAGCCGGCGCTTGCCGCGGGGTCCGGGGGAGCGGCGCGGAGTCCCGGGGGGCTGGGGGGGGTGCGGGGTGATGGGGGGGTGCGGGGCGACGATGGAGGGGGGGGTCTCAGCGCACCCAGCGCAAAGTTGGGTGCTGCCGCGCCTCCGCCGCAGCCTCCGCTTGCATCCCAGCCCCGAAGCACGAAGGAGAAGAGGGGGTTGCGGGTTTAGCACGGGAAAGCGCTGCGCGCAGCCCGGGGCCGGAGCCGCGGCGGCCTGCCGAGCCCCGGCGCTCCTTGCGGCCGGGCCAGCCGCCTGCACCCTGCCTGTCTCGACACGAACCGCTGCCTTTCACGCTCGCATCATCACCCCTTCCCGCTCGCATCACCCCTTCCCGCTCGCATCACCCCTTCTTCACGCTCGCATCACCCCTTCTTCATGCTCACATCACCCCTCCTTCATGCTCGCATCACCCCTTCTTCACGCTCTTCACCCCTTCTTCACGCTCACATCACCCCTTCTTCATGCTCTTCACCCCTTCTTCACGCTCACATCACCCCTTCTTCACACTGTTCACCCCTTCTTCACGCTCACAACACCCCATCTTCACGCTCGTCACCCCTCCTTCACGCTAGCATCACCCCAACTACACGCTCACATCACACCATCTTCATGCTCACATCACCCCGTCTTCATGCTCGCATCACCCCTTCTTCATGCTCACATCACCCCTTCTTCATGCTCGCATCACCCCTTCTTCACGCTCATATCACCCTTTCTTCATGCTCTCATCACCCCTTCTTCACGCTCTTCACCCCTTCTCCCGTTGGGAGCGAGTGTCCTGATCCTCTCCTACCCGCAAGTGCGTCCGAGTGTGCGGGCATGGCCAGGGCAGGGCGCGTGTGCACAGGCACACTCAGTCGCGTGGCAATGGGTGACGGTCAAGGGCATGATTCGGACGGGTGGGAGGCCAAAAAGGTTTGGGAACGAACTGGATAAAAAGCATCTTAGAGATGCAAGACGAGTGTCATGCCAGCATGGCATGAAGTTAACAGAAGAATATCGGTTTTCACATGAAATATGTTTTATTATATTTAGGTAGCACAAACTTCAGACCACAAACGGCAGAGCAGAAGGGAGATTATGACTCACAGATGTCAATTTACCGGTACAAGTGTTTTTTAAAAAAAAAAAAAAAAAAGTCATTAGCAACCAGCTCTTGTGGTTCTCTCACTCCGAAAGTCTTAACAGTCTCTGACACGCTGGCGGAGACCAGGCTGCTCTGATCAAAGCTGGGCTCAAATGAACATCCTGGCTGCAATGGGGGGAAGGGGGCAGCCAACGTGAGTCAGGCTCCAGGATTGAGCCTGCTACCCCGTAGGATGAACCAGGGTCCTGCCTGCAAGCACCATAGAAACCTTCAAACGCACTGAAAGATGAGCTGCCCGTGCAAACGTTACAGCTCAGGATTATTTCTAGCTCCTGCAGCGGTGCCTTTCTCAGTCGCCTAAGGCGTATTTATAGACAAAAAGTTCATGTAACTAAAAGAAGCTGCAAGGTGCCAGGGCCAGAAATCGAGAGCCTGATTCTGGCTCGCACGAGAGGACGGTTTTACCCGAGCAGATAGCTCAAGACGCAGCCAGGAGGAAGTGTAAGAGCTAACAAAGCCAGGCAGGCGGTAAGCACCAGCCCAAAGTTCATCTTTCAGGCGCCTCACCTATTGACAAGCACTCGCATTTCCAATTTTACAGGCAATCGTCTCTCCAATTTACTTGCAAGCTCAGTTACGGGCAATCTATTCCTGCAGCAGGGGAGTAGGATCGGCGATTTGCTGTGTGACCGGTACATCACCTCCCTCCACTGATTCTGGAGAACCTGAGCTGTGCTCGGGCAGGGTACAAGGTGTGAAACCTTGGGTGGCGGGTCCTTGGTTTGGAACCTACCGCAGGAACGAACCTGGAATTCTGAGAGTGAAAAGGGGATAGCTGTAAGGACAAAACTTGGTCCCTATCGCCTCTCCCCGTACAGGATAATGTGCTTGCACCTGCCCTTCGTTTTGGGTTTCTTTCCCCTCTTCCCCATACGGGATGGAGAGCAATGATTGAAGGAAGAAACTACAGGGAGGAAATTTAGCAGAACGTTTCCAGTTGAAAATCAAAAGGGGATTTGGGAAAAACAGCTGCTTTTCTATATGATCCCTTCCAGAGCAGGCTCGGGAAGAGAAACCCGATGCAGTTATCACAGCCTGACAACCTTTCCCTCCCTACGCTTCGCTCGGCGCGCTGCAGACTCCCGGGCGAGCGCGCGCGCAGGCAGGCTGCGATCCTGCGGCGGGGCGAGGGGGGGAGAGCGCGTGCGTGGGTGCGGGTGGGCGCGGGGGGGACCGGTTTACGCAGCTGGCTGCAAGCTCTCGACCGCGGCCATGAAGCCATCAGAAAGCACCTGCGGTCCCAACCGTATTGAAATGACCCGAGCGTTCCCCCCGATTCGGCGGCGCTCGATAATCCACCCTGCTCAGAGTGTGTGCAGCAAACCACAATCCCCAGACTGAAACAGAAGAGGAGGCGCGCGGCGAGGTCGCTGGGGCTCGCCCGAGCCAGCGCTGATGGGGACAGGCTGTCGAGGCCACCTAGGAGAAGGCTCTCGTGAGCAGAGATGGTCCCGGATGGAGCTGCAAGTGGGATTAAAAAGCGGCACCAGCACTGGCAGCGGCTGCCCCGGCGGCGCTTGAACCTTGCTGCTGTGGGCCGATGCGTTTGGCTCGGCCTCTCCCGCAAGCGTTATGGACTTAAGGACTGGCTGAACTCCAGTGCACCTGTAATGGGGCTCCTTCTCTTGTGGACCTTTCTCATAAGGATCTTCCTTCAAAGGCTCTCGTAAAGATCTTCCTCGCAGCTTGTGTGGTTTTTACTAGGGAAGATACACACACGCTCTTGGCATCCCAGCTCAGCCCTGATCCTGCAAAGCCGCCGATGACACTAAGCCACAGCTTAGTGCAAGCATGGCTGTGGCAAAGCTTTGAGCTTCTCCACTCCCCTGCCTCACCCCGCCCTCCCTGCCCCCCCAAACTTCTGTTTCATTTTGTTCGTGCAATGTATGGCAGACCCTACGTGCGGGGAAACGAGAAACGCTTCCAAAAGTAGCACTGGGGCAAAAAAAACCCAAAGTGGAGGAGAAGAACAGAGAGGCTGCGGACAGAGATTTCCTCCCAGGGCAGCTGAATCTCTCCTTCAAACTCGACTCTGTCCTAGCGGCCGCCTTAATTTGTGTTCACTTCAGAGCCTGCAACATGAAAGCCCTGGCTCTGAACTCCAGCTGAGCCGCTCAATGGCTCAGTGTTCGCAGAAGGCATGGAAGGAATCCATTGATTAGTTTCTTCAGCTGGGATGTGACCATTTGGAGTCCAAGACCTGCCAAACATGACTTCGCCTCAGCAACTGGTTCCTATTTGCTGCTTACAGACTTTAGAAAAATCTTTCCTCTTCCACATCCAAGTCTCACCCTCCTTTTCCATTCTGTCGTTATTCAACGTTAATATCTATTCAGGCTCTCTCCTGTCGAGGGAGGATGCTGAGTCGTGGAGAACAGCCCTCCTGCCATTAATATAGCCAAAAGATTTTGCCGTTGATCGGAGATAACCATCTGCCCTCCCTCCACAATGCAGCCCGACTGTTTTTCAACAGTTTGGAACAAAGAAAGGACGGGCAGTAATGCCACATTGTTCCCAGGGACGCTGACTAACCTTGGTTTAAAAGAATAATAATAAATATTCATTTAGAGTCGAGGAAAGGTATTGCCATGATTTCCAACTGCTCAGTGCGGGCAGGATTGCTCTTCCACAACCTCTCTCCTAGCCGGGGCCGGGTCTTTCCCTTCGGCAGGACCAAATTTGCTCCTGTCATGGCCCTTTTGCAAATGGGCAGTTGCTGGCTCTCCTCCAGATGTTATGGAGCTGGGACGGCATCTCCTCTCCCTCGAATTTACCCATTCTCATTACAGCAGGCTCAGGATTAGGTGTTACCAGTTAGTCTGGAGAAGGAGCTTTTCCTAGCACCGCTGCTACCAAAACGTACCCACCTCTGGGGTGAAATACAACGGCTACGTAATAACGCGGAGCAACACCGCCCAGCTGTTAGGGACAGGAAATGAAGAACACCATATCCAATTAAAACTGCAGGGGGATATTTATGGCAGAACGTAATTAGCCAAATTGGAGCCTTCCCCAAAACTGCCATGGGATTTTTAATGACTGCAAGCGGTCAGGGCTTTGGTTTGATGTTTTGTCAAGTAAACAATATCCAGAGGGCATGAGGCAAAAAATCAGGAGCAAAGGGGAAGGGGAAGGAAAAAAAAAAAAAAGAGTCGTGCAATTCCAGGAGACTTTAAAGGATTTATCGTAAGGGGGACATTGTTGGAAAGAGCAGCAGCCGCCACTCCAAGAAAGGAAAGAGCAGGGAGGTGGCTCTGGGTGTGGAGGTGGCCCTCTGCAATGAGAGGAAAGAGCAAGCAGCTGCCATGACCATTCCCCAGGGAGATACCTTTCCTGGAATTTAAAATGATATGAGAAATTCTTTCAAGCACCGTAATAGCTGGGAAGTATTTGAGTGAGTTGTTTTACGCTGGTAAAAGGAGGCTGGATTAGTAGTCCTGGTGACTACAGCCTCCCCCTTTTTTGGCTAAGCAGCGGGCACGGAAATAGAGCTCGTTAGTCAGCACGTACTGCAGCCTGCTCTCAGAGCTGGCGTTTGTGGCCAGGAGGTGATGACCATCACAAAAGTGTTGGCTCCTCCATGACCCAGATGGCTGTGGCCTCTGGGGTCCCCTCGCTGCTCCACGCTACAGGGCTGGAGTCACGGAAAGTCCCCATCCTCCGCGCTTGTCTGCATTAAAAGCAAGTTTCTGTTCACGCTGCGGAGATCCAGACTTCAGGCCCCGGCTCAGCCCCGAGATAGCGCTGCCACAATACTGTCCTCTGATTGCCCTCCAGGCGCAAGCAGAGGAAGCCGCCGACTCCTGCTCTCATTAACTTCCCAGCGGAGATGGCTCACAAAAGCATCTTTGTGGCCAGCTAGGAATCAGAACTCCCGCGCACACACATCCCCGCATGGCTGCGAGGGAGCGACGGCTCCGGTCGACACGCCGTAGGTACCTCAATCAACAGTCTCTCAAGCTGCTTGAGCATCTTCAAGTGCCTCCTGCTATTGGTTTCCCAGAGGTCCCATGCTGATTCATAACCTGATTAGCTAATCTGGGCTCCAGCAATGTAATTCTGCCTTGAATTTCGTTGGCGGGGGGTGCTGTCACTCACTTGTTACCCTGCTGGAAGAACTGGCCGGATGGAAAATCCTCATAAGCTGTTCTTGCAGCTCTTTTTGCTCTCGGTACATTTTCCTTCTTCTCCTCAAGTAACAGCACTGAGTTCTTGGTAAACATAACCTGAGGATTTTTGCTGTTTAACTCTTGATATTTGCAATTACTCTGAGCATGCAGAGAAGATACACATTAAACCTTACCTGTATGACCTCTTGTCTTTGGTTGGATCTCTTGGACAGCCTCCTTCATAGCAGAAACAAACACAGCCAGCTCAGACTTAAGCAAGACATCTCTGCTTGCGACTTTACCCTTGGCATGCACCAGCGTCTGGCGACAGAGGTTACTGAAACCCATTTCTGAAGGTCTTTGAGATCCTCTTCCCTGGGAAACAGGTGAGGTATCATGAAGGAGAGGCAATGGGATCATTGAGGATCTCCTGGACAGCTAGATGGCATTCACTAACACTGATCTGCTCTTTCAATCTTTAAAAAAACCTACCATCAACAAAAAAAAAGACCCACTGCTTCAAGAAATACCAAGTAACATCCACATTTCACTTTCATGAAGGTGCCAGGAGCTGCACAGGCTCCTACCAATGAAGGTCAGTCCAGCACCAACCTCTAACATACGAATTCACAGCCTAAGAAATGGCAGCCACCAGAAAAACATGCTTGCACACAGCCAGTTGGAAGTGGTCAGTGCAGGGAAATAAAACCCTTGACTGCAATGACCCAAAGGTTAATGCTGTGGCCGGGACAGAGGGGTTCAAGAGATGGAAGTTTAATTCCTGGTCAATATTTCCACGTGACCTCTTACAAACCTTCGTGCCTCCATGCCCCTTTTTTAATGAAATGATGCTTTCTTGTTTCTGAAGGGGCTGGGAGCATCAGTTTGGCAGTCCCAAAGGAAAAGCTCAGGGGCTGGGGACCGTGATGGGGTCTTGCCAGAGAGAGATTTGAGGGGAAAGCTCAGGAAAGAGTTGGCATTCCTGTCCCTTGTCATGCAGGACCCTGGGAAGCACAGATACTGCATCCACAATGGCCAAGATCCCTCCAGCCCAAGGCACTGTCCCACCGTGACCATCGGATGACAGGTGCATACAGCCGGTCTATGGAGATAGTTCGGCGATGGGCACGATTACGCGACATACACCATGCCCATAGCAAGGGAATTACAGGGTGAGACCCACACTAGCAATTAAAGCCCTAAAGCTGCCCTCCCAGATAGGCTCTGCTGGCGGAGACACCCCTTCGGCCCGCCGCATCACTCCTGGGACGAAGGATTCGCCCACGTATGAGTTTCAAAGAGGAAAAACCCTCGTCCAACACTGGAAACCTTCTCGCTTGCAATTGTCTCCGCGTGGCAACTCGGCCCGATAGTGAATAAACGGCAGAGAAATATTCCGCTCTACACGTGTTTGGGTTTTTCGGGGTGGTTTTCTTGGACGGCGATCCTGGCTCTGCAACAATACCCGTCTTGTTCGGCCCCAGCTACAGAGCAGGCTTGAATAGATCTGTCTAAAATTATAAGCGGGCAGCCCCTGGGCTCTGCGAGATCACAGGCCACATGCTGGGGCTGAACAAAGGCTCTGCTATTTCCTAACAATTAGCCCAGCTAAAAGGACATCTATCTCCTTCCATTAGAGCCACCACGTGCCTCCCAGTCAGTCCATTGTAAAGCTAATTAAATAACACGCCTCTCTCCCCATGAGGGTCTCCTGATTAGTTCGCCTAGGTCCTAAATCCTTGCTGGTGTGAATGGGGAAGAGACAGCTGGTCAGCAGGGGCCTGCGACTCCAGTAGAAGTATGGTCACCCATCTACAGCTATCATCATCATCGCCAGTTATTTCAGGTTTTTTAATTATCCTTGGAAAGCTGTTGAACGGAGATCTCAAGATACAAGGTTCAGCACACAAACTGGTTTGCTTCCCTATCTGCTTCCCCACTGCCTGCAGCAAAAGTTGTGAAAACAGCTCATTTATTTATTATTTTTGGGGGCTTTGCTAGTAGTTGGAGGAAAAAAGCAGATGTAAATATTTTTGCTAAATATGTTCCAGGTTGATACAAGTGAGTTTGGGTTGTTTTTTTTTTTTTCACACACTTCTCATTGGGCTAAAACAATGAAAAGAAAATAAACAAGGAAAATGGTGTGTCATTCCATCTGAGCTAAAACTTTCTATTTTTGCACTTTTAAAATGGGAAGAAATTTCAAAATGGGGGAAAAAAAGTCAGTTAAAAGTAACCTGTTAACAAACCCTCTTGTCTCCCAGTTCACCTCTTCAAGAAGGCTTCTGTGGGAGGGGTAGCTCTCAGATGCTGATGAGCTGAAATGAATCTGCCTTTTTAGCTGGGAAGCCCGATTTGTGGTTTTGCGTCATGAGTGAGAAGAAACAAAATATATCTCTGACGCTTGGAGCTTCCTTCCAATCTGAAAATTCATTCTGGCAATTCAAGAAAATTAATTCAGCCAATACACCAGACACCACAGGGGCTATCTGCAATGTCCCTTCAGGGAGGCCAGGGGCTACCACAACCCATCTTTTGTCCCCAGAGGAGGTCAACACGGCTCTTCTGCAACACCCAAGCCAAATGCCATGAGCGGCTTTTTTCTCCGTCAACCCGCCCCGGTTCTTTGGGGTGAGCTACGTTTGCACCACCACGAGCACGCAGCCTCACGCAACAGCACGAAACTGCTAAATCGCTCCAGATGTTCAACACCTTTGCTCACACGCTCCCAAGACCCGGAAGAAATAGTTTCCTTCTGCCAAGTCTACAGTCAGCAATAGTTGCGAATATCCCCTTTGCCCCTTTTAAATCATTATTTTCCACCCTTGGCTATTTAAATCATTATTTTCACACTGAGAGAGCATGGCTGGAAAACTGGGAAGGTGGGTCAAGAGACTAATGAGCTGATTTCCTGTGGACCTTCGGCTCCAGGCCTGAAACAGCTGGACCTGCTGCTACAGACGGAGCTCCATCCACCCAAGGACAACAGAAAGACCCCGTTCCTCAGCTCTCGTGGAGAAAGGACACAGAGGAGGAGACAGAGCTTGGTTTTGTTCTAATGGGAACAAAAACTTGCTCCTGTTTTCCAAACCGTGCTGCTCAGCCATCCTGGGTAGCAGCCGCGGTTTGAGCTTGGGTGGGAAAATGCTGGGAAGCTTTAGAAATGCATCAGGGCTTGCCAGGAAATATATTAATTAGCGTGTGTGTATGCATGCCCATAGGCTTTTATTGTAAAAGCACAAGGATCAACTCATTACCCATTGCTAATGAAATCATAGGAACCCTACACTCAGGCAATGGAAACGTTTTACATCAAATAATCAAATTTTACAGGGACATATCCACACGGATGGGTAAAGCATCATGAAAAGATGCTACATAACTCACTTGAAGGCCTACAAGGGGTTGGTACAAGAGTCAAGCCCAAAACACAGTTTGAATGTAACCTAGGAGCATGCTACTCAGCCCTCCGGCTGCTTTCAAACCCCAACAGCCAGGTCTGACTGCTTCATTCATCACGAACCTACAAAAAAGGGGCAAGAGCCAAGAAAAAGATGCCTCGTATTAGCTGCCTGCCTCCCCTCACCCAGTTAGTGCCCTTGATCCCAAAGCTGTGGGAATGGCTCCACAAGCCACTTGATTGATAAAAGCCCAGGGGGGAAAAATCGTTTATATAACCTCATCTTCTCTAAACTTCCTAAGTGCTTTAGAAAGTGGCTGCCCTGGAAACCCAAACTGGAAACAAAAAATATTATCTCTTCCATTTATAAACATCTCCGGTGCTAATGAAGTGAGGAGCGGCAGCAGCGGGGAGGGGAACGTTGGGATGCACTTGGCAGGCGTGGGAGAGCCCCGATAAAACCATTTCATTTCAGATGGGTGTGGAGCGGAAAGTCCTCCCACTGTGGTCCGGTGCCACTGTAGGCTGCTGAGTACAGTGCTGCGAGGCCCCTGGGGAGGGATTTTGGAAGATGGATGATTATGGAAGTATCTGCTACGCTAAACACAGAGGCAGACCGACAGCCTCACTAGGTGCAAATGCAGGGGGAAGGAAGACAGGGCGACATGAATGAGGCAAGAGCAGATGGATGAAACCTTAAAAATCAGCTCCCTTCGCTTGAAGCTGTAGCTCGGGTGAAACATCATGTCCTGATATTGGAAAACAGGGAGCGAGAATCGGTACTTACTGTGCACGCATACTTTGTGGCACAAACTGCTCCTCATGCATGTCAGCAGAGCACGTCTGTTTACACCAATCTGGTCTAAATAAACATATGAGCGATCCAGGTTAAGCTCTTGGGTTCAACCACCCTCTGCCTTGCAGCCCCTCAGACACACATCTGAATCAGAGAGCCAGGAGAAGTGTTCTGCAGAATATCCAACCTATTTCTCCATTTTCTCTCCACGTTGGCATTTCCCACAGAGATTTATTTTTGCATCAACACAGCCAGCACCAGAAAATGCTGAGTTTTGGCTGGACATGTTTGGATTTTATTCTGACAAAATATTGATGATTTCCGCAGAACAATCCGTCACTTTTGGCAGCAGCAAGAAGAAAAGTCAAAAAGTCATATTTCGTCTAGATAGGGGACTGAGCTGACACCCAGCCTGGAACTCAGCACAAGTGGAAGGCAAAGCAGGCTACTGTATTGCCTCGTTATCCTGTCATTTTGATTACTGTAAAGCAAGGGAAACTGCTACTACTTGCATGTAGTAGCTGTTTGCCTGGATAGAAACACAACCAAAGCTGCCAGACAAAGGAAGCATCTGGTCTCCCGGGGTTAGGCAGTAACTAGATGCAAAGCAGGGGAAGAGAAGGTCTGATCGTCTCTGGAGACATTTCACAGGAGATGCAGATACCCCAAGGTTGCAGCATGGCAAAGAGCTGGTCCAGGGCAGGACTGAGATGCCAGCTTTATTTCCATCACTACCTTCCATAATTATTCGTGCCTCCTGAGCCTGAAAAACTGGGTTGAAGTCTCCCAAGTGCAGGCTCTTCTGTGAGATGCATGGAACTGACCAAATTAGAAATTTTCCATGAACAGGCTCCCTTGGGGCATCTGCTCCTTTTTTCCTATTCTACCTCAATGCTGACATCAGTCTGGCCAACACGAGTGCCCTCTGCCCCCCCTTGAACTTAGGATGTGGAGAGTGAATCATGCAAACCAGGGGAGAAAGGCGTTTCTGACTCCTGAAAAATAGTTGCTGATGAGTTAGGGAGAAGTCATTTGGACCAGCTCTTCTTAGAAAGCAAAACTCCGCTTTGGTGGAGCAGTTTCTTTTGCTCCATCCCATTTGTGCTACGGGAAACATGAATATCTGCAAGTGTTTTCGCTGCCCCACGCGCCCCTGCTCACGTAGCATATGCCATGTCAGCGGCCTTGTTTCCCTTTCCAGGGAGGGAAGTCCAGTCATGAACTTTATTATATTGCTTTTTGGTGTGCGCGCCCACCCACTCCATCGCTAAAATCGATGGCAGCGTTCCCACTGAGCGGGCTGAAGCCAATCCTGTTTTCCCGCAGGCTCGCCGAGGGCCGCAGCTGGCTTCGGGGGTTTAAAGGCTAGAACCTGGCCTTGAATCTTAACTTGCCCTCGCAGCGTTGCAGGGGAAGAAAAAACACTGAAAGAGGAACCCTGCCTCTAAGAGGGGATCAGAGGTCTGCGAAGGCAGCTCCCAAAGGATGGACCTGCGCCGCTCACGCTGGCTGAGAATCTCCTTTCATAAGCCTAATGCCAAAAATAAGCCTGCATGCAAATTACACCCTCCATCCCATGCTTTTCCCACCCCTCACTCGAGTCATTTGGAGGCCAGCAAGCCGCCCGCTGCAACAGTTCCATGGCTTTTCTGCAGAGAAGCTGTCTTCCCGACGTGCACACACAACCTCATTCGTCCTGCCCGCTAAAGGCAGCCTCCCTTCCCGGGAACCAGCTGCAGAGAGAGAAACTGCATTTCATCTATTGTGAAACAGCCAACAATTGACCTGCTGCAACTTTTTCAAAGCCTATTGATACAAAACCCCACAGGAGAAGGTCCATCCGGTGGGCTGTGTAAACTTCAGCACGTGTTCAGCAGCTTCAAGGGCTCGGCCACGCTGGCAGCTCGCTGTCGCTTAAGACATCTATTATTTTTTTTTTTTTTTTTACAATATCAAGGACTTGTACAACACCGTTCTCCAGGGACTTCCAGCCACTTGCCTGACCTCAGTGAATTAAGCATCACAATAAAATGTGCAATGAATTAATCATCTGCATCTCCAATGTGAGAAAATGCTACGCAGTGGCTCACAAGGCAGCCTTTTGAATGATTTAGGCATCTCACTCCAATGGAAGTCAGTGGGGTTTAGATGCCTAAAGACTTTCTGTTAAGTGATGTAGCCAAGGTCTTCCAAACCCCAGCTGTAAGACCCTGTAAACTCATCGAGATCTCCTAAATCTGCCGTTCTAATCCCTGAGAACCCTTCCTCCATAAAAAGACCGTGGATGCTGGGGAAGAGCCACCAGGACCTCAGAGCTCAGGTGAATGAAACCACCCCAGGGTCTGGGAAGAGGATGTTCCGTTATGCAGACCAGGCCTTGCAGGGTCCTTTCAGTCACACAGTTGACTGCTGCAAAGGAGGAACAAAGAGGAGAGATGCTAAGAGAGCAGCAAGAGAGCACGGACCCCCCCATTTCCCCCAGGAGCTCCAGACAGGGCGAGAAACTTCACGTGCACAAAACAGGGTCTGGTCAACAAGGCGCAGAAAGCACCCTGCATTAGAGATAGCTCAGACCTGGGGCTGCTCTGAAGAGGAGGAATCATTTCCATCCACAATTAACAACAGGGGAAGCTCAAGCTTATTTCTATTCAATTTTAGAAAGAGAGCGGAGAGAAGCGATCCCTTACAGGGTTTTCAGGGAATATTCATCCTAATCCTGTCCTTACTCTTGTGTAGCTCTAAAGCATGGTACTTCTCCTTCCTGCTCACATTTATCCAGCCTCCACACAAGGACAGTCCAGTCCTCCTGGAGGGGTCTGTGTGTTAGAAATAACAATAAGAAAAAGACAGACCATCCTAATACAACTTGCCCCCCTCCCCAAATGTCTGACAGCCTGGTTTCTCAGACTGAAGTGATGCAAATAGCTCAGATAAGGTTCAGATAAAGTATCTGAGCTCTCAAGGGCTTATCTGAGCTGAACACCAGCTCCAAAAATTCTGAAATTTGCCCTGTGGGACTGTCTCCATAGAGCTTGATTTCCATCTGAAGCCTCGACCTCCAGAGGCTGCAGTTACAGCTACTGTTCAAATGCATTCTTGAGATAGCGGGTGGGACACGGCAGGTCTGCAGCTCCCCTATCACGTACTATCTGCGGATTTGCCTTCTGGTGGGAATGTTGCAAGAGCCCGGCTGATGGCTCAAGGAACCGGTGACGGCACCTTTCACCGCTAGCGCTTACACTGTAACAGATGAGGTAAAACCTTCTTCGGTGGTGTCAATGGAAAGATCACTTTCCCTTGGCTGAGAAGGGCTCCATGCTGGCTTTTCCTTTCAGCCTTGTTCCCTCTCAGTAACTGCTAGCAGAGGGAAGGCTGGCGGGAGAGCACCGGCTTAGGGTGCCGCGCCGTGAACTCCATCACAGACTGTGTCAGCGTGGGCCTCGTGCTAAGATTTGGGGTTTCCAAAGCAGCCTGGATGCAACATGGAGCTGGGTGCAAAACCCATCCGGGCTTCTCTGAAAATCTCAGCCCCGCAGGATGTAAAGGGAGTCAGTAATCGTGGCGAGGAGCTCTGATGAAACAGACCCAGGCTGACAGTAATGGACAATCTCTAATATTCACTTACAACGATAAACATTCATGCTCAGAGATCCAGCCTTCCTGAAACACAGATAGCTGCAGCGGTCTCAAAATGTGTGAGACCTGATAGTGAGCATCCATTTGTAGTATGCAACTCAGACTGTGAAAGGAGCCAGGGGAAGTCCAAGGCCAGGCTTAGAGAGGGTAAATTGAGATCTCTTTGTAAAGTTGGTACAAAGGGCCCGTTGGCTCACTTACACCTGGCCTACAGTTATTCTTTGTCCTGCAGGAGCATCAAGGGTCCCCCATCTTACAGCCAGATCCCATATGCTGGGTGCTCTACAAACACAGGAGTAAAAGACAGCAGGAAGGATTCCTCCCTGAAGGGTTTGCAACCAAATAATCAGTAATCTTATCATTTATACACCTAATGCAAATCTAGCAAAGATGAAAAAAAAGAGCTTTCTGAAAACGGTTCAAAGCTCTGCAGAAATTACCCCCAAATCTCGCTGATTCAAGCAGAGAAAGATTTCCTCTCTGTAGAGGTTTGCAACCGTCAGGCAGAGTTCTCAGGCAAGAATAACTATGAAATTCTATAGGATGGCTCATAAACCATAGAAAAAAAGGTTTCATTTCCTACTAAAATATTCCCAACGGCTCATTCCCAAAGGGCTGGCATGCCAAAGGGCTGCTGCGGAGTGCTGGCTCCCCTTCCACATCGCCGCTTTGCCCTGGCTAAAAACCAGGGAGCTGGGGAAAATGCGTGGGCAGGCTACGGGCTCTCCGCAGCTCCCCGGCGCTCAGCTGTGTTGGCAGCACCAGGGTTAACCGCGGCGGCGCCCTGTAATGCAATGATTTCTGGTTTATTTCAGCAGGGGAAGTGTGTCCCGGCCTGATTAGCCCAATGGTTTCCTCTTTTCCCATAACCTCCAGACCCCCATGGCCTAAGTGTTTACTTTCTGAAATAAAAAATCTGCTAGTGTTTTTCTTTTTTCGGGGCATGTGTATTTTGGGAGGATTCGGGGGGAGGAAAGTGGAGAGGGGGAGTTGAATGGGATGGGAGGCTTGCGTACACCTCCCTTCTCTCTCCCACCCCTCACCCCCAGCTCCTTTCCAGCTGCAACCTCTGAGCTGAGACTTCTGGCTTCAATGTGAGAGAGAGAGAGAGAGAAAGGGAGAGAAAAACGTATTAATGAGAGAGTTCGGTCTCTTGCTTCAGCAGCTATAAACACAGTGAACATCTGGAGGGAGGGAGAGGTGCTTCGTGCTGCCAGGAGCTGAAAGAAACAGGCTGTTTTCAGGGTCCCAGCCCCCCGCGCTCCCCACGTCCCCCTCTGCCTGCCCTGCACATACGCACACTGCTCTCCTGGCATCGCCCAGCCAGTCCTGTCCATCTGGAGAGAAAATAGTAGCTGGCCTCACTTAAGTTGTCCTCCCTGCTCTGTGCCAGTGCAGCAAAGCCCACTTAGGTGCTGCTACAAGAAGGGCTGGCCACGTGCAACCCAAACCCTCTAGAGAGGGTGCTCTGCCTGCTGTCCCCAGTGGTAAGGGGTCATGGGTCCCAGCATGGTTCTGTAGGTAAAAGAGGTTGGGAAAGCTCAAAAAAAAAGCAGCTGTGCTTTGTGTGGCCTGTCTGAAGCAAGTGTTTGGTGGCTCAGGATAGTCACCTCCTCCGGAAAAAGAAACAGGTACATCCACCGCAATCCATCCCTGCAGAGGGATCAATCCTACTCCAAGACCAAGCCAAAATGAGGTGTCTTCTGCAGTCATCCTCGAGGCACCACAGGAGCCCTGGATAGCCTGTTGCTTAGTCCTTTCCCCCCTTGATTCTACATCAAGTTATTCCTTCCCCACGACATACCAAAGCTGCCTGGTGCAGCACGCTAACTTGAGTTTTCCCTATTTTGGAGCTCCCGTCCCCCTGTTATACTGAGGAGGCCCTCAGCAAATGTGCAGGCATCACCCAAAGACCAAGCAACAGCCTTCCAGCTTTCACCCAGCCTCATCCAGGGCACCAACGCCCTGTTCAGAGCACGATTCCTCCCTGCACAGCAGCTGATCCCCAGCTGACATCAGCCTGCAGCTCAAGTGGGAAAAGAGCTCAGCACTCATTCTCTGGTGATGACCCAACATGTAGGGAGCTCCCTTGGGCTTTGTCTTTGAGAGGCAAGACAAGGATTTTTCCAGAGTCAGGCAGGAAACAAATGGAAAAGTGAAAGCCTGGATTTTTGTCATTCTATGGCTTCAGTGCAAATAAACCTCTCCAAGTGCTGACTTGCAGCAGGTTACAGCAGGGGATGCAGAGGGAGCATCACTAGGTATCATAGGGCCGCCTGCACATCTTTTCCTCACCTGCAAAACGACAGGGATCCACACAAATCAGACACTGAGTCCAGCTCCCACTGAAGAGCAAACGAGTGAACTGCTCAGCATCCTTCACAGGGCCCTTGCAAAAGGGTCGGGAGAGTCTAAGACACCACAGGCAGCCCACAGCTCTGCAATTTATTCACAAGGCATAGAGGGATCTTTTCTCTCCACCGACGGATCTGAGTAAGTGCTCTTAATGGAGGAAATTATGCGTGTCCTTCAACAAACCCAGAGAGCCCGAGTATAATAGGTGTGACATGCCTTTAACTGGGGCCAATGAAACACCCAAAGACTGCCAGGAAGAAAAAGGGTCAAAGAAAAACTCATTCCAACGGGACTATAAACAGCGCCAGACCCCAAGGCTTGCAAGAGGCTGCGCCGCCTCGCCGGCCAGAGGATGACAACAGAGCCCAGCAGAAAGGGCTCATTCATCCCCCGGGCTGGAGCGAAGGGCCAGGGAGGGCTGTGGATCTGGGGGAACGACTGGCAGCAGGTTGGGGAGAGGCAGTATTTTCTGCATGGCTTTTGTTGAGCCTTGAAATGAATTAGCATCCATCGCCTCCGCTCTTGCTCGTCCCTCCCCGTGGTAGCTCACCCCTTTTTTTCTCCCCCCATTCTGTTTCCCTTCACCTTCCTCCATGTCCTCCCTTGCCTGCTCTTTGTTTATTAAGGAGGGAGAGGACAGGACAGACTGGCCGGTCCAGGAGAACTGCCTGAGGAGTCCTGCTAGGTCTCGCAGCCGCAAGCAGATGTGCGTGCCCTGTGAAAAGACGCCCATTCATCTCTGCGGAGAGCGTGCGGGGGAGGCAGCAGCAGCGCAGGGGAGGGGGAAGTGTTGGAGGAGGCTGAGAAAAGGAAGGAGGCCGCAGTTAAAAATAGGATAAAAGGACATAAAAAAAAAAATAATGCAGATTTTTTTTTAAAAAGCTTCGCTCGGAAAATGTGCTGCAGCTGGAGAAGCCATCGGGCTGAGCCTGGTCAGCTTTCACCTTCCCCCGCCTCTCTCCTCCTCCCCAAGCCCCCTTCCTCCAGAGCGTGGGCCTGGAAGACGGCCCAGAAACCGCTCACAGAAAGAGCTTTCCTCCGGGGATCTCCACCAGGGAAAGAGCAGGTCTCGCAGCAAAGGAGGGGGCAACGTGGGGAAAAGCAGGGAGAGTTTGCCACGGATGCAGACGGTCCCCGTGGGGGTCCTGCCTGCAGTCCAAGCTGAGCTGAGAGCTGGGCTTGAAGGAAGATCACAGCTCCAGGGTGGGGGCAAAGGGAAGGAGGGCATCCCTATTTTGTCAGCTACAAGGGCTTTGCTTTCCTGCCAACCCCAGCACACCACCACTATGGCCCAAGCTGCAGGGACCATGAAGCCACCAGGGGGTCGGTTGCAGGTTTGCTGCATTAGGGACATGCCACCCCTAAAGCTAATAAATCCCAAATATTGTGGGTTGAGAGGTGGCGCTAAGCTAATATGTCCAGACAGCATCAGCAACAGATTTGTCTCCCACCACACTGGCCTGAACAGTGCTGGGTGTTGGGGATGAGCCTAAGGTGATGCTTTTTATTTGTGACAGTGTCTCGGTGCAGGAAGCCTGACCAAAATCAGCTGGACTGCTTTCATGGCAGTATCAGACCTGCAGCTCTAATTTCTCCTCTAGAAAATGCTTTAATTTCATTTCTCGCCTTGCAAATCCCAAAGCCAATCCCATTTGCCTCAGTGAAAGCAAGATCACTCCCCCAAATGCTCCTGTCAGTGTCCAAAAGGCTGGGAGCACCTTCAGTCCAAGCGTGCTAATTCAGCGCAACGGTTGTAGAAATGTCTTCAGCCAGAGTTGTTTCACCCCTCACTTGCCATTAACAACAGTTTTATCTCCCCTATCACTAAGGGAAACAAACCCGTTCAGAGTGGAGGGGGTTGCCAAAGTGGCCTTGGCTCAAGAAGACAGAGCAGTCAGGACCGCATCCGTATTGAAATGATAATACTGCTATCAAATCTTATCCTCCACTCCAGCTTTGTGCCTAACCTTGCCTCAGCCAAAAAACGTTACCAGAGGGTAGCATTAGGATACTATTACCTTAGAAATTCAACATACGGCGCTAAGTGTGGCTTTCAGCATCCTTTCAGCAATCCTGCTGCTTCGGACAGCCCCTTAATTTTGGGCTGCCAGACGGTTCAGCTAAGGTGCAATGGCCTCTACGGGCTCCTGTCGAAGGAGCAGAGCTACTTTTCATAAACGGGGAGCAGCTTCCCCCCGCTTTTTGCTGGGTTTTTTCCTACCATCTCTGGGATGCGCTCTTTGCTTGTGCACCCAATTTAGGCTGATTCTCTGGGCAGTAATAGTCCCAACATATGCACTGCAGATTGTGGTAGCTGACTCTATACCATTTCTGAATTTTTGCTTTTTAAACAAAAACCCAAAAAACACCACCACCCCTTCTTGTCTTTATCAACCAGCTAAATCCACATCAGGCTTCCCTTTACACATATCACTGAAAAATCTAATCGGACTTCAAGCACAATGTAAATAAACTCACCCAAGCTTCAAAGGCAAAATATCTTCTCTAAACACAAGCAGCTTTAAAACTTTTAGAAATGTTGTGGGTTTCTATTGCAAGAGGATATATTCACACTTGCGTTTTCCTTGTTGACTTGTTTCTTTCACCAGCATCAAGACCATGAAAACCAAAATAGCCTCTAGTACAACAGAAGAATAGATGACAAATGGTTTTAATGTGCACCCGAAAGACAAAGGAGAAACGAAAGACCGTTCCTAGCAGTATATACAAATGAGAGTTTCCTCTCATTTAAAATTAGCAAGTGCTCTAGACGGAAGAAAGAACAGTATTTAAAAAAAAAAAAACCAAAACCCAAAAAAATCTGAGAAAGAGTACCTTGCCCTGCAACATGAAGAACTGAAAAGTATTTGTGTTGTAAGAGAATTAGAGGCCTGTCCTACCCGTCCCAATGTACTGAAAGTTTGATTGAAACCTGTTGAAGATGACAACAGCTTTTTTTTTTTTTCACTGGCTTCACTGAGGTTTGAACCAGGCTCCAGTCTCTGCAACAAGAAATTTCACAGACCCAGCATGGGGTAATGAAGATCTGGGTTGCAGATATGTTGGTCCCTGGAGAGAGCACTTTCACAGAAAAGGGGAGAGGGTAGGGAAAAAAACACAAAGAAAACTTTCCAGGCACAGATTTACAAAATGTTTGAGTAAATCCAAATGCTGCGAGGGCAGATTTCGTCAGAGCAGAGTTGACATCATGCTGAGAGAGGTCACCCACAGGAGTTGAGCAAATAGCTGAAATAAGAACGGCTGGGAATAGGCAGCGGAGTTTTGCTCCAGCCACAGGCACAGCACTGTGTCCATCTCCTGCTCACACACAAGTGTTCACCAAAGGAGGAGAAAAAAAAATTGAAATGCCTGAATATTTGCCAGGGAGAGATTTCAAACTGTACATTTGACCGCAACAGTCACTGGTTCTGCTGAACTCTTTAGCTACAAAAAGTCTCTAAACACCAGGGCTTTTCCCCTCCCAAGGGGCCAATGTGCATAGCTAACGAGCCGGGAACAAGTCACAGAAGACCAGCACATGCCATGCAAAAGCTTACATGGGATTTAAGTGCTTCATGATAGGCTTATGTGGGACTTAAGTGAAACATAAACTTCATATTGGCCCTTTGCAAAGGTCACATTTGTGCAACTTGAGCTCTTTCTTTCACTTAGTTCCTGGGGCTGGCCTATGCCACGGTGTACCTGAGCCTACTCTGCCACAGCACAAGCGGGCTCTTTGCTGATGCCTCGTCACCCATCCCGCAGGCAGAAGGACCAACTGCCCGCCTGACATCTGTGCTGCCGGTTGGTTATACAAGAAGAAGCCCAAACTGCAAGCTCAGCTTGAAGATTCACGGGTTGAACAACGTGCAGGGCAAGAATTAGTCACCGGCGATTTTGTAACGACTTTCAAATTATGAATGCATTACAGAAGATGATCTGTCTAGTCCAAGTCAGTAATTTCTTTAGCTGTGCAGCACGTTGCAACCATGCAGCCCTGACAACACAACATGACCACACATCTCCACTTGTGGTTACCTGAAGACCACACCACCACACTCCCAAGGAGCAAGGCAACGAGCTACAAGAGCAATAGACCCAAAATTACTGCCACAGTGGAATTAAAACTTGGGAGTCCTTGGCCTCTTGCAACCCTCCATGAAAGCCACTTTTCAAAGCCACCAGCGAGGACATCAGTCCTGCAAACACTCTAAGGAATGCTGAACAAATAACCAGCAGGTTGGCAGGTCCACCTTGCCCATGGTATCCTCCTGGAGACCCCAATGTCTGTCAAGACCCCAGGGAGCAGTAACCAGGGCTGCAGTCCCTAAATGCACAGTTGATGCACACAGGACATCAAAATCACCACCTGAAAGAGGAGAAGGGTTCTCCCAGCCAGGCACCCATGCCATGTCAGGGAAGAAGGAAGCTCCCATCTTTTAGCATCACTCCAACAGAATGAAAATAGTTAAACAAAGCAGCTTTAAGGTTTTTGTCTGCTTTCTGGCCCAGAGGAGAGTAACTAGGGTGATAAAGGGACTGGAGCATCTCCCCTAGGAGGAAAGCCTGAGGGAACTGGGCCTGGAGAAGAGAAGGCTGAGAGGGGACCTCATCAACACCTACAAATATCTCAAGGGTGGAGGTCACCAGGACGGAGCCAGACTCTTCCCAGTGGTGCCCAGCACCAGGACAAGGGGCCATGGGCACAACCTGAAGCAGAAGAGGTTCCAGTTGAACAGGAGGAAGAACTTGTTGACTGTGAGGGTGCCCGAGCCCTGGCCCAGGCTGCCCAGGGGGGCTGTGGAGTCTCCTTCTCTGGAGATCTTCAACCCCTGCCTGGCCGCTGTCCTGTGCCCCCTGCTCTGGGTGAGCCTGCTTGGGCAGGGGGGTGGCACTGGGGGAGCTCCCGAGGGCCCTGCCAACCCTGGCCATTCTGTGATCTCCACTGAGACCCTTGATGGCCAGCAAGGCAGCTACCAACCTGGTGATGCTGTGATGGGTGCCTGGTGACTGCATTAAGGGCAAAACACTGCAATAAATTAAGTCAGGACTGGGGCAGAAAGCAAACATAGGAGGAAGGAGATGAGGGGGACACTCTGGACAACACACAAGAGCATATCAGGGCTTTAAGGCTTGTCTTTTCACCTGAGCACGCTGCCAGGCCCCACAGCACGGGAGGGAGAGGCATCACCCCCGGTTTGCCAACCCACCCCCGAAATGGTGTCCTACCTGTGCTATAGTGCTCCAGGCCGGTGGGCACTTCTTGCGTGGCAGGCTCGTCCCAGAGCGGGCAGCATGTCCTCGGCTGGCAGCAAGCGGACTGGAAGCCGCAGGTCACCCAGGGATCCTCACAGGGGCTGGTGGCACCTTGCTTCTGGGAGCAGGAGAGGGGACAACATCAGGGGAGCGGCACCCTGAAATGGCCGCCCTGGGCAAGGTGGCAGTGCACTTCCCCCCCCCAAAATCAAGCACAAATCCCCAGGCCGGCAGGATTTGCTCAGAAGAAACAGCATCATCCAAACTCACCTGGCCGAGGGGCATCACGACGAGGCCAAAAAGCCCCTTTTTTAAACCAACATGAGGAAAAAAACCCGAAGGCCTGCAGTGAGGCTGTGCTCAGCAAGATGGTGGCGGGGAGGGGGCTCTCCTCAGGGCCGGCTGAGGGAAGGACCCCCTCCATGAGAGGGGGCTCGTTTCAGCCCCGCCAGCTGGAGCTGTTATTTTTTGGCAGCGTGAGGCAGGAGGCCCCATGCCCCCCCAAAAATGTGGGGGGTCTGTGAGGGGGTGGAGAGGCCACGGCCCTGCCCGGGTCCCAGCCCTGGCACTATGGGGGAGCCCAGCCCCATGCTGGCGGGAGCTAGGGCAAGCCGTCGTATTTATGTTCATATTCCCATTTCTATTGATACTATTTGTGATTCTTATGTTTATATTTGCATTATTTTTGTATTTATATTAGTTATATTTTTATGTCCATGTACATATCTGTGTGTCTATACATACATGTGTATATACATATGTGGTATGCACACACGAAGTCGATACACATGTGTATACTTATACAAACACGCATTATTACATATATATTACATAATATGTATAATATTATATGATATACACAAACGGAAAAATTTCATTTTATTTTATACAAACCTTTTTATACATATATATTTATAAATATGTATATGTATCGTGTGTGTATATTATATACCTTGTATTTTCATATATACCATGTAATATATATATATGGTACATATACGTGTATATCACTATCTAAGAGGATAACAACATATACAAATACATAAATAATTCAGGATGTTTTCATTTTTAACATTCTTATTATTATTTCCCTGTAGGGAAATAGTTTTGCTCCGTTTCCAATCAATATTTAGAAGCCAAATGCATGCTTGGAATCATTTAAAGGGAAGATATCGAGCTGTGTTGGAAATATTTCATGTGTCAGAGTGGTCTTTTCTTCCTAATCTGGTGAAAATTTTGCTTTCTAGCAAGCCCTCCCTGCAGCCTGGTGTCTCAGCTCAGAGTTACAGCTGTCATCTGACCTCGTCTAGGATCTTTAACACTGGCCAGCATTTCTTTGGGCAAACATCTCTTAATGTGACTTCTCTAAATAAGGGTGGAAGCATGGTCAAACCTGTCCCACAGCTGCTGGCAGTCGGCACGGGCACGCCCAGGATCACACTCTAACATATATTACACATAACCACCCATCCGCTGCACAGACAGAAGGGAGCTGGCTTGGGAGAAGGAGCACCAAACTCATCCAAAAACTCCAACCAAACCTTTCCCAAAGCCTGATCTGCTTTGCGCCGATCCCATCGTGTCCGTCCACGGCCTGTGAAGGTCAGCACGGGGAGCGGAGGCACCGGGACAATGGTTACCCGAACAATCCCCCTCCAAACACAAGCGCAGGAAATCCGATGCAGCGGTCTGATTTCCAGCTGAGGTTTGCAAGCTTGAGAGGTTCAGATAAGCTCTGGGTAAACACTCGGCATTCGGATGCTGCTCTGAACTACGTGAAACCTTGGAACGGTTTAGTGGCTGACACCAAGCCATGTCAGTGAATGGGTTGGCAAAGTCGCAGCAACCAAAGAGAAAACCCACCGTTCGGGATGGAAAAACAACCCAAACGCCTGTCTTACCATCACTCCAGGGCGAACCAACGGATAAGGGGCTGTGTTGCCGATGGTTGTGTCCATATAGTAACTCATCATCTCAGAGGTGCCTGCAGAAATGGAGACGGACATTAGATTTCCTGCTGCAGAAAGCGTAAAAATCGGTAGCATCAGCCAAACCTGTGCTTTCTCACAGCCCTGTAAAGCTAGGACCAGGCTATCACCTTAATGAGTTTAAGCTGGAAAAGTTAAGAGGAATAATATCTGTATTAATAGCAGATATTGTGATTAGATGTGTTGTATCTGCAATGCAAACACATGGATCCATTACTGTAAACTGATGAGAGCCTGACAATGGTGAATGAATTATCACCTGGAAGCTGATGGAGCTACGCTGAGGGAAGATGAGATCATATTTCCTTTGCTGTAGAATCGGTAGGAAATTGTTGCCAATTTTTTTCTTTTGACCAAAAAAAAAAAAAAAAAGCAGAGTGTTGAGATCAACACCTTTCCTGTAACAGTTTCATCAAAAACAATCTGTTTCACAAAGAACTCCGCTGTTTTCAAGAGACACCTTCTGTTCTCCTGCATTAGCTTACATCCCCCTCGCTAAAGCTTGCACTGCTGAGACTCACATTCCTGAGGGGTTTGCAGCACCCTAAATATCCACCTCAGCCCACGGGAGCACGTCAGTGTTCCCTGTGTCGATCCCAGCACGGGACATACTCCTCTGAGCAAGTCCTTCTACCGGTGCTGTTCATTAGATGTGATTTTTGATCATCGATTATGTGTGGCTGAGGCGAAGGAGCTGCAAGCTGGCTCTGTTTTCAGATGCGGAGATGTCTCTATCCCTCTCCTTTAAATTCACAGCGGAGAACGCAGGGCCAGTGCGCTTTCTGTGTTTGGGGGAATATGTCTCAAAGGTGCTGGGAGGAAGGAGGAAAGGGGGAGCAGGCTGGCTCAGAAGGGCTCGCTCGGGCGGGATGTGACTTGGAGCCGAGGGGAATGGCTATTTTCATCGTGCTCATACACGGCACAGCCTGCGAGATGGGAAGAGCGGCTGCTGCTGTAACCTCGCTGAGGGCACAGCAGCTCCGGCTCCTCTGAAACACCTCCCTTTTGATTTCTGCAGACCTCCTGTGCTACCGACTGTAACCGCTGCAAAAGCCCGAGTCATCTTCTGAGACGGAGCCTGCGCAACCACGTTACCTTCAGCCTCCACTTCTGCCCTGCACCCACGAATTCGTGCTCCCGGAGGCTCTGGGACCTTGCTCCCAGCCTCCCGTCCCTGCTCACGGAGCCAGGGGCTCACTCACCACTTCAGCAAACGGGGACCCCAGATAGTGGCTCCCACCGCGCTCTGTGACTAATGGCCAAATGTGAAACACCTGCATGTGTATGCGTATTAAATTATTATCATCATTTCCTGCTTGTTATTACTAACTTTTGCTCTAATGCCAGTAATTTATTTTTTTTTTAAATCTTTTTAATTTACAAAACTGAAAAACTACCTCCATGGTGAAAAAACAGCCAGCGCATTTCTTTCTGCACTTAGAGCAACCCAAAACCACACATACTGCAAGTTACTGTGGCTGAGAAGCCTTAACTAATCTCAGCATCTGTGCACACCCTACCAGCCTGCTCTAACTAGGCGTTAAAACACATTTGCTTAAATCTCATTGCAGCTGGGTCAGCATGCAGCTGGGCAAAACAACGAAGGTGCACGGAGTCCATTTCTGCAACGCAGCTAATGAAGGGTGAGGGGCTCTGTCCCAGCCCACCGCACACCTGGTCCCCCTGGTCCTCACCTTAAACAAGCGTCAACCGCCTCACGTCAATGCAAACTGATCTCCCTCTTGCTCTAAAGACAAGACTAATGCTGCCAAACTGCACCAAAGCAAGGTAGACCCTGCAAAATGGAGATGGAGAAGTCTCTGGGCTGATTCACCTATTTCAATGTCACGCACGTGCCCAAGAGTAAGGAGTTACGGCGTTAAAACAGCAGTTAAAACAGCAGTCCCCACCAGCAGCTCCCTTTCCTGCTTTGCAGCTTGTGCAATAGGCAGTTGGGGTTTGGTTGTTGGTTTGGTTTTTTTTTTTTTCTTTGATCAAGACACCTAAGTCACACCAGTTCTCGAGAACTGCTTTCCTGCCTCTCTGAATGTCATTTGCATCTTTCTCAGGATGCCGTTGCCAGCTCGGAACCTTCCGGCAAAGTACCACACGTTGATGCTCGAAGCGGCAGGAGCTTTGCTCACAAGGAGAAGCACTAAACCCATCCTGACACCCAGGACAAGGCTTCATGCAATAAGGAATATCAATAAGATTGCCAGAGCTGCAAAGCAGCACCAGCAACCCCCTCTCCTGAGCCCTGGCCTGGAAAAGGGGAATTATCATCTCTAGACAGCAGCTCCACCAGATTTATAGCAAGGACAGTTTGCTTTTCGGTTTCTCTTCCCCTGCAAGCTGCACTGTTAAAAAGCACAAGTAGGGGGGCCAAAATACAGTGCAAACCCCACAAGCATTTGCACCCCCAGCCCTCTCTGTTCAAGACAAGTCCGACATAAGCGCACACTAAATCAGTCCCCCAACACGATGCAGATTTTGTGGGTGACAACGGTTAAACAACAGAGAGACGCAGACTTTAGGGCTACAGAAAGGACCTGAGAGACCAGCCCTGCTAGCAAAAGGCAGGTGAGCAGATTCTGTGCGCAAATTAATTGTGCCCTGGAAAAAACAGGTATGCAAGGCCAGCAACAGGAGGCAAGGCGAGGGCAGAAGGGGAGCTCTGGAGCGCTTTGTCCGGGCTAATTTTAACAGAACTTCCACCACTTCCCATAGGAAACTACTTCACAGCCCAATACATCTCTCACTGTCAGCAAGTTTCCCTGATGGTTGAGCTGTATTTTTCTTCTCTTCAGCTTCCTCTAATAAGAGCCTAAATAGTTCCTCTCCTCCCCTTGGACGCCATTAGATGGCTTTAACGACCGCTCAGGAGCTTGCGGCTGAACTAAATTCAATGATAGTGCTCTTGGTGGCAGGTAACCTGGCCGATATGAAGGAAATCACTGCAGATTTACACCGAGATAATCAAGATCCACGGCTTGCTGAGAGCTGTTAATAAAGAGAGGGGAATCAGAGCCATTTGGTAAAATCCTTAATGACTTAACAGCTTGACTTCAGTCTTATTGTTTGCTCTTATTATGCCTGTCTTATTGTGAAAACATGTGTGGGAGAAACAGCATTTATTTTGGGACTTGATCAAGTACCAGCCAAAGCTATTAGACTCTCGGGTCATTTCTAAACTAAATTAAAATTTTAATTTCATTTCAACATCCATCCCTCCTCTTTTACAAAAGAGCTTTGGGGTTTGGTTTTTTTTTTTATAAAATGAATTACCAGGCTTAGTTTAAAAAGGGAAAAGCTGTTTGTCCTCATGATTAACACCAGCCCCCCTGCAGAAGTTAGGAAGGAGTTAAAAATGTGTATTAAAAGAAAGCAAACTTGGTCTGTTGGGTGTATGAAGACCCTTTACAAAATTCCCATATGATTTCTAAGTATTATATTATTTTAAGGATGGGGAAAGGGAAGTGGAGTGAGACCGCAGTGGCTTTCCCGTGGCAGAGCAGGGACCAGCAGATGGGACCAGCAGCTCCCATCTCTGTTTCCCAGTTTAGCGCCCCGTGCATGGGTCTCCCCTGTCTCCTGTAAAATCCTCCATCTCAGATCACTCCCCAGTTTCTGAGTTGTAAGAAACTTCAGCCTTTGCCCATCCCATCTCCCTCAGCCCTGGGCTGGCAGCTCAGTAAAGGTGTCACCAAAGGGTGGCACAACTGGGACAGCTGCAAACCAGCACTGGGGCACCTTTCTCCATCCCAGTAAACCAAGATTCCCTTTCCATGGCATTAGGGGAGGCAGGAGGATGGGGCAACCCCATCATTTCTAACTTCAAGGACGCGAATGAAGACTTTCCAAATGAGAAGCGGCGCCTTCAACATGACTGTCCTCCGCGGGCTGCTGCGCTGGCAGCTCGCTGACCCAAACGCTGCTCCATGATGGCCATTTTATTTTTGCATCAAGTAATAATTTATCATCTTTGAGGGGGTGGGGAAAACAGCTCGTGGAAATGGCATTCTTCCGCAAGGCTTTAACCCTTGAAATCCCGGCAGTTTCCAGGCCGCCTGCCAATTCGGTTCTCAGGGGAAAGAGTGTTTGTTGATCTGCTGGCATGTTAAAAACCTCATTCAATTCATCAAACCCTGGCACCAGCTTAAAATAAACGGAGCATCCCTAATGCAGGGATACAAGCAGTAGGAATGAGGATGTTTCTCTTGCTGCCTATTTACTACCCATGCTTTTTTAACAGATCAGCCGCCTCCTGTCTCCGTTTCATATCGAGGGATCCCAGATTTGTTATGATTTTCAAACTTTGCAGCATTCGCAAAGGTAATACCTGGTTTACTGAAGGGCAGTAAATAATGCTGCTATGGTAAATAGAGCAATATAGCAATCACCCTTCTGCACCCTCGGTAGATACTCCAAGAGATTAAGCAACTTGGCTAAGGTCAGACAGAGAAAGTAAGGGCGAGAGGCCGAGCACCCAAGCCCCTGAGCCCCTATCTTAACTACATGGCAGTGATTGCTGTCGGATTAGCCTTGCCATACGGAGGCTGTCCGCGCTGGTTCTGGGAATGACGCGGCTAGCAGGGGCCGGGGGGGGGGGGGGGGTTGCCTGTCAGCACATCACCTTCTGCTTTAACACTGTGCTCTTTCTTTTCTCAGTAGCTGTCAGATCTGAAGGAGATACGATGGTACCTTGAGAGCCTTCCCATTTGGCTGGACAAACTCTAGCTGGGATGGATGACAGCAGGCACGAGATAGCACCGGGGCAGTCAAGGTCTGGACCGTTCTCATACACATGTGCCCACGAGCCCCTGTGCTTGGTAGTAAGCTACTTTCTGCTTTAGACTTCTCCTTTACCCTCCTCGTGCATCTATTGCTCAGCTGCTATTTTATCATAAAACTAAAATAACGCCACCGTCAACAGCACCACCACATCTATAGCGAGCTGACAGGCAGGTTATCACAGAATCACACAGAATCACAGAATGGCAAGGAGAGGGGTTTGGGTGGGATACTAAACCAGAGAGGCTGCTGCCATTAAATGATGTTGTGCTCTCCTGGATCCTAGCAGCTACTTGCAATCACAGGAAGATGTGAAGGAGGGGTGTGGGGGGGTGGATTAATTAGGTCATCTGTTATTCCACTCACTAATTTCCCTCCGTGAAATAATAGACTTACAGCACAACGTCACGGGCTGTACCCTCAGCTGGGGCAAAGCAAAGGGGGAAAGAACTGGGTGAGTTTCCCACTGCTCAGTGAGGGATCCCCTGCACCAGTGAAGGATCTGGCCCTGCAAGGAGCAGGCATTGCCCAATCTGCCCCGTGGCAAAGGGGTCTTGATTAGGGATTGAAGACCCATCTGGGAGTTTGTGTTTTGCTCCAGGCTCCCAGCAGGATGCTTGGGACCAGCCTGCCCAGATCTGCTGGTGCTTTGAAAACCCCACTAAGCACCTCCCTTCATCCAAAGCTTTAGAAAGTTAGGTTACCTTTCGTTTCTCTGTGCCTCAACTTCCCAGAGGTATAAAGAGGAAAATAGCACTGGGGTGTATTCTGATTTGGAGGGGCACGTGGTATCCGAAAGCTCAGCGGTGAAGATGAGGATGAGGGACGCACACACACGTCCCAATGCACAGTGAACTTCCACGAAAATCCCATCCGCTGGGCACACGGTGCCATTCCCTGCTGCCCAAGGTGAAAAAGTCTGGGTAGCCCAAAATACCTGGCTTGCCAGAAAATTGTTTACACAACAGGCAGGGGTGAGCTTAAAACCCAGCCAAATTAGAGGCAGCCTGAACAGCCTGCAAGCAGGAAACCGTGAGCTCTGGACCCAGCCCACAGCCCCCAAAGGTGTCAGTTGACAGCACGGGATGGGAACTTGATGGTAACTGTAATACCAAATGAGTGACTACATGCAAAGCAATGATTTAGAGACTAATGGGAAGGGGGAAGGCCTTGCCTGTGCTCCTCAGGGGCTCGTAACTCCCCCTGGCTCTTTTTGGCTGGGTGAGGGGTGCAGGATTGTGCCCTTCCCAAGGAACGGCAGCAGCACGGCAGCACATCCCCGCGGCCGTCGCTCTCAGGGCTCCAATTCCTCCCAAAAGCAAACGCTGGCACCTGTGGCACTTTCTGCCCTTTGGGGGATGGCATAGCTACCAAAAACACATGGAGGTGCAGCAGCAAACCCCTTACAAGCATCCTTCCAAGGGCAGGAATCAGCCCCGCTGTGAGGGGGTCTGTCTGTCTGTGCACAGGGAGTCGAGAGAGCATCTGAGCCCGGGCACTTCGCCTTTCCCCCTGCCTCGCAAGAAAAACAAACCAACCCCCATCCAAACCAAAATGCAACTCAAGATATAAAAGGAACTGCAAATTTAATCCACTGTAATAATGCCAAGGCGCAGCCTTCTTCCTAGATGAGGAAAATAATGTTCTCCTAAACATACATATAAAATTTATATTCTCAATAGAAAAAAAAAGGGGGGGGGATTTTTAAAGAGAAGCATCAGCTCAGACACTTATATAAGATCCTGCAGTACTGTTAGCAAGCACATGAATCAGTTACTGGGTGAAACTGGAAAGGGAGAGAGTAAAAGTAAATCACCAGCAAAACAAATCTTAGATGTCCTGAAAATGCACACAGGTACCTACAACCCCCAAAAGAGTTCAAAGCGACTGTCTCCCCACCACCACTTACTACTTAGCTGAAAGACCAGGGGAAAAGCTTATGTCCTCCACGGCTTCCCACACTTGTCTCCGATCTCTTTCCAACTACCTGGTGCTATCCGCTGCGCCGGAGCTGGAGAGGATGGAAATACCATAGTGTTTGCAGCAGGGCCGCCTATTCAAAGGGAGGGGGAGTGGTCAGCCCCGCATCCAGGGCGGTGGGAAAGGCGAGCTCCACGCCGCTCACGCGCTGGTGGCCACCGCCAGCCAGGAAAAAGCCACCTCTGGCAGATGTCACGCCGGTGGGCTTGGAGGTGGCCATGGGGGGCAGCTTTCTGGCAGCCCCCCCCTGGTGCGGGGTGCCGGGCTGCGGTGGTGGCCTTTGGGTCCGCGCTGCTCCTGTGTCCTGTAAAGTGACCCGAGGGCTCCAGCGTGCTTCGCAAGTGTTACTCGGGCCCCCTGAAATCTCCATCAAGATGAGCTTATTCTTTCTCAGCGACTGAAAAACAGGCACGGGGAGCACGACCAGGGTGAGGTTTATCCAGCCCTGACCCCCGAACCTCAGCTCAGCTGCTGCCTCTGCCTGGTGGTGCCTAATGGCAGAAACTGCTGTTTCCTCCTAAAAGGTCCCCTGGGCACCTCCAGCTTTCCTGCTCCACTCTATACCCCAGGGCATCGCTGGCTCCAGGGTGCTGCGCTTTCTGGTGCCTGCCTTACCCGGAGGCTGGGCAGGATCCAGCCCTGCTGCTGCGGACACAGCCTGGTAGCACGCTCCAAACCCCCTTATCACATACTGCTGGTACCAGGCATGCCAAAAAAAAAAGCCATGGTAGCTGCTGCTTGCTTTTAAAACCATAAAGGCCAGAGCAATCTCCCCTTATATACGGCACTAGAGAGGGGAGATGCTCGGGCTCACTGGAAGCCACTGGTTCAGCCCCCTCCTTTGGTAGGGGTGGATGGTCCCAGCCTGCCTCGCCCCAAAGACTGCTTTTAACGCAGATGCTAAGGGAGGCCAAGGACTCTCCAGAGAGGAGAAGGCTGCCGGGATGGGAAGGGCAGGCGAGCGTCTTCCCGGTCGGGCAGGAAAAGGGAGGGGGACAGAAACACAGGTTGCAGTGGGCTCATGCCAAAAACCTCAGTGTGAATCACCCACTCCACTCTGGGAGAGCAGGACCTGGGGCTGCCCTCTCCTAACGCCCTGCCCAGACTGCCCGACCCTCACCACCCAGCCAGGGACCTCCGAAGCCCCAGCGTTACCCCCAGGACCTGGGTGCAGGAGGACGTGCCCATCTTGCCTCTCCTGCTCTCTCTCTCCAGGCAGTAAAGCTGCTTTTTCCTC
The DNA here is from genome assembly GCA_034008185.1 of Gorsachius magnificus. Taxonomy (NCBI): domain Eukaryota; kingdom Metazoa; phylum Chordata; class Aves; order Pelecaniformes; family Ardeidae; genus Gorsachius; species Gorsachius magnificus. The sequence continues at coordinate 1,178,089 of CM067097.1, forward strand.
CAGGAGAGGGCTCCAGGCTGAAAATCCTCTCCGGTTCCAGTGTGAGCAATCGCTCCCAGCTGAGCCCCTGCCAGCAGCCCCAGGAGCGGGGCAAAGCCCAAACATCAGGGGTGAGATATGTGCTGCTCCGGGACATTTTCTTTATGGGCAAAATGGGAGGCTAGGAACAGCTGCTCTGATTTTCCCTAAAAATCCCAACACCGAACCACAATGTAATAGCAAAAAAAGAGGACGCAGCCATGGGACTCAGCCCTTATTGCTTCGATGCCCTGACGCCGTAATGTTCTCCTTGCCGGAATATTTGCAGAAGCAGCTGGGTTTCAGGGAAGGTTGCAGCATCCTCACCATAAAAAAATGCAGTGGGTACAGCTGCACTGTCACTGGAAATGCAGGCTGGGGAGAGAAATAACTCCCAGGGATGCCCTTTCCCAGGCCAAAAATGGGAATTTTGGATACTCCCAGCTAAGTGGACATTTGCAAAGTGCAGACCAACACTGTATTTGCTATCACATGGATGATTTCTGCCCCACAGGGCTTCTGTGGCACCTACTGCTGCCCGATGCCTCCCACAGAAACCGAATGTGCAAAACTCTAGCGTCCACGGGCATCAAGGACTCCCTTGGTCTTCACCCTCCGGCCCAGGAGATTGCTCAAATGTGCACGGTGACAAGTAACAAAAGAAAACCCCAATATTTATGCAGGTCCTTCAAGGAATTTCTCGAGCTCCTAAGAGCAAATCTCCATTTTCACCATCGCCTCAACTTAGAAACACGCAGCTACAGGTGGCCCGAATATACGTTACCTGTTGAACTTGCAGCCGTAAGGCACGGATTGCTCTTGTAGCTATTTTAACGCAGGAAATTATTTACAGGGTTTCCATCTTCTCAGGAAGGTTTCCAGCCTCCTGGGCTTTGGTACAAAGGCTCGGTCACGTCTGAGCGCCAAAGGAGTGGAATGCATCCAGCAATCAATTTTTATCTGGGCAACTCTTCCCAAGGCTGCAGGATAACCCCGCTGGCAGCTGCAAACAAGATGTCTTTCCCTGGACTGGATGCTTTGCTCTGCAGCAGACGGTTCGTCCGATGGAGTAATCTATATATTAATAGCCTCTGTATTATGGCTGTCCAATCGACTGCGCGTCTACGAAATGGAGAGGCTTCTGGTTTCGGCTGTTCCGTACACGACAGCACGATGCCTGCTGCGTGCAGATCACCTCATTTGGCTTGCACACGATCGCCTGGTTTTGGGGTCACTGCTGTCACTTCAGTCACCCAAGCCAGTTGCTTCAGCTTGCAAGAAAAAGTCGGGTTACATTTCAGGTAGTTCACAGAATTTATCGTAAAGCCGCTGTGCATCAAGAAGCGCTTTCCATTTCAGATGGTTTGGATTTTCTTTGGGCTCATAAAAAAATAAAATGATTCCTTAATGTTTTACTGAAGTAGTTATTAATGTTTTTACCGAATCTGAAATGTCTCGTGGATGTTTCATGGCTTTGTGCACTGGTAGGCTGCTTAAATTTAGGGGCACACGGGCACACAGGCTCCTTCTGGAAGGCGCTGGACGTAGGTGCCAGCAGATGCAGCCCCTTTCCCAATAACCTAAGAAATCCTTAGGACTGTTTTGCAGCTAGAGGAATGGATGGGAAATGAGAGCGGCTACGACTGGAGCTGGGGAGTGAACAGGGATCACCTGGGCAAAATTCCTCACAGCCAGAGTGCTCTGAGTGTCACCGGCTGTCACCGGCTGTCACCTACCACGATTCACCCCCTTGCAGCCCCTGGATTACTTTGCAGGGAGAGATCCCACAGGTTTGTGGTCCTGCTCGAGGACCATAAGCCCCTAAGGGAGAGAAGCTGCATGTAATAAACTTCCACATCCCTTTACGGATCTGTAAGTATCATCATTTCCACATTACACTGGAAAAACAGAGCAGGAACGGATAAACCGGCCCTGAGAGCCTGAGTCTGCTTTCGGTTGGTGTTACGTGCCGACCCCCGTTCAAGGCAGGATTTTGGAGGGTCACCTTCCCAGCCACTGTTTGCCTGGTGATACAGCCAGACCACGGAGCTGCCTGGGCTGTAAATATCGTGGCAGGTTTGCCCAGCATTCCCTCCTGCCCCTCCTCAAAAGCAAGGCAACAACACAGAGCCTGTGCCCCAGATGCTGCAGCAGCGATCCACCGAGGGCTGTGCACATCTGGTCTCCAGGTGCTGAGGCTTTCCGTCGCTGGCTGGCCCCGAAAGCAAACCAGAGGCACCACCAGAGCTCATCCCTTCTGCCCAGCGGGCCGGGGAGAAGCACCCCATTAATTGCCTCCTTGCATGGAGCCCAAGGATGCTGCAAGCCCTGCCCAAGTCGAGGGGGAATATCTGTCCTCAAAAGCAGGAGAATAAGGTTTTTCCATCCTGGGCTCAGGCAGGAGCTCATATCCATCATCTCCAACATGATGTGACAGATACAGATACTTGTTCAGCCTGGAGCAGAGAAGGCTGCAGGCAGAGCTGAGTGCGGCCGCTCAGGGCTTCAAGGGGGCCCAGAGGAAAGGGGGGGACAAGCTTTTTAGCAGGGCCAGCTGGGACAGGACAAGGGGGGATGGCTTGAAACTGAAGCAGGGGAGGTTTAGACTGGATCTAAGGAAGAAATTCTTTGCAGTGAGGGTGGTGAAAGCCTGGCAGGGGTTGCCCCGAGAGGGGGTGGAGGCCCCATCCCTGGGACCATTCCAGGCCAGGTTGGCCGGGGCTGTGAGCAACCTGATGTGGTTCAAGGTGTCCCTGCTCCTGCAGGGGGGTTGGGCTGGGTGACCTCTAGGGCTCCCTTCCAACCCAAAACATTCCATGATTCTATGATACACTAAAAAAGATGCAGTTCAGGGTGCCTGGGAGCATCCTGAATGCTTCAAACTGGTCCACACGTGACTCACGTAAGGCTGTATTAGCTCAGAAGCTGCTACAGTTCAATCTCCTTCACCTGGTTTGAGTTAATTGCTATAAACTTCCCCATCCATGGTTTGTCTCACTTCTACAAGGGGTACGAGCAGCGTGCAGAAACAGGCTTTCAATAACGTTGGCATCTGAAGAGCTTAGACTGGCTTGGGTGTGCTACAACGCGCCGAAAAATCCCTTCCTTCAGCATTGAGTTTTCATTTTTAGTCTGCACACATGACTATAAATACAAATACATGTATATACATGATAAACCCCAAAATAACACCAAGTCTCATCCATATTTTCATTCTGGAAGAGGAAGTGAGAAATTTCCACTCAGCTCTAACTCTGATGTTAAGCAATGTCTCTAGGGAAGTTCGAGCCATAACATTGCCACTCGGAGCCCTTAAGATGCAAATTTGTGAATTTTGCCTTGTCAACACAAAAAAAAATCATTTTTCTAAGAGCCAACATGAATATTATCATGGTCATCTCCTTTCCGCAGGGGTCTGCTCCGCTCACACCCTTAACAACGCAGGGAAAGGATGCACGGGAATGCCTGGAAGCTGTAAGCAAAAGGTAAATCGATTCTCATTTATGAAAATGTTAACCAGAAAACCAGTAATCATTTACCAGTTCTGCCATTTCAGGAGGAATTAGGCCTGTGGGTTGGGAGGGGGATCTTTTATTAGACAATCTGATACACTCAGAAAAAAACCCAGCTAGGATTTCATCACGCCTACCCTCTTCAAATCTGTAAATTAAAATCCCCATTCAAAATCATTTAATCTAGGACTATAAAGCCAGATTTCAGAAGTGCCCTTTTCCCAGGCAAGCGTATAAATAAAGATCAGATTTACAAAAATGCTATCAGCTAACAATTCCTGCTCGAACACATCTGGCCAGATTTCAGAACAAATTCAGCAGGCAGTTAATCACTTGCTCTTTATTACTTAACATACTATTAGCACGAGGGGATAAAAAAAAGAGAGATATTTTTATTTTCTTCTATCTGTTAAAATATTCCCCGCATCTCACTGCAGTGAAATTCAAATTGTCGATAAAAATGTTGACATTTTTAAAAAGTCGACTGCTTCTCAAGCCGGCGTTAAAATACAGAAAATGAATTAAGATCATTTAACTGCTTCCCTTTGCCTCTTCTTTTACAAAAAATAAGATTAGCACCGCAGTGAAAATGTCATCTAAAGCCCATTCTGGCAATAATAAGCAGCTTATGGTTAAACTATGGTGATAATGAATGGGAAGCTGTAATTATCAGTACTGCTCTTACTGGAGTCTGAGGGCACCAGCCAAAAGCTGAAAGCTGAGTCCCCTTCATGCCGCCCGCTCGCTTTCAATACTGGTTTCTGTGGTAGGTGGACTTGCTTGGAGAGCAGGGTGGGGTGGCTTTGGTGTCCTGGGCTTGGAAGCCCTCCCTCCTGGCAAGCAGAGCCTCCAGAGATGTTGGGGAAGGGTGGAGTGGTGAAAAAGCTCCCGCTCTGCCCCTAAGGTAGGGCTGAAAAAGCTTCTGGAGAATGGGCTGCAAAGGGAGAGCCCAGGTTTTCCATTTGGCTCCACTCAAGGTGGTCCTGGAGACTTCGGGAGGTCTGGTTACCCCCCAAGAGAGGACACCTCAGCAGCACCGCTGAGCACGGCATCTCAGCCGCATCCATAAATCAGCTCCGTGGTCCCCGGGCGTGATCCCAGCCCTGGGGAATGGAGCGGTTAGCTTTCCATCACCGCCGTTTCATGACTCATCACTTGACTCAGACCCAACGCAGCACGGCCTTTGAAGTCGTTGGGCTTCTCCTTTCATGGCTCACATCTTTTCAATGTCAGAAATGCCAATGGGGGTGAGGAGGAGAAAAAAAAAAAAACACGGAATGACGTAAGAATTAAAAGATTTCATTGCATTTGGGCTCTATGGCTAGCTGATAAACCTGGGAAGCAATCTTTTTTTTCCTGAGGCCTTTTCCCAATATCAAGCAGACCTTTTTGCTCTCCCTCAGCTGAGAGACACACAGAAGAGGACAACAAGGCTTTGGTGGTTTTTACAATAGTCCCAGGAGGTCCAAGCTGAAATCTGTGCCCTCCTGGGTGCCACTATCCAGCCAGGAGCGTGCTGAGCAAAGGAAATATTATTTATCTCCTGTTTCTGTAGGAGGAACCGTAGGGCAGGGAGGTTGTGAGATGTGAACGTAGAGTGGAGTTATTTCAGCACGATGCTCTCATTGCACATCTAAACCAACACAAAAATGCATGCATCTTACAAAATGCTTTTTGTGCTGAGAGTGAGCAGGAGGGGGAAAAAAATACGGTAGCAGAAATGGGAGGCTTGGTTTTGTGGAAATGAGTTATTAACATGTCCTTTACTTCTCTGTTTATTTTCCACATGGTTCCAGGTCAAGGAAAGTTTGTCTGTGACAAAGATTAGGCTTTCAGAACAGCTGTGTCTTTTCAGATTTAATTCCCGAGCTCCACCGAGCACGTTTGGACAGATTCTCTTTTGTGTCCTCCATTGATTATCAGGGGAGCTCAGGCGGCATAACAGGACACAGGTGACATCCCCTGAGAGGTGGGATGTCCCCTCAGTGAAGGATGCCAAGAGCTTCAGGAGGAAGAACGAGGAAAAATAGTGCTTGTACTGGCAGGCTTAATACCCGCTGTCACCATGGCTGCCTGGTGATGGAGGGGTTATTTATGGCCAGGCTGGGGATGGCGGGGCTGGGTCCCACATGTGAAGTGAAAGTGGAAGTGTGTGGGTGGGAGGGGAAGCGGCAGCATCATCGCGTTTATCAGCGCTCCCGGGGCCGGGCAGGTTTCCACCCGGACCCAGGCTGCGCTAAGGAATGCTTCCCATCTCCCATGCGGCACTACATGACCCCAAGGGCACGGCCACGTCCCAGCACCCATCCTCCGAGGTTGGATGAGGCAGGAACGCCTACCCAGGAGAGGGGGGACCCTCACTGATGTCCCACGACCCGCTCTAGGTGCTTCATTAACCTGCCCGTCCTCACTGCTCTCCAAAAAAGCCACCCTGGGCAGCTGAGGGTGCCCCAGCCTGCCTTCCCCCTTCCCAGCACCCGCAGAGGCCTGCAGGAGCCAGCATGGGCCCTCGGGTTTTAAGCAGAGCAAGGGGGGATGGAGGGGAGGGGGGGTCATGGCAGGGTTAGCTGATGAACAGCAAACAATCCTAATTTATGCAAAAAGCAGTCTGGAAAAAATTACATTCCTGGTTGTCTGCATATATAATATAGAGAAATCCTAAATAAAGGAGCCAAAGATGTTTCTATGAATTAGACCTTTATCCTTCCAGCATCCCGGAGCTCAGCCCATGAATTTGGGTGAGTTTGCCTTTCTAATTGCTCTGTCTTTCTAACGAAGGCTATTTAGAAGCTGCGCGGACAGTGCCCTATTGGAAATCAAACAGGTCATTTGGGCTGGGGCTTTTATCGGGGTTTCCACCATCTTAGACAACAAACAAGCCATTAATGTCTGGGAACACGGCTTTGATTTCCACTTCGAAACCACGGCCCAGATCACTGCCAGTGGTGTCCAGAGTCACATTTAAGGCCAGCCCATGTCCTGGCGCAGATTTATTCCTCCCTGCCCTTACACCTGGGTGCCCACCTGCACCTCACATCTCAGGAGAAATGCTCTGGCTCTACAGCCCTGGGAATAAGACCACGGCATGGCTTTTTCTGATTGAAAACTTCCAATAGTAGACAAATATGGGGTTTACTTTTGGCTCTCCATTGGGTTAAGGAGGTTTGCAAAGGATCTCTGGGCTGGTTGCTGGCTCAGCTGCAGCAAACAAGCCGTGTCTTCATCAACACTCGTCTTCTGCGCCCTTGAATAACATCTGGTTTCCTCTGCTGATGGTTCTCCATCTCGGTGGAGGTGCTCAGTAAAATGTCCACAGGGTCTCTGCCTGGTCTTGTCCCGCTGCAGATGCTCCTCAGAAGACCCAGCATGGAAGTCCTGGTATCCCCTCCCTTCATAAGCTGCAAACCTGAGTTTTCAGAAGAAATTGCATCCCAAAGGCACCTCTGAGCCTCTTGCTCCTGCTCCCTTCACTGAGCACCCAAACGCGGCCGCCTGCGCACGTGTCCAGAGTGCCAGCCTGCAGGGACCTGCATCCCAGAGGGTTTTCCCTCAGGTTTTCCCTTGGTCTCCTGGGGCACAGCGGGCAGCTCCAGCCAGACACCTGGCAGCAGGATATGGAAATTTGGCTCAGGCTGGGGGCGGGCGAGAAGGGGAGCCTGGCTCATGGGAAAGGCTGATGGAGAGCACTGCAGTGGAGCGTCACGGGGCTGTCGCTCTGGCTCCAGATGCTTTTCCCAGATGGGGAGCACCTCAGCCTTTGCCAGGCAGCGATAACACAGCATTGGCTTCTTCTCAGTCCCTTGGGCAAGCTCCAAACCTTGATTTTCCACCAGCAAACCCTTCCAAGGTCTGCCCTGTCGAGTGGCACCGCAAGCGTTCGGAATCATATGGAGACAGGGAACAGATTTCACAGGGGGTGAGATACCATCACTGCCCAAGAGCTGCCCTTCCCAGACCTGCAGGCAGCAGATGGCTTTTTTATTTCCCATCCGCAGTACCATCTCACGGTGCAAAGATCAGGTTTCTCCCATCACTTCTGGCTGAGGGAGGAACACACACGGCCAGCAACATTAACCCTCGTCCTTAGCCAGAAGGTCTTGCTCAGCTGGTACTGAGTCCTCGGGTTTTTGAAGTCAGCGGGAATCTGGCCTGGTGAAGGTTTATGGGATGAGTTCTGGCTGTCCTGATTGAAGCTGTTTCCAAAAATCAGTGAATGCCGTTTTCAGCGCGTCACAAGGAACCGAAGCGCACAGCGTCGGTTCACTCAGTGCCCATAAATCTCACCCTGAGGCTTTATAAACCTCAGCCAGGAGTTTCGTTTCATTTGGGCCACCCTGGGCACAAGCACAGGGCGCTGCCGTGAGCGCGGACGCAGCCTGGCTTAGCCTAATGCAAATAGGATGAGAAATTATTTTTTTCAAGCCCGCCCTGAGCATCTGTGGGCTGAAAGGGACCTTGCTGAAACACAGAGCGAGCTGAATTTACCTCCTCCCTGAATGAGCTTCATTAGCTCAGGCAGTCAGCTCCAGATTTTAATGGATGCAGCAAATGGGAGAAATAAAATAAATACTACAATCAAAGTGCTTAAACCTACGCCTCCTCTATGCCAACACAAACCCTGAATCGGAGGAAGCATTAGGCTAAATATAGATCCTCAAGCAAAATGGGAGAGCTTTTATTTTTTTTTTTTTTATTTTTTTTCTAGGTTCATACTGTAAAACATCTGCTGAACAGTTTCCTATAACTGTTTTTGGCTTTTAAATCAAAGAAAGAAGAAACAATGTCCCATTTTTGCAGAGAGAAAAGGAGGAGGAGAATAATAGACCTTCCTCTCAGAGCAGGATGACAGTAAGGATAGAAATAGAAAGGGGCAAGCTTTGAAACATCTTGAGGCCAGACAAGAAGTGGGTGGATGGCAGGTTCAGGTATCTCGGCTCGCTCTGGCCGCTTCCCATTTCGAGAGAGATCTTGGCAAAACTGCTGACAGCCAAAAGGGAAAACCCACGAGCAGAGCCGGGAGGTGCCCGGCTGCGGGTGAAGAGGGAGCAGGAAAGCCGGGGGGATGCAGCGGTGCTGGGGGCGCACAGGAAAGCGCGCGGGGCTGGGAGTTTGCTGGGAGGAAAAAGATGTTATTTAGCTGGAGAAAGAAGGGGAGGAGTCGTGCTGCAGTTGTAATGGCTTTTCCCCCAGCCTGGGAGAAAATCCCCTGCTCCTTTCAGCATCTCATGGCCCCATCCCAGTTCCTCGGGGCACCCCGCAGCTGCAGCCGCCTCCACCCACCTGCAGCAGCCGAAGGGGTCCCCTACACCCAGCGTGGGTGGCCCCGAGCTGCCACATCTGTGTTCGGTCCCCTTGGCCCAGCCATCACATCGCAAGTGATCTGCAGCCCGGAGCCACCCGCTTCCCCCCGCCACCTCCACCGAGGCCACCGAGTCCCTTCCCCGGTGCCCGGAGGGGGACATGGGGGGACGTGCAGCCCACGCTGTCACACCTCTTGGGCTTCTTGGCCTGCGCAAAAGCCTTTCCTGCCAAGTCACCGGATGCGATGACGGTGCGGCTGGGAAAACTTCAAACCAGCCCAAACAATCAGAGATTGTCTGCGGAGAGCGGGCTCTAAAATTGGCTCCTTGGATTAGCACCAGGCTCACCCCTGGGCCCTTTGTCAGGAGAGCTGGGCTCAGCAGCCGTGACGGAGAAGGACCTAATCTTGCTTCCTATCTGTGATATGGGTCAAATTTAGCCCCGGCTTTGCCAGCTGCTCTTGTCCCTCCATGACCCGCTGGCATCCAGGCACCCAGACAGCAGCCAGCCTCAGTGGCGGGGCCGGGAGCGACTTCCCGCTGGCAGGAATTCTGCAGTGCCTATAGGACCTATATGACTCAGGAGTCAGCAATCCTTTTTTATTTGTTCCCCTAAAAAGTTGCTTAGGAACGCACATCCCCTCCACAGCCTGATTCCTGTGCAGCTCTGGAGGGTGGGGGTACAAGAATTGCTCTTTTTTGTGGCTTTAGCATGTGTTGGGTTGGATTTGCTCTTTTTAGGGAAATCCCAGTTAGGCAGTGGTAGAGACCCTCCTGTTCATAGGGGTTTTTTAGCACCTTTGGCCCTTTGCATTGGGGTCTTCTGCCACAAAGCCCCTGCCGTGAGCACCAGGCACCGGGGCTGGATGGTAACCTGTCCCCATCCAGCTGCGAACCTCTTTCCCCATCTTTTATCCCATGGCTTGGCCCCAGCGTCCTCCTGATCCCGACACCCTTGCAACACCTGCGTGCTGCAGAGCTGCTCCCGGGGATGTATTAAACATGGTGGGTGCGGGTCCAACGGCTCTTACGGACCCATGGACTCCCCACCGGGCTGTGTGGACTCGCTCCTCCCTGCCCCGTGCAGCAGCATCCCCTCCAGCATCCCTCTCCCCACCCGACCCCTCGGAGGAAACCTCGGACAAAAGAAACTCGGAACAAAAACCAGGAGCGGGGAAGTGGCAGGCGAGGGCCTGTGTCAGATCAGCCGGATCCCCAGGGGGAAATAATTGAAACAAGGCTCCGGCACGTGCCGGGAGATGGGATGTGTCGGGGAGACGGTGCCCTGCCAGCCCTCTCTGGGCACTGCGGGCAGGGACCAGCCGCTCGCCTGCCCAAGCCCATGCGTTCGGCACTGCCAGACGAGATGGTGAAGGAGGGGAGGCGTCAGAAAATGGCATCTTGGTAGCAAAACCTCTCTGTAATTGAACTTCCCCAGTCTGCAGAAAAGGGGCTTTGCTTTCCACAGGAGGTTCCCTTTGGTCCTGCCAAAGCCAGAGAGAAAATGATGCTGCGGGTGTTTCCCAAGCACCCAGAGCCACTTCTTATTTTTTCTTATTATTCTGCTCTGGAATACACCTTCCACCCGGGAAAGAGGGGGTCTCCTGACCTTAACGACCTGCTCTAAGGCCCATTTATCCGCCCTGGCTTTGCAGGAGGGGAGCTGTAGAGGATGGGGGACAGGGAGCGTCCATTCCTCTGCACTGGTACAGCACCGAGGGGGCTGCGGGTGCGACCCCAGCGCTGTGATAAACACATAAAATGAATTTCAGCTCCAAGGGGCCATTTGCAATACAAGGGGGCTATGGTGGGGGGAAAAACCATTTGCCTTTTCAGGAGAATGAGCTTTTGTGTGCGTGCAGGTGCCTGAGGTTCGGAGAGGGGGAAGGAAGCAACAGCGCTCATTAAAAACAAGATTGGGAAATGCTGGAGAAAGGGGGTCTGGGGGAGCAGGGGGGCTCCCCACACCCATGCCACCCTGGTGAGGACCCATGCCGGGGGCAGAGGCACGTCCCTCCTTCCAGGAGAGCCTACATACGGCGTGTGCATCCATGGGACAGCTTGCTTGTGTGGGGTTTGGGTTCACCCACGTAGGCAGGGCGCCCTCCCTTGCGGATGGCATGGGTGGTATGGGAGAAGCCCCCGCGGTGTCCCGGGGGATGCAGCCCTGCCAGAGCAGCGTCTCGCGGGGTGATGCCGGGAGGGTTGCCTGCAAAGACAAATTTGTATTCTTGCAAGCGTGCCTTTGCCAGAGCGTTGATTGCAAGCAAAGGTTTGCAGCTTGGAAACTTGGAAGGGTCCGGCTATTTTCACTCTCTCTCTCCCAGGCTCTTTCATTCATGCTTCCTCTCTCTTTTCCCCAGTGCATTTCTCACTCACGCTCTCATTCATGCTCGCTCGCTCATTCTCATTTTCCTGGCTGTATTTTTAGCTCCCTCGCCGTTCGGAGGATGTGAACATTATCCCTGAGTCATGACTTTGTGAGGAAACAGGCAGCCAGGGCTCCCATTACAACCCGTGAGGGCTCTTATCAGCTGCAGCGCAGGCTTGCTGGGGAGGGGGCTTTATCTCCCCGGTCTTCTCCTCTTCCTTTTTCTCCAGCTGCTATAGCCCCAGCTCCTCCACCGAGGCCGGGAGGCTCATCCCCCCGGCTGTGTCGTGACGCAGAGCTCAAGGAGTTAAATGAAGATTGGCAGTCAGGAAATGGGAGTAAACCATAAGGGCCAAAGAGCATCCTCGGTGCTGGGGTGGCTGCCACAAGAATTACATCAAGCGAAAAGGTGTCTGGCAGGGCTTTGACACCAAATGCTGCTGGTGTTATTCCCAGCCCGTGCAAACAAACATGAGGTAATGGCACCTGGGGGCTTAGTCGTAAGCTCGCTCTGCGTTTGGAAAACACAAAGCCCCGGGAGCATTTCGGTCTGGCTCAGGATAACGTCGCAGCAGCAGCAAAGCGTTTCACCGGCGCTGTTCCCACACGTGGACAAGCCATTGAAATAAAAACCATCCCACGTTAGAAATGGTCGGAGCCGATCATTTATGTGGGCTTCGTTCCCAGATGCCAGTGACATATTGCACACGGATCGGCTTCTGGGGAGAATAAAAAACATAACCCTACGAGGGAGGATGCAGCCCCCCCGGCTGCTGCCGGCCCCGGCAGCGCCGCTGCCCTCGGGAGCCCGTGTGTGACCTTACGGAGGGTTTCCAAGTGACCCCCTGGGTCGATGCCCGAGGAAGGGAGATGCAGGGGGGCAGCTTTTGGTGTATCTCGACGCAGCCTTGCGCATCACGACACGGCTTTGCTAATCTCGACGCTCTGTGCCGGTCGTGAGGCTCAGCTTCACCTTTTCGTGACATTCAGGCTGTTTTCAGCTCATTTCCTCCGACTTCCCTCTCTAACCTTTATGTTATCTCCTTAATGCTCTCTCCTCCCTTTTCCACCCATCTGCTTATTTTAGCTGCCTCTTCCTGCCCGCACGTGTGGCTGCTGCGCTGCCCTGGGCCAGTCCCCTCCGGGGCAGAAAAGGGCTCACTCCCCTGCCTGCAGCGCACAGGGAGAGTTTTGCCCCATTTTCCTGCTTTCCAAGCAATCAAGGTAAACCCCCCTCCTGCCACCCTGCTGCACACCCATCCTCCCCAAGTGTGGCTTCACCCCCCGTCCCCGCTCAGGAGCAGGACCTCCTGCCCCCTTCCCACGCACGCTGCCGGGCACAGGGAGTCCCTGCAGCCTTTTACTCCGGCAGGGACCGGCTTGTGGTAATCCTCCACCATTTCCCAAAAAAAAAAAATAATCCTGTCTGCAATGAGCTGCTTCTGCATCCCAGACATCAATGCCCACCCGTGCCAGCTATGCTGGCGCTCAACATCTTTCCAAGCAGTTAAAATTGATCCTTGTGGTCCTTTGTCCTCCCAAGTCGCCCCATGGAGACAGTCCTGCTCCTTCGCCTCCCGCATCCGCAGAGATGCTGTGCCAGGAGACGAGGCCTGCTGCATCCCACCATCGAACCCCTTTGTCCACCGCAGGAGGACAACGGAACGGACGCTACCACAAACCGCCAGAAGAGATGAAAGGCTGACACGGGGTCAAGAACCAGCTCAAGAAATTCAAGGAAGAAAAATCCATTGAGGGCTACTAAAGAAACCGCTTTTGGGTCAGGAAATCCCAGCGCTGTGGCTATCGGTGCTCAGAGAGGATACTGGGGGAGGATCAGGCCCTTTTCTTCTACTTCCCCCTCTGGCTCCCAGTACGAGCCGATAGTGGGGCCACTGGTTTGGTTTAACGCAACCATTTCATCACACACCTCCAAGCTGGTGGCTTTCTTCCCTGGGACAGACACAGCCCCCGAGGGGACACTGGGGAAAAGGGGACTTGGGAAGGGAAGAAGGGGAAATTTTTCTGTCCCGGGCCATGCCTAAGCACGACGCAGCAGAGGGGATGCTGGTGGCACAGGGTACCTCACCATGGGCATGCATGGTGGGTAGGAGAGGACCAGCAGGAGCTTGGGGACCTTCATGGTCGTGTTCGTCCAAGAAACGAGGCCATTTGCAGTCCCAGAGTCAAAACGCTCCAACAGTGGAAGCCAGGGCTTCCTGGGCTGAGCCTCGTGGCTAAAGAAAAGACAAAAGAAAGAGTAATTACATGCCATTAATTGTCGTTAAGAGGATTTTTGCTGGCAGCCAACACTCCTCTTGGGAGGACACAGCCCTGGCCTTACCCGGCACGGCTGCAATAACACTCATGTGTGGATTGGGTTTATTTTAAGCACCCCATCTCCTCCCTTTTCTCCCAGCCCCAGTGGCTGCCAACCCTCCCATCCTCTCCGTCTCCTCCGGCCATGCTCGCAGAGAGGCCGGACGTGCTCGGGGATGGGGAGGTGAGGACAACCGGGGACCACAACGGGATGTAACCCACACCGGGGTAACGGGGGACAGCAAATCCACGGGTGCATCCATCGCAGCCCTGGAAATCTCAGCTGCTGTGTTTGTGAAGGGACGCAGTGCAAAGTTATAAGCCAAAAATGTGTAAATTATTGGAAAATACTTGAAGTGCGCTGAGCATTGAGGGAAGCATGAAGGGTTCGTCCTGTAGATGTTAAAAGGATCCTCTACCCCTGTCATTTACCTGCGCTCTGGCTTCTGTGTTTTCCCATTAGATTTTATTAATTATGATGGCTATTATTTTGTTGTATGATGAACACAGCCCTTTCAGCAGGCCTTGGGACATTGCCTAGAATTACGAGCAATTTAATAACAGGGAGCTGAACGCCGAGGCCCTGCCTTCTCGGTGAAAAAGCCCACTGGCTTTCATCAAGAGGAGAATCGCAGCAAGGAGCCACGGCTGCCCCAGCTTCGTCTGGGTGCTTTTACAGCAGTTCTGCTCGGGAACATCCAGAGCTGCAAGGCTCGAGCAGGGAGCAAGCGGTGCTGGACCCATTTCCCAAGCTGGAGAAGGGGATGCAAAGTAGGGATGCAGCCCCAGGGGAAGGAATAAGGGGATTTGGGGCTGAGAGATTATTTTTCACCAAATTATTTTCATTTTTCCTCCAGTCCTGCTCAGGAACTCCTGATGCCCCCTCCCTCCACTCAGACCACTGTATCTTTCCCCTGCGGAGGTCTCAGGGCAGGTTAGGAGCAGTCACTTGGCAAATCACCCCACATGGGAAGCAGAGGTGACTGCAGCCTCCACCCAACTGAGAAAGGAGCACACTTTTAGGGACAAATTCCCACATAAGACCCACATTGGGGTTTGGAGCATCTCTACATCTTACAGGCAATGACCTCTTCTCATCCTCGATGCAATTATTTGTAACGCCAAAGCCCACAGTTTGCTCATGCTCCAGCATCTTAGAGGTTGAGTTTGCTTCTTCAAAACCCCAAACCTTTGCAGTTCACAACTAAAAGCACTTTTTTTTCTTTTTTAATTCACGGCGGAGGTGGGCAGCACCTCCCCAGAAAGCTGCATCTCCTGCAGCGAAGGCACTGTGTTTTTGAGAAGGGATTTGCTATGAACAGAAGGGATCGCATCTCTGCTTGGCCTCTCCCTTCCTAGGGCAGCGAGCGCCTCCGAAAGCACAAGCACGCCTCCTGAAGGCAATCCTCACCCGGGGGTCCCCCCGGGCCCCACAACCTCCTCAGGGGGCAAAGCAAGGGGGTCCACAGCCCTCTGATACAAGAGAGTTATTGTGCGCAAGCAAATCCGCGCTTTGGGAAAAATCACTGCGCTGTCGGGAGGTTTGGGCTCGTGGGGATCAGGTCCGGAGCACCCAGATGGGGTGTTATCCTGTTTTTCTGGGTTATTTCTGCCTCCGGTTGCCCCCATCGCAGCATCTGGAGAAGCTCACAGTCTTCAGGGTGTTTATCTTCGCCGCACATCTGTAGGGCAGGGAAGTGCTGCCACCCCCACCGTAGGGAAGGAGTGTATTTACTTTCGAAACGGGCGGGAGCTGAGCTATAGCAAGAGGTCAAGTGACTTGGCTTGGAAAACAGCAGTGCCAGTGCAGGCAGCTCCACGGAGCCATGTCGGAGCGTCGTGGTACGGCAAGGGATCCTACCCCGCAGCAGGATTAACTGCCTTGGTAAGGCCCATGCAGGGCATCTGGAGAACATCCGTGGGGGCAACATGGTTGCCTATAGGATGAAGCCCCATTTCTGCTGCGGCGCTCATCTTCAGCACATTCCAGCGCTCCTTAGACAGGAGGAAGATTTTGTAATCCTCATTATTCAGCTGGAAACTGAAGCACAAGGAAAGGGAGGGTTTGCCCAGCATCACCGAGCAGAAACCCATTCCTTGGCGCAGCCGCTGCCGAGTCCCCCCACGCTCCACAAACCTACCCAGGTTCAGTGCAAGATATTTATTTTAGTTGCATTAAAAGCACATTTTCCAATTAAATGTAAGAGCAAATAAAATCCTCGCTGATGTTACAATGAAGGTCTTCCATTCCTGCAACTAAAAAATTGTGCTGCATCAGTCTGTCTGTCTGTCTTGCTTTCTTCCTTTCTTCCTTTTTTCTTTCTTTTTTCCTATCTTTCTTTCTGTGTTCTGCTTGAGTAATGAAAGAAAACATTTTAACCAGTTTCACTTCCTTTTACTACGAGCAGCAAGTCAATGCCACTTACAAGTTCCCAACTATTAGCACAAGTGTGTGGGTTGCAACATTAAGTTTTTGCTTAAATTGAAAAGAGGAGGCATTTCTCCAGCAATGAAGCACCTTGGGTTTAAGGTTAAGGTGGATCTGAACTCTTGAAGACAGTTTCTAAGCTGTCGACTTCACTTAAAAGACTTTAACGTTTAAAAGACTTCGCGCTATGTGAAAAAGCATCTCAGCTGCAGCAAAAGCCAGGTGCACTCCGGCTGTGCCTCACCACCCAAGATTTGCGCACATTTCCCAGCACCTCTCTTCTTTTTTCTTTCTTTTTTTTCTGCAAGACTAAATGTACGCATACACTTCACACCTTGCTTTTTCTCTGAAGTGACGCTCTCCCTCCGTTTCTGGAATTGTTTTAAGCCTGCAACAAGCTGTGGCCTGAAAAGCATCGCTGGGAGCCGCCTGGCGCCGTCTGGCCGGCACTGCAAGCCCTGGGCTGGAGCCAGCAAACACACGGAGAAGGGGTAGAGATGAGTGAGCCCCAGTGAAGTGTAGCGCAAATCCGCCTTCCTCTAGGCCGGGGTCACAAGATCTGGCAGGTGCAGACAGGCTCGTGGCTGAAGAAAAACTCCTTTTCTGTCCCCTTTTCTCCTTCAGGGAAGCAAAAGTCAGAAGCAACACGCTCTCTTCTTATTAAATCAGCTGGAAAACCTGCACGAGGGTTATAAACTCATAAACTCGTCTTTGGTCTCCGTTCTTTTCGGTTCACCTTTGCGAGATCCGAAGCACAACATCGCTGTTAGCAGATCTGGATCACGCTTTTCTTCTTAATTTTGCACCCAGTGGATTCATTCACTTACTGGCTTTTCTGGCTTGCTTTTCACATTCATCTCCCGAGTGCTGAAAAGAGGAGATGGAGCCAAAAATATATCCTCCGAGCTCCACTTGTTCTGGCCGCTCAGCTTGCAGGGGCAGGGAGTTTGCACCAGCTTCCCCTGCTGCTGTAATTATCGTGGGATGAGGGGGCAAAAAAGGGGCCAAAGAACTGGGAAGGGGATGGATGGTGGAGAAGATGTGTTTGCAATCATGGCTTGAGTGCCCAACCATTCCTGGGAGCCAAAAGCCGCAATCGTTTGGAGGTTTTTTTGGCGGGCAGCACGAAATGAGCTTGGCGGAGGCTGAGTCTGCTTCCAGCTCAAACCACCACAACCACCACCTGGGCTAGAGAGGCAGGTGTGGGGCAACGAAAGCCGCAGGGAGGGGGGTCCCAGCGGGTAAGACGAAGCCTCCCCGCGCGGTGACATACCCGACTGCACGCTGCAGGCGCCGGCCAGCGTGCACAGCTCGCCCTGCGCGGGCCGGGGGAAACCTAGCTCACACTGACTCATTCCTGAACTCCGAACCTGCCCGTCTACCCCCTTTTTTCTGCTCGATGACGCCTTGGTTTACTTATTATTTTACTGCATCAGATGGAGCAGCCATGTGTCTCATCTTCTCCTGGGGAAGAGGTCCCCTCGAGGGGGTGGTTGCTTCATGGCAAGCCAGTGGGTGCAAAGGAGCCAAGCCTGACACGAATCGACAGATGAGGTGCTTAGAGACATGGTTTAGTGGTGGGATGGCAGGGTTACGTTAAAGGTTGGACTCGATGATCTTAAAGGTCTTTTCCAACCAAAGTGATTCTATGATTCTATGATTCTATGACACTTGAGGCGATGCCCCAAATCCTCCCCAGCCCCTCTTTCACTCTCCACGGGGTTATCCCATAGCAGCAGAGCTGGGCAGCCAAACTCAGCAGCCTGGACCAGCCATGCCAGAGCATTTCTTCATGCTGGCATCTCTACGTGGAACATGGATGGCCCCTCCAGCAGCAGTTATCTCCCCAAGTAGGGGTGCAACCCGAATTGTACAGTGTCCTGCCTGCCTCCCAGGTCCCCATCTGGCCCTCTGAGCTCTTCCCCCCATCTAAAGTCTAGAGAAGAGATAATTTACTGGGAAGTGGCGTTGCTACAGGTATGAGTGAAAATAAATCCGTAGGTACTGGTAGCTTTCCAAGCAGTTCAGAGGCTTTCCCATACCCCGGGGTGCTTTTGTTTAAAAGACACGTGAAGAGTCCCATACTTTGGCTGCAGATCTGAACTTTCATAGATCTTAAAGCCAGAAAGGACCATAGATTATCCAGGCTGACTTCCTGTCTAACGCAGGCCAGATGAGCCCATCCCCTTATTCCTACAGTGAGCCCAATAATTTCTGCTTGGCTATACATCTCTTCCAAAAAGGCATCCGGTCTTGATTTAAAGACTTCAAGAGATGGAGAATCCATCACTTCCCATGGCAGCTTGTGCCAATGGTTATTTCTAATAAAGGAGGAAGCTATTTAGAGCTGGGCTTACATGTCAGAAGCCTCTCTGGGTAAAGAAACACTCACAGGCTCTCTCACCAGTAAAATAAAAAAAGCAGTCACTGAAGAAGGATCTTGCCCCCAAAAGTGTGTCTATTCTTTCCTACTGTTGCAGTTAATCTATCTTAACTTGGTCTTTTATCTGCAAGCATCATCTTCTGTAGCCCATCATGGCTGTAAAAACATTGCTTCGGCAAGCCTGCACATTCGTTGCAAGTTGAGTATCTTTCTCAAAAGCAACCCAGCGCATTTTGCAAAGGCGCACGTTTCACAAGAAGTCCTCCCTGGGAGCCTGTAGCCACCCTGGTCCTTCCAGCCTCCACGGGCTGTGAGACAAGCAGATGCTCTGCAAGAAAACACCTCCATGACTCCCCCGGTCTCCATGACACCTTCCCATCCTCCCTCCCCTAAGTTAAACCATGAAGCCATGGGGAGCAGGGAAGGGATCACTGCTCACAGCACTGCCAGGTTATCAGGATAGCCATACGGACACCTGGCTCTACGTCATCTTTTTCTGGCTACTTTGAGTTGACATCTCCCAGTGCTTGAGCGAGACGGCCCTTGGCCACGGGCCAGCTGGCAGAGCCTCAACCCGGACAGGACAGTCAACGCGGGTAAGCAGGAGGAAGTATTTGGGAGAGCTGATGACAAGTCGGACTGTGCCTTGGAGGTAGGACATATGTCCACTCGCTATGCTACTGACTTGGACTCATCCTTAATCCCGGATTCCCATCATCGCTGACAGGGGACTTGTTCTTGGGCAGATGCGGATGACCAAGGCACAGCCCTGCTGACATCCGAAAGTGTCTTGCTACGGACAAAAATTGTGAGTGACCTCTCTGTTCCTCTCCCAGTGCCATCAGACTGTATGGGAGTGTGGTGCAAACCCAGATGTTCCTGTAACCCGCTTTTACTGAGTTATTTATATCCATGTAATATTTGATGTTTCCTGTTCTATTAAAGGGCTCCAGGTCCCCAAGACATTTTCAAAGCCGTAAAGCAGCGATGGTCATAGGAGCTTCTGGAGCATCCCAGACAGTGTCTCCATGCCAGGAGCGGCGTGGAAAAGCAGCGCCGGGAGAGAAGTGCAGGAGCAGGAGGGAGGGATGGGAGTTGCTCTGTGATATCTTGACAATTTAATGCACTGAGATAAAAATTTGTGCTTCTATAGGACAGCTGTCCAGACTCGCAGGGAAGAGATTTGGCACCCACTGAGCACCTATATGAATCAACCTTAAAATGCATCTGTGGAAAGTCACTTGTTCATATGGTTTAAATAACCCTTCCTTTGCCGGGTAAGGATCCCCAGCATGGCAGCTGAGCTCAGCTGATGGCTCATCTGGCAAAAAGAGCTGGACCAGATCTGAGCCAAACCCACAGATACCCCTACAATATATCTAGGGCTGCTGGCCAGTGGGGACAGAGCTGCCATCCAATCCCAGGTCTCTTAGATCTTCCAAAATCAGATGAGAGAGATCTCCAGGATGAGGGAAACGTCTCATGTGGTCTCAGTTCCTCAGCCGACTAACAGAGATTCCCAGCCCAGAGAGCACGGGGAGGGCAAAATACGGCATGGAGGAGGAATCAGGATCAAAATGCATCTGGGAAGTTTGCTGTTTGAAAGACCACATCCTATGAAAGGCTCGCGGAGTTGGGACAGGGCTGCTGCATAAATAGCACGGAGGGAGGAGCAGGACTTCCACATCCTTTCTTGGCAGCCTCATGCCTTCTTCCCAAACAAATATGCCCAATTTCTCTCTCTGCTTATCAGAATTTCCTCTTCCTCCAGCCGAATCTAAAATAGCAAGGGATTTCGAAGAGCAGGTTTGGCCTCAGCAGAAATGCTGTTTTTCCAAGCTGCCACAAGGTGCCAGCATTTCAGAGTGTTACCGTGCTGGGAGCCAGGCGCGGGGGGGGGACCCCAGCTGGGGGAGGACCTGCAGCATGGGCTGAACCCCCTTCTGCTCCACCAATTCCCCTCCAGCCTGCCCAGGCTGTCATGGAGCCCCTTATCTCCCCATGAGTTTTGTTTGTTAGAGGGCAAAAATGGGGAAGGTGGAGGAAAGCATCTTCACGGGGAGGTGGAAATCGTCACTGTCGAGGGTGCAGGCAACGGCTGGCTCACCAGCTTTGGGGCTGCATCAACCCATCGCTACCCTGTTATGGGGCACATCCTGGTGGTCACTGATGCGAGAAAGGGCACCCTGTGCCCATGAGGACCACGGCTTCTCCAGCAGGGCTGAGGGCCGCCTCTTTCCATGCTCAAGGGAAACATCACCCTTCTCCCAGACTGTGCAAATGCTGCTGCTGGACCTCTTCATCAGCATCTGCAGGCACTTTGCAGTAGGAGATTTCCCTCTCACTTCCCCAAACGGAGAGAAAGATGATGCAGTTCTCCATTTTCTTGTATCCGTTATCACTGCTGCTCGAGGACGTGCCCCAGGCCAGCCCTGGGGAGCTCACAGCTCTCTTTCAGTTCTGTTCGTGCTCCATCTGACTGACTGCCCTCCACCCTATGCCGTCTATCAGATCCCAGCTTGAGAAGAATGACTTTGTGGACCTGGTAGTCCTTCAGGAGTCACTGCCCTGGGACACACGGAGCCTCTTTGGTGTCCCCTAAATCTTCAGTGACAGTGCCACTGAGAAGGAGCAGTTGATGGGGCTTTTCCAACTCAGCTGAGTCATGGAAAGACATACAAGAAATCTAGCTTCTCCATCATGCTGATAACCCTCTGACCCTCTGCTAGCTTGCTTGGATAATTCCTTGCAAGCCTTGGATAATTCCTCTAATCCTCCATACATCCCAATCCCCAGGTGGGCACTAACGGAGTCCATCCCTCATGCACAAAGCCAGGGAGATGGGGTGCAGCAACCTGCCATGGCAGCTGAACCCCTCGGTGGCTCCATGTTTCTTCCATAACACCTTAAAAGCAGCATCCACAGCAGCCGATGAGCCGCAAGGCATCCCCTCAGCATCCCCCAAGAGCTCTCTCTAAAATAAGATCCAGCAGTCCTGATTCACAGCCCCTCCCCACCCCCCCAACCATTCCTCTGGAGATGGGGAGATGGGAGAAATAACACATTTGTTCCCATAAAAATGTATTTCTTTCCCTTCTGGCTCTTTTCATGGATCTTCTTTCCCACACAGAGGGAAAAAGAAGATAATTGAAGTTGATGGGTAATATGGTAAAAACACAAATCCCTTTTGGTTTCAGGTAAGGCAGAGCAGCCAGCTGGTTTGGAGCTTTATTATTAAGACCACAACACGGAAAGACAATTTTGCTTGGGAATATGCCTTGGCAATCATGAAATGCCTCACCTCGCTGCAGCCAATCTGTATTGATGTCAGCAGAGCAACCTCAATTTTCACAACCCAATCCCAGGCCAAGGACTCCTGTACCTTGAAACACTTTTTACACTTTCCAGTCTTCCAGCATTCTGCTTTCTGCGGCTCCGCAGAGGTGTCGGTTAAATTTCCTGTTTCACTTCTGGAGCAGCGAGCCGCAGCTTTATCAGTGAATATTTAGCGTGACAGACCCTGCTTCCAGACAATACTGTCTCCATAAAAGAGAGCTGTGAAAACGGTGCTATAGAGTAATTACTTTCCTGCTCACCGCAGGCCGGCAGTTCAAAACCACAGCTGGAGAGCTGACAGTGTGTGCTCTTGCGACAGACGGGGGATGCTCATAAACGGAGCTTGTCCAGAACGCGTGCACGGCTTTTTTTTTTTTTTTTTTTGTTCCCCACACACATATAAAATGGACTTCTCAGCTCAAAAGTGGAAAAGCAAATGTTTTACCTTCTGCCCCCAATTTATTTTTGTTAAAGAAGGGATTATCTCTTTCCTTCAAATAGCTAAAAAATATTGATTTGTAGTTTCCTAGTAATATTTCCATTCTACAGCTGAGGCAAGTCTGTGAAATCTTTTCACTTAGAAAATGAAAGAGCATTTTATCATTACCTTTCTTCAGGGACAACTTTACGTGTGACTTATTACGTGGCACTTACAGCATGTTAGAAAGGCGCTTTGCCTAGGTCACGAAGCAGAGCCCCACCAAAGCCAGACCTCAGACCTAACCCTGTTGATTACTCATCTCCTTCTGTACCGCGCCTCAAAACTGGGCTTCCTGGCACTGGGAAATACTGGAGGTCACCCAGTTTAACTGGGGCCATGGTAGGAGAGCCAGGGGACAGCATGCTGCCAGCTACCCTCCAGCCACAGAGACAGAGACATTCCTGCTCCTTTCTCCACTGCTGTCACTAACATCATGCGGAAAAGCCTAAAAAATAAGCATGCTGTTGCCAGATGTTTGGAACATCTGGTCAGGCCAATAAAGCAAAAACAACAACAAAAAATAACTGTGGAAATAAAAAAAAAAAGGGAAAGAAGGCGGATTCATGAAACCTGCAGGTTGCAGCTTTCTTTTTGACATGACACGATGGGGCTTTCTGCAAAAATCTCGTGGCGACGCAGGTGTGAGCAACATCCCTGCTCCCAGGGAAAAGTGCTCACATCCCCGGTCACCAAGCCATGAAAGCCGGGGGGATGTGGACACCCACCTCCCAAGGGCAACCCCATGGAGACCTGTAGCCCTCCTGCTGTATGGGTGTCTCTGATGGACGTTTATGGCCTGTTTCATCTGCAC
Organism: Gorsachius magnificus; assembly: GCA_034008185.1. Lineage (NCBI taxonomy): Eukaryota > Metazoa > Chordata > Aves > Pelecaniformes > Ardeidae > Gorsachius > Gorsachius magnificus. Next base: position 1,201,048 of record CM067097.1, read on the forward strand.
ATGACATAATCTTTATTTATAGCATCCCTGGGTGGTAAGGAAGTGTTCTCATTCCCCTTCTGCAAACTCATCCCAAAGTGCAAACAGGCACCGTGACGGGCTGTGGTCAGGACTCCGCAGCTCCACGGAGATGAAATTTGGGAAGTCAACAGGAGCAAGGGCCCGCAAGGGCATTCATGGCTCCTGGCGCAGCCCCTTGCCCAAGATCACCCACGAAGAGCACGCAGGAATGGAAACCCAAATCTTTCAAGCCAAGACTTGAGTCCTTGCTTGGATGATCTTCGCTTGGTGGTCTGAGCATAAGCCAATGCCATGGGGCGTCTTTGGATCTGCAGACAGCCCGGCCCAGAAACGCTGCTGCGTTAGCATACCTAAAAAGGACAAATGCCCATTTCGGAGGGCAGGAGGCCACATGCTTGCAGAAAGGGAAGCTTGTTGGGTTACACCAGTGTCCCTAGGCTGGTGCAATCCCGCGTGGGGACATCCTGATTTGGTTTTCTGCTCTGGTTAACCTCAGCCATACCAAAGTGGGGCCAGTTCTCAGCTTACACCCGGTGCTCCTGTCCACCTCTGCATTGCTTTAATGTCATTGATTTAAGCTCAGACACTGAGCTCTCCAGGTGTAAACCCATGCAAAAACACTCGTCTTTTCCCTTTGCAAGTCAACGACAGGTCCATGGACATCAAACCCCAACCTGGCCCATGCCTCCAAGTGCTCACAGCAGCCCTGGCCACACAATGGCCCTGACTTTGCTTACAATTTTCATGCCAGGGCATGTGTGTGCTTAAAGAAAACCCCAAAATCACAGCTGAAAGCTTGTGACTGGGTCTGGATCATCCTGTGTGACATTCATACCTCAGTTGAGCTTTCAGATCTGCTCGTCTGTGCACCGTGCTGTGATGCTGGAGGCAGACGGCGGGATATTTTGTCTTGCTTGCTCTAAGCCTTGTTGCAGCTGAGAGTTGAACCCGATCCTGCAACCCCGCTCAAAGCAGCTGCCCCTGCTGCGTCCCACCAAGAGCGTGACCACCATCCCACTCCTCCTGGCTGGGGACAGGGATCCTCGGGAGCAAAGCCAAGGGACAGCATGCCACAAGAGGGCACTTTCACCTCCCAGACACCGCTGCGGTAGGTTTTACGTATGTAAGTATATATATGTAAATATATATATATATATATATATAAAGGCTGAAGTCAGGAGAAATGAATCATTTGGCAGAGGTGGAGCTCCAGTTTGGTGACAGGCGCTGGCTTGCAAGCAGGTCTCCTGGCGAGACCGGGAACCGGCGGTGCAAATAAAAACACCTCTGACGGTGGCCGGCTGTTGGATAGAGAAGCCGGCAGGTCTTGGGCTGCGCGTCCCAGCAGCCAGGAGCCAGGGAGCACGACGGGTTGCAGCGGTGACCTCAGTAGGCAATAGAAAGGCAATAGCAGTCTTGCTTCCAAGTTAAATAAAGACAGATATTCCACTCGGTGCCTTTCAACCACCCTTTCGGGAGCCTGCCTATGCTCATTCCTCCGCAGTCATTTAAAAAAGGCCTAGGCAGAAATGCAGAGAGATTTCTCTACACCAGAAAACCTGATTTACTTGCTACCTCTGTCCAGGTTTGAGCTCTATCCTCTGCATCATTTAATTCCCCTGCAGCAAGGGGTTAAGTAAAATAACTAAGGAAAATAAGAGCTCTAAAGCTGAGGGAGCAGAAACTGGCTTCTTTGCACAAATAACATTTCTTGCTCTGGGTGGTGCTGTCCTCTCTCTGGCCAGCATGGGCAGCTTCAGCATCCTTCGCCTTGGCTGCCAAGGTTGCTTGCCTCCAACCGGGTCCATCTCATGTTGCCCAGCCAAGTGGAAAATACCATGATGTATATCTTTCCTTGGCAATTTTGAGATGCATCAGGGCAGTGAATAATCTCAGGCCTCAAAAACTGGAAATGTTTCTGTGCCTTGTGAAACTACCATGGGTGAAAGGAGGTTTCTGACTAAGGCAGAGAACAGCGAGGTCCTGGCCTCGATGAAAATATTCGCTGGTATTTCCACGTGCCACCAAGTGCAGCAGCTTTTTCTAGGTGACATTGTATTTTCTTCAATATGAAGAAAAATGCAACTAATTACAGAGGAACTGGCTGTGCCCTTGTGCAGGAGCAGGACCATCCGTGGAGCTGGGGTGGTCATCATGACCTCAGCAGGTGATCAGAATTTAGCAGATAAAAAGTGGGTACGTGGGGTGGGGAAATTTAAAAACAAAAGAGCTGTGATCCCGGTTATGCTTGTACACTGGGAAATCTGGGATTTTGAAATATTTCAGGAAGCTTCCAGCCAGCTCAGTTGGAAGCTATGGCCATTTTTCTGCTGCAGACGGGGTAACGAGGACGTCCAGGCTCCACAAGCTTGTGGCGTAGCCGAAATTACTGCTTTCCAAATCGGCCAGCAATCCCAGCACCCAGCACAAGGGACTTTTTAGTGTCAGGAGCCCCTTCACAGGCACACATAGCACTTGTGGTATGCAAGTCACTTCATGGTAATGGGTCTACCCATGGCAGGTGGTGGCACCCACTCCTGACCCAACTTGTGCCCAGACTCTCACGGGACCCCCAGAGTAAGTGGTCTGGCTGTTACTTTTTGTAGTGTGTTAAGTAATAGGAATAATTTGCCCTCCTCCAGCTACTCAGCCTGTGACGTGGCTGTCTGCCCAGAGACAACGTTTCTGCTGGGTGAGGAGGTGTTTTGGATGGCGAGCTTTCTAGCGTTAAGGCTTGTCTTTCTCAGGAGCTGAGGAGACACACAGAGCACGCTGGAAACTTTAATAAGCACCGCAGTAAATCCTCAGAGGATCTGATTTTATTCCAGGACAAAATCTGGGGCATGGCTTTGGAGAAGAATGGAAAGAATTCCCCCCCTCGGAGGCAAAGCTGCGACGTTTCGCGGTGTCACCCACTCCTGGAGAGGGACGATCGCTGCATTGCTTTACAGGCTGCTCATGCGAAAAGTCATGCTGGCGGATGTAAATCTCCACCCTAGGTGACATCATGGCTGTCTCTATAATTACCAGGCAGATATAGCCTGAGCAAGAAGCCTATACACAGAATCACAGAATCACAGAATCCCAGCATGGCAGGGGTTGGAAGGGACCTCAGGAGATCACCCAGTCCAACCCCCCTGCTGAAGCAGGTTCTCCTAGAGCATGTTACACAGGACATTGTCCAGGTGGGCTTTGAATATCTCCAGAGAAGGAGACTCCACAGCCCCCCTGGGCAGCCTGTTCCAATGCTCTGTCACCCTCAAAGTCAAGAAGTTCTTCCTCCCATTCAACTGGAACCTCTTCTGCTTCAGTTTCTGCCCATTGCCCCTTGTCCTCGCACTGGACACCACTGAGAAGAGTCTGGCTCCGTCCTCGGGACCCCCACCCTTGAGATATTTGTAGGTGGTGATGAGATCCCCTCTCAGCCTTCTCTTCTCCAGGCTGAACAAGCCCAGCTCCCTCAGCCTTTCCTCCTTGGGGAGATGCTCCAGTCCCCCCATCATCCTTGTTGCCCTCCTCTGGACTCTCTCCAGGAGTTCCTCATCTTTCTTGAACTGGGGAGCCCAGAACTGGACCCAGAGCTCCAGGTGGGGTCTCCCCAGGGCAGAGCAGAGGGGGAGGAGAACCTCCCTCGCCCTGCTGGCCACGCTCCTCTTAATGCTCCGCTCTGCCCTGCCTGCGGCTCGGCCGCAGCCTGCGCCGCTCAGCCTCGGGCTTGTGGTAGTCCTCATCCTTCATCCCAACAAATCCCATTGCCAAGTGCACTGATGCTAAAGATGCATTAGGAACAGGCCTAAGTTGGGCAAGTCATTTTATTTATGGCAGCAGTGTAAGCACCTTTTAGCTTTCAGACATAAAACCAGACTAAGTTCCCCGTTGCCTGACAGCCGGTTGTATCTTGGTCCCGGCGAAGTCAACAGCACCATCACAGTGAGAGCAGGACGAGGAACAGCCAGCGATGAGCCAGGTCGCCCAGGACAGGCAGCTCCACCAAGCAGGGCAAAAATGCACTTTCTGATTCATCAGTGATTTTGAAGCTTTGACTATTCCAGCTAAAATATGTTTAAAAAAAAAGAAAAGGGGGAAGGAACCACAAAAATAGGAATATTTCTTTTTGAAAGAATCGAGACACCTAAATATTGAGCTTTTGTGCTGTTTGAAATAGAATCAAAGGGCTCTCTCTCCAACCAAATGTTTCTCAGGATGGAAAAAAATTACAAGCATTTGCCATCCACCAAAACAGGGCACTTCACATTTGAAAACACTCAGCAGAAAGTCTCAATTCAAGAGACATTTGTGAAGCGTTGCGGCGCTGCTGAACCTGCGCAGCAGGGAGGGCTAGCTGAGCTCCTAACGAAAGGAAGCTTGAGCAACCTCCCCACTCGCCCATCTGCTTTGACTCCCCTCTCCTCTCTACCTCCTTGACCAACTCCAACTAAACAGCTTCTAAACGGGTGAGTGTCCCAATCATCATTAAATTTCTACAGATTTTGCAAAGATCAGCAGCTGGGTGGAGGGGAGAGACCCAGACGAGCCCCCAGCCAAGGAAGGGGCGGGCAGGGCTCTGATGTTACGCCTTCTGCTCGGCGGCCAGCGCTAATCAGCACCAGCCCAGCCCTGGCCTAATCTTCGCCTGTCGGAGAGGACACAGTGGGAGGAATGTGATGAGTTAGGGGACAAGGAACATGAGCCCGCAGGAAACCAGGCTTTATTAATTTTGCTGTCCACAGAACATCTTGTAACAGAGAAAGAAAAAAAAAAAAAAAGAGTATAGTAATCACCATGCAATGCTGTTGCATCCTTCTCTGGGACGCCCCTTGCACCCTCGGCTGAAGCAATTGCCGCTGGGTGCTGGGGCAGACGGGGACCAGGGCAAGGCTGCAGCCACGAGCCGGGCTCCCCCGCTGGGCCGGGTGCCTCTTTGATCCTCTCTCCGGAGCTGGCCCCCTCCTGCTCCCACGTCCTGGTGCTCCGCGCTCGCTTACGTTCTGCTCTTCTGTTTCTGTTTATTTGTCCTCGATTGTGTCATTGTCTTAACCAGAAACTTGGAAAGCTTGCTGGCTTGTGCTGCCTTGCCATCTGGCGGCTAGCAAATGATTACAGTAGCAAACAAAACCCAAACATTTTCAAATAGGCCTGATGAAAGTTCATTTTTATGAAGAGGATAATGGGATGAGAAATGGGAGAGAGAAACATGTCTGAATCCCTGTCTCCTCTCAAGCAGATGAGGAACTGTCAGCAGGGCTCTTCAGACAAGTGGAGATGCCTGATGGTTTTGTATCTCAAAAGTCCTGATGAGCAGGAATGGGGAAACCGAGGCACGGGGTCATTCAGTGTGTCTGTGTCCCGATTCCCAGGAAAGGTCTGCATTGTGCAGGAGGGGAACCAGCCAAGGAAAAGTGGCTCTGAGGACAAAGAACCTTCTTCCAGATAGTTTAGTTCTTGGCTCTACTGAAGACAGTGGCAGCCATGCCGTTCCTCCTGGAGGCATCACACTTGCGAGAACTGGCCAGTGAAAAATGGATTCTGCTGTAAATGAAGCGATCTTATCTTTGGCCTCTTTTCCTCCCCCTGAGGGGAAAAATGAATGACCGTAGCTGCCTGGCTTAGCTTCTATTTCCCTGGGTGGTTACGGGTGGTTGGGCCCTATGAATCAAAGTGTCGCAGCAGGAGCCAGGAAATGGGGAAGGATGGAGAACAGGAGCTGAAACCACTCTACCACAAAGGGTCCAGGCAAGGTAAAGCCCAAAAAGACCTTACCTGACTTCAGCTAGGGACTCGGGGATGGTATTTTAGCAGCTCCCCAGGCCCTCAGATTTCCACCCCATATTTTTTGAGGCTATTTTTGAGGGCTTGGCCATAAAAGCTGCGGGTTTGCAGCTGCCATCTGCTTCCATTGCCCTTCTACTTCTGTGGCAATGTGTAAACACAAGCAAGATGAAGGACTTTGCTGAGGGAGGTCAGAGACAGCGGTGTGGGGAGGTGAGAGGATGTGATGGAGCAGAGAATCCACATGGATTGAGACTGGTCGGCAAATAGGAGAAAGATGTCCACTTTCTTCCTTCCTAAAATAAACTCATCTGCTACTTCAGCCAGTCCCCACGTGTGAGACCCATGCACAGCTTCTCTGGGAAAGGACCAACAGAGGGAGGCTCAGCTGGTTTCCTCCATCCTTTCCCTTCAAAAGGCCATGCTTGACACAAGCCAGCTCTCTGCCCTCAGCATCCCTTGCTATCTTCAATATTACACAGCCCTTGTTGCCATAGCATCTAAGCATAGTTATCTCTGCAATGACTTTGTGTAATGGAGCCGTGCTATTATCTCTATTTTGCAGATGGGGAACCAAAACACAGAAAAAATGAAGGACAGGTCTACAAAGTACTGAGACTCTTAAACTGCACATGAGAAAGCACATCAGTACTTCATCCCCACTGCCATCTCCTGGGGCCAGAGGGTTTTTTAAGCCCCACTAAGACCCATTTACATCTATAGGTACAGACATTTTTTTTTGCAGTTGACTTGGAGCTGCCTCCACTTGATCACCAGCCGAATCAGCGGTTCATCCTCCTCTTTCAGCTCCTGGAGAGTCATCAGGTCCTCTCTGATCCCAGGAAATGAGTCGAGTTTTCCAAATGAAGTATGCCTGGTCCGTGGATAAAGAAGGCACCAATGGCAGGTCCAATTTCTTCTTTACTTTCTTAACGCCTCATAATTTCTCCCTGTTTCTGGTTGTTTCCAATACATTTGTTGCCAAAGACAGTTCTTGAGAGGCAGCTGGGGTCTGAAAGCTGTTGTAAAAATGTGGGTGCTTCCTGCACATGCACCTCAGAAGCTGCCTGGATCTTAAGTGTGCACGGAGAGGAGGATTAGTCCCTCAAATTTCCCTGTGTTGGTTGTATCCCTGTCATATGCCGGCTTCTCAAGGAATGCTCACCAAGGACTCCAAATTTATCACAAAAGCAGGTCTGATTCTTGCACCCAGCGGATTCAAAGCTGGTTTTACTGACTTCAGCACCGTCAGGAGATCAATTCACAAATTTACATAGCGCCTTCCATGCAGGGATCGCAAACTCTCTTTATCATTCCCTTCAGACCTGGGCTGCCTCAGGCCCCGAGTCATTATCTGATCCGTGAAAGTTGGGATATCTTGGTACCTCAGAGATCAAAAGGAGATTTTGCACGGTTCAGGGAGAAGCATTCTGGGGCTGCTGGATGTGCTTGCTTTGAGCAAACTTCTCTTGCTCTAGGAGTCGGTGGGAGCTTTGTCACCGCGACCAAAATCCATGCTAGAAAGCTTCGCTGCTTAACTGCAGTGACACAGCTACAGGGACCATCCCTGCCTCATCCAGAAACAGTTGTATAAAAGTGTTTATAGCCATGGAGCTCCAGAGTTTTCCTTTACCCTGAGCATTTTACCAGCACAGGAGTATTCATGTACCCCACAACACCCCTAGGACAGATGGAGCTGCTCTGGCTGTGCGTTGTAGCTGTGCAATAAAACCACCACAAAGTCAGCTGCACCTGTAAAAGTCCATTTTTTTGTCACTATAACCACCCCGGCACCGTAATGCTGCCGGCAGAGCACTGTCAGGCAGGAATCACACTGCTTCATGGGTGTCAGCAGAGCTGTGCTTACCAAAGCCTGCAGTTAGACCTGACCTCCTCTTGATCTGGGAAGTGAAATAAGTTAGTTCTGCTGATGTGAGCAGTAGCTGATACAGACAAGTGACAATGTCACCCAGCGCTGCTGGGACATGAGATATAGAGCCCTTTTCATGCATGCAGGAGAGGGAAGATGGAGATTTCCTACTGCTCTGCTGCTCCAGTTTGAGCGCTGGGTATAAGTGTGTTCACACTGCCATTTTTTACCAGTTTAGTGATTAAGTCACACCATTAGCACAGTAGCTCGGCAGAACTTCTCTCATGTGGACGCAGCCTGGAGCCCTTCCCCACAGCTTGAGCAACTTCCCACTGGGTGTCACTCCAGCAAAACTTGGCCTGGGAGCGCCTGGAGGGAGATGGTCATCCAAGGGCTCTGCTGCGGAAACGCCACCTCTCCTTTGGGAATGGTCTGATGTTTAGGAACGGGGCAGGATAACAGGAGCACAGGGTTTACAAGTGCCTGTTGCACCAGGACCTTCACTGAACTTCCTTCATCAATCTCCATCAATCCTCCCTCTCATACAACCCAATTTGGTCTCTAAAACAGCTCCCTTCCTCTTTTTCCCTCCCCTCTCTCGCTGCCCCCCAGTGCACACATGCACATTTCCTTTTCCTTAAGCAAACAATTTTCAGATTTAAAAGTGAATTCTCAGTGCAGGCTGGAAAAAGACAATGTGGCCTTGCTCCTTATCTCCTGCTATCTGCTGCTGCTTGTACTCACAACAAGCTGTGAGCCTAGATTGGGTTTACAGTAGATTTCAAGTGTTTATGAGCCACAGGAGGGAGAGAGAGGAGGGGAAATCTGGTCGGTGAGATAAGTCCAGGAAATAGGGCTAGTGACTGGAGCAGAGTCAACAAGTTGAGCGAGCAACCGGACACCTCTACGGACCCAAGGATGTGTGACTCAGTGTCACGACTTCGGTTCCCGCAGCAAACAGGAGTGCTTGGAGGGGATTCGTTTGCAATTGTTCGAGGGGGGTGTTTGTGCCTGGGATGGAAAAGGGAAACATCTTGATCTCTTTATCGACTTGGAATATTTTCCAATTAGGAGCCCAAATTTAAGCTACTCAATCCATAGGCAGGCTCCTAAAATAAACTGCTTGATTTTCAGGGGTTGCAGAGCACATGCTGGCTTCAGCAGCAGCTCACGGGCCAGTCTATCACGCTACAGGGTTTTATAATGTGTTGTGTAAATCTAGAAGCTCTCTGGGGCCTGGAGCATCATCTGGTCTTTGTTCATATGCCACCTAGAGCAATGTGGCTCAGTACCAACAGGACGAGGTAGTAGCTGTTCACATGGTCACTAGGATATTTTTATAATCACCTTTTATCCCCATGTGGATGAGGTTTGTGATAATAACTGGAAAAGTGTGTAGGCTTAATCTGTAATGTATTTCAAAGACAAAAATATCTGGGCTAGTTATATCAGAGAACAGTAATTCACAGTGTTCTAGACAGCTCAAAAAGCTGTCTTGAAGCACGGCTGTGGAATGAAAAAGTGAGGTTGTAGTCTTTCTCTGAATGCCCAAGTGGAAGAAGTCTTCATGCCCTGAGAGTTGCTTCTAAACTGGAAAAATTTGGCAAACCATGTCCTTCAGGAGAGTTGGTCTGGTTTTACCTTGAAATCTGTAATTTATGACATACCTTTCATATCTTAGCTACTGAGTGGAAAGAGAGCTTATGGAGACCACAGCGGCATTGATTTCTGACAGCCACCAGCTGCAGAAGCCTGGCCCACCACAGATTTTGTCCTGGTTTAGCTCACTGAGTTAACATTATTCTCATTTATTTGATTGATTGATTGATTGATTGTTTCTTTCTTTCTTTCTTTCTGCCTTTCTTTCTTTCTTCATTTTCTCAGGTACAGGTACAGCCTTTCATTTGGATGCAGTTATTCTGTAGTTAACTTGCCCCAGCATCTTCTGTTTTCCTCTCCTCATTGTCCCAGTCCTAGCACACATCCAGTGTCAGCAGTGAGCTCCAATGTCCCAGGGCTCATGTGCTCAGGCCACCAGAGATTAACCAATACCCCAGGCAGTGCCCCTCGTCCAGGCACCTCTGAGCATATTCCTCAAGTGCTCTCCATCATTCACAGAAAAGCAAACCAAGCCTTCCCTTCTCCTTCATCCAGATTCCTCCCTCACCCTCACACTTTCCCGGTGAATCTCCTTCAAATATTTGTTTCATCCTCTCCCAACTTTTGTTGTCTGGGCAAATCTGCCTTCCTCCCATCTCCTTTCCTTGCAAAGAAAACATTACTTTCTTCTTGTCCGAGACAATCTCTTTGGCCCATAAAATGCTGGTCAAAATAAAGTCCATTGAGCTCAGTACTTTGTGTTGTCTCTATTCCAGCAGGGATGTCCCAGAGGCCCCGTCAGCAAACAGGGATATGTCCTGACATTGAGCCATTTCATGATACAGCAAACGCTCACAGCAAGCACTTTATAATATTAACCAGGGAGATTTCCCAAATCATCGCTCCTTTCCATATGGGAATAGTTATTCTCGCATAAAGCACCTTTATACCAAAAAGGCTGTGGCCTCGGTTGGGAGGAGCGGGCACTGAAATGCTTTAATTTGACTGGTATAGTCCAAGCTGTCTGATGATAGTGCGTAGACAAGGCCCAAGGTATAAGATCTCTTCACGGGAAAGCCTTTTGTGGAAAGGGCTGTAAAACACCATTTTACAGTGTTGTTCTAAATTTCCTTTTTATTTTATGGTTCATCTAATTTGAAGAGAAACCTTCTCTGCAGAGAAGTGGAATGGGAAACATGCTTCCATGTCAAAACACTTGGAATCGCATCAAGCTCCTGTTTTATCCATTTATTTTTCTTTATTTCACCTTGGGGGTTTTTTGGGGGGTTGGTTTTTGTTGGTTTTTTTTTCATGCATTCAGCTGTTTATGTTGCCTTCTGGTGGAGCTGAGTTCCTTCTCGCTCTCATCTCTCCCGCTCACCTTCTTTACGGTCCACACTGGCTCAAATACAAGGTGAGATATTTTCAAGAAATAAACCTCTGGAAAGAAATAATTGATATGTTTGCTTGCTTGTTTGTTTTTCTGTGGACAGCAAGATGAGGAACTCCTAGAGAGAATCCAGAGGAGGGCAACAAGGATGATGAGGGGACTGGAGCATCTCCCCTAGGAGGAAAGGCTGAAGGAGCTGGGCTTGTTCAGCCTGGAGAAGAGAAGGCTGAGAGGGGATCTCATCACCACCTACAAATATCTCAAGGGTGGGGGTCACCAGGATGGAGCCAGACTCTTCTCAGTGGTGCCCAGCGCCAGGACAAGGGGCAATGGGCAGAAACTGAAGCAGAAGAGGTTCCAGTTGAACAGGAGGAAGAACTTGTTGACTGTGAGGGTGCCCGAGCCCTGGCCCAGGCTGCCCGGGGGGGCTGTGGAGTCTCCTTCTCTGGAGATCTTCAACCCCCGCCTGGCCGCTGTCCTGTGCCCCCTGCTCTGGGTGAGCCTGCTTGAGCAGGGAGTGGGACTGGGTGATCTCCTGAGGTCCCTTCCAACCCCTGCCATGCTGGGATTCTGTAATTTAGAGCTCCAATGTGTCTTCAGAGGCTGCCCGGTCTCTCCCGAGCAGTACCTACCCCAAGAGCTCAAGACAAAAATCGCCAAGGAGGCTCTAAGGGAGCTGCAGATTCCCATCAGCACCGTGCAAGACTTTAGTGTTTTGCTTAAAGAAAGCAAAGAATAAACCCCAGAGCAAGCAGATGCAAAGGGATCAAGCTGCAGAGCTGGACTATACGAGGAGGGGGAGCTGTGTGGGAGACAAGGGCATCCTCGAGTTACATATATTTTAAAAAAAAGTTTTTGATCTTCTCTTCTCCCAGAAGAGGTGCATCATGTAAAATCGATGATGAAAAAGCAAAGTTACAGTGAATCTTGCGGTGAACTTGGGGTCATCGCTACTTCTCTTTTCTTAAGAGGCAAAACTCTGCCGGAGGAAGAGGCTTGCTTTTAATTTCTTTTACTTTTTTTCTTCTATTTTTCTAGTTAGCCTCAAGCTAGGCAGGTGTTTATGCTGGTGTGTGAAAGTGAAAGAGAGTGCTAGGGGCTCATTTGGGATGTTAAATTTTAGTATTATTTACACAAAGGGGCACAGTAGAATGGGGCAAAAAAGGGTGTGGAAGAGGGACCCTTTTCCAAAAAGAGGGGGCCAAAAGAGGGAGCAAGACGGAGGTAGGAGCACAGGGTTTGGGGAGGAAGGCGCTGAGCACCATGGCCGCCATGGCGCCTGAGGGGAGCGGCATGACAGGATTTTCACTGCCCCTGTGGAGAGGTGTGAAGTGCCCTGTGCTTCCCATTGGCTGCCCAAGGCTCTTGGCCCGCCCTCTGGGGGAGAACAACCAATCGCAGGGGGCCGCTCTCCCCTGACTGGCAGAGACTGACAGGGCGGGGTGCTCCTCACGATGCATCCCGCCATTTTGTCTGGTGTGGAGTGGGTCGCAGAGTCCCCCCCATGGCCTCATTCCCTCTCCCCTCAACCCTGCCAGGGGCTGCATGGTGCCCCAGCACAGACCCCTCTCCCCTCGAGGGCCGTGCCCCCCCTAGAAGGTCCCCTCGCAAGCTTGAAGACCGCACCAGGAGCGTGAAGGAAAGGAGGCCGCAGGCACTGCCCACGGCTGAGGCATTCACCTCAGGCGTCTCTGCCACGAAGCGGACTTCAGCGGGACCCATCTTCATCCAGGGACCTCGGAGCAGGTGGCAGCCCTGTCACCGGTGGCCCTGGCTGCTCAGGTAAGCCACTGCATGTGCAGCTGCAAGGTGTGGCATGGCCGGCAAGTGTTTTGTCACCAAAGGAACATTTAAGGGGTGGGACACAGAAATCCCGGTAAAAAAGGCATCGCCAGGGACACATCTACAGTAGCGAGGTCCCAGGAGAGAGGAGGGTCTGTGCAAACGCTGCTGGGGACCGCTTGGGAGGATCAGAGCTTGCATAGTGTAAAGGGTTTGCCATGATTTCTGTCCTGCTTCTGCCACCAAGATGCTCTCGTGGGGCCTAAGGTCTTACCACCCTGTCCTTAAAATTTCCTTCCTGCCCTTTTGTCTGTTAAACCGTATTTGAGTCAGGAAATGTCTTTCATTAGAACATTTATATTCCACCTAACCTAACCTGCAGGAGGATATCTCTAAAGTCCAGTAAGATAAAGTAAAGAAACGTAAAACACATGAACTGAGAAACACATGAGTTCAATCACAAACCCAAACTGGTTTAACAAGGGAGTTACATGATATCCTATGGACAGTAAATAATTTCCTCGAATGTTTATAAACAACAGGGAGTGGAAACTCCAATGTTTTGTAAATGATCACGTCTTTAAAAACACAAACAAACCCCACACTTTTTCTAACTTCACAATAAACACTAGTCAAAATAAATAGTCCGAACAGTAACATGTCCTCAAATCAAAACAGTTCAGCAAAAGTGAAATATTATTGTTCCCATTGAGCAGAATTTATAATTCCTGGGACATACATGAACCTTCACCTCACATTCCCTTTTCAAGAATAATAAGGAAGCTAATGATTATGGCAATTCCTTTTTTCCTATCCCCTCATTTTATGTCTGTAACTAAAGCTTTTCTTTTGTTGTGATAGTGATTTTATCAATAGTTTATGATTATTTATTTTAATATATTAATCGCATTCATCATTGATATTAGACCCGGGTGAAACACGTTCTATTTCAAAGGTGTTTTTCATGGTAGAGAGTGATTTAGCAAAGCTGAAATGTTTTTCCCAAAAACATGTGTAGTGGTTTTGCTGATTTTCAGTAGAATTCATCAAAGTGCTTTTAGTTACATTGACTGGTGAAAATGAAACAGCCTGTCTTCACTGAAATGGGTCTTTCTGATTTCTCTGAATGAAACCTTTTTGAGATGATCACTTCAGTTTTCCTTGAAGTAAACGGAGAAATTTCTTTTCATGCTGAAATTCTAAATTTGCCCTTCTTGTCAATTCTAAATGAAAATAAATTTTAACAGGTAGGAGTTTCCTGTAGAATTAATATTTTAATTTCAGCAATATGGTACTATTATGACTAATGATAATTAAATTCAACTGCTCCTTAGAGTTCCAGCCATGCACCGTTACCTATCATATTAGATGTTGCTTAAAGATAGCACAGGGGAAAAAAGAATTTGCAGCCACAGAGGGGTTCTTATCTCATCCAAAAACTCCCCAGCAGTACACCAGATGAAAAATCAGATTAACATCTCTCCATGGTAGTTCTCTGTTTCACCCTTTCTTTCTTGAGGGGGAAATTTATGAGGCTATTTTTATTCAGTTTCTTGGGCCTGTCTGTGAAATACGTTTGTACCAGCTAAAGCAAGTTCAAAGACACCATCCCTGCTCTGGGAACAGAAAGTGGGAAGGTGTGTTGAAGTCCTTCATGCCTGTGAGATTTTACCCCTCGGTCACAGATGGGTCTTCAAGCTTTCTGCCTCCCAAACACCCAAATTTGGCTGTCGTGGTGGCTGATTTCACTGGGCTGCTCAGACAGAGTCATCACCCCAGGCTTTGGCTGGTCTTCTTGACCATGGGCCCAGGCTACAAAGCGCCTTCAAATTTTGGACCAAGACCTGAAGGGAACAGGGGGAAAAAACGTTGTTGTTATTCTCCTGTAGCATGTGGAAGTGATGGTGGCCAGTTAAAAATCATCACATTTTCCTCCTAGGAAAGGGAAACCAAAGCACAGAAGTGTGTGTGTGGTTACATGTCAAGCACTGGAACTCCTTGTGACTTCACGTACTTTCCCCTTATTCCTAATTAACATGTTGAGGAATTTTAAAATGTAATAAACATTATTTCTAAACAACCAGAAAGTAAAGCTTGCTTATTTCTGGTTTGATGTAAACATTTATAGCACAGCTCCATCCTTAAACAGTTAATCTTATAGTGACCTATTAAAATAAAATGAATTGTGTTATAATTCATCCTAAAGCAACCTCAGGGTTAGTGTATCAGGTAACTCCTGCTTTTGCAGTCCTCATGACGTTTTTAATCAAATTCAGCTGTAATTGCTGGAGCATACACATGCCTCTTTTAATACTCTGCCTACATTTGGGACTCATATGAGTCTGTTTTCTCTTAACGTATCTAATAAATAGAAAACATGAAAAGAGCACATTTTGCAGGACTCCAAGCTTTTCCACCGTTTCATTTGTTCTAGCAATTGTCCGACAGGCTTATGAGAACCGAGCACTTGTCAGGTTTCCCCCCCCGCCTTGGATAAAATTCTTTGTGGGTTTTAAGTCACTGTTTGTGTTGCTAGCACCCTGTAAAGGGGGCATAGGCACAGGCGAGAGCAGCTGCCACAGGAGCGAACTGGAAGCACCTATGTGCGAGTGGGAGAGATTTCATAGGCATCTTTAAAAAATCACTGCCAGTGATGAATGTTGAAATGTTGCTTACATGCAAGGCACCTAGGGTTTGTTGCTGAAAACTTGAAATGTCATGTCTGCTATTTGTGTAAACAAAACTTCTGTAACTTTCTCTGCTCAGGAGTGTGCATGTGGGGGTGATATTTATTTTTTTTTTGTCTCCAACACTACAGCTGTTTCCAATTTGCCAGCAATTTTCTTTTGGGCTAGTAAAGCTCCCAAGATGACTGCAACTAGCCACATGGGTTTCTTGACTCGACTGTGGGGTTTGGTTACAAGGGGTAGCAAACCCAGCTCAGGATTCAGGGCAAGCATTTCCCCTGAACTTGTAAGTGCTTTATGTCTGAAGTTTTTGTTAACACCAAGCTTTAAAGTTTATTTCATTGCGGCTTATTAGGTGAGTGTGCTCAGTGGTCCCTGTCAGAGCAAGGCTGAGGTTTTGGGCACATTTGCTTAAAAAATAAAGGAAACTCACGGGGAAAACGCATGGGGCAGAGATGCAAACGCCTGTTATCTGCCCCCCAATGAAAGTAAGAGGCAAAGGGGTTTGTTTACACAATAGCAAGCCCTTGGGGTTCCTCTTCAGCTATGCGTTTTGTGTAATTCACACGTGGAAACGTGAGAAAAGAATGAAAAATGACTTTGAAATGTGAGCTGATTCAGCCACTAGCTAGCTCGGTCGTGAGTGTGCAGGAAGAGTTGTTCACGTCCCCACAGAATAATGAGATTAAGGCTTGCAAATGGCATTTTAAACTCTAATGCGTGCAATTTTTTGAAAGCCATTTAAAAATTATAATGCTGATTAATTTTTTTTTTTGATCCCCTTTCTCTCCTACGCACCTCGCAAGTCCCTCCTGTTGCTTTGATTTTTCCTTCCATCGGAAGTTATGTACTCCCTAAAATCCTCATCGCTTTACCTCGCCTGGGAAACTGTTTCTCTTAACACAAACAACAACAACAATTATAATAATAACAAAGAATCCAAGGAATTTCTATATTAAAAAGTGGCTCTGGCGAGGTCCCTGGTCACTGGGTACAGGTCTGAGTCTGTTTTCCTTGGAAATTGGGAGGAATGCTAAACGCCTCGTCTACCAGAGAGTAAATTGTGTGCGGAGCTCTAGGCACGGCTCCCAAGTTGCCCTTTCACCCCTTCACTTTATATGTTCCTCTTATTAAGGAGAAAAATGTTTCAATATGTTGGAATTTGGGGCAAAGCCGGGAAGGAGAGAAAGAGAAGAGAGAGTGGAAGGACATTTTCCAAATAGTTTTGGTAACCCTTCTGAGGGTTACATTTAAAATTGATGTCGTACTAAAGTCCCTGGAAATTTCTTCCCCAGGTTCGTGCAAAATAATTATCTGTGAACCCTTCTGAGATGACAATATGCACCAGAAACGTGACCCCGTAGGGGGGAAAAAAATTTCCCTGCATTGAAGATGCGTTTCCTTTCCCTCTCTAAATGCGTTACTATTTGATAGGGTATTATTAAATAGCTAAGAGGATCTGGAGGTTTCAGCTTGCAGAGAGAAAAGCTGAATTCTTCATCCAGTAGAGAGAATAGTTTAGAGAGGATTTCATCTCCTTTTTCCAGCCGTGTGCATCTGCAGCGTCGGCTGTCGTGATTTCAGTTCTGCTTCAGGGGGAAATGGGTTAACTATTTTCAAGGTAAGAGTCAGGAAAAAAAGCTCAAAGTAAGGAACGATGGTTTAAAAACGGATATTTGAAACTTCCTTATTTAAAAGGGGGATTTAAAGTAGCACTTGAGCTCCACTCAGCGTCTCTTTTCGGCTTGACTCCTCAGCGATATTTTTTTAAGAAAGTTGTGAATTTTTTTTTTTTTTTTTTTTTTCTTTTAAAGTTGCGAGTAACGCCAGGCGGGCTCATTGGGCGAGGATGTCACATAGCCGTGATTAATCTGAGGGAACAGCTGAAATATTGATAAGGGGGAAAACGGAAATCAAATGAAAAGTAGAGGGCATAGAAGAGAAGGAAAGGAAAGCACGTCCCGGAGCTGCGAGCATTACAGAAGCCCCCTGAGGAAATGCCTGGTTGATGCAGCCTGTCTGGATGGGCTGGGAATTTTAACTTCAGCTCTGCTTTGGATCTACCAAGTTTAATCTTTCTCCTCTTTGCAAAACTGCAGCGGCAGGGTAGTAATCCAGAACTGGTGGGGAGTTTTATTTTTGGTCTCAACCTGGATCTTTACAAACTGGTCTGCCACTGGTTGAGGGGAAAGGGTATAAAAGGTGAGTCATTTAAATAATAGTAATAAGGATAAGCAAGAGGCGAATCTAAAAGTAGTTTAAGAGGCCCTTTTATATTGCGACTGATGCTGGCAGGGCAATCCGATTGATAAATAATCCACAGCAGACTTCTTAGACTGGCTCCAAATATGCAGATGTATTTATTTATATGAACACGCGTAATTATAAGAGGGAGGTAAGCGGGGGATGGGGGAGCGCTAATTAGGGGTAAAGAGGGGAGCAGGGGAAACTGATATGTGAATCCTTGACCCTAGAAAATTTACCGTCTAAGCGAAATTACCTTGTCCCTCAACTCTGCCTACCCCCACCCCCCGTCGCAAGTTCAGAAGCAAAAGAAACTGGAATGTGTTAGGAGGGAGGACGACAGAAAAAAGAATTGTACTTATCAGAAACACATTGTCGATTTTAGAATCAGTTGCCCTTCTGTGCCAGCTGGCCGCGTAATAAATGCTTTAAAAATCAATAAAAGGGGGGGTTACGTGCAGATAGCGAACTTTTATTTTCCAGAGTTGTGGGCTGTGGGGTTTTTGCTTTCTTTCTCTCTTCTTTTTTTTTTTTTTTTTTTTTTTTTTTTTTTAATCAGCAGATGTTTCAAAGCAAGCCGGTGGCGCTGGCTTTGCGGGCACGGAGGTGTTTCCCTGGCTGTTTGGCATTGCTGGGGGCGAGCCGAGCCCTTCGCCGGGGCTTCCACCGGCAGGGTGGCAGCTTGGGGAGCAAATTAGGGAGCATTAATCAAACGAAGGATATTTCGTGATTAACCAGCGGTGTCTGGGTTGTGTTAGATCTGGTCAAACCGAACTAGCGGCAAAGTCAGGACCCCACCGCTTTTATGAAGAGCTTACCAAAAAAAAATACCAAAACCAACCCAACCCAAGAGTATTGACCGCTTGTGTTGCAAGTCTTTATGCATGTTCCTGATTCTGTAGTATAATTTTTCTGTAATAAATTCTGGGTAAATTTCTGACTCTTCTCTTCCCACCCCGGGAAAATGGGACCGTCAGCACCGCAGCATTTAGGAGCTCCGCGCTAAGGGCGGGGGGGGTCGTGTTCCTTAACGATGCACTAATTACAGTAAGCTAATCGCTTTCTGGCGCTTTCCAGGGGGACTAAAGGTCCTGAGAGGAGCGGGTAGAAGAAATAGTTGTCGGATATTTTAGGGGCTGCAGATTTATTTTCACACACACCATTATTTTTTTCACCATCGTTTTTAATCTCTGCATCTCTGTAGTGATGACTTGGAGGGGGGAGAGGGGAAAAAAAAAAAAAAAAAAAAAAAAAAAGCCTTGTTCACCGGGAGATCATCAAGTCTTAGAAATACAGAAAAACAGATGCAGAGCGTTGATGCAAGCCGGAGATAAAGCACTGGCTGAGCAACGGCACTATCCGAAATAGAGGGGCTGAGATTGACAACCCTGGGGGGGGTTATTGCTATTTGAAATGATGCTTCCGTTCGCTATTTTCATTTTTAATTTATTGTTTAATTATTATTGGTGAGAAAGGTTCTTTAAATCAATAGAGGACGGCAGGCTAATGGCTCGGAATGGTTTCAATGAGTCACGAAAGGCAACTGCCCTTCATTTAGCCAAGTGAAACCCTTGGATACAAGTCAATAGGGTTAACTAGTCTCGACATGAAAACATGAGTATTTCAGCTGGCTTTTAATTGTTGGCTAAGAAATTCAGTTAATCAAACGTCAAACATTTCCCTCTGCTCTCGTCAAAAGCGAAGAAGGCTCTTTTCCTGGGGGGGAGGGGAAATCCAAAAACAAAACCAAACTGTTGTTAAAGCATAGAAATAAACCCCTGCTTTATGAAGTCCCGCCTATTACCTGATTTTTAGTTGCCGTGGTGGACGTTTTTCTGTGTCCTTTACAAGGTACACTTAAATGCTTGATCACTTATCTTTAAATTTTATTACTAATCTTACTTTTCAAGCAATGCTTTGTTTCCTTACTTTTCTAGATACAATTTGACTTTTTTTTTTTTTTTAATTTCAGGTCAATCTTAGGACCTTTAAATATATCTATTAAACAAGTAAGGATGTTTCAGACTGTACCAGACACTTCGTCTTACGTCAAGGTAAGACATGACAGCATCTTTAAACAGGTAATGTCAAAAATTACAATCCTCCAAAATTCACAATCATTTGTATTAGTTGAAAAAAATCTCATTCCCATTCTCACTGAACTTAGCAGGAAAAAAAAAAAAAATCCCTCTACCTTCGGTGGGAGAGGGGTTAGAGTCTTAAGGTTCATAGTTATCGTTCTGGAAATACGCAGGGTTGTATCATCAGGGACCAACAATATGTTAAAGTGGTCTTGTCTTTTATAATGCGTTGATGCTTGGTTTGATGGGTTATACTATAACCAGTATTACAGCAAGGGTGTCCTGAATTACATTATAGTAGTGGTTTGTTGCTCTGAAACCAATATGATAGTGGTGGTGTGCTACCCATGTTATATCATAGTGGTTTCTTAAATTGGCTTCCAATTTTCTGATTTCCTAGATACCATTTAGTCTTGAACCAGAGCTAAATTTCATTTAACATCTCTCTACTTCTCTGCTGTGCCAACTACTGAATTCAATATGCAAGATGATATGTGAAGTTATGGGTTTTTTGCAAGGTACACTTCAAAACTGATTTAGAGGGGAAAAATATTTAAGGAGTTAACCCAAAACATCCCTTTCAGTTACTGAAGAAATGGATTGCTACACCAGACAACCCTGTCTAGTACTGGGATTTCTTTCACAGTGTTACTTATGGTTTTCCTTGAGCAATGCTTCTATAGAATTTAGTAGGCAAACTGACTTAATTAGGTTTACTGATAATGGCTAATGCCAGATACTACTACATCTTGCACTCTAAATAGTTGTCTTTTTTTTTTTTTTTAGTAAAAAATATATATCTTAGAATGTATTTTGATGGGCCACTTTTGCCCTTCATAAGTTTAAAACAAATACCAAAGAAGGGTTGGCACAGCCTTGTCCCTTTATAACTCAATTGAGTACTATATTATATTTGACATCATATAGGTTTTTTTCCACAACAGTTCCCAAGAATGTAAATAAACCAATCCTGGGACATCTGGGTTACACGTTTAAGGCAAACCCTGCATGCAACAGCACTTAGGGAAAATCTAAAACACAAGCCTCTTCTCTCCCAGGCTGAAGAAACACAGAAGGGTGTTAACTAGAGCTGGGTGGATAATTTGTAATGAATAATTTATTACAGGAATTTCGCCTCTCTCCCCCCCCCCCCCCAGTCAACAATCTATGTGCCAATTGTGATTTTCATGTACATACACTTTATTGGAAATTATTCACAGAATGATTTCTGGATATAATCCCTAGGCTATGGCTCATTTTGCGGGCGGTTTGTTAGGAGTATTAGTATTTGAAATGTGAGGTTGGTGGGATGCCTCTCACGTCATGTGGCGTTACTTGTATTCCCTGATTGGGTGAACTTGTGCAGCTCCCTGGACCAGGTTTCTAGAGCAAATCCAACTGGGAATGGTCAAGATTCCACATTCAGTTCATATACCCCAAAATCACACTCCTAGCTCAATCTTTCAGGGAATGTTGGTGATTTAATTTTGCTTATTAAATTTGTATAGCTTTGGACCAGATTCTGTAAGAGTAGAAACTCCATGGAAAACAAATTAAATTCAAGTCTCACGAAAGCAAATTCAGTCCCTGTTCAAGTAAAGAAACGCATAACACAGTCTGTGCCCAGCTTTAGCATTGGTTTCTCTTTGGAGGTCCTGTATGTGGGAAATGATCTGAGACGTGTTCTGTTTACAATGAAGAGATGAAGGCCCTTTGACATCCTATATTATGGTATCATTGCCTTTTGTTGTGAGGCTAGATCCAGCTGCCGCCCCAGTTAGTAGCAAAATTCCTTTTGAATTAAGTGGAACCAAGATCCAGGCCTAAATAATTTAACATTCCAGCAGGATTGAGTGAGTCTGTCCATAACTGTGTCGGGATAGCCTTCTCATTAAGTACAATCCTGCAGGCAAAGTGCTTGGACAAAGTTCTCTTCACATAAGCATGTGTTTTATCCACCAGGAAGAATTCCTCAGGCTGGACTTATATCCAGTGTTTCAGCAGTGGAGGGATAACTGAGCTGTGCGATGCTGAACTCTCTGTCTTTTATTATAACCTTCATCATCAGCTGCGGTTATTTTGGGCGAGGACCTTTGTCTTTGGGTTTTTGTCTGTAAAACTTCATTCGCACCAATGTCATTGGGGAAATGACTTGTTCCTGTGCTTAAACTCACTGGGATTTCAACAGAAGTCTCTTGGGACTGATCCAAAGTCCTGGGAAGACTCTTAAAAGTTTTAAGTTGGGCAGCTCGGTATCAATGGTGTAAAATGGGTAGCTCATTCAGATTAGCAAGGCTCTTCTTAAAAGTAGGAACATGCTTAAATTCAGGAGGATCAGAGCGTTAAACACACAGGTTAGGTCGGTCTCTGGCCCCTCTGAGTTTGGTGACAGTTCCCACCGACTCGAATGCACCCAGGGCCAGCAGAGAGGTTCTGACTGTGGCTGGCTTATTTCTAGAAGAGGTGGGGCTGACTAACGATCTAGGAAGCGTGGGTACGGAGCCAAGCCCTGCTGGGGTGGGCTTGGTGTTCCTCAGCAAGACACGTCAACCCTCTGTTCCTCCATTTCTCCATCTTTAAAGTGTGGATGAAAGTGCTGCGTAAGAACAAGGCACTGTTCAGATTTAGACAGCACCTGTCTTCTCTTTCCTGCTTCCCCACATTGACCTTTGAGGACTTCCCAAATTGTGTGAGGGAGAAGTTTGAAAAGCAGGAGGTTGAGTTCCAACTTCTCTCTCTTCCCAGGTCTTTTTTATTAGTAGTATTTTCTTTCATGTAAACTTTTTTTTTATTTTCTTTCATGTCATTCCTTCTCCAGAAAAAACTTACTTGATTGTCTTGTGGGAGGAAGGAGTATTTTATTTATTACTTTCATGGAATCTCAGCTGGTGGTGTGTACAGTACCCCCATGACAGCAGCAAAAGCAAGATTGGGATCAATGTCTTCTATAAATCCTCTTCAACAAATGCATCATGTATATAAGTTTTATGCTTGTTCTGTGCCTTGCGCACAAGAATGCCTCATCTCTATGCTGTAACTGAGGGGGTTGCTCGCAGGGTGTTCCACAGGAGCTCCCAGGAGGAACAAATTTGCTGTCGTACCCCTGGGGTACAAAATAGCTGATGACCACCTTTGGGCCACGCTGGTTTTCTTGCCGTGCCTTTCAAAATGCAAAAGGGCTGGAGGAGGAAGAGGAAGATTTCCTTTTAAAAAGGTTTGTTTTAACAAGGCTGGTTTATGTTGCGTCATACTAGCGAAGTTCAGCTTCTCGGTGTTGTAACCTTGGTTTACATCACAACCACACAGGACGTATGGACCTGTATCTAAAGCACTGTTAAAGGATCCTGTATAACCTCCTTGACAGGACTATCCATTCTCCTCTCATGCACACTTCTTGTATGGGCCTTAATGCGATAGAGGGGTAGGAAATCATAAATATAAAAAATAATTTGGTTTATTCCGCATAACTAATAAAATATTTCTATTCATCATACCATTATGGTACTTACTGAGCTGCAAGTTCTTAATAATTTACAGTATATCAGTGGGTGCTAATCTCATCTAAAGATGAGTATTTTACTTTAGAGGATGAAATATGTATATAACAGGGAAATTAAACTTTAAAACACAGCACTAGAATCCTGACTGTAGGGATATGGAAAGAATTAGGGCTATAAGCAAAGAAACGTGACCTCTAGAATACTGAATTTTTAGTTGTTACCGATGCCACAAGCTACTCCGGACCACAACAGTTTTCGACTCCCTTCTGCGCTGCCAGTTTGTGGTTTAATAATGTGTATGAAGGCAGTACAAGGATAATTGGGAGCAGGGGGGGGATTCACCCGCACTTTTCTTGCAAGATCCAAACGCTCATGTCCTCTCCTATCACCCCCCTCCTCGCACAGAGAGTCATTGCTTCTGCTTTTCCGTTCCCCCAGCTTTACAAGCTCCCCAGGGCAGCGCCTGGAGCTCCCGGGGCTCTGCGGAGGATCCCGGGGCCGGGGCGAGCATCCTTGCTCCCGGAGCCCCTTTTCCAGGTGCCGGCCCTGCTAGCGTGAGGAGAGACCCGCTGGGTGAAATCCTTTGGCCCTCTGCAAGGAGAAGAAGCCAAAGGAGAGGGCAGTAACGCTCCCCATCACTTAGGAGCGGGCATCACCCCTGCTTTTCCCCTCCTTTCCTCTGGCCAGGCGCTGGGGATGATATTTAAAATAGTGCCCCGATGGGGGATATTTAAGGCAGTTCCCCAGGAGCAGCTCGGGTAAGGCGCTGGGACGCCTTGAACCCGCGCGGACCCGGGGTTCTTGGGGGGGAGGCAGAAGTCCCCTCTCCGACCCGCGGGGGAGTTTTGGGGAACACCACCCCCAAAGCAACTTCATGTTCCCCTCTGCGAGCTTGTGTGGAAAATGGTCTCCAGCCCTTTGAACGGGCACCGAGACGGGCTTTCCTCCAGGGAGCAGCCACCGCGCGAGCACGGGACCTCTCGCTTTAAAAATGGATTTCATGCAGCCATAACGTTTGTGGTACCGTACAAAGAAGCATATTCATGGAGGCAAAATAGTCTGGGTGGCTGGAAACAATATTTGGTTTGTTCTTGCTTTCACTCTGCCTGGAAAGTTTACAGAATCCCTAAAGAGAGAGAGGGATTAAATTTTTTTTTTAAGGACAAAACAGTGAGATTTTCTTTGGAGTGGGCGATACGAGGGCTACTGAGAAGCCCTGACACGGACACCTTATCTTTCCCGCTGAACAGTAGCAGCCAGAGGCTGCTCGGGGCCAAGTCGCAAGGAAAAGAATATCCCGTTATTTTTTCTTTTTTTTTTTTTTTGGTTTTTGTTTTAACAACAGAAATCTCGCAGCGGAGATGGTGCCCGGTGACTCATCCAAGGGGAAGGGGCTGCGGGGGGACCTGTGCGCCGGGCATCCCGCAGGTGCGCGGGATACGCGGATGCTGGAAGTGCGGCTGTGTGGAGCAGAAACCAGGCTCTTAAGAACGGCTAGGGAGCCTTAGCCTGGCAGAAAAGGGAAAACCAAAGCCTTCGTGGACTGGTATTATTCCTGCGGAGAGCATCCTCTAGCGCATTATCCGTTTCTGCCTTTTTTTATTTTCTTTTTTTTTTGCCATTCCTGGCGTCCCGCAGAATTTCAGTTCCTCCCGCCCGGGCTCGGGAGGATGGGACCAGGCACCTCCAGCGCAGGTGGGAGCTGCAGCAGCTTTGTCGGCTGAAGCTGCCGTGAGCTTTTACGTCATTCTCACGTTTCGTGATGATGAATCTACGTATACGTCGAATAGTTCTCCCTTTTTTTGAAGCTCGTTTCTTGAGGCTGAAACGCCACGAAGTTGTTAGACCTTAGCAAGTCGCTGATTAATGCCTTATGACAACTTGCTGCTTGAGGATTTAGTCCTTGTTTGCACCTACCTCTCTATTTGAAATAGAAAAATCCCTTTCCCGGTGACCAGCGAATCCCGCCTGACTTTTTTTTTTTCCCCCCGCCCCGTGCTCAACCCCAGCACTGCGTGGGGAAGGGCTGACATTGTTTCTCCCCCCCTTTACCTTCAAGACACGGCTTGAATTTAGGTGGAAAAGGTGGGAGAAAGGTTGCTTCTCTCCTGGCAATGTAGCATGTTGGAGCTTTCTAAAATAAACCAGGTTCTCGGGAGCAAGGGACAAGCTTTTACAGTGTCTCCCATCATTAGACAAGGAGTATTCAAGCAACCCACCCCCCTCCCCAGCCCTATGCCTTCCTAACGGCTCCATTCTTTCCCAATTTACAGAAAAACGCCCCCCACCAAAATGCTGGACCCAGGGAATTTTGTATTCCAGCCTCTCCTATGCACTCCCAGCCCTGTGTTTAGAAAGAGAGGAGGGAAAGGGGAGCAAAGAGGGAAGAAAAAGAAAGTGAATGCTAAGGGGGAAAAATGCTTTAAATCTTTCCTGCAAATCTCCAAATATATGAAGTCTGAGGGAACAAATTCAAAGCAGGCACGGACGCCTGAAGAGAAGTTAGAGAGAAATATTCTGTTCCATTCAAGCGCATCAAGGGTCTAGCTGAAGTCTTGTTTGGCTAAGGTCAGACGAGACTGGGTTCTCCAATAAAAATAAATCTCAAATTAATTATGGCCTCAAGCGAGGGGCCAGACGTTTGGAGCTAGTGCACTGCAGTCTGTTTTTTTGGCCTTCGGTATTTTTGTTTTTTTGTGCCTTAGCTTTTCAATAATTGCGGGATGGGGGAGGAAGGGAGGGCGGGGGCTGTTTTATTGGGACATGGAGCTCAAATAAAACCAGCCAGGACACCGCTTACCCCACTCTTCGCCTAATTGCGATGCAGCTTCAAAGCTACTGCATCTTCTCCACACCGCTTTTAAGACATCACGTTTTACTTAGTACCGATTAGCAGTGAATAACCTCCCGGCTTCGAGCTCCCAAATCCCATGGGCTGTTCCTGTAGACCAAGAGGTAGGAGGGACCCCATCCTTCGGGTGTGGGGCTGGAAAACGCCACTGATTCCTTTTCATTCCTATAGCTGAAAAGCAGAGCTTTGCCCAATTAGTCTAGTTTAGAGTTGGTATTCGTTTCTGGGGATCAAATCCCAGGGCTGTAGTTTGGGCTTTTTGCTTGTGAGAAGGTGGGTTTAGAAAATAAACAAAACACGTTGCGTTTTTCATTCTGCAACCGAGTCGTTGCCAGAGGAAACTCAGACCCGGAAAGTTTAAACATTGGCTGAAGTTGGTGGCGATTTTCCCTCTAGTAAAGACTGGAGCAGAACAGCCCCTGGCCTTCTGCAAATACAGCTGCGGGCAAAGAATGATGCTAAATATTATAAATACGTTTGCAGAGGGTCGTCGCTATCGGAAGTTTTATGTATATGTAATGTATACACGCGCCGTACCTAGCACAAGGTATGTAAATACACGCAGAGAGAAAGGTAGTTAAAAAAAAAAAAAAGAAAGAGGGCACTTTGTCACGGTTAGGGGCTAATTAGTGGGAAATGAGCCACTTTCTAACGACAAAGTCAGAGGGGGGCTGCTGGTTCCTGGGGCTCCCCTCCCCGACTGGCGGCGTTGGTTCAAAGTGGCGGTCCTGGGCTGGGGGCTAACGAGAGCCCGGCCGATGCTGAGCGGGTCCGAGAGGGCGAAATAAGCCAAGCCCCTCTCCCACCCACCTCAAAGGCTGCAAACCTGGTTGCAAACCTGCGGCCGAGGCCCGGGAAGGTTCTCACTCTGTTTATTCCTAGCGAATAACTAGAGGGTTTTAATTATGAAGTGATGAGCGCGTGAATTACAGAGAATCCATAGCTTTGAGGTTATGTAGTCCCGCGGAGGACTGGCACTGAACTACACCGAGGGTTGTACTCCTTTGATACGGGACCTGAAATGGTCCTGGGCCAAAGCCCCTCTCCCCCCCCGCCCCCCCCAGCCCGTCCTTATTTCAATCGGATCACGCCAAACCCGGCGTTTTCACCTTCTCCGTGTGAGGCTGCAGTCGGTGTAACCTAATTATAAGGACGAAGAGAGGAGGCGGGGACATGCCAAGCGCTTGAGATCAATATTGAACTAATTAAAAACTTGGCTCGAGGATTTCGTTTCATTCATAAGCGGAGTGAAAAAAAAAAATAATAATTGAGGAGTAACCGATTTCTACCAGCCTGTCCCAATGTAAGCATCCGAAATCTTCCGTGGTTGCCAAGATCAAATGATTTTCCAGATGTCTGGTGGTAACCACATTAAACAGATCATAATTCCTTTACTGTCCATACATATGCATCCGAAAGCTGAGCATCAGATTAAAAATTGCGGCCGTCGAGCGGCAGCGTGCCCGGGGCTGGCTTTGCTTCCCCTGCCCGGTTTCGCTCCCCTCCTCTCAAACAGTTAACACCCCGAGGCTCTGAACAATCACCTAGGGTGATTCAGAGCTTGGCCCACGGAGCTTATGAATATTCCAGCCTTTTCCAAACAGTTTGAGATAACTTCAAGATATTTTTTTTTTTTTTTTTTTTTGGGGGGGGGGGAAGAAAAGATGAAGCAACGCCTCTATTGTTACGTTATTTGCGGGGGGAATAGCTTGTTCGGCTGGGCTGTTATAATGTTTAACAACTTGGCTCATTACCTTATCTCCTGGACTTTTCGCAAATCTTATTTTAGACAGATGACAAGAGGTAAAGCACGGAACAGCCCTGATGGACCCGCTCTAACGGGTGACCCGAGCGAGCTTCATCTCGAGTCATCCTCAGACAGGCAAAATAAGCCCCTGGGGGCCATGGTGCCCAGCCTGGCAATAAAACGCAGAGTTGGGCTTCTAAAATATCTCTAGGTGGGATGGAGGGGGGTCTGTTTGACATCTTCCAGCCTTTGGGAACCCCAGGGATCCGCTGCGGGTGCTGGAGCTGGGGCCGGCTGCTTGGCGGGCGCTGGGCTCCTCTGTCCTAAGCCCGGCGGGGGCTCAGGTGGTTTCCCCCTGCCGCCCTCGGCTCCCCGGCTCCCCCCGCCGCCAGCCCGCCCGAGACCTGTCAGCCTAAACCGAAATGCTCTGAGGTCCGTGGGTGACAGAGGCTCCTTCCAGGGTGTTTTTTTCCCCCCCTTCCTTTCGCGGTTAAGATCCTCAGCCTGTCCTCTCCCTCACCCTCCACCCCCGTTGTTTTTCGGGGCTGGTAGAGAGTGTTGTCTAGAGAGGAAACCATTCGGGTTTTGAAAGGATGCGTTTCACTCTTCCCTTTAACCTCTTGCTTTTCTGGTTGCTGCAGCCTGCCATGTGGTAACGCTGAAGGGGGAGTGGAGAAAAGAGTATTTGCGGGGGGTGGGGGGGCATGAGGGCAGGGAAAAAGAAAGAGTAACGAGGAAAGTAAAGGGTTAACCGTGATTTCTTTTAATTGAACTCCAGTTCTTGTGGCCCTAGGCAAGGGGGGACCTGACCCCGCTAGCAGCATCCAGATGTGCGGCTCTCCGGGGACCCCAGCGCAGCCCCCTGGATTGTAAAGCAGACGGGGGGGGGGGGGGGGGGCGGGCTGTCCCCTCCGCTCCCCCCCCGCCCTGCTTCACCTCCTGGCTGCAGACGGCCTCAATCGCTGGCAAGCAGCAAGGCAAAACCTCCAGGTCTGGTCACGTTCAGTCCCGTGTCTGCATCTGAACTAAAAAAAATTGTAGCTGAATTGATGAGGCTAATTTCAGAGGAGGGGGGAGGGAGGGGAGGGAGGGGCGAGGGGGATCTACAGCTCTCTCCTGCCAGCTTCGGTCTTGGAGAAATAAAGTATTAATAAGGCATCTCTGCCGCAGCCGAGTAGAAACACTAGTGGCATTATTGCATTTCCCTTTTGGAAGGGGCGGGTGCAGAGTAACTTTGGATATAATTTTCATCCCCCCCCCCTCCCCTCCCCTCCCCTCCCCTCCCCGTGGTTGGACTAAAGACAGGGGGAAACAAAAAGACTGGACACAGCCGGCACTGGACAAGGTAATCCTCCCCCCGAGAGACCTGACGGGCAGGACTGCCCTCCTGCCTTGACACTTCTCTTTCTTGGCTTCGCCCTCCTTTTATTCCACCCTCTGCTCCTTTCCTCGGGCTGCAGCGCTTTGCAGAAGTGGGGAATAAAGGACGCCCGAAGCGTTGCATGATGCGTTCCGCTGGTAGCTGCTTGTTAGTTTTGCAAGGGGGAGGTGGCAGTGGAGGGGGGGGGGGGGGGGGGCAGCCGGACAGGCGGGTATTGTCCCCTTCCCTCGGGTCCTTCGCAGGGTTTCAGCCTTGCCCGGAAAACGGGAAGCGCGTTTCTTTTCTGGTGATCGCTCCCGTTTGAATGAAAGAGAGAATCGCAGGTCAGGGGCTCGACAGGTCGAAAAGGAGATTTAAAGGCTGGTGGTTGGGTTTTTGCAGTGCCTATTTTGACAGGGCACCCGGCAACGGAAAATTCAGCTGATTTGACCATTATTGCAATTTTTTTGCCATTTTTAGCTTATACACCCCCCCCCCCCCCCCCGCGTGGGGTTTATATCAGCTTAGCGAGAAGCTCGCACTGTGAGAGGAGACTGGGGAAAATACTCCTGAAGTGAAACGGGTGGGCTTGCGTCCATCTCGCAGCCCGGTATCCCAGCCCTCAGGGGGACTGGGAGCGGAGGGAAGGGCTGAAGGTGGGGGAGAGCCGCCGCTTTCCTGCAGCCCCGTTTCCAGCGTGGGGTTCGCCGCCGGAGCCGTTTGTCTGTCTCGCATTAGTGCACTTACCGCTCGTTTCTGGCAGGGACTGGACCCTCGTCTCACGCTCCTTGCTGGGAGGCGTGAAGGAGAGGGGCCGAAGTATGTTTTAAATACGTTTTAATCGCCAGACTTTATTTTCTCCCTCTGCCTGCCGCGACCGACTTGTATTTACGGTTTTCTCCCCTTAATTTTTGCCTGTGACTGGAAAACGCATTAATAAAAAAATCTGTGGGAAGAGACGGAAATTCAGTGAGTCAGGCTAAAGCCGCTCCGGCCAAAAGAAAAAAAAAAAAAAAATTGCAAAAAACATGTTAAACTAAACTGTGGGACGACACACGGCGCTCGCTAATACGGTCCGGGGTGCAAGGCAGGGCTGCGCTGGACTGGCTGCCCCGGCGACAAACGCGAGCTGACAGAGGTAGCTATTGTTCTGCCCCTTCTTATCTAAATGGAGCAAATATCCTGTATGTAAAATATATATATTTTCATCAAGAAGGCAGGACCAGTGGAGAGACGAAAGTTTCCTCCTCGAGTGACTTCACTTCCCAAAATTAGCAGAAAAAAACGTTTCATCCGGTTAACTGTCTCTTTTTCGCTCTGCTGCAACAACCAAAGTTAAAAAAAGAGAGAGACGGAGGGAGAGGGAGGGAGGGAGAGAGGAGGAGAGGGGATACAGGGAGAAAAGCAAAACCGCTGGAAGGGCAGGGAGAAAAGCGAAAAGAGAGAGAAGGATAAAAAACTTCAGGAGGCTTCGGTTGCAGGCTAAACCGGGTCAATGTGTGGAATATTGCTGGTACCGGCGGGAAGTTATTCTAGATGGACGGCACTATTAAGGTAAGGGGGGCGGGAGGGGCCGGGGGACCCCCCGGCCGGGGGGGCTGGGAGGGGCGCGGGGCTGGGGTCCGGCTCCCTCCCTCCGCCCCGCCGCCGCAGCGTCGGGGCTCTCCCCCGCGCCTCCCCGGAGCCCGGGGGCGGCGCGGCGGGCGGCCCCGCGCGCGGCGCGGGGAGCGGGGGGCGGCTGGGGCCGGCGGCGAGCGCAGCTCGGAGGCGGCAGAGGGGAGAGTGGCTCCGAGCTGGCCCCAGATATGTGCCCCTGGCTCTGATTTCCTCGCCCGGCCCTGCTTGAAATGCACTGCAGGCTCTGGTGGTCGCCCGTGCGTTTTCTCCGGCAGTTGTTTTTTTTTTTTTGGGGGGGGGGGGGGGGGAAGCGAGGGCGGTTTGGAGGAGAAACATCACCCTAGCTTGGGGCGAGGCAGGGGGAAGGGGAAGCAAAGAGTGTGGCAAAAAACCACGAACATAACCAACCTCTGGTGGCCTTGAGCAACCGAGGACGCTGCTGGGACTTGAAGAGTGGCTCCCCCTCCTTTCCCCCATTGAACCGGCCAGTCCTTCAGCCTCTGCAAAGACAAACCAAGCCTTTTCCAAGCCCCTCGAGGTGGCTTGGGCTCTTCCTCAGAGCCCAGGCAGCAGAAGGTTGGCCTTCTTGTTTTGGGGGACCCTTGTGCAATTCTGATGGGCTCTTCTTGAGGGAGCACTACAGTACAGAAGCAGCTCGAACAGAAGAGCCTTGAAGCGAGAGACGCAGTGGGTGTGTTTGGGTAGGAGGATTTTGAAAGATGCCTATCGCCTGGGTGGGGTCTTGATCTCTTCTTAAAAGTCTTTTTTTCTTGTTTTTTTGGGGGGTTTTTTTTGGTTTTTTTTTGCTGACCTGGGGAGAAAGAAGCTGCAAACTGGCAGGAACTGAAACTTTCTCCCTTAGATTGCAGCTTGTGACAAGTGCACTGTTTGGAAGGACCTCAAAAGAAGGGGGAGGGAAGGAGATGGGCAGGAAGAGAAAATGGAAAGAAAGAGGGAATGAAAGGGTGAATGCCGGAAAGGAGTAGAGAAAGCAGGAGCGGTGAAAGCACAAAATTTGGGAGGTATAGCAGGAATAAGACATGTCTCCTACACCACCTCCTCAGATCTGTAGCAAGGGTAACCCAGGCCTCATTCAGCATACGTTTAGTGCACCAGAACCTTCTTTGATTTGTGGAGCCCTAAATATTGTGCAGTGAAAGTGCAGAAATTTCCCATCTGTACATTTGCTGCGGTGCACACATGGACTTGCTTTTCTGCACAGGCCATGAGCCCCCCGCACCATCCTCTGAAAGGTGCCAAAGTATTCCCATGACCCACGTAGCCCACGGTGCCTACTGGGAGCTCCTTCTCTCCCGAGTCACCCCGTGTTGCAAAATGTTATTGCTAACCACCCCCTCAGCCCCCCCCGGTTTGGAGATGAGGAACTGCGATGCTTAGCAGCTAGGCCTACAGTCACGTTGGGGAGGCTGTGGCGAAAGGAGGAACTCGGCCGCATCCCAGGTCACTGCCCCAGCTCCTGGATCTGCTCGCCGACTGCTCTGCAGCCTTTTCTTATACTGTCCTGCCTCGCTGGTAGCCCAGAAATAATTTGGCTGTTCGAGCTAAGAAAGATGGGATCCAGACACACCGGAGTCTCCTCTTGGGTTCATTTACTGAGCAGTTCCAGGATCATCAGTAGGTTGCTGCAGGTCCCCATACCCTGTTTGCCTCCCCCTATAATTTACCCTTTTTCTGTACCATACATTTAGATCAGTGTTCCTATAATGCTCTCAGGATTATCTGAGATTTCTTGCAAATTTTCTTACCGGGGAGAAAAAGAGTGGATTCCCAAGGAGTATCAGATGCACGCGTTGACGGATTTGCTGCAGTTTACCACTAAAAGGAAGGGGTTAGGCCACCTTGCCTAACTTGTCTCAGGTGAAGGGCAATGGAAGAGGATGTGGCTTGAGATGCTTAAGTGTTTTTAATGTGCTGAGCTCTATATATAACCTGTACTTCAGGGCAGATTTTCTAAATTCTAGGCCATATAGTAAAGCAAGCCTGTACCATATCCAGAGGAAAGCAATTTAAAAGCAATTGTACCCTTATGTCTGCTCTCCTGTAGGTTGTATGCATGGATTTCTCTCAAAGCTGTGCGTTTGGGTTGGGAAATAATATGGCAGAAAGGTGCATGTAAGTGACTGGAGAGCAAGAGAAACACAGAAAAAGGCTCTTTCATTATCTGGAGCAAGAACCTGGTGAGGGACCAGATGAAATCTGTGTACTGGCATGGTTAAGAATTGCTTCCCCCGTAAACTCAGAAATGTACCTGTCTGCATGGAAGATCAGTGTTAAGCAGCGCAGAATAGGTATTGGAGAGGGCTACACACTCCAGGTGACCGTCTTCAATTTAAACAATACAAGTGACTGTTTCTTCAAGTCTATGCAGAACTAGTCCATGGACTAATTCTTTTAATTGAGACTTTTAACTGCATGCTTGACAGGCACAGAAGGAGTCTGAGTCCAGTCTACTATAAAAATCTCTCCCTTCACCCTGCGATCCCCAATATTGGGCTTGTGCTTTCCTCTTAATCTTTTTATGCCATTTGGAAAGAGTTTTGACACCACACTCTCTAATGGCTATATGGAATAATTTAACTGCAAGCCTGCCCAACTGCAGGGCAACTTTGCAGTAGAGGGGTAAATCCAATGTAGCCTTGAGCTGTCCTAAGGGCTCACAATCGCACGCTCCTGGGGAAATGGAGCATGGTCAGGGAACAGATGTGGTCAGGATGATCCTGGCTGACATTTGCATCCTTTGTGCACATTTCGTGCAAGCGTATATTATATTGAAGTTGTTTTCAGAGTTTTTTAACCCAAAGCTCAGGTAATGCCATGCGTATAAACATATATTTTGGGATCAGCTCAGGACTGTAAGTCACCTTTCCCCGTCACACACCGATGTAGGTCACGTGTGATACTGCTCAGCCAATGCACTGGGTCTAGAATGCGTCTTTACTTCTTCATGAATAATTATTTATCTTGAGGGGAATTAGATCACTTACTGAAGTGGTGGGAGGCAATTTTTGCTGCATTCTTTGAATCACCTGTTGCACACCTGACACGGGAGGTGGACTGGCTGGCTTGAAAAGTGACCTCTAGAGCAATGCTCTGAGGTCTTTTATGGAGAAAGAAGTGCAGGAAATCTTTATCTTTATTAGTTCATTTCCATGTTCAGTTCCTATTCTGTGAATGACACTTGCAGAGATGATTGGAGCCAGTGAAACTCATATTTACACTGATTTTAAAATAGTTGATTATGTTTTTATTGTATTGCCTCCAGATATTTCAAATTGCATCTTCTTTGGGTTAACACCCGTCTTTGACTTAAATTACATTGTGTTTGAGGGTTTGGCTTTTATTGCCTCAAATTAAATAAAAAAAGGGTACATCTAATCTCAGCAAGATGCCCACACACGGACTTCCTCACAATAACAAATGGTGTGGTTTCAAACTGGTTTAATTGTTTCAGTTCCACTTTACATGTGGACAATAACTGAAGTAAATGCACTTGCCAAAGCCTGACTGTTAATAAAAAAGAACATTTTGTGTAACTGCTGCCTTCATTCTGTGAAAACATGTTTATCCTTATGTTCTGGATGTAAGAGAGAGACCATCTGAAGGATATTCAATGAAAATTTTGCTTTGCTCAAGTAGATGATAACTGTACTTATCTCCTTCCACGAGAAGACAACTTGTATGTTGGTGTTGCTATAGCAAAGGGTGGGGTAGGGTTTCTATTGCAATCACTGTTTCTTGTCATTTGTGACCTCTAGGCGTTCGCTCTTGTCCTGAAACTTGGCCATCAAGATCCTGAACTAAGAACATGTTTCCTTTTTGAACAAGTTTAAATGTCTGTTTTGCCATTTTTAAATTGCCCTGGCTTTGGCCCTTTAGAGATGGCCTTTCCTGGCACAAAGCCATTGACTCCTAGGGCAAGAGTCTCGATCTCCACACTGGGAAAAAAAAAAAAAAAAAAAAAAAAGAGATGTTTGTTGCTTGGAGACTTTCCACGTTGCTGTCCCTCAAAAGCAATTTTGAACATAAAAAACTATCTCAAACTTCCAAGGCGTAAATTCTGATATTCCCTGATACCCTAGTCCCCATTCAGGTGACATTTACATTGCATAATGGCTTTCTAATATATAACAGCAAAAACCTGTTAGAAACATGTTGTAAATGGGTTATTTTTATAATGCTGCTTCATTTTGCCTCCAAGATCTGTATGCAAATGGGTGCCTTTTGCCTTAGTAAGAACTTAAAATCATGCCGTAGCGCTGGGTGCTGTCACCTCGAGGTTTTCTACACAAGGAAAACACCGGGAAAGTTATTTCAGAGCTGGTAAACTGAGTAGCCCTGCTGCTCTCTAGTAGAATTGTTCCTCCTATGGGAAGGAAGACGAGACTGAAGCAAACCTAATACACAACAAAACAGGACCAACTGCTTAGATTTTAGGCACTTGGGGTTTCACTCAGAGGCTTTAAAGAGGTGCTGCGAACCTTGTGTAAGTTCTCTCTACCACTGTGGATTTTACCCTAACAGGATGCGGTCGCTTTAAGTAGTAGCATGCATGTCTTGAGGATTTCATGCTTTTATTTTAGTTATTTATTTTAATTTTGTGATACTCCTGCTGTAAGATGGGGGGAGAGGCCCAGCTTCTGTCACTCCTCATAGAACTTCTTCTAAGGAGAGTTTTGCTGGAGTCTTGGTGTGTAGGAGTAGAACTGCTCATTGGAGTATGATGAGCAAGGGACAGAAATCAAGAGAAGCAAAGGGCAGGGTTGTACCTCAAAGTGAGGTCTTAGATGACATGCTGATAAGGTGAGATGTGCTGGGGGAAGGGCATTTATAGCAATTTTTGCAGGAAGCAGAGCTTATTTTCTTCAGGTCTCTCCTTCCTGGTTTTACAGAAGGCTTTCTTCTTGATTTCAGTTCACATCTTCTAAGAAGGATCAGGCCTAGAACTCATGAATGTATAACCAGAGCATCTTCCATTCTTTTTCTGCCAGTACAACATCAGTGTGTGAAGTTCTTTTATAGCACCCCATAAGTTGCCTTTGAAAAATGAGTTTCTCATTGTGCTTGAGTTTACTTGACCACTTAAAGAAAGACCCTATGTCCCATTTCTGCGCAAACACGCACAAGCAGGAAAATTAAAGGAGCCAAGGGAGCCTTAACTTCAGATTTTTAGATATTTGTGGGTTTGCTAAACACCTAACGCTCCAGAAGCATGGTGTTAGTACTAGAACGTGCATGAATGTGTGCATGGCTCACCTGGAAAAAACTGGGCTAATACATTGAGCTTAGCTCTGCAACTTGGTTTGAAGCCAACTTTCCCCCCAAATGTAAAATTCTCTTTAGATCTTTTGTTCTGAATTGAACCAAGCAGATCTATTTCCAGTGTCTGTGCCTCTCGTGTGCTGTCATGCACACGTGAACGTGAATGCACGATGCATGTGTAGCGCTGGCGTGTAAAAAGAGCTGCCTGCAAGTGCACTTCTCAGTTATACAAAGCCTGGTCACACTTCCACCGGTGATACCTAAGAACACTTTCCGAGTGAACAAATGTTTTCTTACAAGGCTGTGAGTGCATATTTATAGCTGTTTTTGAAAATACGGACTAAAATATCACTGCGCAAATGTGGTTTTCTGCCTCCTTCTGGAAATAATTTGCCTGATGGCGGGCCTGAGTCTTTGCTAACCTGTGTGCTGCG
The DNA here is from genome assembly GCA_034008185.1 of Gorsachius magnificus. Classification (NCBI taxonomy): domain Eukaryota; kingdom Metazoa; phylum Chordata; class Aves; order Pelecaniformes; family Ardeidae; genus Gorsachius; species Gorsachius magnificus. The sequence goes on from CM067097.1 coordinate 1,237,280, forward strand.
TCACCACAGACGCCTGGGCAGCCAGGGCGCCGATCACATAACTTACCACCAGCCTAAATTGTGCTGGTGCGAACAGCAATGTATGGTACAGGACAATATATAATCTACTCTACTGAGTTGCAAATATCAAAGCCTTCAAAACGTTAATGCATCTACTGCTTATTTTCTTTCTTCCTCTCATTACCCAGGCCACATAATTACTGATGCGTATCTACACAGCTAGTAACACTGATCTAGAAACCTGTCTCTTGTAGTAAAGCCACAAACGTTACCTCCCTCCTCCCCCACCTCCGCTACCAAAAGCTTTTCCTTTAGCTGTAAGACAGAGACCTAAACAAAAGGGATATGTAACTGTATGTTACAGCTGAAGACATTTAAGTATGTCCTGATAAACCTTCTGTTCCTCCAGTGACAAATGGCACCAAAGGCAAAACTTTGAAATAATGACCTGGCAGGGAACACCAATATTTGATACCAGAGACACCTCAATGCATCTAATTCTGTTTTGCTTCCATGATTTGAAGCCAGGGCCCTAAAAATAGGTATATAAGTGCATATTTATGAAACTAAGCAAGTGGCTTGATTTGTAAAGGTACTGATAACCTGTAACTCTCGTCAGCTTTTGAAGGTAACTGTTCCCTCTGAAACCCAGGCTGCTTTCTAGGTGCTTAACAAAGTATTCTGATGCTGTGTGTAAACATGCTGATTAAGATTTGCAACACTGGCTAAGGGGCATTGAATATACAACTCTCAGTGGAAATAGATGGGAGAAGTAAGGCTAAATCCCACGGGCGTCTTGCAAAATCTCAGCCTTTGCTTCTCTTCAGCATCGGCATGGTGCTGTGAAGAAAATGACCCTAGCTCTTCTTGTGTATCAAGCGTTCTATCTTTTCCTGATTTTTTCCTAAAATACAGTCAGAAATGCAGCTCACTAGAGGCTCCTGTAGTAAATGCCGTGGATATAGCTAAGCTCACTGGTTTATTTGCATGTACCTTGTTCCTGTTCTTCCAGCATAGACTAACCCAGAGCTCAATCAGCTACAGAGCTGTAAAGAAACAAGAAACAATTAAAAAAAAATAAATATATATATATATAACCCCCCACACCCCAGCACAAAGCTGCACACCCAGGAATTGAACGTTAGCTTACTGGCCCACGCTTGTCAATCATGCAGAGGGAGCGAAAATAACATAACGGGCAGGACAGCCTTTAATTAGTCATTTGCTGATTTCTCACTCAGCAAAAACCCTGCCCTTCTTAACTAATGCTGGTTTTAAACTGAGGGGAGGAGATAAATCAGCAAGAATACAGTTTTTTAAGTTGGTTGATGAGTGAAAAAAAGAAACTGGAGTAAGGTACAGTGGGGTCAGTGGAAGGTGTGGTATGTTCAGAAACTGATTTTTGTGGAATGAGAAAATTCTTATTTGAACGTTTTTTATATCAGCTTTCTTTTAAAAAAGAAGATAAGGAAAAGATTAGGAGAGGTTAGACTACCCTTTTTACAGCTAAAAGCAGAATCTGGCTCTCTGGCTTCTTCTGAATAGCTCTTCTTGTTGTTCCAAGCTTAATTGACTTATAACTGCATCTGAACCAACCTCACATCAGTTCCTTTTTATCAGCCAAAGTGAGACTTCCTGTGCTCCACAGTCTGGTTTCCTGATGTGTTTCCTTTTTCCTTTTAACAGAACAAAGGAAACTGTAACTCCTCCGCTGCTCCTGTTCCAAATCTCCTTGGGACTTCATGTAATGTTAGCATCGACCGTTTGCCTTTTATATTTTTTTCTGCCCAGTCTCCGAGCTGCCTAGAGTGATAGTGCCCTCTTCATACCCAATTGAGTTTTGTGTTGTCAGCTGCAGAGGGGCAAGAACCGTGGTGGTGTTGAAATGAAGCCACTTCCAGAGCAGTGGGCAGCCACCATGCTCTACTCTACCAAAGTAAAGCAGAAAAGGAAAACCTTGGCCAAGATGTTACTGGAGATACAGGAGTTTTAATGTTCTGCTAAAGCAAATAATCCGGTGTTGAGACCTCATTGATTTGCACAGGCTTGTATGTGTGAACTTACTTGGTATTTGATCTTGGGGCTGGAACTTTGTGTCCTGAGATATGTGGGCCATGGGCAGAAATGCTCCCCAGAATGGCTACACATATACAGTACAAACAGCACTGCCCTGGAACATACTGGAACTGGCAGCCCTATGCATTTTAACAGGAATGATTCTCTTCACCCACCACACTAACGGCAGTTACTCTCTTCTGACAACTGCTTTTCCCTTAGCTGTTATGGGGCTGCAGTTCTAGCTCAGTCCTGCCGATCACATCAGGAATATGCTATGGATGTGAACAATTCAATGCAAAATCCAAATTATGCCATGCAGTAAGGAGCCTGTGCCCTCCGGAAAGCACCGCTTTTCCCCAGCTACCGCCCCCCACCCAGCTGACCAGTGTACTGTTTTGCTGAGATGCTCCATCCCTTCGTAATCTTCACTTGTCAGAGCTGATGTTTTTTCTTTATAAGAATCACAAGTTCACTTGAACGACAAGAATCACTTGTCTTCTTGTTCGGATAGAGGAACGTGATCTCGCATCAGGACTGAGTAGATGCCTATAAAAGTGCTTCTGAACGCAACTAAAAGCAATTACAGAAGTATGGAGTTGTGTGTTAGCACACAGATAACTGCAAACATGGGCCTGATTCTGAGAAATATACACTGGGTATCTGCAAATTCCCACTGAAATCAGTGCAATTCCTTCATGCTTAGAGTTTATCCATTTATCCAAACGACCAGAGCTCAGCAGGCTTGGTGGGGAGAGGGGAAACTGCAGGCTGTGCTGCCCATTGGCCAGCTGCATATGGAGGCAAAGTGAATTTGCAAGTTCAGCTGCTCCAGAATAGGTAGCTTATATCCCAGGTTCATTTCTCCAAACCACCAAAATTCAGGAATGGCGGAATGCGGAATAGGATAAAAGATTCTGGACTAGGCCTGTTTTCTATATATGCTTTAGTGTGTCTGTGTGGTGTGTAAATTTGAAAGGGTGGCCAGAGATAGGCCGTGGTTAAACCAGACTGAGGCGGCAGAGGATTACTGCACCACACCAGCTGACAAGAAGGCAGAATTTCCAGGGAGCCCCGTTCACCCAAGCCTAAGGGAGGAGCAGGAGCTATGTTACTTTAAGCAAGGAAAAGAGTTAACATCATTGCCCTCCTACAGAATTGCCATTCTGCAGGTTTCAGTGTACTGATTTGAGGTTTATCTCATGTAATAACAAAATCTACACCTTTACTTTGAAAAATGTCATTTTTAACCAAATAGCTTTGGATTACCTAGGAAAAGGTATCAGAAAATTATATCCCTTCTGTAAAATCCAGGGGAAAATCAAGGAAGTTTCACCTTCTCTGCTGTGTTCTGTTTATGGAACAATTTCTATACAGTATAATTCAATTTCCATAAAAACGCCATTGATTTAATCCCTATTAAATTCTGAGGATTTGTCCATGAGGGTCGTGTTGCAGATCAGCCTTTAGGACTGACTCCTGATTAGAACCAGAAGTCGTGACTCGTATGATTAATTCCTTGTATTATGGTATTTGTCCCTGGAGGCTCCCACTAAGACGAAGCATGGCACGTAGATGGAATAAAAGCCCATAATCTAAGCAGGCAAAGGAAAAAAAAAACACCTGGGAGGTGAAATGCAGGAAGTGACTGGTCACTCAGCAAGTCACCAACAGAGATGCAAAGAGTCCTGGTGGCTGTTCACAAGTCCCTGGTATTAGAATTGCCCAGGGATTCATAGCAGAGGGTGGACCTTAAACACCCTTACCGGAGTTTTACCACTGATACACAGAAAAAATCGCTGGAGCCAGAAATTATTGATACATGCACAAGCTCAAAACTCAGATAGATCGCCACTTATAAATTGATCCCCAAAGACTGAAAGTTATTTTGAGTAGGTATCACGGTTGCTGTGGGTGTCTTTGAGGCATACTGAGAATCTAGACAACAGTCTGTGTAGCTCGTGGTCCCTCAGAGACAGTTTGCTGCAGCAAGAATAATTTTTCTGATGATGACACTCCTAACCCCAACTTGCTCGCAAAATTCATGTGACATGTATGGCAACATCCTTCCTTAATTAGATGTAATGTGCACATGTATATCTCTCCACAGCACAAATATTTATGTTTTGGTGATATCTCTAAGAACCATAGACTAATACATCTGGCTTCATTAGAACCAACCAGGCTTTAAAGTAAGCACGCACTGAAGTGATTTGTTAGGCAAGAACTCTCAGTATCATCCTGAAAATATTACCAAAATTGTCTGCTACAGCTCCACTGTGACAAGGGAAAGAACGATTTTATCTTAAGTGAGGAACTGGCGCACAGAGAAAACTGGTGTGTCTTATCAGGATCTGGGGGGTTTTTAATTGCACAAATTTCTTCTGAATCCCATTTTCTACCAGACAAGGGTGCGTGCAAATTGTGTGTGTGTGTGCTATGTTTTATCCGAGTGATCGTGAATTCCCTTGTGACACTAAGATTGTACTTGAAATCTGAGACGTCTCTAGTAAGCCGAAGGGAAAACTGCTACCATTCCAATGGCATGTGGCCCAAACTCCAGCTCCTCGCCATCCTGCCGCAGATCAAGCGCCTGTGCAGAATCTCACAGTACGTTGTTTTTGTGCTGCAATCTGTCTTCTGCGTTGCATAAAGTAGAAGAAGGAGCACAGACAGGTCCAGACTGAAATGTATTGCTTCTTACCCACGCAGAAATTTTAAGGAGGAAGACCTGGAAGAGGGCTTTGCCATGGTACCTTCTAGTCCTTTTCTTCTGTAAAGGAGCCCTGTCTTCCCTTTGACCATGATACTGGGTCCTCTGGATTTTGAGTAGTGTTATATGGAAGGCTGTGTAAAAAACTTCCCCAGTATGCATCACCACATGACACTTTTTTTGGTAGGAAAAGGGTATATTCCCTCTTAACTCTGAGCCCCAACAAAGTCATGCAAAGTTTTTGCAAGTCGGTATTAAAGATGACGCTGGTCTCTCTGTCTGCTTTGCTGGTTTCTGTCGGACATCCAAAAACCTGCTTTACAGTTACAGGAACCCTTTGCCTTCACAGCACTTCCAGAGCAGTGGGCAGAGGTTTTAACAAACGGATAGAGTTCATCCCCTCTAGAGAGAGAAAGCAATGCACTGAAGCTCAAGCTTGCTTGCAGTGAATCCTCTGGATTTGCACCGCTGTATCTGAGAGCAGAGATTTTCTCATTCTCACAGAATATGGGGTGGCCATTAATGGATGGAGTAAGCTTGCAGTTAGTTCCCTGCTCTTCATTTTTGGTATTCTCATATGTCATCTCTACTCCAGGAAGGATGTAATTACAGTTGATCTTAGTGTTATGAATTATTTGTGCTACAGTAGTGCCTAGAGACGAGAGTGGTCTCTGTTGTGCTAAGCACCATATGTAACAAGAGATTCTTCTTCTAAATTCCTTAGGAGTGAAGAAAAGTTAAGGCACTTAATTTGAACTCCAGAGTGGATGCAATTCTTGAGCTTCACTCTCTCCTGTCAGATGTGACCATGCTCCGGCATTCCTTTCCCAAACTTCAAGGTTTCTGTAAAGGATGGATGGATTTTCTTTCCACCACCACTGCTCCCCACTGAAAAGGACTTCCATAACTTCTTCATTCTGATGTTCGTATACTTCCTTCTGATTTTGGACTGGCATTTGCTTGTGACTGATTTGTACCTCTCTCATGCCAGCACTACTTGCTTAAACAGCACTTTCCCTTCCCTGATGTTATGCCCCCGGTGGATTTACAGACCACTGCCATACCTCTCTCTGTTTTGCGAGGATATACAAAAATCTTCTCATCTCTTTCATAATCTCCCTTCTCCCGGTGATTCCTTAGCCCTCAGCTGCACCTGTGCCTGTGAATTTGTCTTTTCTCGGCATGAGTCAGTGGAGTGGCACATGCTGTTCCCAGTGCTTGGCATGAGCACGCACTGGAAGAAGCCTTCCTGATGAAATGCTGGGATTGCAACGTTTTGTTTTGTTTCTAACTTCTGGTGAGTCAGAAAAATCTGTCAGCCGTTAATTCACTCCAGTCTTTGTCCTCAGCAGTGCCCAACCTGGTGCAGTTAGCTGGTCTGCCACAGGTTTCCTGTGTGAGTTCAGGCATTTCACTTCATCTCTCTGTGTCTCGGTTTCTCATCTGTAGAAGTAAGCAAATGCTTCCTTTCCTCTCTGCCTTGTCTGGTCAATTTGGAGTAGATGCTTTTACGAGGTGGGACTGACCCCTTTCTATTGGTGAGCAGCAGCTATAATGATATCTCTGCAGGCACGTCCTGCAGTGCAATGTACTGAACAGAGAGAAACCCAGTGGTTCTGGCCATTATGTTCTTTATAAATATTCGACCACCTGCTGCCATGTTGCTGAGATATTGGTATTGCTAGCAATCTTTTGGGTCATGCACTTATTTGTAACGTGGGTTTGCAGCATTGCAGCTGTGACGGGTGGGTATGTTCTCCCTTAGATCAAAGACCATTCCAAGCTGTCTAGAAGGAGTGAGAAGGGTGTGAAGTCCAATAGGATTTCCAGATTTTTGCAGGAAGTGCCCTGGACTGCCTGGTGAAGGAGTGCAGCAGAGTACGTGCATGGGCCTGTGAAGCTGCTCTACTGATTCATATACAGAGCACACGCACACAGCTAAAATTTCAACTAAGCCTAAATACCAGATGGCTTCTTACATAAGCCAAACTTTTATGTGTTTTAAAAAATAGCAGCCAGTACGTGGTCAGGACCCCACTCTGACTGTCTATTTCTTCCATTGATTTCTTACCCTTTCTTTCATACTTTTGCAGCTCTAGGATTGGTCCTTTCAAAACCAGCAGCTGCAGATTTCCAAAAATAAAAAAGAATTAATTAATTAACATAACCCTAAACCACAGAAACCCTATCTTGTGAGCAGCACTTTTCTCCCCACGCACTGTTCTGTGCCAGCCTGAAGGAGGTTAGCTGACACGCCGTGCAAACATGCTTGGAAATGTGTGATGTGGAAGGTGTGTGCACACCAGCAGAGAGGTGAAACGGGTGTGTAACAGGGCTGTGTAGCAAAGGAGCAGAAACAGAGCGGGCTGTGAACAGAAATCCCTCCGAGTCCTGACAGACCATTCTCCCCAATGCTTCCCAGGTCTTTCTTCACCCAGGTCTTGCCCAGGTCACAACATGAGCGACACCAGCTATTTTCAGGTCCTGAGGGCTCTGCAGGGACAGCCCTCCCTTGCTGAGATGAACCTCCACGGTAGGGAGGCGCATGCTCCTTTCACAGCCGCTTCTGCCACACAAGAACCACCCTCTGGTTCCCTCACATTTACATCACTGCTTCAGGATGCGTCTTTCCAAGCCCTCCTCTACATTGCATACGCGTGCATTCAAAAATACACGAGCTCTGGCAAGCACTATTCCCTCCCTCCACGAACTTAAGTCTTTAATAACAAGGACATGTGTGTGTATGTGATTTTTTTTTAACAGAGATTAGCAGGCCTGCCACAGTTTTAGTTCAGATAGCAAATCAAAAAGCTTTAAGGAATTTAACTGTGTGGAATGGGCCGTACCTAAGTGTTAGGTGTCTCTGCAAACGAGCTTTGTCCATGAAGCAGTATTTGATACGGATGGTGTCAGCACATGCAGTATTTATTGAGACAAGGCTCAATGAATGTGCAATATATTAAGTAAACAAAGCGCTTTTGAGTATCATCGGCTACAGTGGATAAAAGGAGCGTGGTTCTTCTCTTACTCAGTATAAATTACACGTTAAACCAGTGGGGTTAAGCAAACGGTTGAAAAATGGATCTGCCTCAGGCAATGCTACTTTTATTTTTATATATATATTATATATATATATATGTGTAAGTATGCATCTTTTACGCCTTTTCTGTTCCATTGACTCCTTCAAAACTGACCTGGATTCAAACTAGGGTCAGGGGGGTAAGCAGGTCTAAATGACCATCGTTGCTGATTTCTGTAGCATTGCAGGCATAAAATGCTTCAAAAGGAATTTTGCGGGACAAGTCCTTGACTCTAGTCTTTCATCTGAATCTCTCTGCTACTGAACCCAGTACTGCAATGATATGGATTCATGCAGCTATGTACCTGTTTATGTGCAGAATATTTCTTCTGGAGCTGATAAGGTGTTGGAGTGGGGCAGGATAGCCACCTCCCTCATGCTGGGGGAATCCTACAAAGGAGCTCTGAAAGACGGTTTTGCTGTAAGAGTGAAAAATATGTTAGGGAAAAAAAGAACCAAACCCACAACATTTTGTGCTGAAAACATGAGATTATGATCCAGGACACTTGACTTCGATTCTTGGCTCTGTAGTGACTTTCTGTACAACCACAGGAAGCCACTGAACTGCCAGGCAGGACTGATCATTCCCGGCTTTTCTATCTTGCCTACCCAGACCTCGAGCTCTTTGGAATAGGAGCCCTCCTCCAGAGTGTACTTGCCCAGAGCTAGCACAGGGGCAACCCGAGGTTTACTCATCCTGAGTCAGGCGGAGGAGTATTTCACCAGGAATAGCGTCTAAGATATGTACTTGGTTATTCATTTGTTATGACTAACTTAATGGGTTATATAGATAAGAATACTTCTAGAACAGAAACACTGTCAGAAACCTGAAATTATCTGTAACAAAGTTTTCTTAGCATCTAAGATCATAATCAGTCATCTATTATTTAGTAAAAAGATAAAGAGGAAAGATCTCTCATCTGGTATCTACTCTGCTCAGCAGATAACAATCACGCTCACATGTCCCTTCTTTCAAAAAAGCTAGACTTTTTGAAGAATGCTGTTTAGTCATTAGAGCAAAAGCCTGCAAGTGGAGTCTCCTTGGCTTTATTCCTCTTTCTTACCCAGAGACCCTGACCAAACCATTAGAGCTTTTTCTGTGCCTTGATTTGCCTAACTGTAAAATAATAATGGGTAATGCTCTTCTGAGGTAAGGCTGAAAACTGACAAATCTTCACAAAGAGCTTTTTAAGTGCTGGATAAAGAATGCTGTAGGTGCCTAAAATGTCAATAGAAAATTCTCTCTGAAATAAAGTTCAAAGCAGCTGGATGCAAGAGATGGGGGTTTTGCAACTAGGAAAGGAAAGACGCTATTTATAGGATCTAAAATCTTCTAGTCACTTATGAAACACAGAAAAAACCAGCTCTGAAGCCTGGATAGCCTAAACCAATTGCATTAACAGAAATCTCATGCGACACACGTCGTATTGAACTTGTATAGTGGCAGCCCCTCAGCACGAGCAGGAGGGCTGGGAGCTGCACCCCACCCCTGCATTTCTAGAAGCCCATGGCTATCGTCACGGACACTTCTTTCTTTCCAGCCCTAATAATCGAAGTTGCCAAGGTCACGTTAGCTGTGGGTTGCTTTTCCTGAGCGGAAAGGTATAGAATGTGCATGTCAAGCATAAAAAATCCTTGCTCTGATGATCTGGTTAAGAGAATTTGATGAGCGGCAGTAGAGCAGAGGCGTACCAAGGGGGCTCAGCCGCTTGCTTCGCCCTTGCCGCTTGCTAACCAACTTGCTCTCTCAGCGCTGTTATTGTTTGATTTCAGCCTGCTGGGACAGGTGCAAATCTGCTTCCAGATCACACTTGGATACGTGGCAGGCAAATTTTCATTAGAGGCTGCGATAACAAGAAACAGCTCTTGTCTCTCAATGCTCTATAGAACTGGGAACCTCTTCTGCATGCACCTGACAGCGGCTGTGAGCAGGGACGCAGCGCCTGCCTTGCTAAGGACAAGTGCTTTCCAGCTAGGGGGGGCCAGGCTGGGAGGTTTGCACCATTTTGTCTTGTTAGACAGTCATTTAGCAAGTGCCATTTGTTGCAAGCTGATTCTTAAAAAACAAAGGGGAGAGAAAATGCAGTTAAAATGAGTTTTGCTTTTTGAGCAAGCTCAGAGCCTTCCCCCGCTTCATGCAACTCTAGAGTGCGGTTGGGTGCGGGGGCGTTGCAGGAGTGGAAACCCTGATCACAGATGCAAACATTTCACTTAGGCTGGTTCTTTACTCATCCTAATAAAAAAGATGCACAAGGTAAATCAAAAGATGCACAAGGTAAATCAAAAGATGCACAAAGTAAATGAAAAGATGCACAAGGTAAGCCAGACGGGCAACCTGAGGCATGGAATCTCCTGATGTGGTCATTCACTGGCTCTTCGGGGCAGCAAGTGTTTGTTTTGAACAAGTGCTCCTTATCTTGCTCGGTTGAGTGCACACAGGACCTTAGTGCAGGAGCTGAGAAAAGTACCATGAAGTCCGGGTTTTCTCTCTCCAGTCATACCTTAGGGGAGTGGGACGAATTTGTAGAAACATGAGGAAATTCAGATATATACCTGCATACAAACAGCTGGAGCTTCAATTGTAATAAACCCATTCTAGTAAAGATAATGAAGAAAGCCTGGGGTTTTCCTCCTGTGTTTTTAGATGGACAATTATATTGCAGATGAGATGAGTAGTGGAAATCTGAGGTAAATTAAATGTGGGGAAAGAGGCATAAGATGTGAGGAACACAAAGAAACAAGTGAGATGGCCCTGCAGAAAGCGAGAGGGAAGCTTCTGCACCCACCCAAAGGCGAAGAGGGCAGCCCTGGCATTAGGCTGAAATGCATTTCCTCCTTGCCAGAAAAGACGTAAGAAATGTGAGGAGCAATTCAGCTGACGAGAGTGGCAGGTGAGAACAGCAAACAAGGCCAGTGCAGTCGCGAGCTGCCTCTGCGTTAATACTCATGTCACCAAGCTGGGCTCATAATAAACACTCCGTATGATACGAGCGCACGTGGCAGAAGGCATTTGGTTCTGGATACCACATGGCCAGAGAGGCTTTGAGAAATGAGAAGGAAGAAACAGGACAGTGTGGGGCTGATCGGCTTCTGTAGAAGGACTGAAAGAGAAATGCGGGATGACATGGCAATGCTGTCGCCAGCTCTTGTGGTATGTGGTTTTCATCTGGAAAGCCTGAATTGCATTCTAATTACATAAGAATATCAGCATTTATTTAATATAAGTGAGTTTCTTAGGATCGCAAGGAAGAGCTAGAAATTGCGTCCTGAAAAGGTTAAAAACCCAGTTCTAAATACAATTAGACTTCTAATGAAGATGATGTTCAGTTAAAAGGCCCTTGGTGCATGTCTACACGAGCACTTCCCAGATGGCTCTGAACCAGAAAATTGTGAAGCGTGGTGCAGAGACTCTTGTGCGGGGTCTACTACAAAGCAGGAAAATCGCACAAACTGAGACTGTGCTGCTTGCAGACCTGAGCTGGTAAGCTGGGATGGCATGACTGTGAAGCGTGTGGCTGTAAACCAAAGCCCTTCATTGCTTGCTGTATACATCCTCCTAGCAACCATCATCGGAAGAAAAGGAAGAAAAAGGGTTTTTTTTTTTAAAAAAAAGATGGCTTTAGCAGTCTAAATTTAGGCTGTGAGTGATGAATTGGCAAGGAAGGAGACAGGTGCAACCTGTAGATGCTGACAGGGTCTGAATGCCAGGGATGCGCAATGATGACTTTAAGGGCTATGAGAAGATCGAAGTAGGTTTATACCTTAGAGCATGGCTGCAAAAATCAGAAATTGTTTGGGTTGGCTTGTGCTTTATCAGTTTACTTGATGGAAAAAGAAATCTTACTATGGTACACTGTCTTGTGGGCAGCCGTGCCTAAAGGTTAAGACACAAGCCAGTGAGGGGAGGGCATGGCAGTAATTTGACAGGTAGGTGGTGCAGAGGAAGTCGTGTGTGAGCTTGTCATTTTAAAATTAAACCTGGCAAAACCCCAGGAAAGGCCTTTTTGGGAGCTGAAGTCAGATAAGTTGTTTTGCGCCCCCCAGCCCATTCCCTTTCTATTATTCCCTCTATCACACAAATGATAAAAGGAGGGGGTTGAATCATGTTTATTAATTCAGAATGACAATAGGACACCTGGACTAGCACCTGTCAGAATATGATGCAAATTAGCCCAGGAAATCTGGTCTTGATCAGTGCACCCACAATGAAGCGGTAATAGAACTGATAATGATTTGAACAAGCATTCACAGGAGCAAGCTTTGCTCAGATATTGGCTCAATTGCATTAATTAATGTGGTACATTCAGAAATGCAGTGTTGCTCCCGTTCACAGGGACTTACTGATGCTTTTCCATCGCTGTTTGTTTTTTAAACAGACAAAACCGGGACTTATTATATTTGCAAACAATGGCATCATGGAGGTGCTCTGATTTACTGCAGCGATAGAGGGGGATGATGGTTGAAAGCTTAAATTAAAGCAGGATTTCCTTCTGTTTTCTCAAAGGAGAGGTTGACATTTGCTAATAACTGTCACAGGCTGTAAATGGCCTAAGTGTCATATGATGGATTTTTCTGATTGCTTTTAATCGAGGTTTTTAGAGATCATGGGGTATAAACAAAGAAATGAGCTGAACGTTCATGAGCCGTTCATGAGTTGAACAAACCTCAGGAGATGTGACTAAGATAAGAAAAAACTGTTCTGACAATGAAGTAATAACAGGTTCTTTGCTTCCTGAGTTACACTATTTTTTATCACCATTATTTTAATGTTCCTTATTCTGTATCTCTCACTGAGATAAACTGGTCTGCATAGATGGATATATGCTTGCACAGGTTTTGTGAGGGGGTGGAGGGTTTTTTACCCTACAGAGATATTAAGTTGTTGTACTATCTATTTCATATTCCCATATGTGTGGGGTTTTTTCTCTCTCAAACTTCAGGCCAAATTTAGATGATGGGAATGAATTAGAAAAAGTCTCTTTACAATGTTCAGATCAGTGGAAAGATGGCAAGGCTGAGGCTGGGAATATGTAGACAATCTTTCCATGAAAATTCTTACCCTTTGCTGAATGCCTCCCCAGGAGAAAGGGATAAATGGGAAGGTATTTTGTTATCCCACCTGAAAATAAGGGACATGGAAATGATTCTCCAGACAAAGTGAATTCCAGGATGTGTCCTGTAGAGCGAGCCCTGGGTTCTGAGAAAAGGTTTTTGGTGTCATCAATTTCTTTGTTAATAGGACCCCAAATGCACAGAAGAACTTTTGTCTTGGTGTAGTGTGGACTGCGTTTTTCAGAAATTCAGGACCACTGACACGTGTGGGGTCGTTTTTTCTCGTGACATCTCACTGTGGATTTGTAAATCTGGTGAAACAAATAGGTTTAGGCCAAACATACTGGTTAGCAGGGTTCCTGTTTGCGCTGGGGGGCAAGTTTAGCAGAGAGCATATTGGGTGAAGTGCATGCAAATCTCCAGCTGACACAAGCTGTATCCTCTCCCACGAAAAACTTCATAATAATCTGTGCAGAACATCACTTCAGGATAAACACAATAATGCTATAAATACCCCAGGCCATTTCCTGTTGTTCTTACTGCAGCTTGCACAGGGTTTGCGTCTGGGTGAGGGTGTGACTATAATCCACGTAGTAGCACATACATTAACCTTCTCTGCTTCTCTTGCTGATTGTGTTTGGGGCTTGAGTAAAAACGCGGGGTTTGTTCTGAAGAAATGCATTCTTCGTCAGCGAACCTGTGGTTTGTTCCACTGAGCATAACATTCCTCATTGATGAATCGAGCGATATTGGAAATTATGTAAAGAATTTAGCTCAGCAACGTGGTAACCTCTCGTGCTAGTGAATCGATGTGTTGACCTGAATAGGAGTCGCAGTCATATGCATTCCTCATCTCAGTCTTAATTTTGACTGTCATACTTAAAGGAAATTAAACACGACCTTAAAACATGAATTGAGTAAAAATGTAAACTCTTTCCTGAATGTTTTCTGCTCGATATTTACAGAATTGTATATTTCGTTTAAGTGGATTTGTTATTTCAGTGGAAACAGAAGCAAAAGTTACCCTTAGGTCTGCTTGTTAATTACATAAATACAATGAGAAGAAAGCAAACAAATTGCAGAGGGTGGCCCCTGACTTCTAATGTATGAATGAAGCCTTTAGAGGACCAGACTGAAAGTGCCTGTAACTCTACAATTTTTAACTCAGCAATTTCATTCAAATAGATAATTTTTTTAAAATAGTGTTGGCAATGTGCTTTTTACTGCGCGGAACAAACTAAAAGCCTGGATTATGAATACTTGCCTAACGGCTTAGACTTTCCATCTAAATTAAGCCAAAAACTTAGGGCCATCTATAAAAAAGAACGTGGGCACCTCCAGAGAAGATATTGTACTGCTTAAGTCTGAAAAAGTTCCCTCCTAAAGTGAAAGACAAACCCAGATTTACATTGCCCAGACTTACTAAGCTTGGATCTGACTTTGAAGTATGTGGTCAGTTTTAATCAGATAGTCAATCCCATCTTCATTCAACACAAGCAATTATAAATTGTTCCTTCAGTTTACATGAGAAAATGGTTAAAGAAGAGAATTTTGCCAGGAGAGCATGAGATGGACAAACTGAAGAGAAACTGCCCCATTTGTGGAAGGAACCAGGACCCATAGCTAGTCCATTTGCTGCTGTCCATGAGAAAAGAAAAAAATGCTCTGAAGAAGCATATTTTTTAAAAAGATCATTGCAAAACAATTTGCCGGTGAATGTGAACAAGTGAGGCAGAGTGGGTGTGTGCAATGGATATGTTTCATGTGAGAGGCAAGGAAGGAAATGGGAATAGCAGGCAAGCATGGGGGAAAAAAGGTCTGATGAATGAAACAGAGACAGAATGCTCTGTTCCTGCTCCTGCTTATTGAGGTTTTACCTCTCTGCAATTTTTCTTTTAACTAAGTTAAGACAGAGAGTGGGATTTTCAATTTTCCAATGAGGGATAAAATGTATTTTTCTTGCCTGATTCATATTTATGCCTTTGAAGATGTCCCTAAAGAAAACACCTTACTTACATGTCACTCTACGGCTCAGCACCTAAGGCGGTGTCGTGAGAATCCAAATAATTGGGCTCTCAGCTTGATTTTATTACAATTCTGCTGTTTGACATTCAGTGAATGATGTCTTTGTGTCTTGTTTGATCGCATGTTAAAGAAAAGGTTTTCATAGATGAGAAAAGTGGCGTGAAATCTACACCGAAACATGACCTTTAGTATGCGAGATAAAGCAAGGCGATATTTTGACATGTTTAACAACACCCACTTAACATTTTTCTTTGATGATACTGAAAAAATTGTTTCCCTGGTGATTAACCCTGAGGTCCTCTGGCATTCCTAAACATGTTACGTCTACTGTGACATGAAGAAGTAGCGGGGAGAGTAGAGCATCTGTAATTACATCAGTGTAAGATATGGAAAAACGTATTTTGCTGTGATCTCCAGAGGTCCTTTCCAACCTAGATTCCCATGGCGGGGAAGCTATGGGCCACGCTCCAGGCATGCCCCTCTAGGAAAGCGAGACAGACCCTTTGGGCACCAAGTGCTCAGAAAGGACAACCGGAGAGGGAGATTAAACCATTGCCATTTCATTTTTTCAGCTGCTTCCCCTACAGTTCATTGTTTTTCTAAAGTCAGAGACATGGTCTGGTGGTCTGATCTGGTCTGTAGCCCTTGGAAGCTAACTGAGACTACCCAGCTCTCCTGTGAAAACAGAAGAGAGGGTGCTCCACGGTCTCTGCTTCCCCACACCTACATTTATCAGTATCATTAGCACGTTACCACATATAAGCTTTTGCCCTACCAGCTCTTGTTGGGAAATGACTCATATTTCCAGGTAGGCCGATCTATTCTCACACCTGCAGGTAGGGCTTTGGCAACGTTAATATTTATTTTTGATCCCTCATTAGCTGTATTAACTCATGCATGCCAAACTTCCAATCATGTAGCCTTTTGTGGTTTACTAACAGCAAAAAGGTTTTCTGTCAGCTTTTAGGGTGTAGCCAAATAGTGGGTGCTCATATCTTCAGTCAGTGAACATCGCAAGCCAGCCTCTGTGATTTCTGCCTGTGTTACCTTCTCATTCCCAACCAAAAGGAGTGAGTTTTGGGGAAGAGTTGAATGTGTACAGCTCCGAGGCACAAGAGAGGCCCTAATATCTCTCAAAATCTCTTGAAGTGCTGCTGTAATACCACGGTCTCCACTTTATAGCTTTCTTCTGAGAACTGCGATAGCTGTGTGAGTAAGTGTGTGGCACGCTAATAGGAGCTCTTTCTTCCTGTGTTCTCTGGAGTGTTCATACCCAGCTCTCATACAGCGTTTTGCATCCATTAATTTTGAAGTGCTTCACCCAAAAGGTCACTTTCACTATTACCCCTGTTTTGTAGCAGCTCTACAAGGTGTTTTGTCACCAAGTCACCCAACAGACCCCAGGTCCCCTCAAAGCTACCTTGTGTGTGAGGAACTGATTTTCTGTCTTACTGTTTAGCCTATAAACATCATCTGAAGCCATGTTTCAAATCTCTTTGTTGTCCCCATTGAAGAGAAATTGTCTTAATCATCATCACAAATTAACAGGAACAGACAGGGCAGCTAACAAAGAGGCACTGCTGAACTACTGAGTACTGGCCAGCAAAAAACTTGCTCTTAAGAGGATGCTAATGAGGAAAGTGACTGTGAGACCTGCCATGAGGAAGACATGCTTTTTCCCTTGGATGTTCATGTGGTACCTCTCCAACCCAGTAAGAACCTGTCCCTTATGAGGATCACCACTCCTTGAGGACTGGGAGGAGAACCAGACCCCCTGAGGACACAGCTCAGGCTTGCAAGAGCTGGTCAGCCCAGTCTGTGTCGGTTATGTCAGAAGGGGGCTGCAGTTTTTATTTGGTCCTTACCAAATAATTGGTAAGAGACCTCCAATTCCCTCCAGGATAGGAATCCGGCATAGTTTTAGTCACCATGATACCAAAATGCCAATTCCTAAAGATATTGAGGTACCTGTGCAGGCAAATGAAATCAGCCAGAGTTAAGAACTACACAGAATTTCTTAAAATATGTCTAAGCATCTAATTACTTCTTTAGGTGTCTGTATAAAGTCTTAAAAATATCATTGAAAGTCTGCAGGCTATAACTGCCTAGATATTGAAATTTTGCCAGGACATAGTGCATACTGTGTGCATTTGAGTCAGAGTCATTCATGCATTCACGTTTAAGTGCACAAATATGCAAACAGCCACACGGAGGATTCCCACATCACCCCAAAGACAAAGGCAAAACTTCTATTGGTTTTGCCAGCATGGCAGCAAGCCTTAAAAGGCTTAATTTGGTCCCGTCTCCAAAACCTGTAACAGTATTCACTCTGTGTTTGTACCAGGGACTTACACAAGAAGATTCATGTTAGATATGGTCTGACCTTTTTCAACTTAGTGTCTTTTCGTTAGAAAGATGCAAATTTATCAAAGCCTTACCTATTCACTGGAAAGGTTGATTTTTGACAGTTTGCTGGAAGCCCTACTTGGTGCTTTCTCAAGTTTTCCAGGTTCTGTTTTGAAACTGCTCTTCATTTAGAAACATAAGCCAATTGCAATATTTTAAGAAAACTGAAAAGGTTAAAACGGCAACGAAACATTCAGAATATCTGAAACAAAATATTTCAGTTAACTTAAGGTGGACTCCTCCGGATAATAATTTTGACTTTCTGTCCAACATCAGGATTGGAAAATTTCTCACAGCCTCCATCATTTTCTTGGGATATGAAACCCACATTCTAGGTTTGTCCATCTCTTACCCTGTGGCCTTGACACCCATTTTTGCCCCTCATTTTACACAGAGAACTTTCACTTGAGTTGAACAAACAGTTTTGCTGCCTAGATAGCAAATGAGCCCACATCTCCCAAATATCAGTCTAGTATTGAAACCACAGGACCATCTTTTCTGTGCTTCCTGTACACTTCCTGCTCACTTGAGAGCTGAGGAAATGAGGTATGTTGAGGTGTGAACATTATTAGTGTATTTGTTTGTATTGTGAAAGCACTAAGATGGCAGAGATACAGACCATGACCAAATACGGACCAATGTGCCAGTGTGCTCAGAAAAGAGGAAAAAATAAAAAAAGCCCCAACAGCCTCACAGCATTTACAAGCAAAACGTTAAACAAGCAGTAATATATTCCTTGCACTGCCCTGTCCGTCTGGATATACATGCCTGAAACTCTTAGTCAGGGCAAAACATAACGTTGGTATTGGTTTGGGACTATGCCAAAATGTACCTCAGTTTGCTTTCTTTTTTTAAGCCCTCAATTTCACTAACAAAATAGAAGCGGGTCTTTGAAGGGTGGTTGGTTGTTGTCTTTGGGGTTTTTTTTTCTGCAATGCTCCCATTTTCTTCTGAAAGAACTGAGCAAAGACAAGAGCAGAACCATACCTGGCTTTGAGCCAGCTAAAAACAGTGGTGAAACACGTACCCACTGACTAGCGCAGCTGAGGCCACAGAGATGACACCCAAATTCCTTGGGCCAGGGCTAACTCCTTCTCTTCAGTGGCTTGAAAAATTCTGGCCAAGCTGATACCTTATTTTTTTAAATCCTCCTAAGAGTTTTAATAGCAAGCTAGCCTAGGTTCTCACTTTTGCACAGAAACCATCGTTGCCTCTCAGTAGGGTGGCTGTCTGGTTAGCACAGTCAGAATTAGGAGGGGGGCTATTTTATTAGCCGGTAAAGCTGATTGATTTATTAGAGCAGAAATCTCTTGCTAGCTCCAACACAGGTTATTCTCCAAATGCAAACTCTATTTCACTTCACACACACAAAATAGCCAAAGTGCCTGTGTTATGAATAGGCCCCTTTGTTACCCTGCGAATCGACAAGACAGACTGTTTAGTTCATGTCTGTACATTAGCAAAGGAGGACGGGGTCTGTGAGACAGATGTGGCCTTTAATTGCATGGAAATATTAGAAGATCGTTAAGCCATTTTTGACAGGGTTTTCCTCTGACTGAGGGAGTAGAGCGTTGTTTCAGGGGAGGCGCAAGGAGCAGCCCTGTCCTGCCGGCCCCACAAATAGGACCTTGTCCTACTCCCTCACCCCAATGCTAAACAAAACCAGAGGAGATTTAGTCAAAAGCCCCACTTTCCTGCCAGAGCTGCAGAACTACATCTCAGAAAGAACTCTCTTTAAATTGCATCTGATAAAAGGCTTTTCAACACAGCTCAGGGGACTTGCCCTGTTAGAGATAAGACCAGTATCAGCTCTGCTAAGAACATGGAGATGTGCCGAGAGGCCTGCTTCTTATTTATGCTAGCATGATTTGAATGTAAGAAACTCTTCAGCAAAAGGAAAGCATACCGCAGTCATCTCAGAAAACATCAGAAAGTGTTGCATGTACAGGCCTCTTTTCTATAGGCAAGCAAGCTTTCTTAGGGGGCCTAGGTTTTAATCTTAGTTTAGCTACACTCTACCAAATGACTTTGAGCAGAGTGTTTGGTTGCTTTGCATTGGTTCCCATGCTATAAAATTAATGTAACAACCTCACGTCTGTCTGTCTGCGTGGCACCCCTGAGATACTGGCTTTGTCTGGTAGACACATTGCTATGCAAGTGGGAGCCTGACAGCTCCGTGTGTCACAGTTACCAAGCCAGAGCTAATGATTTTCATTAAAGCAAAACCAAACCAAACCAAACCATGAAATTAATTGCTACAGGTGGGGATTTGCAGATGAGCTGAGGGATAGCGTGGATGATGTGGAGGTCTGAGCAAAGGTCCTAGAGCTGACAGAAACCTGACAGAATCAGCCCCAAACTGGCCCTCGGGTATATGTGGTTTTAGCATCACCTCCGGCAGAGGAGAACGCCGGGATGCAGAGCTAAGCGACCGACCTAAAGCCGTAGCATCGCATTGGTCTCAGCGCTGGGATTTGACTGCTGGCAGCCTTGGCTCCCAGCCCCCTCCCTCCCAAACACACTGTGAGCCTGTGCTCTGCATCTTGCCTGCTTTTCCTGCAGCAAACCATTCAAACCTCCCTGCCATGAACTTGTTCATGGCCTCTGCCTCCCTGGTCTTCTTCACCAGGCCGAGGGGAGCCGGGAAGAAGCAGCCATTAGTTCTCACAGGTGTGGAAAACTACCCCTGAGCACAGGCTTCTTGAGGTGACAGTAGCAAGAGACCTCATTTATCTAAGCAAGGCTCAGAGCCCTTCTCAGTACCACGCTGATAAAACCAACAGACTTTCTGTTAATGGTTGCTGATAAGAGATTTTGCTAAGTTTTTTGCTCAGCCTCAGAGGAGGAGAAGTTTTGCTTTTGTCTAGAAGTTTTAGCCCTAGGATAACAGTTGTCACCTCTGTGACCCCCTTCTTCCAAGGACATTGGAGCACTCTACAAAATCTGAGCTCTTTTGGGGGCAGGCATCATACGGGTAGGGAAAGCGAGACATGAGGACATTAACACAACTGTAAAAGAGCCATTTTTTCAATTTTTACTCTCACATCTTCTGCTGTTGAGTTAGCCAGGAGGCAGCATTCACTGTCTGATTCTAGTAGATGGGACACCAGAGATGTAGCCTGATGTATTTATTTAGTCTGTATGTTTGTCTTCAGCAATAGCTTTGCTATAGCATTAGGCATCAGAAGCTATTTTAGCATTTCAGTTTCCTGAATCAACAGTGTTGGTAGGGTAGCCTTTTCTCTGGGATGTTTGGTATCACTGGGAAGAATAGCACCTTGTCAACTCCTTTTTTTATTGTCATGTTAACTCTGGGTTCCAGCCCGGGTGCCAGTATGGGATTTGGACCCGTAACTTTTTGTCCAAGAGGTAAGAGCAATGTCTATCCCTGGATCCTTCCAGGACCTTTCTCTTGCACCAAAATTAAAGCATCAGGGTTTCTTTGTAGAGAAATGAAAAGCCCCTGGGAACTTCCAGTGGTGTAAACTGGGTTTTCCTGTTCAAATATCTCGATTGAGACTGACAAAGAACATATCTCAGTGTAATCCTGCTGAGCTGTTTTCCTTGGAATGCCACGAGCAGGCTTGTTCACAAAATCTCTGCTTTTCCTATAGGCGTATGCAGAAACAATCTCGTCACTGGAGCCACAGGGCCTGGGCTCGGTGCACAAGAAAAACACAGATCCATGCCATCCCAGCAGGGTGGCAGCCGTCAGTTCCACTGCCAAGTGGAGGAGACCAGTTGGGAACTGGATAAGGAGCCAGCAGAGGCTGGGTATTCTGCCGAAGGCATCAATGCAGGGCTTTATTAAGCACTCAGCTGGGCAGCGATGGCACCTGTATTTTCAGCCAGGATCAGTGGGCAAAGGAAATGGAGAACCTGGTCTGGGTATTGTTGCTAACTGCTGCTCTTTTGGCTGGCCTCTCTCATGAGGTTTGAACCTCATATTTTAGAGGGTTTCAAGGGACTATTGCTCCCAACTCCTGCTAAATGTGAGTGTGATTTGTGTAACTTCAGGCTCTTTTGAAAATCTCAACCTTGGGACTCGTCTCTCCCAGTAAATGCCATTTTTTCTGGCTAAGAGGCAGGTAACAGTTTCATAGTGCTCCACTGAGCATATGCGTATGCTTCTTGGGGAAGAAGTAGATTCCTACGAGTCCTGAACCACCTCCCCCATTTCCTCTTATCTCCATACTTTGTGTGATGCACACTTGACAACAAACCTAAGTAACCAGCTCTGGGCTGAAACACTGAATGTCTGCTCTGAGTATCATGAGCACTGAGACCCTGAACACAGATTTAATCCAAACGTAGCTCAGGGACCGGGGCCTAAACCAGACTGCAAATAGACTCGAGCCCTAATGCTTGAAATCTCAAGCCACATCTGGTTTAGGACTCAGCTGCAGGGCTGCGTTGGGCTTGTATTTGCCCCCTCTGATATAGTGTCCAGACCTTGCAATATGCGCTGTAGACGTCAGTGATGGATTACGCCTTTTATTTCCTTTTGGCCGAACCTTTCCATCGCTAAGCATTCCCTAGGTAAGAGGCACTGAGCATTGCTCAGGTCTCCGACCCCTGTTTCAGGGGAGAAGCACATACTGCGCTCTCTCCTGGAGACTCTGCTTTGATTCTTTCAGGCTGTTGTTTTTCCTTAGTCTGGAATAAGTCATCTTGGGCTGAAAGTGCATGTTTTGTTCTCTGCGGATGGAAACATAACAGCACCCGATGAATGTTTCCTGATGGGCTTCCTGCGATTGTGAAGGGAATGGTGTCAGAGAACAAAACAGGATACGATTGCGGTGTTTGTGAATGTAACTGGGACAATGGTATCAAAGTGAAATAAAAAATAATGAATGGGCATTGGTGTAGCGGTGAGTCAGAGCTCAGAGGAACCTGAAATATTTGTGTCTCTCTAAACTGCCACCTCCCAGATCTTGAATTCCTGGGAGAACACTTTTTACAGTTTCCAGTGCTTTGGCAGTAGGAAAAGATAAGATTTTGTGGTTTGCACCTATTCCTTCATGCTTTTAAGACTCCGCTTTATGTCCTTTTCCAAGGCAGCCTGTTAAAGAAGAGGCACATAGATGTGACATACCCTCTCTCATGACAACCCCCCCAGTACTTTTCGGTTTCTCATTTTATTGTTTTTCCTTTCTAGGGTGAATAATTTATATTGAAAACGTTCGATTGCTCTTTGCATGTTGAAAACAAAACCAGCAGGATCAAATATAGTCTCAGTCTCTGGTATGAGTAAAAATACCACCAAAAAGCTCTCCTTTGAGAGAAATGGTCACACTACTGCAATAGGCAAATGCAGTTTAAAGTGACTTCAAGTTTTCTGAAACAAAGTGCTTGGTCAGTCTGCAAACTCCTGATGAAAAATTTGCCACTGAAAAGCAGCCTCTGGCACTACATCAAAGAGAGGAGTCGGGCAGTGGGTGCTTTGGGACAAAGCTGAGGTCAGCACAGAATTCCTGCGTAGCAATAGGCTGCATTTATTCTTTGGGATAGTTTGGGTTTGTCAGGAAGCCAGACTCCGAAACCATCTTGCAGTTTCCCTCCATGTGTCTTCAGCAAAAAAGACCATAAAAATGCTACAATAATATTTACTGAAGTGTGTATGTTCACAGTTATATCCATGTGTCTCTGTTTACAAACGCATCTGCTCAGTGCAAGTCAATTATTTTACAAGGGTGAGGAAAAAAAATTAAAAGGAAGGTGAACTAGAGCTAGGTGGATTTGACTGCTCAGCTCTGGAAAGCAGTCACCCACGCAGTGTCAAGTTCTTCTTAGTGAACACTGGCAGCTTTGGAGCAGAAAAGCTGTGGGCAGAGATCAGTGGTGATATAAGCACAGTAAATTGGCCAAGGAGAGTGTTAATACATGGCAAAGGCTGACTGATTTTTGGGAAATGTGACATGGCTTGGAAAAGATCTTGGGAGATCATTTAGTCCTCCCGCCACAGCAAAGTTGTGCTGATTAATTCATGGAGGTGAATCCTTTTGTAGTGAAATTAGCTGCCAAAAAATGAAACCTGGCTCAAACCACGCCAATGGCAAAGCTTCCAGCACTTTTAACCACCTTAACATTTTACTCCCAAGGTTCAGTACTCATCCTAAATCATCTCACATGTCTTGGTTGGCAGAACTGGGCAGGAATTCTCCCAAACCTTCCAGACACAGAAGCCAGAAGCTGTGATTTGTCCCTCATCTGTTAATGGGCAGATGCCTCATCCGCTACTCCCAGTGTGTATCAGTACAGCAGGGCGTGAAGCACACGGGACTGGTAGGAGTGCTTAGGGAAATCCCTGCCTATGGGCCCGGGGGTGTGGGTAAGCCAGCTGGAGGCTGGTGGGGACGTTGCATGCTCCAAAGCACAGCTGCCGTTCTCTTTAAAGGAGGAGCTGCAGCACACTTCCAGGATTTAGGAACTGACATGATGGAGATGTGATCATCTGTCAGAGATGTCCAGTCTCTCTAGCCTCAGATTTCACCTTATTACTTTGAAGAGGTCAAGAAGCCACAGCATTAATTTAGGCAGGTTCTTTTGGTTTTTTTCACTTCCTCTCCTGGTCCTGTGCTGAGACCACACAGAGGCATCTCTTGGAGATTTCTCATGTGTCCGGGGCTGGTGCCCCTAAGCCTCCTTACCACCAGCCCTAACACAGCAACCTGCTGGGGAGCAGTACTATGTCCTGGTTATTCCTACCTGGCATTTAGCCTGTTGGAAACAAACCAAAATAGGCTTTGAACCAATTTATGTGAAGTCTAGACTGAGAAAAAAAATCATTGGTCCAGATCCTATAAATGTATGCATGAAGTCAAGTGCTTTTCTGAAAAGTGAAGTACAGAAACATGATTTAATTTTTGTTTCCTTCTTGAGTCAGGTTTTGGGGATCTTGATATCAAAACAATAACGCATTCATTTTAGCAGCCTTCTTTTATCCACTTGACATGAAATTTCATGGAAATAGTCAACATAAAAATAAAAAAAAAGACACATTTCCTTATGAGAAATTCTGCAAAATCATTTTGCCCCATTTCTTAGCTGGCTAATTTCAGTGTGTTTTTGCGATTTATGCCTATCTTATTCCTGCTTTGTTTCCTCCTAGCATGAGTTACTAAGTGGAGGTTTCCCATTTATTTGATTTGTGAAGAAATAATGCTGTATTCTAAGACTGCCAAGTTACACTCTGAGGTAGTACTCTGGGTGGAAAGTGAAAGAAAGGCAGTCTGAGGTGCAGAGGAAACCTCACGTCGCAATTTGTCCAGGGAGTTGGTCTGCAGCAGGGAAAGCAAGGCTCCATCTCCTCCCATCCCTCCTCCTCGGGGCAGGGACAGCTCTGCGGCATGGACTACCAGCATTTGGGTTGCTACAACCCAAACGCCATCAGCTCAGCTGGGAAATACTGTGAACAAAAGGGTTTGTCCATCACTGTGCAATCCTGCAATGGCTCTCAGCCTGCTGTTTTCACTGCAGCCTTGTGATGGATCTCTGGTGCTAGCTACAGCCCGCAAATCCTCTGCTGTAGAGGCAGGCCTTAAATTGATTGTGAAGGGCACAAGATTGGATTGTGGTTGTTAGCAATAAAATGCCTATGATTATAATTTTCCAGGGGGAGTTATGTGGAGTCCCTGCACCAATCACATAATATCCTGTAAGGAAGGTGACGTAGCGTGAGCAAACCTCAAGAAAAGTGTGCTGGAAAAGCTGCAGCGGCTTTCTATCTTTTTGTTTTGGTTAGGTGTACTGTAAAGACCGGATATATTAGAGTGTGGGGTTGCAGTCCAGGCCTTGCTTTGATTTACCCAAAAGATTCCTGTTTGTTTTCCAGTAACAGCACTGGACGAGGCTCTGTGCCCCACAGAGCTTACGGTGTGCACTGATCAGGGCAGCACAGGGCTGACGGGAGAAAAGAGGGCCGGACAGGGGAATGCATCACTAAAGGTTATGCCAACGACCAAGGGCAGGGGCGAGGATAATATTCTGCCTTCCTGCCTCCTAATTCAGTGCCCAATCCATCTGAATTTGCTGCCCCAAGATCAACACAGACTCTGCTCCTTTTAAAATTTTACATTTGACTCATTTTCTTGTAAGTCTGATGTTATCTCTTTTCTGCTTGTATGAGATTTTGGCAGCAGAAGTGCTGACTTGTAAAACTGCAGTGCCAAAGTCATTTCTATTCAAGGAATAGATCCTCTGTGCTAACCTCAAGCCATGTGTAAGGCTAGCTGCTGCTGGTACCTCATATTTTGGTGCTTTCCATCCTACATCTGGGCTCTTCAGACAGCGGGTCTGTGTTGGTAACATTCTCTTTACAAAAATATTTCAGGAGTGATTTTCCTGCAGGACTAAGAGTGGCAAATATATACTTTTGGGGAAAAAAAAAAGAAAGAAAAAAAGAAAAAAGTCACTCCTCTAGAGGTGGAAGCACTCTTTCCATGCATGGCATGATGGTGCGAGTACTCAGCAATTTTTTGTCTTTATAAGTCAGGCTTTGTGGAGGAGGAGGAACCTTTGATCTTTAGCAATGCCTTTTAAATGTGGTTATGGCCAGAAAAGTGAATGTAAAGAGCTCAAAGTCAATATTCAATGTAAACACATTTCACGCACCTGGGAAGAGCCGTTATTGTAGACACCGGCTTATACCTGGGAACCTCTAGCGAGCTTTCCTTGTCAGTGACCTTTGGATAAGGTTAAAAACCTGAACTTTCAGAGGCCTTGGCCAAGGCAAACCTGTAGAGCTTAGCGAGGATATTAGGATATCCTGGGGCTAGCTCTATTATGAGTGCAGTCATCAATGCAACAAAGACTGTGTCAGGGGCTGTGAATGGCAGAACATTGAGGTAAATGATGCTGTTTCACATCATACCTCT
Source organism: Gorsachius magnificus (assembly GCA_034008185.1). Classification (NCBI taxonomy): domain Eukaryota; kingdom Metazoa; phylum Chordata; class Aves; order Pelecaniformes; family Ardeidae; genus Gorsachius; species Gorsachius magnificus. Next base: position 1,263,486 of record CM067097.1, read on the forward strand.
GCATTGCACAGTTGCCCCTGATTTTTACCCAGAGGTTGTTTCTCAGACCCATTCCATTCATATATTGGCTCAAATGTTCTGTTCAATTCATTAACTAAGTGAAAACTTTTGCTAAAGTTTGCATGCCATCTCTGTTTCGGGATAACTTGCTTGAAGCGTTGGTGGACTGTCAGCCCTCCCCAGCATGCTACCTGTGTGGCCAGAAGAACAGACTGGTTTTCTGGCAGCACACAGGGACAAAATCAAAGTGTACCTCACCTTACTGAAGGACTTAGACCTGGGACCCAGGTCTAGATGGCTCATCTGAAAAAAGGAAAAACTGCAAATTCGACCAACAATAACAACTATAAACTGTTATTAATAATAGCCATATCACATACTCATGTCTAAGGGATCCAGAAGTGTGTGCCAGCCCTACGCAAAGCTGTTTCAGCAGTCATAGCAATGGGAGCCTTTCATTTGTGGCAGTTCAGCGGTGGGCTGCCCTGCAAAGGCTGGGGCTGTGCTTCACAGGGAGCTGAACTCGCCTATCGCTGCGCTGCAAGCTGCCGTAGACGGGACTTGCCACATTTATGCCAGGAATGTGATTAAAAACTGGAAAAACTGAAGCTAGCCTATTCCCAGAGGCAATATAATGTAACGTATATGCCAGAATAATACACACAAGACCCCTGTCTCAGACTCAGTCTGGCCAGCTCAAGGACACGGCCCAGGAGGCAATAGCATGGGGGGAACCGTGGCAAGCTGTGGCCTGTCTGGTTAGGTTATGTTAGCACCTTTAACGCCTCAATGTGTTTTCCCAGTTGCCGGTCACCAAACGCTAAGTAGCTCCCGATTCCAGGGGATAGAAATTTGCCCTCTGGTATTCAATTTAACCATCAATCTCTTCCTCAGCCAGAACTGAAGCCAAACGCTTCCTGAACAGACTAGTCCTTCAAAACTGAATCTAGCCAAGCAGAGCCTCTGCTAGTGACTACAAGGAAGGTTGTACACGTTCCCCATCTGGGTCTGTAGCCTGAAACTCTGGCGGGGCCAGGCAAGCCCTGTCCTCTCCCAAGAGTTAAACTGAGTCCCAGGTAGTCCTCGCTGCTAGGGCATTATCTGAGTGGTCCCCGTACCCTGACCTTGCCAGCTAAAGGCTACCTGTTGCTTGTCACCCCTTTGTTTTTCTCTGAAGCCGTAGATGTACACACCACAGAGAGGCTGATTGCAGCAGGGGTTGGCGGCATGCCATCCAACTTCCCTTGCATGCAATCAGCAATACTTGTTTGCTATTTGCATGCAGGACCCGGATCGTAAGCAGGTGTTACAAGCCGCTATCTCTGCCTGATCTGCTCTGTGTGTCTTCAGTTTCCCCAGTGCCTTGAGTCTGTAGTTTTTGTGGCTGTAACTAACTCAGGGGTTTAGCTCAAACGATTCCTGGTTCAGTAACTGCTTGGGCCTGCCATGATGGCAGCCATCGCATTTGAATTTCTTTTCCTGTGTGTGACAGAGTTTTAAAGACGGGAGAGTTTGCAGTCTGTATGCATTCAAGCAGCAAAATGCAGAGCTTCTCGGTACAACTGTTGCCCGCCTGTGCAATTATCATTATCCCCGTTAACGCCTGTTGCTGCTGTAGGCAGGGCCTAGCAGCCGCTTTGTCTTTCAAAGAAGATTCTTATCTGAGCAGGCAGGCTTCTCCATCAGATATTTTGTATATCAGAGAAAAGTGTGTACTTGCCTGTGTATGTAAAGATAGTTGTACTTGGGTGCAGCGCTAATCACTGATTCTAGTCCAGGGCTATTCTTCAGGGTGGGGTTTTTTGGGGGGGGCTGAGGGGGATAGCTGCTTTCCAGCTTTTTTCCATCAGAACCTTTCTTCAGAAGAAAAATGGATTTAGGCAGAAAAAAACATTTTTCCAGATATTGTTTCCCTAAAAAACTTCAACTTTGTATATGTTTTTGGACTGGAAATCTCCAAACCCAAGTATTTTAAAATTTTATTTCACGATTTCGCAGTGATACTCATGGTTTCCATGCCTCTGACCAGTAGGATCAATGCACAGACTAGTCTAGACCGGGTCTAGACAGTTGTAAGTCAGCGCAGCACCCCAGGTATTTGGGGTTCACTGACCACTTCATGCCGTAATGCAGGGAACCCAACATTTTTTGTACTGAGGAAGCAGAGACTTACAGGAGACGTGTCATTTAGGAACCCCTGCCTGACATCCTGACTTCAATAAATCAGAGAAGCAGCAAGTCGCTATATCCTTACCTCTGACAGAGAAAAGCTTGCTCTCTTTTAAGAGCTGTCATCAGAAGATCTTGTGTTCCCGTACCTCTCTACACAGGCCAAGTTTCTAGCTTGCAGATAGTCTCAATCCCTTTAAGGAGTTTCTCACACAAGGCTGTGATCATACAGGATTGCACCACAAGGAAATTCTTGCAAGGGGTACCTTAAAGCAGAAAAAGGGAAGGGTTATTTTTGAAAGGTTGTGCCTCCACCAAGAAAAAGCTGCTGGAAACGATGAACACAGTCTGAGCTCCTTGCAACACTCAGTGTTAGGCAGTGTGGGGTAAAAGCTCTCATTTTTGTTATTTAAAGGCTGTAGCCATCTCTGCTGACCAGTGTGAGAAATTGCTCACAAAATTTTTACAGCAGATACTCTAACTTCAGCAGGATTTACGCAGATGTTTGAGGGTTCCTGCAAATTCAAGCTTAGTCAGGCCCATTTAAATTCTAGGCTACTCAGGCTTATTTGGTTTAGTTACATGATCTGAGATCTGAGATAGAAAGTGCTCATATTTGTAAATGCAGAGCACTGACCTGACTCTTTCTAATTTCAAGCAGAGAGGGATTCTCATGTTTACCCAGTAGACTCTAACTATTGATATTTTTTGTGATGATATCATGAGTCTGGTAATATCTGATTTGCACTTAGATTCTCGTGTAATTGGAGGATTCCAGCAGCTGCACTTTTCTAAGTTTTCAGAATTTCTGTTTCCCTTCCTGGTTGTGGAAAAAGTTTGCAAAACTAACCTCAGAAACGACTACTGGGGGGAGGTGGGGAGAGAGCAATAATTTATTATTTTTAAAACTCATGATTTGGACCGTGCCCTGTGAATTTCGAGCACTGGGGGTTTAGCAACACACCGGCTTTCAAAGCAAAGACAGTGTCTGTGTGTTCACGGGTAACCCACCTCTGCATGCACATCGATGTTATGGGTCTTTTGAATGCTCGGTCCACGGAGTAGGTGAGTCTGTTGCTGCCTTTGTTTCGGAGGTCTGCTCCATTAACTCACATTAAAGTAGTGTGTGCTTTTAGTTGGGGAGGTTCCTCGTTCAGTTTCTGGCTTGCCAGCCATAATGGCAGCTGTGTTATGTGCGGTTAGCTTAGCTCCATAAAGAACATGCAGACCCTGTCAGATGCACTTTGAATAAGGCAGGACTGTGCCAAAGCCTTTATGAGCCTGCCATGCTTCATTTAGAAAACCCAAGCGCATCAACGCAAGGAAATTGATAGTCAAAACTTTTTGTCAACATTTGGAGTTTCAGCAGGAAAAAAAAAAAAGGATAACAATTTCCTGGTTTTAAACATTTCTAGAAATGCAGAGTTTGGTAACTCACCAGTCCTACATTTCCCACAAAATAAACAAAAAGCGTAAAGTAATGCATTTTTTATCCCACCACTAACACCCATAACTCTGACCTGTACTGACTGCTTCTCCTTCACTAGTAACCTCAAAATATAAACACCACACAAAACCCTTTGAAAGAAGATGTATAGACCGTTAAATGACACTCCAGAAATGTTGCATACTACGTATCTCTGGTTGGTTTTGGACCAGCAAGTGCAGGCAGGTGGGCAGGTAACCATAAGAAATGGCAGATGAAGCTGCTTACAGCGAGCAATGAGAATGGTACAGCACCCAGCAGCCACCTTTACTGTTTGCAGAAGTCAAGTTAACCTTAACTCTTGCCCCACCCAGAGCAACACAGCCGCTAGCAAAGCAACCCACCGGTTTTGCATACGGGTTAATGGACCCCAAAGAATCTGATTCAATCTGCAATCCTGGCAGATGGCAATTTCAGACAGTGCTGGGCAGCTGTGGGGCCCTTGCAGGTGCTCACCAGCTCAAAGAGAGAATAAGAGTGGAGTTACTAGTTTAGTCATGACTCTGAGTGCTTGTTCTTTTTCTCCTCAGGAGGCTCTGTCAGTGGTGAGCGACGACCAGTCCCTCTTTGACTCCACGTACGGTGCTGCCACTCACCTCCCCAAGGCAGATATGACAGCCTCAGGGAACCCTGACTATGGCCAGCCGCACAAAATCAACCCTTTGCCTCCTCAGCAGGAGTGGATTAATCAGCCTGTCCGGGTCAATGTTAAAAGGGAATATGACCACATGAATGGATCAAGGTAAGAAAAGACCCTTTCCACATCTACTGAATCTTAAACACAAGCAAAGCACGTATCGTCCATTTGTGCTCTTGTCCTGCATATCAACAAACTCCACTCTTTGTGTAGGACCATATCCTGCTCCCCCTGGAGCTCCTTTTTCACTCATTTTTTAATGGCCTGAGGATCTTGCTCTTGCAGTTCTGCAGCATGCATCTCTAACAATCTCCGTGAACGCTGCACAGACTGGGGGATGAGACTGCCAGGACAGAGTTTGTGCTGCAAACACTGTTGTAAATTACACATTTCATCACTTAGTCCAGCATCCCACAAACGTGCCCTGGCTCAAGGGGCTCCTGAAGATGGAGTCGGTCAGGCCAGTAATAGTTGGTGTTTATACCAGCGCTCCAGATTGAAGCGAGTGAAAGCTGCACTCGTGGACTGTATGGGCTTCACTGGAGGGCACCTCTCATTGCATCTGTAACTAGGTTGTGCTTTGCCACGGCAGAAGCAACCATATGAAACTGGAGAGCTATTTGATGGAGAAGAGGAAAAGAGGAGACTACATGACAGTCTATGAGTTGTAACAAAACAAAAGGCATATACCCACGTCTTCCGTGTGAATATATACGACCACTGGTGAAACAGAGAATTCAGGAGTAGCTTTGAGCAGCGATGGTAACCATCAAAGGGACGCTGCTTATGATGTATCCTCTACAGCTTTTAGCCAAAAGGCAGGAGGTCTGGCCCCCGTCATTTGTAGTCAGAGCTGAGGGAGCTGGGTCATTTCCCTGTTCAATGAGACATTCAAAGACTTGAAAATGCTTTGTTATTGCAGCTCAGATTGTCTCTTTTAAAAACATTTCTACAAGTCCAAAGCCTAGGAAAAAATTGCACCCTCTTAATCGAAGACTCTATGTGTAAAATTTTCAAATTATTTCCATTTTAAATATACACAGCAAAGAAAAACTATTTTATTTTTTAGCATTAGGATTTAGAGTCCATATTAATTTTAAATTTGATTTTAATTTCAAAGTCACAAGCATCCCTAACATTTGTACAATGTTAATCCAGGACAGTTAAACAATCAAGGGTTTTTCTTCTTTTGGGTTAGTTTAGGGCTTCTGTAACAGCCTATTTTCCTGGTTTCTGAGAACCTAGCAAAGTGTAGAGTTTAAAACAGAAAGCAGCCTCGCACTTTCAGACTTATAGTGCGATGATGGTGTTAAAGACTTCAAACAGCAGCATGTTTTTTTCCTCATAAGTATACAGTAGATGCTGATTTTACTATAAGATAAAGGTCTCTGCGTCAATTGGTCTTTTATGGTGATCATTTGTAGACTGAATTTGGTCTTGCCCCGGCTGTACTTTGGTATCATTTCTGGACTTCAGAAATGCATTTTTGCACTTGTGTTTGCAATCTCAGAATTGAGGTTGAAACATAGGAAAATTAGTTATTTCTTGAAAGACACCATCCCTGGATAACACAGGCTAAAGGATGGATCTTGAAAGTACCAGAAGGTTGGGTTTTTTTGATAGTCACGAGGACTACCTTTGGCTACCAAGGCTAGTCTTCTTAAGCCATCCCTAAAATCTTCAAAAGGGCAATGCAGAGCAGGATCCTGGCCAAATGAGTGAGGCTTGTGGTTGGTGCTGTGCAGTTCCAACCTCCCCACCCCGCGGAGAGGTGAACCAGTCATGAGAACTGAGGTGGCAGAATCAGCCTCAGCTATGGCACAGGCAACACGCTCATGATGACGTGAGGAAGCCCTCTGTAGCGTTGCATCAGTTGCTCACACCCATAGGGTCAAGACCAACACGCAGAGAGCGTTTTCTCCCATTGGGCTACTTGTGTGTCTCACTCCAGCAAATTTTGGAGGGCCAAGGGAACACGTAGCCCTGTCACACCCGCTGAGCTACCACAGGCAGCACATATTTGTGCTCTTCAGATCCTGTAAGCGCATGCTTTATATAAATTCTGTATGTGTGGGTACCTGTATGTCCGAAAGTCTATGTAACGTTCACATTGTATGTGTAGTGCATGTCTTGGGAATCAAACGTATTGGGTTGCCCTTCCATTGTGATCTTTGTGCTACAATTTCCTCATCTGCTTGGAAGAAAAGGGAAATAATATTGCTTTGACAAACTGATTCATTAACAACTGGAAGTGCTCTGATACCCATAGAGAAAGGCCCTCTGGAAGTGTGTTTATTCTGGGCAAAAAGGAAATCCTTCTTTATGGGCTTGCTTGAGACTACAAGATTCTTAGACAGAATCTAAGAGTCCTCAGTCCCTCTAAAAAGGGGCTAACAACTTCCCAACCCGTTAGAAAAAAAGAAAAGGCTGGTTTGAATGTCAGAACTAAGCACTGAAATAGCTTCCAGCCTTCCCTTTTGATAACTCGTTAGCACAAGAGCTCCAATCCACCCAAGAAATGACAACATTCATCTGACTTAGCCATCCTCTCCTCCTATTCATGGCTCAGAATTCACTCTTTCCCCCCATGTCCGTCATGGTTCATTGTTACGGGCTGGGCCACTCCAGTTGCTTGTTCCTCTGCCCATCAGCTGCCTGGCAAGACTGACACACCATCTGAGCGGCAAATGCCAGTCCCAAGATAGATTACCTTGAACTGCAGCCTGAATAATAAAACCTATCCCCCCGCCCTCTCTCTCTGCCTCTCCTTCTCTCTCTTGTTTTTCAAGCACGCTCTCTTACCGGGTTCCAGCTGCCTCATAAGAGGGAGCAGCCTTTATTCTGTGTTTCACCTGTACATGAAGCGCTAGCATTTTCTGCTTGTTGAGAGAATGGTTTATGTACTCTAGGGAGTGATAAAGCTATAGGAAACCTGACAGAGGAGGGAGCTGGATGACAGTAAGGCACAGTGTCCAGCTTTTCTTCTTTTTCTTAGCAACCAGAAGCAGATCTGACTGCCGTGAGGTATAGCGTGATGAGTTGGTTTGGTCCTCAGCAGGGGGGGGAGAAGGGGTCTTTGAAGAACCTCTCCAATCCTGTTTTGCAGACCCATCCCTCCGGGTGCTAAACAACATGGAAACCCTGACCAGCTTTCTACCCCATGTCAGGTTTTCCTGGTTTACTCCCAAATTGGAAGGAATTTCCCAGATAATTGCATACTGTGTATAGGGGATATTCAGGCAGTGGCAGGGATCTATGTTTTAGGGGGGAAGATGGGACATCTGTATTATTGCAAGATTCAGAAGTAGAAATTTCGTAAGAGTTTCTACCAGACCTGGATGCAGGATATGGCCTCAAAATCTGTCCTTGCCTTCATAGGCAGCAGCTTGCTGAGAACAAACCCCAGTGCTACACTTGTGTTTCACAGTGATTGGCATCCAAACACAAGGCAGTTAAAATCCAACATAGAAAAATTAAAATCCTCGTGCTTCCTACACCCCCTTAAGCATTGGGAAAGGCAAATGGTCTTGTATTTGTAGCACAGGCCTGTTGCACACAAAAAATAGCTCTCTAGCTTTTCCATGGATTTGCTGCAGGATGTTCTGTGTACTGGTCATCCTTTTTTGCATCTATTTGGGGACTGGAAGCGAGGTTTGCAATCTTTGTTCTTTGCTGGGTTTGTGTCTTTTGTTTATTATTTCATTTATAGCCCATTCAGGGAAAGATCTGTCTCCTACAATGTGCTTGTACAGTTCTCAACATACTACGTCTGGATTTCTGGTGGGACCTTTAGACCCTTTTGTGATATAAATACAATAATTCATATTTTTAAAAAACAAAAAATCTTTCACATTTTAAATTCCAATGAATAAAGGAGGAGGATTATTTAGAAAAATGCTGGGTAAAGTTTAATACAGTTTACAGTCCATTTTAATAATGGATTTTTCCTTATATTTTCCATCAATTCCAAATGCAAAGAGTGAACCAAACAACGGACATTCCAAATTTTGACTGTGTTTACTGAGCTACTACTGGTCTGCATTTGCAGCTAAACTCAGAAGTGATTTTTTAAAAGATGTTACAAAATTTATTTGATCTTCAAATGTGAAAGAATATTCTAATGTGCTGGATGTGTGCATGGATGCAGGCAAACTTTGCTGTGTAATTCCAACCGATGTTACGAATTTTATCTAGCTAAAATAATGAAGTCAGAGCTTTGAAAATGCTTTGGAGACATTCTCTTCCTTCAGAATATTAAAATAATGCTAAGGTTCGGGGGTCTCAGAACATTTTTATGCCACAATAATTATCTCAAAACAAAACAAAAGGACCATCTATAATGTCTAGAAGAATAAAAATCACCTTTAAGTAGCGTGTGAGCCCTCTAGTGGGATTCACTGTGTTGTTCTAGTCCCCAGCCAGCGCAGCAGACTGTGCAATTACCTACTGCTTGCATTTACCTGTATGTGATCAACACGCTTCTTTTAGGCCCTGCTGAGCCTCTGTGCTTTCCTCATGCAGTTTGAGTTCCATCCTTTTTACAGCTGTCCCTTCTTTCTGCAGACTTACAGTGGCTTTCAGTGTGCACCTCCTGCTGAGGCTTTCCTGAGAGCAGGCTGAGAGGCAGGGTTGATGTACAGTTAGAAGCAAGTTTCGAGGAGCTGCGATTCTGCCCTGATAGCTCTGTTCACCTCCTGTAAGAGGGAACCACAACCAGAATCACAGTATGTCTGTTCTTACTTCCTTCACTGAACGAAAAAAAAAAAAAATTAAAATCTAATTTCAAGTGTAAAGATTAAAGCTGAGATGACCGAATGGGGGCTTACACCAAAAAGTGGCAAATTTAAAAAGAAAAAAAGATGGGAGGAGAGGAGGAATGAAAGGATAGGAAGAAAGAGATAGAAAGAAGGAGGAAATACCCACTGACCACAGCTGAGTCAGGTTCAGAAATCACTGAAATCCCTTATTTTGCTCTTTCGAATGAAAGCCAAAGGTGATTCCTAGACAGAGGCCCTGGGACAGTAATTGCTTTATTTCCAGGTATCTGGAACACAGGCTGAAGCTGTACAGAGGATTTATTAGGCAATGCCAGGCTAGCTGCTTGTCCATTTTGGCCAGTCTAGCATAAACTTTCCCAAAACACCAGGCTCTTGGCATCCCCAGAGACTGCTACTGGAGCTGCTGGAACGAAGAGTCTTTGGACGGACAGTGGGAATGGGTACTGCTTCATATTCCTTGGACTCTGTCACTGCCACAGTGAATATACTTAAGAGATCTTGTGAAAGCAGCCTATATCCATTTACCTTAGTAGATCTACGACGCTTTATGCCCAGAACCTGAGCGAGTCCAGCATGTATAGCCACTTGAAAGTCTGAAGTCTCTGCAAAAAGTCAAGGATTAATCTGGCATCTGAAATCCCCCGCACAAACCATTTCAAATAATGAGGAAATTTTTATATAAATCTAAGTCTGCTTGTGGGCAACGCATGAACTAAGAAAGGAGCCATATTCAATGAATACACCATTCATGGCTTGCAGCTCCCTGTTCTCATTTGATACTGTAGTTGTTTCCCACACTGAATTCTTCTTTGTGTTGCCCACAGCTACACCTACCTTCTGCTGGGATACTGTTAAATCCCTCGTCTTAGCAGTACAGTAATGGGCATCCAGGAGCTGCAAAGATGATTCGGTCTGATAGGGCTGTCTCATTTCCCAATAAAAGGTTCCATTTGGATCTGGTAGGAAATGCTGGGTTACAGAGGACACGAAAGTAAGGATCTTCCCACTTGCTGTCATTAAAGATTTCACAGTATTTTTCTTAAGGGAAGGACAGTTCGGTCTCCTGCCCAGTTAAGTTTTGGCAATGCTATTCCCAGTTATGTCTGTCCTTCTGCTACCAGTTAGCTCTGGATCCAACCATCCTGAAAACTTCCTCAGAGGCAGGGGGGCCACACAGACACAACCCCACCAGGTACAGGGAGCACATTTAACATGTCCCGCAGGATTAATGGAGTGGCTTCTCTTCCCACAGTGGTAAATCAGTGGTTGGTAAGGACACCTTAGTCCCTTAAACTTCTTTTCAGATCTCAGCCCCTGATACTTGGTTGTCTGGTTTTGGCTGCAGAGCAAGGCAGAGGATAAGCAGGGTTCTAGCTGCCAAACCAAGAGTCTGCAAAGTGAAAAATCATCACAAAACCACCGAGGAGATATCTTAGGTGCTGGTGTTATTTTTGTTGCTTTTCTGTGTTGGTCATGTGAATGTGCACAATACTTAGCAGAGAGAGTAGAGACAGCCAAGGACACTGTGGTCTCTTCATGCGTGTCATTTCATGCCAGTAGAAAGCATTTATACTCCTAGGCAGATAAGCTTTTTAGAAGACATACTTATCTGAGAGACTGGATATATCCTGTAGTTCTGTATGAATATTATATATGTAACTATTCTATCATACATATTGCATATTTCAACTGAGGGGGTTATTTTCCAGGAAAATTTAACTACAGAGCAGGGGGGTGAGAGGGAACCCATTAGAAGGACCTTAGGCAGCAGGTAGTTGTGCCAGCAGGGTGCTGACTGCAGGGAACTTGAAGAAAATTTTACTGTTGATGTTGACTCTGAAGAAGGGAGAACTTCATCCCAAAGGCAGGTAGGAATCCATACGCCCTCGCTGCGTGGGGATGTGTGTGTTTGGGTCTGTCCCACCAGCCAGGTCGGTCACCTCCCAGGGATGGGCAGCGCTGAGCTGAACACCTTGAGACACGGATGCTCTTGCCACTTGACCGAGTCTTCTCAGGACAGCCTGTACCTCAGGAAAGAATAAGATCCTTTGTGCTGCTTCAGGGCTTTTTCTCTGCCAGTACAGGCAGCATTTAACACCTGACACAAAGTATTTCAACAGAAAGTTAGAAATGATCACATTCCCTGTGAAAACCTTGGTGTCCCTGCAGTTGCTCAGACTCTCCTCTGACTGCCATGGGGACATTAAACCTTCAGCAGTTTGCCTTTCTGAAGGCGGATTTTGGTTCCCTGCCTGGAAAAACAGTAGGCGAAATAGTAAAACCTTAAATTTAAACATGTGTAAGTTATACATCTTATTTCCATTTTCAAGCAACATTCCCTCAGCAAGACATGAGGAAAAAATTACCATCTGCCTTAGAATATCTCGGTGGAGCATTTATCTCCCAGCCATGATAACTGAATTTCAGTAATTTCTCCCCCCCCCCCATTCAGATTAAGAAACAAATTTGTTTAGTGTCCAAACTTGGAAGTCTTGCCAGCTGAACTCAGAGGGTGGGATTTGGTGCACTGTCATAGTTCTTACCCTTCAGCGAATGGTTTCCTCCCAAACCACTTTTCTTCTGGCAGAGAAGAAGGACGGCTGGGCGATTAAAGCAGTCTACTAAACTGCACTGGATATGGGCTCTGCGCTTGCTTTGCACAGAGATTGCACACTAATGCACCCTTGTAAAGGTGAGGGCAATAATGCTGCCCTTCCCTGCTACATTCTTCAGAGCTGGGATGTGCTGTGTGCATGTGGCAGGCTGTGGACTGGTATTTTAAGTGACTCCTAGAGCTAAAATCGGGAGTTACTACTGCAGCTGGAGAAAAACACAAGCTGTGCTCCCTATCTGTGGTTTGGAGGCTCATAATTCTCCCAGAGCAGGACAGAGAAAGCTTATAGCTTGCCAAGCGTCTGCATGTAGTCCAGGTCTTAGCGCAGTGCCACCTGAGTTGCTAAATGTTCCCTCCTCATCACTCCATCACCTCAGAAGTAAAACTGGGGCCAGAGCCTTTTTCGCACACCGTTTCTGTGGTCTCAAGTTCTTGACTCACGCCTAAGGCACCTAAGATTTCTGGATTTCCTATCCAAGTGGTAGACAAGCCTGGGACTGTTTCACTGTTAAGAACAGACAAGATCAGTTACATTCAGCCCTGTATATGTAAGACCCTTTAGATACCATGCTAATCATGTAGTATTCTCCTGTGCCTATCCTGTCATTTTGGCATGGGTATTTTGTGTTCTCTGTTAATGAAATGAAGGGGGGTGTACCTATGTTTCTAGTTAGCTGAAGGAATGTTTTAGGTCATGAGGTGAGAAGTACAGCCTTTCTGTGAATTGATAGACTCACTGTAACAGAAAGATGGTGTGCAGGGTTGTATTTAACACAATGCAAGAGTGAAACAGTCCAACAAGGGCTCCTAGGAGCACCGAGCTGTATCTGAAGGGTTGCTAAAATGCAGCTGAGCAATAACAGATGAAGAGGGAGTGGGGGGTGTAACCGATAGACCTATGTGATAGGCACTTGCTTGTTATCTGGTTTGTGAAATTTGATATATACAGCTACCATTGCCTTTGTCTGAAAGTCACTCTTCTTTGCACCTCCAACCCTCTTTCCTCCAACTGGTTTCATTATCAGAGATCTCCCTCCATGAGACTTGTGATTCATAGATTGCCTTATGACATTCATGTGACACGCCAGGAATGGACTCTCCCTCATGTAAAGAAACTCCCCTTAACTTTTCACCTTCAGGATACTTGCCATTTCTGTAACCCAAACCTCCTTCTGCTACAGCAGGGATGAAAAGTGAATAATAATGACAACTCATCTGTTTCCTTTCGCATTTCAGGGAGTCCCCCGTAGACTGTAGTGTGAACAAATGCAGCAAACTCGTCGGAGCAGGGACAGAGTCCAATCCAATGAGTTACAGCACCTACATGGATGAGAAGAACGGGCCTCCTCCCAACATGACCACCAATGAGAGGAGAGTCATTGTCCCAGCAGGTACCACCACCATCCAACTCTTTGTGTCATATTTCCTTGCACTGTCTTAAATACCCATCTCAATAGATAAGGCTTCTTTATCCACCCTCTGAAGAATTCTAGTTCTTACAAACCATATAAGAAGTAAGGAAAATATCAGAGTTTCTGGCTAGTGGGGATTTCCCCTGTCCCAGTATATGTTCTACCTTGAATCAGAATAAGAAGTGGACAATTAGTGCTGCTGCTTTTTTTTATTTTCCCCCTGGAATGAAGTATTGTTTTGGTGTGTTGAACCAAACCCATCTCCTGTCATGTGTTAGAGGAGAATCTGCAGTGCTCCCTGGAACATGCATGGTATGATCAAAGAGTGCAGTTCATAGGCAAGAATAAGCATGAAGTGGACCCAAATTATAACTCCCATGATGCTCTGCAGGATCCAGATGCACTTTCATGTCATATTGATTCAAAATGAGCTATTTTGGTTTTTGGGTTTTTTTTGTTAGAATTAGAAGCCCAGAAAAATTATATTTTACAGGAACTACATTATCTCTCCCCAAATTGTTACGCAGAAACATTCCTGTCCAGTTCTCTGTTTGTGTTTGCTATCCACATCTGCTGTCTGAAATTGGCAGGATGCGTTAGACACATTTGGACAGTCAAGGATGAGAGCTGCTGTGGCAGGCGACCGGTGGAGTCTGAACCTGGATTGAGAAGGAGTCTTTTCCCTGCAAAGTTTATAAACACCATAGATATAAACAGGCCAGCCCAGGAACTTTCCAGCAAGGGAGATATTATGATCCAAGTCCTGGCCCAATTCACATACTGAAACTTCCACTGATTTCAAGGGGTGCAGCTCTTCACCCAATGTTGTGAGGGTTTCACTGTGGGTTGTGGCTGATTAAAGCAGATGAACTGTTGGCAGAAAGAAATGTACTCGTGGAATTTAGCTCTGTTTTCTGATCGTGGCTTGACCATGAACAGATGACAATTCCCAAGCATTTGTTTGCCATTTAGGATGAAAAGGAAAGCTTGAACCAAATGTAGTGAAGGGAAGCCAATAAAAGATTGACAGCAAATCTCAAAGTACCATTTAAGCTGTTGTTAGGATCTACTTAGAGAGACTGGCTGACCTAATTGGTGACAGCATCAGATACATTTTCAGCATCAACATTGCCTAGGAAGGTGTTAGCTGACACCAACTAGTCATTATATTATTAAAGATATTCGAGAAGGAACATTTATCCTGCTCTTCACCATGCCATTTATGCATATTCAAAAAGACCAAGGGTGGGCTAAACTTTAGCGTCGTTGTTGAAATAGGGGAAATGACTTTTAGTGCCCTCAGTGGAAAAGAAGGTTTAAAATCTCCTCTTTGAAGGAAAGTGAAAAAAAGGACTTCTTTCCCCCTCATGAACATCCACAAATCAAACCCTTGAGATACTTGTGAAATAGCAGTGATTTACCAGACTTTGGAAGACAATAATGAACATCATCCCAGATCTCTGGCTGCAGGATATGAGGCCCAATTCATCCAAGAAAGGCATTTGGAAATTTTAATATAATCCAGAGTAAAGATTTATAGCGCATTAGGGTGAAGATAGGCAAGAATAATGTCACATTAGCCTTGCAATAGTAATAATAACGAACTCTAAGCCATGTTTCAAGAAGGCAGTTTTTCAGAGACCATTCAATGTCTTTTGCAGTGATAAACAGGCTGAACAAATATCTGAAATTCAAAAGTGTTTGTTTAAAGGGCGACCACAAATTCACTATGCTCTCTAAATGTTGGGTGTTTTTTCAAAACTCAAGACAAATAAGTCTTTCAATTAGAAAAAGATGAATCCTCCCTTGAATACTTGCATTGTAAAATTTGAAGCCTCTTGCCAGTGCTTAGAAAGCAGAATTTAAATTAGCTATTGCCAAAACATAAAGGAAATCCATCTTTCTTTCCCGACGCAGACTTGCAAAGGTAGGGGTTTGTAAGTTCCATGTTTAGAATTCAGCTTTAAGCAACCCAGGTTTCCAATTCAGTGAGGAAATGTTACGGTTATAATTTCAATATTCCTTGGTCTTACTTCTCCATTTCGTGCTGTTGTTCTGGAACTCAGGTGCCCAGCAATGCACCAGGTATAGCCACTGCACCACCTTTTGTGTCAAGGGATCCCTGCAGCCCAAGCACATGAAGTTTACAGTCCTGGGCCAAGGCATTATTTTATACACCATAAACTGTGTGGCAGAGGCATTTCTTGTCCCTCACCAAAGCACAACCTACCAGCTGTGTGATGGCCGCATGTTTCTGATCCATTTTCTCAACTGCCTCAGGACCTGACGTGTTTGGGGTTTGTCTTAGAGGAATGTACCAGCTGTGATGGTCAGATCAAATGTCTCCAAAGTTTCAGCTTGACTTTTCAGTCCTCTCCAGCTTCAGTGGAACATGAATTTGCAGCTTAAATTTTGAAATGGGATACATGGGGAGAAGCAGCACAGGAAACATCTGAAAATGCAGATACGCTCTGAAAATGACTCTGTAAAAATGGTATTGTGGCAGAAGTTCTTGCTGGGACTTTCTGATCTAATGCTCTTCTCGAAACTCAAAGGATGATTTCTTTTTTTAACTACTGATGCAGCACACCATCACCATGGGGTCTGAAACTCCAGCCGGGTTCAATCTCTCTCTTACGTCATCACCAGTAATAAAGATTCCACAGCTGGAGCTTTGCTGACAGTTGATAATGATGCATGAGACAGTATAAAATCCACATTGCCCTCCAATAGCTGTGTGGGTTTCACGGGGCTAGCAGAGGTAGAATTGTGTTCTTGTCAGCAGGGTGAACAAATGTGACTCAGTGATACATGGCAAGCTGTTCTGTTTAAGCAGTAATACTTTTTTTTCAGAGTCCCTTTGCTGACCATAAATACCACCATCCTCAGACTTTAAAATGCCATCTGTTGGGACTTTGTAATGGACTTGTGAAGGATGGTGTGACTCAAACATCGCTCATGTAATTACATAGCGTTGCAGAACCGAAGCTGTGACAAGCGTACCCTTTCAAAGGGATGAGTTTGCTTTTGGAAGCTTTTTTCCAGAGGGGGGAAAGTCACAGTCAGATGTCACTAATATTGGTCCCAAGCATAGGTATAAGATTCAGCCAGGTGGGAGACAATCAAGAGAACTTACCCTGCCAGTGGGTCAGTGTGATCAATTTATGCGCACGGTGCTTGTTCAGCTTGGCAAAATGCATTGGAATCAGTAAATTAAATCCGTTTGGTTGTGGGAACAAGGGTTAATGCTTTGATTACAGTGGATGCTAGAGGCTTGAGACTCTACCGTGTTACCATCCTTTGTGCTTTTCTGCCAGATCCCACCCTATGGACCCAGGAACATGTGCGCCAGTGGCTGGAATGGGCTATAAAGGAGTATGGATTAATGGAGATTGACACCACCATCTTCCAGAATATGGATGGCAAGGAGCTCTGCAAAATGAACAAGGATGACTTCCTCCGAACCACCTCCGTCTACAACACAGAAGTTCTGTTGTCTCACCTCAGTTACCTCAGGGAAAGTAAGTATTGCCCTGACTCATCCCAGTCCTAGCGTGACATGCTGATAGGATAAGCTGCCATGAGTATTGAACTTCCAGGGCTCTTCTTACAGGATAAATAGTAGCAAGGATGAGGGAAAAAGAACAGAGAAAGGCAAGCAGTGAGAGCAAACAAACAAAAGAGGAATAAAAAGTGGGTTGGAAAACTAATTTTAACTTAGATGGAGTTAGTGGTGCTATCAGGGAGGTGAAGAACTGAGCAGGACTCTTAAGAAGATTAGATAGTCTTACAGATAATAAAAACAGCTGTGGCTATATGATAAAAATACATAAATGTGCTGTGGAGATTAAAACAAACATTAAGTGATGGGTCACGGGCAAATTATTCTGTAACTTTGCAGTTAGAGGGCTGTGCACTTTCCCCCAAGGCTTCTGGTTAAGACTGATTCAGAACAGGACTCACAACTGGTCAGAGCTGGAGCTTTTCTGTGATCTTGGAGGCCCAGATTTGTTGGAAGGAGGAAAAAATTCAAGAGCAATTCCCCAAATGTAAGTGCGCTGAAGCCAGCATCGTGCAAATGACCTAGTACTCAAAGAGCAAGCTTTGCTGAACCTCTTTATTGCTACTCTCTGTCCCACACTCGAGTACCTGGTGGATCCAATACACCTTTTTGCTGTATTAAGCCCCTGAGACAGAAGCTGTGAGCAGTCTGGAGCTTTCTGGAAAAGCATACCTCAGCAGCCCAAACAGGAATGACCACATTATGGTTAGCACACGCTCTTGAGGCTGCGAGTCTGGGATTCAGACCCTTCTAAGACTTCCTGCGCAACCACGAGCATGTCCATAACTTCCAAATGTCTCCTCACCATCTGTAAAATGGAGGTAAAAGCATTTCCTTTTTCATAAAGGTGTGCAAAGGATAATCGTGTTATGATGAGGCCAGAGAACTAGAACTAAATCCCACATGCTCTGATATTTTTTCAAGTGAAACAGCTTTTATAGGAGTATAATTATTTGCGGACTGAAAAATCAGGAGAAGGTGCCATGAAGTGAGGTGGGAGGACAGGGGAAAAAAAGAAAAAAGTATATTTTCTCCACTGGGAAATCAAACTGTGATGTAAAGGCAGCTGAAGATGTCTCCATCTAGCCAGTGAGCCTACATTTATTTAGGGTGTTTCTTCAAAGCTGTCCAGCGCTCATCTCTCCCTGCCTCTGCTAAAATCAGTGGGAGTTTTACAGATTACAGTGGGACAAGAGTTAGATCACAGATGGGTGCCTCTGTAAGCCCCACCTTTATTTTTTTTGAGACGCCGAGCCAAGGAAATGATTCACAACAAATAACTGAATTGTTGGATTTGAACAGTTTTTGTCCCATGTGACTTCACAATAAAATAATTTTCCATCCAAAATAATTTGCAAATTTCATCCTGTTTCATCAGCAAAGAGCTGCTGGTTCGCAGAACACTTCAAGATTATTGCAGACGCAAACTGACTTTCTAACTAAGGTTTGCAGACAGAATTACACACTTTTACGGGAAACCGTAAGGCAGTTTTGTGAAGCCAGTGCTGCTTTGGCCAAACCTGCTGACTTTGGCTGGGCAAATCAGACGCTTTGTAACCGGAAATGTTTTTAAATTTCCACAAGATAAATACTCAAGTGAGACACTTGAATTGTCTTATTGATAAGACTTTGAGAATTGAGAGAAAGAGGCAAAGGAGGAGTTGTATGGTTTTTGAATCACAGAACCAGGCTGAATTTGAAAAGGTTGGCAGAAGAGTTGAATTCTTCTGTTGCTTTAGCTCCAGGCAGCATCTCAAGTGTTCAGGATCCCTTTACTTGGGAGTATCAGAGGAATCGCATCCTTGCTCTCATGGCATAAATCTGAAGACCTGGATTCAATCGCCACCTTTTCATTGCTGCTGTCCATTTGTTCAGGAGCAAATTCATGACTGATCCTACCTACCTTAGATACCTGAAGTCCTTAAATTAGAATTCTGGTCAAACTGGCCTCTGTTTATAGAAAAGAAGCAATGGGGCTCGTTGCAATTCGGCATAGTAGTCCCATAGTTCACACATCACCTTTAAATGCCTGAAATCAGGAAGGATAAAGCTTTGCCTCAGTTCCTCTGTGCTTCAGTTTTACTTTCTGTAAAATGCAGCTAGCAATCCTGCCTTCTTGTCGGTCTTGTCAGTTGAGATGGCAAACCTGTGGAACAGGGATTGTGTCCCCTGTCTCTCAAGACCCAGCACAACGGAGTCCTAACGCAGTAGCAACATTTAAGTTCTGCTGCAATGCATGCTGAATGATAATCATAAAATATAATGTTCTGCCAGGGGAATGCCACCAATGATTTCTATGCTATTAAGCTAGTGCAAAACCTGAGCAACTTTGCTAGATTCAGACAAATTAGTTATTCCAGTTCTACGTGGATGCCTACAAAAGGAGAATTCAATCCCAGTCCATCCCCAGCTTTTACGATTATAAATTTTTCTCTGTTCAGCCCCTTGGGCTGTTCTAAGACGTCATGCGAGTGCTGTCCTTATTAAAGCAAGCTCCTGTCTGAGTGGAGGTCGGGCAGCCGCTGAAGAGCATTCCTTTCCATGCAGCTGTTCCTAGCGCTGCCTAATGACAGTCTGGTTTCTGGATTGCTGGTTAACTCCCTCACGGAGTAACGCCTTCGAAAGGAGCTTATTGTTTTTCCAGACTGATTTCTAGCGGATGTTTAGTGCCGAGCCTCTGAGCTCAGTGCCACGGGGAGATGGTCTTTTTTCATGAACCCCTTTGTAAGGCTGGTTGTTTCAGAGATACCCAGCTCTGCTCCTGCTTAGGGTAGAGAATACACGATGGCAACAAAACACAGGAGAACTTCGGGGAATTGCAGATCTACAGGCTAGATTACATCTGCCCAGTCTCCCTCTTGAAAGGTGTTTGTCCTCTCAGGATATTAATCTGGATGTGCAATGACTACTGAATCCTAAACTGTGGTATTTGTTTGCTAAGCAACAAAGCTGATCTGAGCTTTCTGAGCCTGTTTGTGAGCCAGGCAAGGAGACCCCGTGAACATGAGCTTCCTCAGAAGGTCTTCAACATTTTACACTCCTGATCAGAGTGAAAGCATTCTTAAAACTGACTATGAGGTACATTATTTTGGTACATCTGAGTCCAGATTGAAAAAAAAACTGGTAAGACCTCAACAAAAGTTCCATCTTGGTTTTGGAAGTAGAAGGTTCAGGTGAGCTATTTAATATAGTCGAGGATAAGTCAAACTCGTATCACAGCACCTAAGCAAAACTTAGGTCTGGATCAGACTCGTGCAGTTGTTTCCTCTTTCCGTAACCGATTGAAGCAGTCAGGAATTCAGACGTCTCTGATCTTTACATTTCAGACTAGCAGAACCCAGTTCCGCAGCACACTCTAGCCTTTGGAGTCTCTCAAAACACCCCCCCCCAGTAGTATTTTTAGGGAACTTACTGTCCCCCACCTCAAACAATTCTCTTTCATTAAGTATTGCTTCCAGTTCCCTCTCCAAAATTGTGAAGCCACGCCTTGGCCTTTTCTTCTTGTTCGTCCCCCTGCACCTTCAGACTCCAGACTGACTGACTTCTGTGCCAGTATCTTTTTCAAACCCAGTCTGCCTGGTGAATCTTCTCCAGTCAGCCAGTGGGCAGTGGGAAGGGAGATTGGGATGTTTTCATGCTATGTTTGGGATGAACATCAAGAGAAGCCTGAACTGTCACCTCCTGTCCTTTTCCTCTCTAGTTAGGGTTCTGTGTGGTGTATACAAATGAAGAGAGGCTGAAGGGGAAAGAATGAGACTATGGTGAGAAGCAGAAAACTGCTTTGTGGTTTCGAGCTACATATTAATGCCAAAGAAAACTATACTGCTAAATGCAGCAGAACTCTGATTCTACCAGGACATGTGGAGGGAAGGCCACATGGCCTTCAGAAGGTCGGGATAAAAAAGCCTTCTAGGTTAAATAGACTTCAGGATCGTGAAACCAAGATATTCTTGCATCTCAGAAGGATGAGCTGCCTTGTGGAAAGGAAGATTTTATGGGGAATAAACTCTCCTGCTCTGGTTTTCATTTCTTTTCCATCTTCCTTTTTAATTAATGTAAGGGAAATAAAAGAAGAAAGAAAAAGGTGGGAGGAACCGTAAGATAGCATGTTTAATATTAATTATAGGAGAATAGCCTTGCACTTTATTAATAATACCAGTGTTTCTAGAAAGAGCTGATTTAATCTAAGCTGTCACTGACCCGGTGAGGGGAAGGGGGAATAAGAACAAAACGAAAATTCATCGCAGCCAAAGTTTTGCCCAAGAACGAGTAAGGGAGGGAGCTGCCTGGCCTCTCTCTGTCTGTCTGCTTCTCTCTGTCCTGAGCTGTGTCTCTGGCTTTCTCCTCCTTCATTGAAAACCCTTAATAGGAAACACATTTCCTTTTCTGTGGTGTTCCCACCAGAAACCTCAGACTGTCGGGCAAAGGTGAGAACTTTTAGCAATTAAACTGGGGGAGGTGCCGTCCCTTTCCAGTGACTTGGGCTGCATTTTTTAGTGTAAAGTAGCTATAGGTTGATCGTGCAGGCTTGTTCGGTGCTATTCATCACCCCACCCCCACCTCCTCAGCCAGTCAGTGCAACCAGGCATTTGCAGCCTATTTAGTCATAGAAAACAGCGTTTCTGAATTCCCCAGCACTTCCCTGTCTGGGGCAAGCTAGGCTGGGCGTTGTGTTCAGGATCTACTTCGACTAACCTGAAAAGGACAGAGTGGTGGACAGGAGTTTCCCTACTGAGAGTCAAGAAAGAAATGCCAAAGCCAGAAACCATCTGATGAAAACATGAGTTAGGTGGATAAAGCTGTTGCAATTCCTGCAGCAGCAGCAGCAACAGACCACCAAATCTCTCTAAATATTTAAAGCCGGTCACTTTGGTTATCTACAACTTTCACAGTCAAGGTACCCTTGGGATCCCTTTGAACTCCTTCCCTCCTAGTTTACCATGTTATCCATGCCTGGTCTTTGGAAACATCCCCTCTCTTGCAGCATCTGGTAGCATCCATCCTCCACTCCCTATGAGCAGGCTGTGTTTTCCAACACGTTCTACGTCTGTGTACGTGCTGGCTTGTGCACGTCTTTGGCTTTGTTTGCATTTGGGGAAGAAAAGAAATCCATAGGAATACAGGACCAATAAGATCCAGCACCTGCAATGGCTATTACTTCTGGCAGCGAACTGCCTAATCCTCAGCTCTCACAGGAAAGGGAGACATACTGTGAATACTACTGAGGGGCAAGTGAGGTCAGTGTTATTTGGGATCATGTGGATTAGAGGAATGTGGAGACTGTGGAGCTTAGTCACAAGATCCTAATCAGTTGGTATTATACTACCTGGAAAAGAGATATTCTTAGCCCTGCCAAAGAATCTGGGGATGCTGAGGGTCAACATAGCATATACAGAAATCTATACTCTTTGCTATGTGTTGCTTAGGACCGAATACCTTTAATGGGACAGAATCTCACTGAATAGAGAGATCTGTAGGTATGAATAGCAGAAAGTGTCTATAAAAGCACTTATCCATACCGATCTATGGCGAGATTGCTGCCCTGCTCTGGTTCACATCCTCAGTCCCTACCAAGAAGGGCCCTGGGCCATGTTATCAATGTCACCACCTGATGCAGTGGAAACTTTTTCAAAGAGCTGTAGGAAAGGTGAGCGTGGAAGATTATGTAGGGTAAACACCTAACTAGACAACCATAAAATGTGTATTACACGCTGACTTCCAAGAGCTCACAGGGCCTCTTCCTCCATTTCCAGAGGAGTTTGCAGGAAAATCGAAGTAAAAAGCTTGGAAAGGAACATTTCCACCACAGACTGCAAAACAAAGACCCTTCCAATGGGTTCTTTTTTGTGCTCCTATTGAATAGTTTTGTGTCAAGTGGGGCTGGATGGAAAGGCCACTCTGAACCAAGAAAGCTACTTTCAAACTCCACAAAGCATGGGAGATGCTGGAATACCAGTGAGATTTTTGCAGCCGTTGGCCCAAACCCAAGCATGTGACACTCTAAAAATGTTCAGATCCTGACAGTGCAATTCATGTCACTTCTACTGTATGTTCCTCAAACAGAAATTTCTCTATCACAGCTAGAGAGAGAGGAAAGCTTCTTCCTTACCCTGTAATACAGTCTGTGCCATAGTAATTTCCAGAGGCTTTGCTGTGATAGATATTGTACCTGTATAAATATACTATAACTATTCAACCTCACCCTTTTATATCACTTTTCAACAGAGGACATCAAGGCGTTCAGTGAAGGAGGCAAATGTCTTTATTTTGATTTGCAAGTGGAGAAACAGTAGTACAAGTGTGACATACAGCTACCAAGCTTTTAAAAGAATTTCATATCCATCATAGAAAATGTGTGCCTAATTGTCTGAAAAATTTGGTCTTTAGATCCTAATGATAGCATTTTCTACCTGCCTGCATGGTTCCCCAGTGGTAGAGCGCATTCGAACTGCAATAACTCCTTTTCTTTTCATTACAGGCAGCTCACTGCTGGTCTACAATACTCCATCCCACACAGAACCTTCCTCACGTCTTGCCACCAAAGAAGGTCAGTCTTTTGCATATAAACGTCCTGGCTTCCTGTGCTCTCATGATGTCTTTGACTGGGTTAAAACTAGAGCTTTTTTATAATATCCTTGACATGAAAGTGATCTGATCTCCTATGCATGCACAGCATGGTTAAAATGGAATAATTCACAATTTGCAGCTCTGTCTATCCTGAAAATCACATCTCTGCTTCTTCAGCCAACATTGTGGCATAAAATGTCTATCTGTCATTTCCACACTTGTGTATTACTGAGTCAATGAACTGATGGCGTATTTTCTGTTCTTTATGTGAAACAGTTTGAAATCTCAGATATATAGCAAGGACTGAGATACTGTTTCTCTCCGAGCGAGTTCATAGTTGAAAGGATAAAATTTTCTTACAATAAATTCCATTACTGAATAAAGGCCACTCAGGTCTTCCAAAACCATTCATGAATCTGTCAGCTAGTTTCAACCAGCAGTGAAGAGCAAGTGTATCTTTTTGACACATTCATCTTGGAACACTTTGATTTTCTTTTTCAAATAACACCAAATTTTTAATCTGTTAGAAATTCTGATCATGTAGATGGAGCTTAGAAACCTTGAAGTTTAAAAGTTAATAACACACTTGAGGCTCCTTCAGGCTTTTGAGTTGTTTGTCTATCCTTCAGTGAAATTTTTCAGGTTTTCCTCTGCAACTACAGTCCTATTCCTTTTTCTTATTTTTAATGAAAACTCAGATTCTCAATCACAATAAAATTATGGGAGTTGGTGGGATGGGTGTGATGCACATCCCTTACCTAGGTAAGGCAGCAAGTCATGGTCGGGCAGTTGAATTGCTAAAGGCCAAATAGGGTGTTGAAGACCAAAAATCTGGTCCTGTGCTCTATAACTTACTGTGTAGGACTAGGGGCCTTGAATTTGGTCTTCCTTTCCATGTGTGTAACTGCAGGAACATTGGTTTACGTTCACTGAACTGTGTTCAGCTCCTGCATTTGAAACGCTTCTGGGAAAAGTGTGAAATCTCATGTCTGTCATGAGATAACCCACCTAGAAGCAGCCTGCTCTCCTGCCGAGACAGTTTCCTCACCTCATATATAAACATTTCTGTGCTTTTCAGGAGAACATGGCTTCATTGATGAGCCACAAGTTTGCATTTCAAAGAATAGTGGGGAAAGGCAGAAAGTCTTTTATTTAAGCAGCTGGAGAGAGAGAGAGACAAAACACCCATTTCACTGAAAGGCTACAGCGAACGGAGATCACACATTTAACAAGCTTTGTGGTGTGTCTGGCTGCTTCACTGACTAGCGCTGCTCGTAGAGCCAGCACTTCTTTCTCGTTACACCACGCTGCATTTCATCTCCAACATCTGTCTTGGACCCTGGACACAATATCATTGCTGGTTTTTACAGCAGCTTCTTTTGTCCGGCATATAGCCATCCACTTGAGCTGTCTGTTCCCTGGCAGGCTGTTCTCTCTTTATGAGACAGGCATTAGCTGATAAAACGTGGCACATTACAGAGACAAAGCCATTCAGGCTTGCCCATGGTATTTTGATGCTAACAGTCGTCTATTTAAAATTAATAAAAGCTAGGCTTGCTCCTATTTGAATAAAGCAGACACACGTGCACGTGTTCCTCCACAATTTCCCCCATAAACATACACACACATCCAAGACTGCTCTTTCTGTCTCAGGCCAGGTGGTTGCTAAAAATAAAAGGAAGAAAGCTGCGATTTTTTTATTAAGAGAAATGCTCTGTGTAAAATTGCAGTCCTCTGATTTTTTGCATGCCCTTTATCTTTGCAAGTTGGGCCTAGAGTCACTCAGGCGGAAAGAAATTTGAGGGCAAAATGTTCCTCCCCCTCCATTTTTACTGCCCTCGAGTGTCCTTCCTTAGTGCAGCTGACAGAAGTTTGCCTTTGATTTCTGTCAGCTAGGTGTTCTTAACTTTATACGCTATTTTCATCGGGTGTCAATAAAGGACTAAACACACCCATGGGACAGCCAAATAAAAATTAAGAACTAGAATAGAAATGTTGAAATACCATCTATTCCATTTCTTTCTACAATGCATAAATTTCCTCTGCATTCATTTCATCTCTGAATATTGTATTAGGATAAACCGACCCACTTCAACCTCCTGTAACTGATTCTTGCTCCAAATACTATTTGGGAGATAAGGTGACAGGATAAGAGAGATGTGAACATGACAGGCTGACAGATAAGGAATTGGGGGAACAGAGTGAAGTGTCCTGTCCAATATCACAGAAGAAACTCGTGATGAACATAAAACTGGACTTGGAATTTCTCAGCCTCAGACTAGTCTGTTAGGCAACAAGAATTTCCTTGCTTCCTTTTAAGCCTTTTTAATGGGCTGGCTTTGAGACTATGATATTCTTTTGGAAAAGGAATTTCAGGTTAAAAATCACAATTTTTAGAACTATTGTCTCCTTGACTTCTCAAAAGATGAAACGTTTTTCTTTATGTCAATGCGTCTTGAATCTACTAATCCTGTAAATATTTCTTCCCTCTTTGTGTGTGAATTAAGACAGACAAACAAATTTTTCTAACCACCTTCCCTTGAGGATTCAAAAGCAGGAGGGGGTGATGGAATAGTACAATACATGTCAGAGAAAGGAAAAAAATACTATTTTTTTCACTCCCCCTGTAATTTTTCTTGCACGTTCTCTAAGATCACATAGCTAATGCAAATAACCTGCTTGTGCAAATGCTGGGGAGCAATGGATGCTTTTCACATACGCTTACACTGTGCTTTATGCAATATATCCCATCTACATACTGTAAAAAAGAACCTACATGGCAAAAAAAGGTATGGCTGCAACTCTGGCAGATGCAGATGTTGCAGATGCAGCGTACAGCTCTAGTCTCTCCCAAACTTGTTACCGTAGCCACAGCAAGGACAGTGTCACCCAGGAGCACCCACTTGACCTGTGGCCCACGCTGGCAAGGGCAGCACTGCTGTCACAGGACCAGGTTTCATGCCGTGGCTCTGGAGACAGAACAGCCTTGGCTGGTTGCAGCTGCAGACTTTACTGCCTTTTTCCCTTCTATTTTCTGCCCCTCTCACTTCTCTTCTGCATTGCCAGCTCTGCATACAGAAGAACCTGCTTTAGGAGAGTTAAACTGCTTTCATAGCAGAAACAGATACTGTAAACTTACACAGCTGGTGCACAAAGCATATGCATTTTGTTCTCGGATCAGATAGGTAGAAACCTTGTCGTGTTCAAAGGGCTCTTGTTGCCTGAGCTTCTTTGCTTCTCAGCCTCATAAACACTCAAAAGTATGGTATTTAGCGTCATTGGTACAAATTGTCTTCAGCTGCCTTTGAGAAATAAATTGCTCTAATTAAAATCACCAGTATTTTTTGGCTAGAGAACAATTTTCTGGAAAATGAAACGAGGTTGCTCTCATTGCTCAATGGAAAGATTTGTGTCCCGCTCCCAGCGCTCCACTGGAGAGATGGCCTGTTTCATTTTCCGTGACTGTTCGGAGCAATGACTGACCAACTGTAGGTACCGGAGACATGGGAGAAGAATCTGAGACTACATTATCTGCCCAAGTCCATGGAGATTTTAAATTGCTCGCCTTCAGAATACTGTCGTTTTAAGGAGGTTTCCATAGGGAAATGGAAAGTATATTCACATACAACAACATTTCAGAGGCCAAAGGGCTGTCCCTCGTGTGGTTGTGAGCCTTCTGGCCTTGATCCAACACATTTTTAAAGGCCATGCTTATTTTTAAGCATATTGGGGTCTGCGTAACTCGCTTGTTTAATACACAAGCCTAAATGCTGTGCAGGATTTGAACTCCAGCAGGGTAGTGCTGGCAGTTTCCAAAGAGGCAGAATCATGACGTGTTGATGTGTAAAATTGCAGGTGTCTAAACAGGCACGTCGGAGCATCTGGTGGGGCATACGTGGTGTTTTGCAGTATGTGCTGATATGCAGTGTGGTGGCCGAGCGGGATGAAGGAAGGCTTGGCTGATAAGGGCTACACCCGCACATCACGCCTGAGAATTTAGCGGAGAGACTTTGCATGGCTGTTTGCTTCCAGATTCCAGATTGTGTACGTTCTGGTTTAAAAGGCTGGATTCAACACCACTCTTTATCCTCCAGCACTGTCCTCTGCATACGTTAGGCTCAGCCTAAGGCAGTATAGTTAGCTTGGAATAGTGGTAAACCAGCACTGGCCCAAAGTCTCATAAATCCAACCTCAATTCACACAGAACATAGGAAAAGCTGATGTGTTATCTGCATTTTCAGAGAGGCAAGAGATTTGTATGTAAATACATGAGTATGGATGTAGGAGACAAATTTTAAGGATTTAGTCTGTGGCTATTACATTGTTTATGTTTACATTTTAAAAGTGTTTGTGTGAGCAGTAAGGATGTTTGGGTATAACCTGTGTTTGCTTGTATGTTTTGTTCAGTTGTTGGCAAATTTAAGAAGACAAACAAATCAGTGAGCTCTGAAACTCACGCAGAGTGGTTTCCCGTGGGTTTGTACCCATGTTTGTTGTGAGCCCCGAAGGAAAAGTTTCCTGATGTTGGAGCATTAATAAGACCTCTCTCGCGCAGGTTCCCTGGTACCGAACAGAAATATGAGTCCGTGCAGTTGCTTTTCTCGCAGTCCAGGCTGCAGTCTCTTCCCTCTTCCCCCAGCAGTTTCCTTTAGCTTGGTAGGAACTCTTTAAAACTCATCTTTCCCCCTTTTCAAATTCAGTGACAATTTTGGGTGACAGGTCCAAAAGTTTTTGAGGACTTGGAGAGAGAGGGGCAAGGAGATCCCAGGCAGCACGCTTGCATAAGCGTGGTTCCCACAGGAAAAAAAAAAAAAATCTCAAATTCCTGCATAAAATTCTTCTCTTGAAAAGGCCATTTTTCAGGTCTAAAAGGTTGTCATGTGTAAAATACTGACCAGTTTCAGTAAACCCTTCTTTCCAGTGTGTCAGCAAGGCCCCTTGTTCACAGCAAAGGTTATAAACCCTCCAGTCTCAGTCGTGTCGGAGAAAAAGCAGTTGCAGCTTTATGCCCTCTTAATTGTCTGTACATGCTAAACCATTTGTCGGTGATATTTGTGTGCCTGGTGATGAAATATCCATTTTTAGCTCCATAGCACAAAAAGGGGAGGCTTTTTTGGTGCTTCTCTTATTGCAACTGTGTGGCCAAACCAGGGATTTATGATTTCAGGAGAGACAGTAGCTAGCGCTCTCAGATTTTTCTTTTTCTTTCTTTTTTTTTTTTAATTGTTTTCCTTTGAAATTCCAGAGTTAGTGTTTTGTCTGCTTTCTCCCTGACCCTCTTCGGAGGCAGGCGTGTGTTTTTTCACCAGAAAAACTGGAAACAAAGAATCGTTGTCTTTAAGCTGTAGCAGGCAGGAAACCCAACTCACAAGGGATCACCCTGAGCCAGCGCTGTCCCAGAGTAGACTCCAGTTCTCTGAATTCAACCTGACAGCTTGTCTGGAGCACTTTCTAAGTAACCATTATCCTTCCTTTTCTCCCAGCAAAAGAGCTATTATTTTTTTGCCTAGGGTGCACTGCAAGCAATGTTATTGCACATGTTGGGGGGGGTTACACGTTCGCTGGGGTGCAGTCCCTCCTGTAAAAAGTTCTTGGAAGCGCTTTGGCTGTTTCCTCAGACAAGAGTAAATTTGTTTCCTGATAATGAGTTAAATGGGCAAATGCTGTAAAAATGCTAGCTGCAACATCTGCGCATGTGTGTCTTCCCTTCCCTTTTCTTTTATGTGCGTATTGCTGCGTCGAGCTTTTTTCTCCGTGAATAGGCGTTTCTTTTTCTTTACTTCTGCATTTGTGTATTTTTCAATAAAGACAAACTTCAAGCACGTTAACTGTTTGGTTTTACCCCCCGGTGTGCTGCAGGGTAAAATACGCATGGCGCTGTTTGCATACTTGTGCCCACTTGGATATGTGTTTTGGATGAACGTGTATATACGGCTGCGAAGGGTGCTCAGAAACGTGCCTTTCACAACATGCAATTGTGTGTCTGCGTTTTTGCTCGGTAGCACGCCCGTCTGTGCGGGGCTGTTCATGTCTGCAGCCCCGCGTAGCTCAGCAACATGTATGTTGGCAGGAAAGTGCTTTTCAAAGCTGGCTCTGGGAGGGATTCTTAGGACACATACTTCAGTCTTCATGCCCGGTGCATTGGGACTTCTGCTGCTGATATTAAAAAAAGCAACACCACCACCAAAAAATTCTCATTACTTCCTCCTTTTCATTATAATGTGTCTTTGTAAGCGTTGCACGGGGTAACTCAGACGTGAATCAGGAAGTTCCACCGCTGCACGGCTCTGGGATGTTTTTCTAGCCACACTCGCACAACTGGGGGCTGTCGCCTATGGCTCAAAGCAAACAGGGAGTGACTCCAAATTTTGGAGGCCAGAGCCCTCCTCTGAGTGCGGGAGCAGAGCTGTAGCATGTAGGAGCTCCTTCATGTCACCCTGGCAGGCCAAGTTTAATGAGGGAGAGGGATCACAGGTCTCGAGCTGGAGTGACCTGCTTCGGAAGGGACCAGGGCTACCCTAAGCACGCCCCTGGCTGCCCAAGCTGAATGAGTTCCCTTTGAAAATCCTGAATCCTCATTCTGTGCGTGCACTATGTTGAGCTCCAGATCCTGTCTGACGCTGGAAATAAGTGGGCTTCAGCCATGGTACTTTAATCACTGGATCTAGAATAGGAGTTAAATAAAAAACATTTGATTGCTCTGATCTGCATTTCCATAAGCATAGCAACGCATAACCAGGCTCTCAGCTACTTTCAGAGGTTTCCCAAGTCAGACCTGTTCTTCGTGTCCATGCTCTGCAACAGATTTCTTAGTAAATCCAGCAGTCAGTCCCTTCTCACTTGGTTTGAGTTGACTTCAATTCAAAAACCCAATGATGTTTCAAGCCTGGACTTTGCTCTTTGTGTCAGTTCCTCATCTTTAAAACAGGTTAACAGCAATGTAGAGTTGTTTGAATTTTTTTTTTTTTTTAAATTGTGAAATAATCAGACAGTCTGATAATGCAGAGTAGAAGTTACTTTGAAGTTATTCTGCACTCAGCTAATTGCTTCCTCTTAGTGGAGGGATGCAGAATTACTTAACTCCACAGATGATCCCTGTACTGGTGATTCTTTAGTGCAAGGAGCAGGACATTGTGGTCTTGAAGCAGAAACGAATGAGTTTGGTGCTGGAAGGCACTGGAAAGTCTTATGTAATCACGAGAACAGTCGTAGCAATACTGGCTGTGAATGACATACAGCATGGCATATGGCATAAGCGCAAAGCAATTGTTTTAATTAGCAGAAATAGTACACTGAAAAGTAATTCACTGCAAAACAAATGATACTGTGGGTGAGATTTCGAGGTCTCGGTGTACACAGTTAGGACACCCGTGTAACTCACACCTGGGTGTATGCCACGGGCTAAACGTTAAGGGAAACCAACTGCTGATTTTCATGAACCACCTCTTGTAGCTGTTTGAAAAGGCCAGAGGACTCCTCATACTCTGCTCTGCTTTCTAGTCCTGTTCCACCATCTCTGCCACACACTGTCAAACCTCCTGCAGACAAATGATAGCATCCAGGGCCTTCACAGTTCTGTGCTAGGAAAAACTGTAACTAAGCAAATCTCTTGCTGCTGACCTTGTAAGGTTTTGCACCTTGTGTACTGAGCATTTAGTACATACAATTGGAGCCGGGGTGGGCCCAGGAAGAACCTTAGAGACTCTACAGCCTTTATGTTCGCTGCCATCATTTAAAACAATGCGTCTAATGTTTCTAGGAGAAGTTGGAGGTGTTTTTGGCTTCCTCACCCCTCCAGAAACCCACAGTCTAGGTTTCTTCTCTCCAACTGGCTTTAAACACAACCCCACCTCTTCAATGCGATCTCCAGGAGGTTAAATGATGGGAGTGTGAGGGCTGGATGCTCAGCAGCTTGGCAGGCCTTGCTTACATGTTTGGTTTGCAGCAGTAGTGTTTTTTGTTCCCATGCGCCTACGTTGGGACTTTTCCAAGATACGAGAATAGTCCCAGTCCTAGCCACCACACACAACATCACTTTGGGAGGAAAAGTGGTGAGGTCCGATGCCCTCCTTTCTCTCTCTCCCTATAAAGTCGTTGCCGCAAAGTAGACCCCAAGTGACCACTTAGATTAATCACAAGTCTGGATCCCCTAGGACACCTGGTCCTGCTTTCCCCATTTAGAGAAGCTAATTTAAATTCCAGCCATCAAGCCAGGATCCTTTCTTCCTACTGAAGCAGAAGGACTCATTGCAAAAAACAGTCTGTGTTCTGCATGGAGAATCCTGTGGATCCCATAGCCCACTTCAAATTTGCAGCCTTCTCTTTCCCCAGATTTGCTTCACTGAAGTCTGTAAGGCCAAGTCCTGTCTGGAAATACAGTGCCTGTGCTCCCTAACCAAATAGGATGGGGTACAGCAGTTCCTTCTGTATTTCAGGTTTAGGGGGGGAAATCCGTCATGTGAACTGGGGTCATTCAGCGTTTTTTTGTAAAGCACCCCAAGATGCTGCAGTAAGGAATCCAACAGAAGATGGCTAAATGACTACAGCCATTGCTGTTGTCATTATCCAGCTGAGCCAGCCTGACACCGTGCTTCAAAGTGAAATAGAGGTGGTGTTAGTAAGCGGTCAGACAATTCACTGAGACTTGGGAAACTTACTTTTCTTTTCTTCCTGGCTCTGCCCCCATGACTTGCCATCCTTCGGATACAACAAGCCATTTGGACAAGCACTTTCCATCCTTTGGCTTCCTAATCTCCTCGGAGGTATCAGCTCTATTAGGCAGAGGTTGATGGGCTCTTTCTGTTGCTTAGCACCTACCATGCTGGGGAATCTGACACCCCCACAAGTTTGCTGCACGTGTGTTTCCCCAGACATCTTCTACAAAAGTTAACCCAGGCGTGACACTGCCCATGGGTCTGGCGGAGGGAGCTAATGTTCAGACCAGTCACTCCACACCTTGGCAGTGAGACCCAGCAGTTCATAAAGCAGACAGTGCCTGGCTGGAAGAGAGCTGCCGCTGCTGCCAGCGATGCCATGAGTATGATAAATATGCCACGCTATTCCTTCCCAGCCTTGCTTGCAATTAAGGGCACTACGCCAGCATAGACGGCATTTCAAGTAAGATTCCCCTATAGTGCCTATAAAGCATTTAGCCCATAAGTGACTCAACTCCACTGCATCCATCCTAGAACAAAAAGGCCTGAAAAATGAGGATATTACAGGCCTGGTGCCTATTGTTCTCCTGGAAAGCCTTATCAAGGCTGGTAGCACAAAATAGTGCCTGAATCTGGTTTGACTGAAAAAGCTCCTATGGAGAGAGCAGCACGAAGGGGCTGTCAGCACTCACCGAGCAGCTCAGGAAGCACAGGGACTGTGAGCCTATTGTTTGGTTGAAATCCCCCCTCCTTGCTTCTCCCCTCCATCCCAAGCTTTCAGATTTATAAAACACCATGGGTTGTTTTTTTTTTTTAAATTTTTAAGAACTTTTTAAAGCTTATCAGAGAGGCTTTGCTCTCTAATACATCATATCTTAAACACAGATTCCCTAATGGCTTGTTCATTGGACTGCATTCAAGCTGCAAGGACTGCTAGGCATCTGGGATGCTCTTTGCTGTGGTGTGGAAATCTGCTTGGGGATTTTAAGCCCAGTTTCCTAGGGAAAAGAGTCTGTGCGTGTCTGTCCATCTGCCCCTAGCCCACAGAAATATTTGAGCCTATTAGTCTGTTTAGACTAAATATGATCCAGAGGTATGTGGAACAGGAGCAAAGTAGCACTCAAGCTGTGAGATGAGGGGGGGCAGGTCTGTGAAGGTGGACTGGGGGTTCAGTGGAGCCTGGCTTATCTTCCCGGCTGCGGTGCCATACCTCCTGCACTTACACAGCACAACATGCAGCCGTTCTCCTCCTCCGTGTCCCACGGTCTCAGCCAGGGGACCCCTGGGACACGCTCCTCAGTTTCTTCCCCATATCAAGTCCTTCCTTTGGTGCACCAGACAGTCTGACATGAAGAAACTGCAGAGGTTTGGATAATTTAGCTCATGTCTTGAACTTTACAGGACAGCCTAACTAATGCCCAGTCTTGATCTTGTTAATTTTGCCATGTTCTAAGCCTTTTCTCAGCCTTCTGCACAGCCTAGAGGCTATTTCAGTTCTGTGTTATTTCTGATTTACACCTAATTCCAGAGACTTTGAAAGGGGAATTGCACAGCAGAGGCTGAGAACTTCCAAAAGGCACAGAGGATTGGTGAGGTAGGAGCTGACGGAGATTTGGGGTGAGAAAGTATAGACCAAGGTTAGAAAGCTGGGTCCAGAGACCAATGCTATGCAGACTGTTCCACACAGCCTGATTTCTGGGAAAGCCACTTCATCTGGAAAAGGCAGCTAAAGCCTAAGGAAAGTGCATTTATGCATGTAAATAAATAAAATTATATTTAAGCTTCTTCCCAGGCGCGCTGTGAGTGTGAATGTTTGCAAAGCTGTGAGATCCTTAGTTGAAAGGTGCTGTGAAAGTGCAAAGCATTATTAATATCCTTTACCTTACTCATAATAGAGTATGCATTCATTCTGGGGAATTTCTGGACATAAACCAGACAGCTGCAGAATGACATTTCTTGAAAGCATCTATGATTTATTTTTGGCTCTTTAATTCCATTTTGTATTGAACACACATTTGTCATAGAACTGTTGTTCCACTGGGCCTTTTAAGTCTAAAACAGACTCGGGGACCTGATCTTAAGCTGGTATAAATTTACCCCTAGCTTCACTGTAGCTATTTTCTGATTTACACCAGAAGAAGACCTCAGTCCAAGTCTTTTAATTGAATTTCCATAGCGCGGCAAGTTTTGGTGTAAAATCCAAGTGGTTTTAATGACAGATAAGACTCTCCCTGTAACTAACCGTCTGGCTGGAGTTCTGTAGGATCTCTTCGAGCCACTGGGCGTCAGGTCCTCGGAACGATATTGTTTTTGCAGAAACTCGAGTCTCTGGATAAGTTCCTTGGCTCTGCCTTTTCCATTTTGTTTTAAACACGTTCAGCTTTAGAGTCTGGGCCTGGAAGCTGGGAGGGCTGGTGCGGTTCTTTCACGTTGCACAGATTTTTGTGAAAACAAAACAAAAATAGCTTAGTGGATTTCGATTTTTTTTTGAGAGAGAGAGAGAGAGAGAGAGAGGAAGAGTTGGAAGCTTGCACTAGCTGAGTGAATGCGCTGTTTCAACAGCAATGCCTGTATTGCTGACTATCATATTTAACCCTTCTTACCATTGCAAAGTCATGCTCAGAGCTAAGTCTCATCCGAACAGCACAAGTGGGACTGCCCCTATACGTGCCCACACTTTACTCCATAATCCACACTATATAGGGAAAACTGAGGCAAAGGGACTCATCTGAGCTACGCTAAACCTGGGTTAAACCTAGGCTGAGTCACATCCACACCGTCCTTCCAAGCGGACATTTTATGTCCTAAAACGTCGCTACGAAGGAACCCATTCAGAGAGGTTTTGAATGATAATTTTGACCAGGCTTAGCCAAACTTACCTGGAGAACCAAGCCTTGAGCCTGGAAAGCCCAACCAGCCATAGCAATACACTCCCAGTCAGCACATTTGTAATGGTGTCACTTACTGGTTAAAAAACCCCTCAGGAGATGCTTTTTACACTTTCTGTGACACTGTGAGCAAAGCAGGCTCCTCCTCTGTGACAAAGTTTCTCCATCTGGAGGAGGAGGAGGATGATGATCATCTATCCAGATGATGGCCTATTTGTTTACTCAAAACATGCATCTGAATCAACCAACACATTTGTAGCAGTTGATTCACTTCGGCCAATTGTCTGACCCAAAAGAATCTGAGAAAACTGAAAATTCTCAATGAGCTCTGCTACTTTTTTGGAAGGGAATTTTTTCCCCAATTTGAATAGATTTTTCTTCTGTTGGAAAATTAATTGCTACCTTTCTTTTTAACAGGACCACCATGGAAGTTGCATTTCCATTAAAATTACACGATGGCAAAACTGTTTCTGATTGAGCTAGCCAAAATATACATTAGCATCTCGATCGGTGGAAATTTCTCAGTTTTTGCCTTTCTCTCTCAATGCAGAACTCTTACGTTTTTTTTCCAAACTATTTCCCAAAACATTGCTCTAATAGCTCTAGTTGTAGTACTTCTGAAGGATGTCCCAGGGGAGACATGAAAGTCAGAGACTGGCTACAAAGAGGACATGGGAAAAGCCAGTGGTTACTTCAGACCTCATCTCTGCTCTCCCGACTTCAGTCGCTGTTAGAGCAGCAGCCCAAGCTCCAGGGGCACTCAGATGAAGTTAGGATTTGCACGATGACGTTCCAGCAAGGAAAATGTCATGCGTGCGAACAGCATCTTATTTACAATAATGACAGCTGCTAAGGACTGAGCTTGGGGATGAAGTTCCCCAGCAGCACCAGGCTTCAAGCCAGTTTCCAGCCCTGCTGCTCCTTGCCCAGCCATGGGAGTGGGGACAGGGCTCCCTTCTGGGGACAGCGTGGCTGGGGCTGCCGCCTCCCTCTTTCGGAGATGTCCCATCGCACTCTTTGTACCAGGCTGAAACCATAGCGGTTTGTTTTTCAGTCTGATCTATTTGCAGTGGGGTTTGTGGTTTGTAGTAAAAAAGGAAAAAACAAATAAGTAAAATTAAAATAAAAACAGGCAGATTACATGAGCTCTATTTTCCCCCATTCCCCTCTCTTCCCTCCTCCTCTCTCTCCCTCTTCTCCCCTCCCCTTCCCTCTCCCGTCCCTTCTCTGTTTTCCTTTTCATGCCAATAACTAGAAGGCTGTAATTTCAAAGCTGCAGCGGCTTTCCCAGCGCCAGGAGGAATGTGCAAGTGCCTGGGATGTTTCCGCAGGGAGCTGCGCAGCCCCTCTGCGCTGTGCAGCCCAACGGGGCACAAGGCAGCGCTCACTGCTTTCCAGCGGCATGGTCAGAGGGGCATTTTGTATTCCACTTGAGAGGATGCTTTTTCCCCTTTTTCCCCTCCTTAAAATAGCTTCCTTATTGTGCGTGCCAAGTCCTTGGCCTCCCTGGGTTTTAAAGTCACCATTTATTTTCCGTGAGATAACAAAAGGGTTGATCTCATCCTCCTTTTCTGCCCGTGATCTTCCTTCATCTTGGGAGAAGAGAAAGGGGATCCTCTTTGGACTCCGTTGAGTGCAATGACTATACCTCATGATCAGAATGTCCTGGGCTCATGCCTTGCCCAAACAGCTAGTCCCAACCCCTCTACTGACAGCCTGTGGCCTTTGTGAGGGGGCCAAGGGAGCATAGGAGATACGGGAGAGGAAAACTAATAGATCTGCATAATACCAAGCCAGCTGGGACCAAGACACAAAGCTAGATTCTTGCAAGGGTGTTTTGGGAAGAGTTAATTTCAACCCTTCTGTGCCTGTTGTCTTTTGTCATTAGATCCCTCCTATGATGCAGTCAGGAGAACAGGATGGGGCAATAATATGAATTCTGGCCTCACCAAAAGTAAGTTGTCCCAATGGGAATCACAAATTCTACAATGGTAGATCAAAATGAGACTGTGGGAGAAGACGGGCATGGCTAGCTTGTGTTACGGGCATCAGGAGGGCAGAAGATTTGGGGACAGTCAGTAAGATAAGAGCTAGAATTATGTTATGAAAAGAAATAGAAATGGGCACAGATATTTTTATTATTAAATCGTGTATTGAAGATGACAGCACGGACCTCTCCTACTTTCAGGATTTGGTTAAGAGGCCAGGAGCAGATCCTCCGTACAAACATAGACTCCATGTTAACCACCTGCCTGTAGTCCAGTGTAACTTTTTAGGGACAGATACAGACAGCTTGGGCAGGTTCTGAGAGCTTCTTACTATTTTTCAGAGAGGAAAGCCTAGCAGGCAGACAGGGCCCCTGCTGCATGAGCCCTACTCAGGCAACTGTTCTTGTTTCGTCCTGGTTTTACAGTGTCCTTGAATTGACAGTACCCTCTGGGTGACGCCTCATTAGAAATATCAGTTCCCTGTCCCTAAAGACTGTTATTCTAGCTCACATAACCAACTGCTACGGAGCCACACTCCCCTGCTTCCACCACTGGGGTGTATCCCTGTGCAGCAGTGCAAGATGGGCACATTTGACTCTCAACAAGATACTACCGGGTGTAAATAAATGTGGCAAAACCAGGCTGTCAGATTAGAATTCCTTTGCTTCGCAGCTTTCTGAGCTACGCACACTCTAAACATGAAGGCTGTTCTTTGAGTGATAGTTTTCTGTTACAAGAAATGATATGAAGAGGAGGAACAGATATGTTAGCATTGAAGTGTTTTATAGAAAAGGCCATGATATTTTCAGTAAAATATTTGATTTGATAAACCCAAAAGGTTTTGCATGAAAAGGTTGCTTTAAAAAAGAGTTTGCATTTCCAAAAAATACTGGAAAAAGTTCCAACATGGAAGAAGGTCAGAATTTATACATTTTAAAAAATCCAATTTTCTGTTCAAAACAGGTGTAAACCAGAACGGAACTTAAATTGCAATAAACGACAGAAAATTAATGAAGTATCTACATAATATTTTTCTTGCCTCATTTGCATATTTTCATTTTACAGTGAAATTTTTAATTTCTAGTGAAATCTCTTAATTTTATCATGCAATTTCAAAAATATCACCTCCTAGGGTTAGAAAACTTTTTCCATCCCAGTTGCTGTTATTCTGGCTCGATGTATCTTATACTTGCCCTGCTCTCTGTTCGTTCCTCCTTTTCTGTTCTAGTACATGTAAGATCTTTCTCTGTCTTTACAGGCCCTCCTGTTGCAGGGACGCAAAATGTGAATAAGACAACAGAGCAGCAACGGCCCCAGCCAGGTAACTGTTGATTTTGTCCCCGCTGCATTTGCTAAGTAATTAGATTTGTACTAGATTGGGTGAATAAAATGTGTCAAGCAGCACCAACTGTGGGCACAGGACAAACAGGCAGAGCCTTACAGGGAAGTCTCAGAATAATGAGTCAACTGCGACCGAGCCGTGACAGCAATTGTTCCAAACCGTTTCTATTTTACTTCATTGTCCTTCCCCATTCAAAAGAAACATCCTTGTTTCAGCTGAGTCACATGCAACGCCTAGCATCAGTTGCGTCTCCTTTGAAGCATCATGACATGCCGGGTAACAGGTCGGGAAGCAGTTAGGGGCACGGAGCTGTTTATTTGGCAGCGGTGGAGTGTCTGCTCGTTACCTCTTCACCTCTGCGGCAGTGATGTTCAATGGAAGTATCTCCAAACAGAATCAACAGGGCTTCCCCTGCGTCAAAGAAAACCAAATAAGAAAAGCAAACCCTGTTGGGCAGCAAGCAGTAGTGTTTCCTGCTAGTTTCCCAAGGGGCCTTTGAAAAGTTAAATACCACCTTCTCTGCTTTGCACAGCTGCTTTCTATCCCTTTTTTTTTTAGGGGGTTGGTTCTTTTGGCATTGATTCAATCCACGAGCAAATGCTATAGATCCAAATCACCAAAACCAGAGAGAAGCAAAGGAGAAGTGTAGAGATTAGAGCTGAGGAGGCCCCATGAAAAGAGAAGGAATTCATTCTTAATAAATGCATTGCGGGGTTTTCAAGAAACACTCAGCCTCATCGGAGCCAGTGACAAAACTGCTGTTACTCTCATTTGTCTGATGCTCTGTTTGCTCCAGTAAGGGAGAGTTGGGTGAACATTTCATTGACCCCAGAGGCAAGCAAGCTCAAATGCCAACAAGTGAATTTAAAAATCTCATCTGCTGTCCAGCTCTTTTTATTAGGAGAAATATATTTGCTCCTGATTTGTTACTGTTCTACTATCCCACACTTCTTTTTTTCACATTTCGTGTTTTCTAGTTGACGCGTAAGTATATCCAAAGAGATTACAGATTTTGAAAGCAGGCAAGTCTGAAAGCAATGCCAGAAACACTGTGACATTTTGGATCCCATAAATAATTGGTGGTTGTTTGCTAAAAAAGAAATAAGGAACACAGCGGGTTTGTTCCAGGCCCTAGAGTAAGAGACAGTAAGAGTAAAGAAAGAAAATGACAATTTGAACTGGTTTCTAGAATAAATAATAATGAACTGTTGTTTCTCTTTGATGAAACATTTTTTAAAATAGCTTTTGTTGGGTGGTTTTTTTCAGATCCCTATCAAATCCTGGGGCCCACTAGTAGCCGTCTTGCCAATCCAGGTGAGTTCACCTTTAAATTCCAGACCACCATTATCAAAGAGGCTAGCTTTCCTTCTCATCTATGGCTCCAGCCTGTACTGGATGAGTAGCTGTTGTCCTCTACCTTTGGGGTAGGCTGTGAGAGCCATCAACCTTAGTACCTGTGCTCTCACAAGTGCTTCTGCAAAAATCCATACAGAAAAGTGAGGAAAGTGGTGCAACATCATCTTTGTCAGGACACAATCGCCATCCTGAATGTTCTTACCCAAACCCAGCATTCCCTCAGAAGAGTTTTATCAGGGACCTAGATGCTGGTCGCTCAGATTTGCAGTACAGATCAGTTTTTCGCTCTCTGCTATGGATTAGCTGAATGGAAGGCACAAAACTTCTCTGAAAGTTGCCACGTAATAACTGTCCCTAGCATGTCATCTGCAGAAAACAGTCCCTAACTTTGGGGCATAAGACCTGCAGTGAATCTTGCTTGAGCTAAGGAAACTTGTATACACTGAATGCTTGTAAAGAAACATCCTCATAAGGCTCTTTACTATTAGCACAACCGCGCTGAATAAAACTAGGAGTCATCTAGTCTGGGCAAGAAATAATCTTATGTAACTCAGATCACCAGCTGGAAAAAAACCTGTAGGTATCCAAAACAATCTCCATGGTAAATAGTAAGCAATTGAGAGTTGAAATATACTGTGTTAACTAGTCAGTGAAAAATTTTGGAGAACAGTGTGCTCGGGATAAAGCCTGTTTATGAATAGCCTGAAGATTTTAAGGCCAAAGGCGACCATTATGAAATCTAATCTGACCTCAAACTCATGAACAGAACAAAGGGTTGACTAACTTGTTTGCTGGGAACAGTTTATCCATTCCTACATAAGACTTTCTAAGGCTTGAAGGAGCAGTTCCCAGTAAAGATCGAGATAGTCCTTCTGTTTCCTGCCTTTGTCTTTGCTTTTAAGCAGGAAACACAATGTCATTTCCTTTCCTCTTTGGCTTGCTTCTCGTAGGGAGCGGGCAGATCCAACTGTGGCAGTTCCTCCTTGAGTTGCTGTCGGACAGTTCCAACGCCAGCTGTATCACGTGGGAAGGGACCAATGGGGAATTCAAGATGACGGACCCTGATGAAGTGGCACGGCGCTGGGGAGAACGCAAAAGCAAGCCCAACATGAATTATGACAAGCTGAGCCGAGCCCTCCGATACTACTATGATAAGAACATTATGACCAAAGTGCATGGCAAAAGGTATGCCTACAAATTTGACTTTCATGGCATTGCCCAGGCTCTTCAGCCTCATCCCACTGAATCGTCAATGTACAAGTATCCATCAGATCTCTCCTACATGCCATCTTACCATGCCCATCAGCAGAAGGTGAACTTTGTACCCCCGCACCCTTCTTCTATGCCTGTCACATCATCCAGTTTCTTTGGAGCAGCCTCACCTTATTGGACCTCCCCTGCAGGAAGCATTTATCCAAACCCCAATGTCCCTCGCCATCCCAACGCCCATGTATCACCACACTTGGGCAGCTATTACTAGATGGTTTTATCTTCAAGTGGCCTTTATCAGTCTGGTTGGACTTTTTCTTTACTTCTGGGATTTTTACATTTTTTTGGGGGACCCTTAATGGAAAATTGTGGCCTTTCTGGGGAAGAATTAAAACTGGATATTGGTTATTCCTGGACCAAATCTTTTATAACTTTGCCTCTTGTGTCTTGAACTGAGAGATGGATGCTTCTTTGGGCCAGTACTCTGCATTTTCTTTGGTTTTTAATGCTTGTGTCCTCTGTAGGAATTGACTATGAAGATTGTTCACCATTACCTGGAATGATTCTTAGCTTTTTGATGAGAGAATTCTTTAAGGATTCAAAGGCTTTTGACAAGACATAGATCCAACTGTGGGTCGTAGGAAAAGATGACTGCATGGGGTTTTTTCTCACTGTGGAGAGGGTAGGCAATTTGACCATCGAGTGGAGGACATTGGGCTGCAGGGGACCGCAACTGGAATCTTAGCTTTAAGGCAGATAAGGATTTTCACCCAACTGGAAATTAAACATATATATATTCATATATATATATGTACATGTATATTTTAAGAAGTAAAGGGCATTGAAGGAACTTTTCTAGAGTGTACAACTTCATTAGACTGTGTATTAACTCCAGAAACATCAGAAACCAGAACAAAAAGTAACCTAATGTCAAGCACAGGCATTCCTTGAAAGCAAAAATGAAGTAAAATAAATGACAGCAGGCCCCTGAGCTCTGCCAGAGTCTTAGGGATCGCTAAATGCTACCGATTCGCGAACGCTGTGCGTTTGTCAGACCGTCATCCAAAGTGGTCAACAAATCAGAAGGCAAATTACTGTATAAATTATGCAGAGTTATTTTTCCCTATATCTCACAGTTTTAAAAGAAAGATTAAATAAAACGAGTTGACCTCGGTCACAAATGCAGGTTTGTTTTTTACTATCAGCTCAGTTGTTTGTGGGTTGTTTTTGTTTTTTTAATGTAATTTGTACATCTTTTCAATCTGTACATTTGGGCTGTAGCTTTGTACTTTTTGCTAAAAAAATTAAAAAATAAGACATGAGTAATGTATCTGTTGGAGATAGACTTGCTCCTGCAATTGGATCCATGATTGACCCCCAAAGTAGCCAGAAACCTTCCAGATTTCCCTGGGTTTGTCTAGAGTAGAGTTTTTTCTTGTGTTACCCCGTCATAGTTGTCTTCAAATTAACTCCACTTAGCTAACATTTGCCTTGAAGCTGATTGAAAACATGCACCAGCATTTTAAAGCAACTGTTTAAATATTTTGTGTTTATTTTTCACCAAGATCTTGAACTTTGGAAAGATCTTAACCACTTCATGGAGAAAATTATCAAATGCTTCTCAAAACATCTTTTCAAAAACTTTCGCTAGGGGGTTTCATTTCAATTTTAAACATTCCAAAATTCTCAGCCATCTCTAACTTTGCACATGTTCATTTGATGATCCACAAATGGCGGTTTGGTGCCGTAAACAGAAGGGTAAACCACAAGCGTTTGTGTTTTAGAACAGATGTCTATAGGGGGAGCGAGACTTACATGTACAACCTATTAGCTAACTTGTATTAACTGGCAACCAATTAACAGGATCACAAATATCTAGTCTAGACATAACCTCTGGGACTCTGTGTGGGTGCGAGATTTGGTCCATGTGCATCCGATTGCAGGATGAGAGCCTGAAACCAGAACATTATAGTCTACTCATAACTTTAAACAGAAGCACTGATGCCATTATTTAACAAAACGGCAAAATAAGATCAAGCTAATGAGTTTAGGTCTTAGTGCTTTTGGGATGTTTATAAGTAACATTACTGCAATAATCGCAAAATTTAAGTATGAAGAAATTACCCATGGAAGTGGGGCTTTTGTAATATATATAATGAAGTAATCTTGGTTGTTTTTTAAAAAATGTATTAAGTGTTACAATGGAACTTGTATGAAGAAGATGATGTAAA
The DNA here is from genome assembly GCA_034008185.1 of Gorsachius magnificus. NCBI lineage: Eukaryota > Metazoa > Chordata > Aves > Pelecaniformes > Ardeidae > Gorsachius > Gorsachius magnificus. The sequence continues at coordinate 1,306,379 of CM067097.1, forward strand.
AAAATGTGACAAAATAAATGGTGGTTTTCTTCTCTAAGGCATCATATTGTCCCACTCTCTCCCTCCCCTCTCATAGCTGCAGATAAAGCATGAACTTTGCCTCTAAATTAAATTTACCTAAAAAGGAAAACAAAGCAGCTCCATAGTAGTGGCAATCATAATCCTTATCACTATGAAACAATACCGATCTCTTATTCCAGAAGATTCGTGTCTCTGGAGCCAGTGTTTATCAGACCTAATTTAGCTATTGAAGTGTCTAAATCAGAAACCTGGGCTCCATCTTTTGTCCATGGAGAGAGAGAGAGAGAGAGAGAAGGTGGTAGAGTAGCCAAAGCTCGAGGAGGTGAAGTGTCTCGCATGAGGACGGTGGCAGTGCTGGGAGCAGACCCTTGCCTGGTGCCCCAGTGATGGGGTCACAGCACTGTGCCGGGTGCCAGGACACGCAGCCTCCCCGTGAGAGCCATAACTGACCTAATAGACATCTCCGTCTGTTTGCTCTGTAGGGTACTCGAGAAGTCACTGACAGAATGTATATGTGCAATGCTGTATGTATTACCAGCCTGCCTGCCTGCTCATGTTTCTCACCTATCCCCAAACCCCAGGGAAAGCCAGTGCTCCAAAGCATTCCTGAGATGGAGTAAGAGGCTGCAAAAACAAGCACTGCCAAGGAATCTTCTGATTGTGTATAAAGGTCAGGCAAAGGCACTTCCTGTATTTTTGCAGACACACGGTGGTCCTGAGAGATAGCTTGATCTTTCTGCCGATTCGATAAACCCTTAGAAATACATAACTGCACAAGCACACCATTTCCTTCCTCCACACGCAACCTTTTGTTGCTACATTGCTAGTACAATAGCTTTCACCCGCTTGATTACCAAACCTGGGCTCTGAAAATGAGCAATGCTGGTGTGTTCAACAACCAGAGAGCTGTTCCCTTTGTGTATTCAACCATAGTTGCTCAATTTAGTCGTAAGTGAGTGGGTTTTTGCTTATCTCTGTTGTTTTTCACTTTAGTGCAATCCAGATTCATTCTGGCTACGCATGATCAATAGAGATATCAAGTATTTTCTTTTAATACAGTGTGCCTGCCCAGTTGCCAGTAACGGGAAAATCTGAAGACTGAAATCGCACAAAAACCTCTAAAGGGAGAATCTGAAGGTTATCAGAGTGCAAAGATGTCTTTGATAGCAAAATTTGGCCAGCAAGATCCTTGGTGAAAAAAGGCTTTTGAAAACAACCAACCATTTGAGAAGCATCTGTTCCTGGTTGCCCAACTTGCAACATCTCAAAGGAGCCCAGACTGAGATGGAAGGTGGTCAGCAGCATCCACAGCTCAGGTCCTTTCAGCCTCTTTCCATCCTTCTCTTCAGGGTACTTGCTGATATTAATCTTTGCTAATCTTTGCTAATATTAAGCCACCCACTGCAGGCTGCATTCCCATGGAATCAAAAGATCTTGGAGTAAAGAGATCTCACACCAGTGTGCCAGACAGCCTCAGGCTGGTGGGGCACTTCCCAGGCACCTTTTAGCATTTTTGTAAGATCTTACTAGTTTACATTCCTCAGGTAAAGAACAAGAAATAACATACCGATTGGAGTAGCCCATTGGTACCCCCTGATATAAGCCTGACTTTGCCATGTTGGAAGCTCTAGGGGTGATAACAGGGGGATCTCCCGTCCCACCCCAAGTTTCTGGGACACACTGAGAGAAAGTAAACAAAGAATTTGACAGTACTAATGCTACTTTTTACTTCTCCCAGGAGGACAAGGCAGATGGAATTCAAGTATTTCAGGCTTAAATCAGAAAGTTCACCAAACAGATGGTTGGGATCACATGGTTGTGAGCTGTGAGTCGACAGGGATAGCAGAAAATCTTCTCTGCGTCGAAGTTCAGAATTCAGACCTCACCAGGAAACCCCGCTCCCATTGAAATCAGTGGTAATTTAGCGATTAATTTCTAGTGATCTAGTATTCACCCAGTATTTCTGTTCTACTCCCCAAGTTCAAACACTGAACATGATCTAGCTTAAATATGCCAAACTAGAATTAGCTTTACATTTCACCTTCTATAAGTAGACTCTATACGAAGTAGAATTGGTGATGGCTTTACAGTCTCTGAGCTCCAGCTCCTTTAGCTGGGATCCCTGTGACAGTTTGTTTCTGTTTGAGCTGTACCTGCCCCAGTGCCTGCATATCAGAGAAAGGGGGGACAAGAAAGTAGTCTTACTGCTTAATTACAGGCATCAAATTTAGAACCTACTTTCAAAACTATATTTTGAAGAAGGCTTTGTATCCCCACTAAATCATGGCTTAGAGTCTAGAGGACTAGTCCCAGCCTAAAGACTTGTTAGATGCTCTAAGTTAGGAGACGCCGCATCCTTCTAGTGTCAAATATCTGAGATTACTCCCATCTGTAATCCTCGTATGCCAGGAGGATACCCATCTTCTGTGTACACGAGTGGCTTGCTGCTTTTATATACCTAGGAATTGTATTGCAACCCCGAGGATGGAGTTCCAAACAACTGAGGATTTATAACGTGCACCTAATTCAACTGCAAAGAAGAGGGGTTTCCCCACACTAAGACTTTCCCGTTAGTAAAAAGGAAGTATTTCTCATACTACCACCCAACAAGCATATCCCAGTCCTAATGAGATATTAACAATGTGGGAAATTTGCCGTAACTCCTGTTGGTGCAAATATTTGATGTGAAGCTGGACTTACCTGATAACACATCATGTGCACTCTTACTGTTCACAATGACAGTAAATGACTGTGCCTGAAGCTTTGTATTAAAAGCACAGATGAACCCAGCTGCTGTTTCCCACCCCTACCATCAGAAGATCTGTAAATTCTGGGTTAAAGGAGCCAGCTTCACTTTATTATACTATTACAATAATAGATTTTTTTACAGGCTGCTTTGCTCTGCTGATACAGTATTTTTAATGACCTCTGTGAAATTAGTTTGTTAGACTTCAGCCCGCTTCCTAACAAAGTAGGTTCTCCCACATCAGACTGAGTGTTGCTGCATTTGGTGTTAATTAGAGCTGTAGTCTAGAGGCACGTCGGGGGCTGGGGTTTATAGATTCACTTCAAAGACCCTATTTGTATACTTTTGCACAATACCTAGCATAACATAATTTAGCTTGCGTGTTAGGATTTTTTCATCTACAGAGGTAAAAATCCCTGCACGTAAAGCTCAGATTCTTCTATCATGTCAGAAGAGAGTTAGAGTTCCTTGGCAAAATTCAGCTCTTTGGGCTCTAAGGGTAGCAAACAGACCCCGATACTAAACCCACAAAAAGAAAGACAAGAAAGACAAGCAGCTTTGAGGCCATCCCAGCAATATCCCCCATCAACTCTGCACCTCCGCAGTGGGGGATGAGCTGTGCCTAATGGGGCACAAGTGCAAGCAGGTGTGTCAGTGATGGGCAGGGGTGCTTGCAGCTGAGCAGCCACTTCAGCCAGTATAAATAGCCACAGCAAACAAGCAGGAAGGCTTTTTGGGGCAGTAGAAGTTTTCTTAGAGGAGGTGACTTAGCTGCTTCTTATCTAGGAGCAGGCAGAAAAAGATGAAGATCTATGTTTCTTATTTTAAGTTGTAGTTGCTGAAGGAGGAGGAATGATCCGGGGCTTCTGGTGGTTTGATGCACAGCTATTTCAACACAAGAGCTTGCTTCTTCCTTTCCAGGAACTGCTGCAAACTTGTTATTTGCTTTGGCTTTTCATTAACTTTCTGTCTCCTGGAGCTGTAAAGTCTGATGCTGGATCTATTTTACCTTCCCTGCTGCTGTAAAGCCGTATGCACAAGCCAAAGGAGTCTCCTCTGCTACAGGCCTGTGCTGGCTGCTGCTGGTACGTCACATGTGGGGATGAACAGCATCCCCAGCCCTTGGGGAGTGCAAGGTCTGTTTTCCAAGTGTCTCTGACACATTCTGCAGCCTGTGACTGGTGCACAGCACGAGTGCAGTGAGTTTGTGGTGGTGTGCCAGGTTTCAGGTGCCTGAAGCTGTGCATGTGTGCTGGAGACACTGGGTAAGGGCTGTTGTGGTGCCAGCAGGGCTGAGGCTGCCTGGGGTTGGGCACGTGTGGAAACCTCTCAAGGCTCTGGGCTGGGGGTCTGCCCTCTTAGTGTTTTGGAGGAGCAGCCCTGTAGGGATTAATGGGCTTTAATGATCCCTTGGTGGTGTTTGCAGAGCTGCTGGCACAGGAGCACAAAGGGCCGTAATTTGGACTTCTAGATACTGTCAAGTGACATAATGGTTTTACAAACACTGCTCCAGTGGCAGTGAATCCTTTGTGTGAGTTTCTGTAGGCTCTGTAATGTACCAGGAACCCTTCCAAGTCAGAGGGGGGCTTCAGCTGAACAGACACTTTTGGGCACTGCTACAAAACTAACATAGAGCTAGAACTCCAAGCTTCCCCAAGGTGGCCTGCATTGCTGCTTTCTTCAACAGCTGGGGAAACTGAGGCTCAAAGCAGGGAGCGGTGACTTGCTTGAAGTTACACAACAGAGTTGCCTATGGAATATAGGTCCCCCCAGACCCAACCTCGCTGTTACTAACCCACCCCACCTCCTGCAGGCTCTCTTAAGGGCGCGTTCGATGCCACTGCAGATGTGATGTTTACAGCCCCCAGCCCTCCACTTACACATCACCTCTGAATTCATTGCAGTGAGTTAAGTCTCCCAACACTTCTGTGAAGTGGCTAAATATATCCAGCTAGTAGAGCTCATGCCAAAACTAAGTCACTAAATGCGTTAAACTTTGTGTAATAAAATAAGGAACAGTCCCAATAAACTCTTGCGTTGCGCTTTCAAGACTGCCATGGTTCGCACTGAAGCTTGCTGCCCTGCCAATGCGAAGGTTGGGCTTGCTGCCTGCGTGGAGCCCGGAGCTGTGCGGCTGATCTGGAGGTAAGGGCTGCCCTCCAGCGGCAGCCCGGCAGAAGACACCTAGGGGATCCCTCTGACAGCACCCCTGCCTGGTCTCTAGCACCCCAGCCTGCCTCGCTGCTGGGTGGGCACAACAGAATAATGCGGTGGTTTTGCCTCTGCAGAGCTTGCTTGGGATGCTGTCACCCGGGAGAGCAAGGGCTTCAATGCTTTCAGCAATTAAATTGGGCTGGCAGCGTGCAAATTGAGATGTGAAGTGAGATAGTCTCATTTCCAGCCTCCCCTTGCTTGTCCAGCTCCCTGAAGCAGGGAGAATTTATGTCTGTCTTGTGCAGCAGTGAGTTTGTTCAAGTTGTAAGCTTCCCCAGGCAGATGCTTCCACCACAGGAATGTCAGCTTGGCCTCAGGAAACACATTGTGTATTCTAGCAGCCCTGGAGAGAGGGCTTTAGCCTTCCTTGCTCTTGTTCTAGTGGCATCGTCACAGGGTTAGATGTGATTTAGGGCCAGTGACGGAGGTCGCCCAGGCTGCAGCAAGAAGCTGTGTAGGCACAGATTCACCAGGGGGTTTAGGAACTTGCCCAGCTTCCCCCGTCCCTGCTGCGGCGGGGGCTCTGCTCACATTCCTTGCGTTGTGCTGTGGTTTCTCCCTGCTTGTGTGGGGAACAGGAATTGGGCCAGCACCATGACGGTTCAAGGCGGGGGTGAATTGAAGGGGGCAAAATAAAAGGGAAGGACAAATAAAGGCTCTTCCCAGCTGAATTTGCGTGAGTCTAACCACATCAGCTTGCTGCCCGGGGAGAGGAAAGAGGATATGACACCTCAGCTGCTCTCGCTCGTGTCGGGGCTTTGCATGCTGCTGACTTGTTTATGGGTGAGTAGTTGAGTTTACAAGGAAGTGTGTAGATGCAGGAGTTATCCAGGCAGTTGCTGTGAGCTTCATTAGCAGTGGGCTGCCGCATTCCAATGATGCAAGTCAGTATGAGTATCTAAATAGTTTGCCAGGGTTTGGGGTTTTTTTATTATTTAGGGGTCTCTCTTCACCAGTTACTACAAAAGAGTGTGTGGAGGCAGCTAACTAGCACATGTCAGTTTACTAAAAGCAGTTATTTTAATTCATGGCCCTTTCTCCAGCAGTCAGCAGGATGCCTTATTCGTTTGCCAGCAGGAGGGTAAATCTATTTCAAAATGATTGAAATATTATGCACAGCTTGAATGAATGTTTAAAATAAATACAGTAGAAGAAACATGTTGTTTGTGAAATGAGAAGATAAATTAAGTTTAGTGCAGACACATTATTCCCAAGCCTAGCTGCTTGGCTAACACTTTCACAGCTAAATCCTTTAGGCCTTAATCCAGCACTAAGTACGTGGTCTGATTTCTTCTCCTGAAGAGACAGGACTTTCTCTTCAGTCCTTTGCTTTGTATTGACTTAGGCTGTTGGCCTCCATAGCACATTCCACCTTGTGGAAAGGACTCACTGTTGCTGCAGCAGAATGGGCAGCCTGCAGACTGGGTGGACAGGGAGGGAGAAGAGAACCGTAAGGCTTGAGAAGAGTGCTATGGAGATGTAAAAATGAAAGTGTCACGGGTAGAGAAACCAGTCTTTGTTTTCCAGTATCGGGTTGTGGTTCCCTCCAGCCACTTCTGCTCAGCAAGATTAAATTTATTTTCATCCTCTTAACTGAACTTTCTTTTAATGGCAGTAGGGGTGACAGCCCCCAAAATAGATTTCCTATGGAGCCTGTCCTGAGTGGCACTGTGCGCGGCATGTCTCCTGATAACCCTTTTTCCCTGCCCTGGGCTTTTATCTCTCTGGTGACAAACAGCCCTCTCTGGACAGAAAGAGGAAATTCCACTCATTGTTCTCCTGCTGCTGGGCTCTGACTACAGCGCTCTATCTCCTGCCTGGGCCACCGCTGGCAGGCGGGGACTGGCAGGCGCTTCCTGAAGTGACAATCAGCAGGAGGCTCATGGCAGGAGGGTTTCATTCCCAGATTCCCACTTAGGGTCCCAGTATGAGCCCCCTTTGAGGAAGCTTGATAGCTCAGCCATGGCCCTGTCACCTTTGGGTATGTCCCCGTTGTACCTTCTCTGTGCAGTAGCCAGTCCCCCCTCTAATACCAAAGCATGAAAAAGAATGCAGTCGCCCTTCCCTCACTGTAGGCAGCATAGCGAGCTTTTGAGGCAGGTATAGCTGTCAGAATAGGGTGAACAACCACTAATCACCCTTGCAGTGAGATCAAGCATCCTCTGAGCTGTGGTAGCACTTAATACTTCTAGACGTGGAATAACGACGCCTCACACTTCTGCTGTACAGACATAGGGCAAAAGGTTAAAAAGCTCCATCATGAAGACCTTAGAGGTTTAGGATTTTGAGTTGGCTTCCAAGCGCAGTGCCTGAAAGTGCATTGTTTAGGGAACCTTTAAACTTTGGAGGATGTACACCACCTCCTGGACAGGCGCTGGGGTAGTATTTGATTGTTCCCTGCCCCCCCAGCACTAACATCCCAAAAGAGCTTTACTTAAAGAAAATGGGAATCTTTCCTGTCTCCTCATTGTGTAGCTGGGCTTGGCCTTTCACATGAATTTCCTATTGACTTGCTTTTTTTGTACAGTGAAAACTGCCTTTCTATCGCGGTCATCTTGGTGCATCTCTTCTCCCAGGAGTACGAGGTATAACTTGTAAGCCTTGAACACTGACAGCACTGCTTTCTAGGGAACTTACACACAGGGCAACTGTACAGGAAGCCTATAAAGGAAATGTGGCAGCAGCTGTGGAAGGACCGAGCAGCACACTAGCCTTTTGGTTCAGACAAGCCTGGGACTCTTGAGACTTCATTTCACTTCCCTGCTCCCCCCTAGCATTCTGTGGTCAGCCGCTCATCGCTCGCTGTTTGTGCTTTGGTGCGCCATTGAGTGGAGGATAAAACAACTCTCCTACCAAGCAAACAGTCTGAGATGTGGTTGGAGGGGCTCTGATGCTGTAATGACTGGGACCGTAAAAATATTTTTACAGTTGACAACGTTATTTTGCAAGGTTGCAGAACTAGTACGCTTAAAATATTGTGCAATATCTGTGAAAGAACTTGAAGGTTTTGTCTGGTGGTTCTAGCATTCTGTAGTTCTAGCCATAGTGCAGCTGTTTTTAGTAATTCTGATGTGTGATGAGAACAGAATTTTGTGCTGACCTTTCCATCTAGAAGTGAAGAAGGGTGTAACGGTGTGTTGAAAAGTGGAAAGATTGAGACAGTTGAGAATCGGCTTTTAAAGTGCTTCAGTGACATAATTGTTCGTAACATTGTTCTTTGTACAGCTGAAGTACTTCATGTCCCGTGTTACAGACGGCAAATCTGCAATACATACTAAAGTGATTTGTTCTGAACCAACAGAGGAGTTGATGCTACACTGGGACCGAGACCTGAACACTCTTGGTTCCCAGAGTTTGATTTCCATACTCACATTATGTTCCTTTGCAAAATAACTTTGTCTTGTCATCATCTGACCTGCTTCATTCTCCCCTTTTAAAACTGCTCAGTCCAGCGGCTTTTGAAAAGATGCTTCCATTTTACCACAGTGTTGAAAATAGATGAACTGAATTACATCACTGGGAAGAGTTCCCAAAAAAACCCTCTCTCTTTGGTCTGCCGCCTGAACTCTCAGCAAAAGAACTAGTTGGGGGAAAAAAAAAGGCTGTGAGGAAGTGGAAATTCACCAAAAGTTATTGACGCTTCTTGTTGAATTTGAAACTTAAATGTCAAAAATCATACCCGGAAAATGTTCACCACTGCTTAGCTACCACTGAGCAGAACCTGTTTCCTGTAGGGATGCACATTTTGCTGTGGCGAGATGAACGGTTTGGAACTAAATCTGAAGCCAACTGTTGGTGGGAGGCTTCTATGCTGTGTTTTTGTTTTAACAAGACCTTCGTGCTTCAAAGGAAAAAAGAAACTGTGTTTGCATGGTGGATTTTTTGAAGGATACATCTAGAGCTGGGAATTTCCTCTCTTCCCCCAGTGGATTGTTTTTCTGCTGGGTGTGAAGTAATCGATGAGTTCTTCATCTCCCTACTGCAGCTCACCTCCTTTCTGGACAGTTGTCTTCAGATGTTTCCTAATTTCACAGTTAGCCAGCTCCTGGGGAAGTGTATCTGAAGGGTGAGACAGGAATAAGTGGCAAATTCCTCTTCTCCCTTAGTGGGTCTCTGCTTCTCCTTGTTTTTTCACTTTTCATTTCCAGTTGCTTGTTTTTCCCCAAAAGGAATCAAAGGCTCTCACAGGGGAGAAGTTGTATTTTACAGAGTTCTAGCTGCAGCAGGATGGCCCAAGCTTTGTCTTCTCTAGTTTCCAAGTATGTACCATCCCTTAATGCTCCATTTCTGTACATGTACCAGCCTCAAAGAAAGAATGAATTGTTTCTAAATGTTCAAAAGTGCTCAAGTGTTCCAGAGCCAGAGAGTCTGCTTTCACAGAGGACTTTGGCAACCAGAAACATACATTTTTTTAGGTTTTGGCTCCTAAGTCCCTTAGGTTCCATTAGCTTTGCCTTCTGTCTCCCCTTTTCATGTTCTCACTCCAACAGCTGTGTATCTTTAACATGTCCTAAAGTTTCCTCCCCCATCTTTTTAGGCTTTTAAACAGACTTACATGCCTCTGGGAACTTAAGTGAGTTGGCCATTCCAACATAGCAGCTTCATAAAATGTCCCATAGGTATAAAAATATAAATTCTATGAAATATATATATAGTGTAGTTAAATAGCATTCTGGAGATCACTGGTATTCTGTTCCTCTTTGATTTGAGGCTTTTGAGAAGATAAATGCTGGTTTAGGGTAAAAACAAACCTGTTTCTTTTTTGTTTTACTAAGTTATTAATCCTCTCAAGATTGAATTAATTATGAAGAAAGATAGTCCCACAAATATCTGGAACTACATTTTTGTGTCACTGGTTTCACTAACTTCTGACAAGACAAAACCAGGATTGTCATAACCTTTCTTCTCTTTGGCTTTAGCTTCTTTCTCGTTGTAGAGACAGAAGGCACAGTGGGGAGTCTCCACAGCCACTGTTTTGCTGAAGTTCTGGAAGTCTACTCTGTATTTCCCTTCTTTGGTCTTGGACACAATGGGAGCAAAACGATAACCCCAGAGCACTTCTTCTGGGATGTAGGATGTCCTCACTTGACAGGTAGCACTAGTAGCTTCAACAGTGCCATCTAAAAACACCACCAGTTCGAAATCTTGCTGCAGAATGGTTTCTGCTGCCATGTGGAAGAATGGGCTGTTCTTATCTATGATATGATAAATAGTTAATGGGGAAATGAAGAAGAGATTCTCATTGCCAGCATCAACTACAAATTCTATGTTGACCTGGTCCAAAATGATTGTCTCTCCTTCTGGGGTGATGGTAGTCTTCAGAAGCTTTCCGTAGATGTGACTCCCAATCAGCAGACTCTTCCTGAGGTTTGCCACCCGAATAAGGAGGCAGAGCTTCCCACCGCGCTTGCTGATGACAGCGTTCTTGCTGAAGGTGATGGTCTTAGCCCGGTTTTTGGACCTCGATATCTTGGCCAAGATGGCACCACACATAAAAGAATTGATGATTACCCCCAAGATAGACTGGAAGATGAGCAGAAAAATAGCAGTGGCACATTGTTCCGTGACACACCTGAAGCCATAACCGATGGTTACCTGGGTCTCCAAGGAGAACAGGAAAGCTGAAGTCAGGCCGTTGATATTCTCAACGCAGGGGGTGTGATTTATGGAAGGATTGAATTCTGGAAGGTCTTTGTGTATGTATGCCACAACGTACCAGAGGAGACCAAATAGAAACCAGCTGCCTAAGAATGCTGAAATGAAGATAGTCATTTTGTATCTCCATCTGAGATCTAGGATAGTTGTCCATATATCAATCAAAAAGACAAACCTTGACTGTTCTACATTGCCAAACTCTATGTTACACCTTCCATCTTTAGAGACAAGCCTTGCCCTTCGCCGGCTGCGTTCTCTGATGTGGCTGGTAAAGCGTTTCCGGAGGTAGTTGAACATTCCCTCTGCTGATAGTGTTCTGGAGGGTAAGAAATAATAAACATTAGGGGTAATGCAGGTTTCATTTCTACCTGTGAGCAAGAAGTAAATTCTGATGAAGTCTCAAGAAGCTTGTTTAGGAAAAAAGTTATCTAATTTGCATATTTTCCCTCAGCTGGTGGGGAAAAGTTCCAGTAAGTATATGAGGAAAGGAAGAGATTCTTGCCTAAGGAGCATTCCAGCAAAAAATAATCATTTTGGCTTGCTCAGTGAACTTCAAATCAGTCAACTGTTAATATTGTCCTCTGCTTAGTTGAGTAAGTGGAGGCATAGAGAAGCAGGTAACTTCATTGTGGACATACTCAACATATGTAACTTCATTGCGGGAAAACTGGTGGGGAGTGGTTGAATTTTGAGGAGATCTTTCTGCCTCTTAGAAGATGAAGTGGGGCCTGGCTATGCAAATGGGTGTGTATACATCGGTGTTAGGAAACCCTGGATGTGATGTGGATAGCCAATTTAGGAAGAAGAGAGAGTAGATGCAGAAGGCATAATGAAGCCAGGCATGCAGTTATTTTAGCATTTGTTTTAGGGTGTGAATTTCAAACTCTGGAATCTCAAAAGCATCTCAAATAGGACTTTTAGGTGAGAATGAAAGAAAAGATTAAATTTCAGCAGCAGGAGAATTGGATGTTTACTCACTGCAAAGGTAATGCTAAGACAAAAGAATCAGGATCTGAAATCCATTCTTAAAGGAAAGTGTAGCTCTGCGTCCCTATTAATTTTGTCCTTTATGACTGGCCGCGTTAACAAGAAACCCAGGGAATACAAGTCATTAATGGAGAAAATACTACAGATGTGTTCAGACTGCAATTTGGATCAACCTACATGTGGAAAATTCCCAGTCTTGGAGTTAGACAGGCAGGCGGGGGGAGAGGTTGATCCACTGTAGAGTTAGAGATTGCCTGCTGTGTTCATGGACAGATCTGGGGGCCGATTTTGACCCAGAACTCAGGAATGTTCTTAGAAGGAATAACTGATTTCAGAGTTGATCACCCTTCAAGCACAAAATGTGTTTCCTTGCCAGAGAGGATGTTTGGTTAGAGCACGGTGCTAACCCACCCTGAAGTGTACCCTTGTGTGCCTGTTTAGCCTCCATTAAGCAAAATTCTTCTCATGTAGCTGAATTTAACTGTACTGTAATCATATTTCTTGGGGGCAAAATGCTTCAGCTTAAAACCAATAAATTCAGAACTCGAAGGGAAGACATTCTCACTGGTGACTCACACAAAGGATGTTCTGAGTTTACTGTGTCTCGAAGGACATAGTGTCCCCAGCCACACGGAGCCCTGAATGTTTTGGGCACCTGAAGCTGCTATGGATGTTTTCTTTAGAAGGACCTGGACTTGAAGAGTGCATTTCAGATCAGGAGGTGGTGGGGGCTTTTTATTGGTTTGCTACTGATACTTTACTGCTGCATTATCCTTCCCAATAGAGGGTGACACTAAAACAACCCTTAGGAATGATTTTTTTTTAGACACAAGCTAAAGATGCTACAACACTTACCTGAAACCCTGCATCATATCACTGTCCCACCTGTGCTTTCTTTTGGCTAGGAGCAAAATGATTGGGCTCAAATTGTCACATGGACTGCCCAAATTTCACTTGATTTCAAGGGGTAATAATGTGCTTAAATACCTGTGGTAGGAGTGATTTAGCTGCCTTAAGCCCTAACTTCATATATCCAAAATGGGGATCATCCATAGGCATGTAGTGGATTAGATATACTGATGTGAGCTGTTTAGTGTGAAATTTGTCTCATTTAACTTCAGCCATGTAAGTGGTAGGTAATTGCCTATGCCAGTTGTACAGCTGACTCCTAACAGACAGTAGAGGAAGCATACGCACCCCCTGAGGGTCCCCTTATCTTGTCACCACAATTGTTTTGTGAAGGAACGAATGGCTCTTTGGCAAAGTCTTTCTTTCACTTACTCTGTAGGCATCTAGGTTAACTTGCAGAAGCTGCCAGATGTGTTAGTTGGCTAAACCAGAAATCCTTCCACTAGACATGGTTATGGGGGGCAGAGAAAACCTTTAGATATGATAATCGGTAGCAAAGGGAAAATATTAAATCATCAATGATGGTGTCTAAGTATAAATTGCATTTTGTAAAGCCAGAGGTAAATTCTGTTTTGACATCCTCATTTGTATCAACAGCCCTGAGAATGCATTTGTTTCAGTGTCTCATACAGATGGCTCCTTTCTGCACTTAGGCTGAAATCACCTTTCTCCTCTGCTCATTAAAATTAGGGTGAAAAAACCAAAGGTCACTTTTGTTGTAACGTAGCTTTTCACTGTTTTAAACTTCTGCTGTTGAATTTATTGGTGGTGAATGTAGCTGACAGGTTAAACTTCAAGCACGTAGCCCAGGAAGGGGGGAATGAGGTCACTTTCTAAACAATCCTCAAGTTTTATTTTCCTGACGCACTTTTAATATGTTCATGTTAATGCATAGTTTGAGGGAAAAAAAATATTCCCATGCAACACACCATTCCAAGAAGTCTTCCTGTTTAACACCCCTATTTCTTGTGCAAAAATGTGTAGCTTCAGCTGTCACTGGCATTCATCTTGTCCTTTCCCCCAGCAATGTGAACATTGACTGTCATTACCAGAATAAACGGTGTGCAAAATGCCGGGGTGCCACCCCTTCTGCATGACAAGCTGCACACGTGTACCTTTGGCAGAGGTGAGCCACAGCAGACTTGCTCCTCATCCTGGTGAACAGATGTGAAGGGAAGAGATCGAAGAAAAATTCTGGTTTCTAATTTCCCCATCTTCTTGTGCCAGGGGTAGTGATAAATTGCCACCACAGTTCTGGCAGGTCTGATTCAGCCTTCATTGGAAATCTTTGGGAATTTGAGCAAGGATCTGGCCATGCAATTCAACAGATGACAATCACAGAGGAGATGAGAGCAAGCTAATTGGCGCGGTCAGCGGACTGGAACCTTGGAAATAGATCTCCAACCTTGCTGTTCTTTTTCTGCCCCTTTCAATCTTACATGCCCTCTTCAGAGGCTGTTTTACAAGCCCTGCTTAAGCTACCCCCAAGTAGATCAAAGAGGCAGAAGAATTACGCCCTTCCTCAGGCAGGATGACATAGGAATTCTCCCTTCAACCGATCTTTCTTGCTCCCACACACAACTGAAGTGTTTTGATTTGCTTCACCAGGAGAAAAACTCCCTCTTGGGTAAGCATGCTGCAAGTATATACGCAGACTGTCTAGAGGAGATTATGTAAAGCGAGTTATACAATACAGCACTTCCAGTCCTTTCCGTTTAAATCACTGAAGGTAACCCAACTAGGTCTTGGCTAATATTTACCAGGGTATGTTTCCTGTTGGGCCCAAATAAACACGGTATTGCTGTCTGTCTTGCATGTGAAATTCCTTGTTGCAGGAGCTAGCAAAGTTGCTGCTGTCCCCAGGCGTAATGTGTTTATAAAAGGTGCACTGCAGTGCTTGTAATCTTAAACAGTGGGGCACTTACTAATAAAACTGCTCAATGAATAAAGATGACACGTCAAGGTTAGCTATGAAAACAAGGAGTCTCCACTTCCCTATTCCAGCCTCCTGTTTCACAGTGATCACTAGAGTAAGCAGAAACTTTTGGATTTCTGTTCTCAAATTCCTGATCTTTCCTAACTAATGTATTAGTCCCTCTACCCAGAATATTTGATACGTGCCCAGAAAGTTTGTTCTTAACAGCTGCATTTCTACCTTTTCCTTTATCTGCGTCCCTGCAAGTAGGCAGCCACAATCATTACAGTTCCTGATTGCTACGTACCAGCTGGTGTTCCTCTGCTCACCCAGAAATATGACTGAGTGGTCCTCCTTGTTCTTACTTGCTTTCAGCTGGTTTGTTTTGGAAAAATTGTGAATGTGGGGGATAATGGCCGGGTGCTGTAATTGTTCTTTGGGTAAGTCCTTTGTGCACCGCTGTGTGCGGAGCGCATTAATCCAGGGAAATGGCTTTAATCTCAGCCACATGCAGCACTTGAGGAGATCAGGGAGTGAAGGGGAAGGTGTTTAATGTTTGATGGGGGCATGACAAGAACAAAGTTCTGTCACTGCTATTTCGCTGACAACCATGGCCTCATGCGCATTTCTTCCCTCACAGCAGCGGACGTATGAGCAAAGTTGGCAGAATGGAATCATTAGGGGGGAGACAGCCTAAACAAAAAGCAGCCTGCTGAACCCACAGCTTTTGTTAGAAATACATCTTAGTTAGGGATTCGGATGAAGTTCTAAGAAGCTTAGGTAGAAGAAAGGGGGATACAGAGTTAAAGGATTATTTTTTTCAGTCTTGTTGAGGTCTTTTCAAAACTCAGATCTTCCTTCAGTCCTTTCTGTGTTTTCTTTTTGTTGAACTTTCTCTGAACAAAGTATGTGAAATATCCAATTCCTAATACCTTATAAAATCCTTTTTTATTAGAAAAGCAAACTACAACACTTAGTCTCTTGGTATATTATCTGCTGGCTGCTTTACTACCGAGACCTTTGGAGAGTATAGCTCATTTGCCCTTCACTAGCTGCCCTGGGTAGAGCAGGAATGTGCCTGTTGTGATGGGGTGACAGTTGCAGCATCCAGTCTCCCTGTCTTGCTGCTTATATCAAAATCGTATGAGAATCAAGGACTGCTGAAGAGAGCTGGCCCTCCTTTGAATCAGTTGTAAGTATATCCAAGAATAAAGCTCACCTAAAGCAGCCTGTTAGTCCTAGGGGTACATCTAAAAAGAATCTGATTTACACCATCCTCCATGCCCACTTTATCTTTTTGATGGACATGTTAGCAAAGGGACCAGACCTGCTGGCACTGGCAAGCTGACACAGGCAGCTTTCTTCTTCGACCTGGCAAGGTCATCATTAAGTATTTATTCCTGATAGCAGATCTGAGCACTGAATGCAGTGGCTATGCCTCCAAAATGTTGTAAGCACACATATGATCTAGCCAGCTTAATGTGAGTATCTAATGAAGAAGTCCTCTTAAGTGCCTAACTTTCCTCTGTAGTTAGAAGGGAGGGAGGGTTCATCCTTCTGCTTTTTAAACTGGGTGAACCAGGATGGCTCCAGCCACCCTGACAGTGATATGACAAGGACATGTGCTATCCCCATATCCTGATTTTTTTAAGGGAAGGAAACATGTATGCTCTGACATAAATGGGATGTATGGACTCTACAGGAGTTGTTGGTTACTTAAGGGACTAAGTCACCTCGGGAAGACTATAGAAGGGTGCTTCCAAACCTCTGCCTGAAAATTGGATCTCATTATGCTTTGTGTATGTCTCGTAGAGTTTGCTACCTGATGCAGTCTGCTGCTGAGCAGCCCTTGTGTTACTTGAGTGCAACTTGGAGTCACACTTGCAATAAGGTTTCAGTGATAACAAACAGTAGCTAATTGCATCCAGGAATGTTGCTCGTGCTATGCCATGTATGCATGATTTGAAAAGACAGGCTGCAGTTCCCCTTCACAAAGCTGACGTGAAGAAATAATTCATTCATGAGAACACAGGCAAATGAATAAATGAAAGAACAGGCACTGCAGCAGTGGAGACTCGAGCAAATCATGTTTTCTGAAAGGTCAGGAGTGTCTGGGGTCCTCAAAGGTTAAAATACTTACTTCAGGTGTGTAAATAAAGGATTTACAGTAATAAAGCCGTTACTGTCATTGTTAGCAATTAATAATATTGTAGTTAGTATTGCACACAAAATTAATCCATGACTGCATTTACTGGGGGAGAGACTCTAAAGACTTCAGCTGATTGGAGAGCAAGTGATGTGTCTGGTATAAGCAAACATGGGTAAGGTTTTGGTAAATTTACAGGAGTAGCATTTCTTCCTGCCCTACATGCGTGGAGGCAAGAGGCCAGCCCTGGCCCACAGTCACTCCCTTTCTGCTGCTTGCTAGAAACACAGCACTTGTAAAATAGCTCTGTCTAGACAAAAAGTTTGCCAGTGCTAAAGAAAATGTCATCATTTGATATTTTTGCAGTGCCAGATTAATGCCACGACTAGACTGTATCTCCCATGGCACCTTCTACTGTGACAGAGAAGTCCCATGCAGCAGATGAGCCACCTCACCTTTGGAGTGCATCGTTGGGTACGCAGCCATGCTGGGTATCTTGCCTCTGGAGAACAGAAAACTGGGAGCTAAGCTGTCTTTATACAGCAGGATTTCCCAACAGAACTATTTCTATTTTCAGACAATTGGTTTTCCACTGAAAATATTAAATTTTCAATAGGAAGTGGCTCTCTGGGAGAAATTATTTCTCAAGCAAATTTTATCTTGGGGGATTTTTTTCTTTGGTCAGAAAAAAAAAATTTCTCATTGCAATGGACTTGTGTGCAATGTGTCATTGTGGTTGCAAGAGAAAAAAATCAGGGATTTAAGTCACCAATAGTGTTGCCCTCATTTTGTATTCTACTTTAAGAGAATTAATGTTGATTTACTGAGAAGTCTTGAAATAAAACGTTTTGCTTTTTGTCAAAACTTTCTAAAGGAGGAAGGCAGGTTTTGTCTAGTTGCTTTTCCTCTCTGTTGCCAGAAAAAGGCCTGGCACTCTAAATACGTGAGAAAGGCAGACTGGAATGAGTTCTTACCTGTGTGACCGAGAGCAGAAGCTATCTATAGCCAAAGACCTCTCTTGCAGTACGATGTGGGCTGGGGAGGCAACACTGCATAAACACCAACCATAAAAGTCACAGGGAAAATGGACAGAGTCATGTGAGCCAATTTGCGTTCCCTCATTTTGCTGTTCTTTGCTGAAGTATTTAAGGGGTTGAATCATTAACTCACAATTTGTTTCTACAGATTGGCAATGTCAAGTCTCAGTCACCAGCATGGTGTGGCAAAAGGGCTTTCTGCAGGAGCCTGGGAGGCAGCTAACTCGGGCATCGGCGACGTGGCTAGAAGACAGCCATCACCCAAGCCAAAACCACCTCTGTGGTGGTTGTGACCCTGCTTCAGCACCTAATCTCAAGGTATCTCAGTACTCAGCATTACCTTGTCGTATAAAAGCTTCCGTTCACATGCACTCTGTCTTTCCAAAGTGTCATAAATTTAAACAGATAGTGGCTTCGTACCACCCCAAAAAGGACCCAGCTCTGGGTGTGGGGAAGATTGCTGACAGAAAACATCTAGCTGTCTTGCAACAGCTTTCAATGTGGTTGGAAAAAGGTTTTTGCTTACTCAAGGCAAAAAGTTGTTCTCTCTGCACCCTGTGCAGTGCTAAAGGAGCAAAAGCAAGAAAGCAAAGAGTTCAGAGGAGGGCAACAAGGATGATGGGGGGACTGGAGCATCTCCCCTAGGAGGAAAGGCTGAGGGAGCTGGGCTTGTTCAGCCTGGAGAAGAGAAGGCTGAGAGGGGATCTCATCACCACCTACAAACATCTCAAGGGTGGGGGTCACGAGGACGGAGCCAGACTCTTCCCAGTGATGCCCAGCGCCGGGACAAGGGGCCATGGGCACAACCTGAAGCAGAAGAGGTTCCAGTTGAACGGGAGGAAGAACTTGTTGACTGTGAGGGTGCCCGAGCCCTGGCCCAGGCTGCCCGGGGGGGCTGTGGAGTCTCCTTCTCTGGAGATCTTCAACCCCCGCCTGGCCGCTGTCCTGTGCCCCCTGCTCTGGGTGAGCCTGCTTGGGCAGGGGGGTGGCACTGGGGGAGCTCCCGAGGGCCCTTCCAACCCCTGCCATGCTGGGATTCTGTGATTGCTGCGATATAAAGTCTTCTCGCAGTAGTTCACATCACAGGGAATTGCCGATTCCAGCTCCAGAGGAGCTGTGTGGTCCCACACTGCACGCTCCGTCAGCCTTAGGGACAGGATTTGAGGCACTATTTGTCAGGTCTGTAGTAGTCCCTCTGTGTAAGCCTGAGGAGGCGGAGGGAAAGGCAGGAGGGATCTGCCTAACCTGGATGATACTGCAGTAGGAAGATTTCCTTTGAATTCTGCCCACTGTGTTTTGATGATAGAGACTGCACATAGCATGTCGGTCCTCCGACCAGGTGTTTGTAAGTCACGGTAGGAATTGCACACTTGTAGTAGTGTTGCTCTGTCACAATCTGTCACTTGCTTACAGCGCCAGGGTAAACAGCGTGGTGGGTGCTTACCCCAGTCAGCAGTTTGGGAATATTTTCATGTAGTGTTGAGAGCACCGTCCTTTTGCAGTCCTTTGCTTCAGCGAGGCTGTAATTTCAGTATCCCGGTCTCCTGTGGTTATCAAGGGGACTTTGCTTTCTAAACTGGCAAAAACCCCACTATGCTGTGTTGGTTTGTTACCAATAAGCTAACCACAGCAGCGTAGATAGGACTATCACATTGGTTTTGATAAGCCAGATTCAAATCCCTGCTTTACCAGGTTCCCACTGGAACCCCAGCCCCGAGCATTTCTCAGATAGTAAGATTATGAGAGAAAAGAATTGGAGATGGACCGGTGACGTGATAGATGGTAGCTGCATTCTGAAATGGTTAAAGATGTGAAGAGGAGAAAGTGGGATTCATTGGTCTGGAAACAGGCAGTCGTTGAGCTGTAGTCCTGACTCTGTGCTCTCAGACTGTTTCCCTTGCTTTCTAACTCATGTTACCTGTCTGCAAAGGAAATAAGGATAATTCCACTACTTTACACGTGACTCTGAGGCTATTTTAATGTTGATAATGGCTTTTCATGATGTAGAGTGTTATTTTATTACAAAGCAGCTTTTGGATGGCCCTGCCCTCTTACTGAAATGATCCCTGAGCACAGCTGTCACTTATAAAGTAATCTGACATCTTTCAGGAGCAATTGTGTGCTATAAATACAAATTACTACTATTTTTTCCCATGTAGAAGGCAGTTCTTTCATACTTTATTGCTTTCTCAGGGTAAACAAAGAACAAAGTGAGGAAGGCTTTCTCTCAAGATGAAAGCCTGGGTACCTGTGTAGCGCTCTCCTTGGGTAGTTTCTATCACTGAACTGTGTGTAAAGCAGTTTTCTGTCTTTGAGATTAAAGGCATGCTACACTGCAATGTAAGTTCTGCGCTGCTTATCACTTAGAATTTCTCATCCACCTTCATTTAATAACCAGTACTCTCATACGTTAATCCCACATATAGAGTTATCGAGGTCTGTTCTACTATTAGTTCTTTTGCTACTTCTCTGTCTGTTCACTGGTTCCCTGCCAGTTGCTTTGATTTGTCATTGTTTTGCAATCGAGCTGTCCTTGTTTCTTGAATTTCTGTACTGAGGATCATAGCTTCTCCTAGACAGGAATATTAACAGGCCATTTCCTACATGAGTGTGTGCTAGGTTCCTCTGACAATGTCCTGAGTGTCATTCAGAAGTTTTCCAGCAGATGTGTTGAAAGAAGCATCGTTCCAGACTTGCTCTCCATTAACAGGCATTTGGGACTTTCCTTGAACTTGCTTTTTGCCTCAAAAGTATAAAGAACCATTCTGATTGCTGTAATCAGTCAGGTGGGCTACAGCTGGTAACCTAGGGAATGGGAGCATCTGGGAGGGAGAATGGAGTCTCTTAACTCTTACTGTACATCTAAAAAGCAAAGAAACCAATGATGAAACCATAGAATTGTTAAAAAGGGAACTGATTCATTGCCTTCCTGAATAGATGCATGTTTTCTCCCTTTTTGGATAATATAGGCTCTCTCCTATAGGAGGTCCTTTATGTGTCTGTTCATCTGACATGCTGAGCTTATATTGAACCACATCATCTGTGACCTGTTGATCTTCCATGCTCCTTTTTCTGCTCACTGGGCCTGTGAGTCTGTCCTAGAGCAGCTGGAAGGTAGATTGGCACTTGCTGGCTGATGCAGTTTGTGTTTAATCAGCTGAGGTTCAGCAATAAGAGGGCTGGTCACCAGCAGTTTGGAAGACTTCTTTTCATCGTATAGTGCTGTGATCACAAGTGCTGGCAGCACTGCAGACTTTGGCTGGAGGATTTTGTCCTACCTCTGGTTCCAGAAGCCCGATTTCTGGGATGCTCAACCAAGCTGTCTAGATACATCTTGTCCCATTATGGTCTCACCTCAATAGTTTCTTTCCCTCAGCTCTTCTTGGCTGCTGCATGGTGAGGTAGGTAACAGCCATCGTTCCAGGGCCTTTGGTAGGGATGTATAGCCTGCAGCCCCTGCCATGGCTTTTAAAGTCAGTTTGTGGTCCCGAAACATGGGTTGTGAAAAAGCCCAACTTCAGAGATTCCAGCTGAAGTCAGCGGTATTAAAGGCATTTGGTGCTCTTTCATACAAGGTCTGATGAAGCTCATTTTGTCCGTCTGAATTAGAGTCCGCTTGCGCCTAGCAGATTGGTTAAAATGTTCCTGTGATTTATTACAATTGAATGCCGTGAAAACTAAACAGATTTCAGGAGCAAATCTTGAGGATCAAATTTCAGTAGGAAGCTATTTGTCTAAAGTCCTACTTTTTTCACATCTCCTGCAGAAAGCAAATAGCTTCTAGTTACATGAGCACCTGAAATTCCCTGAAATTATTCTCTGAAACACTAAAACTCAAAAATTGCCCCTTTTAAGTCTAATTTCTGCTTTCAGGGGCATGCACAGTGCCCTTTGAAGGTATTGAGGAACACCAGATGCAAATCTGAAGACAGGGACAGAGTCTGCTGTCCCTGGGGTATGCAGTATTTCACCAGCAGAGCTCTTTCTATTCCAATCCTTCAGTTACTTCTGCGTTCCTAATTATTTCTATAAGTGTAATTGACTTGCAAGACATTCTTGGCTTTCGGTATGCATTGAGTGAATTATTGACCCATCACATGGGTCATTGATGTGAAGAGATGTATGAAGAAACTGGGTGCAAAATAGCTACTTTGCATTCTTAATAGCAAGTGTAAGCCATTAATAACTTTGCTGCTTGATGCACTCAGAGCCTGCACAATTTTAGTTTGACATGCATACGGCTGAGTTCATCCTCAGTGTAATTTGAAATTCATTGGGCATGGACTTCATCTACTTATGCTACTTTAAAATCTTTCCTGTGTTGAGAATGTGATATGCTAATTCCAGAGTTTATGGCTGACTTGAGATGTTACATTTGAAAAATCAAATCCAATTAAATCAACTTATTACCAAGGTCAGAGACCAGTATTGGGCACATTCTATTCCTTGCTATTTTGTGGCAAAGAGTAAACTTAGTGAGCATATTGTGTCTCAACCCATAAACAAACTACTCTGTCCTAATAAGAAGGCTTCTGGCTGCAGGACCTAGGAAACATAGTCAAGGTATAAAGCATTCTCTGGACAGTCCAAATATCTGAGCTCAGCTCCTGGCTTTTCACATTTTTTGTATGTGTTATGGGATAAGAGTTCTCCCCTTTGTGTCTCTTTCCCCATTTACTTGTAAAATGGAAGCGAAACTAGGGTGTTCGGTGGATAAATTCAATGCCTGCAAAAAGCTTTGAGACCTGAATGTGTTGCTGTGGGCTGGCAACACAGAATCAGCTTGCTGTAGTCAGAATTTTAATGGAACTCAGATTTTTAGGAGAATATAAATGAGAGATGCCCAATTGCTATCTTGGCAGAAACTTGTTTATTATCTAAGATGACAAACTTCTGCATGCATAATATCTTAATATTCTCAGCAAGGAGTGAAACAGAGGGGAATATGCTATGGCTTTTTGAGATGCGCAAATATTAAGCCTATTTGCAGATACTTTTGCAAATGAAAGTCTTAAGTTTAGATTTATTATGAGTTCCCACACTATCCAAGTCTTTGTATTTAAACTACACTATCACCAAGTGCCCAGTGGCTCTTTCTACCTCTTATTGTTCAGCATCTAATGCATTTCCTGCAGGAGGCCCTTGTGTTCCAGACAAAACCAGAGAGAAAAGTGAGAAGAATGCTGAGTTCTTAGATACCCTTTACAAATAGCCTACGATCTCATTTCCAGTGGAAAGCTTAAATCTTGCCGGAATTTTCTACAATGTCAATCCATTCCACCAACCTGAGGGAACTTGTTGAAGCGCCCACCTTAATAGCTCAGGTGTCTCGGAGTTCGTCTCGGTCATTAGTAACTGCTGTATCAGGGTGAATTTCTTCCATGGGATTACTCTTCTTGAACTCACCTGTGTCTCCAGCTACACAAAATCCCTATTCTGAGTTCAGTTTCTGCTTCTGTTCGGTGCCTAATTTGAATTTGGGACTAAATTACTTCCAAAAGTGAGGCTCCTACCTCAGTTATTAACAAGCATTCTAAAATCTTGTATTAGTTGCCCTGGTTCATGCAGAATTCAATTATGTAGCAGACCTCAGGATGTGATTTGGGATTTCCAGAGTCTTAGTACAGGGGTGTAAACCCAGTGAAGGATTTACTCTCACCTCACTTTACCCCTCAAAATGTTCGAAAAGCCCAGGCAGCTAATTTGAGAGACACTGGAGTTGGAGTGTATATGAGGACTGGGGGAGCTGTGCTTCACAGCATCTCATCTCACCTGCCCACTGCCAGGTTGTGTGAGCAACCTGGGTGACAAGATTGGACGTGACCTCCACGTTTTAGACGAATAAAGGAGGTGAGATTAACTTCCTTGGTTTGTCTCTTGGTATTAGCAAATATTCACATACAGGGTGGCCGTTCAGATCACAGAAGTCATATCCTGTGGTGCAAGTGTCACTTGTATAACTGCTTGTTTTTGTCTTTGGGACAGAAATTCCTAGGGCTTCAAATGATATCCTGCTGTCTGTTACCCGTTCTGTGGTTCCTCTGTGCACATTTCTCCCTACAGCACAGAAGGTAGTTGAGAGAGTTTATTAAAGTATGAGCCAACTTAAATTACTTTGCATTTATCATGGGCAACTGCAGAGAGAGCACGTTCACATGTCAAAATCCTGGATTGTGAAACAAATAAAACCATCTTCCCTCTGTGAGCACTCAGTATGGAGCATGCACGCTCATTAGCCACCCACAGCCTAAATGTGGTCCAAGTTACCTGTTCTGTAGAAAAGACTTGTGAAGATATTCGGGGTGGGCTGACAAAGAACTCTGAACCTTAACTAAAAAGTTCCTTCTCCGGTACGCAGGCTGAACTACAGCCCTGTTTCGTGGCCAAGAAATAGAGCCTTGGGGTAGATAGTGCTAGAACATCTTTTGGTGGACTGTGCTACTGAGGGAACAGACAACTGGCACTTCCATAGCAACTGGGCTTGGAAGGTAAATCTACATTCCTGTGTCAAACTCCCCTCATTCCCACTGTAGTCCAGAGACTTAAGGATGCACCTTAGTTATAGAGTATTAAGGTGAGCGGCTGCTTACAGTTGAAAGGCAAGAGTAGCTTTCAGGTGGAGGATGCTCTGAGCTCCGTGGCTGGAAAGTGCTTTCACCATGACCACCCCCCCTTTGAGAACCATCCCGCTACCCCAGAATATTGCTGCTTACCAGCTATAGGGGTGGGTCCACAGAACTTCTGCCAAGAAATGTGAATTCCCAGAGCTGCTCTCCGTTACATTTCTCCTGAAACAGTCGAGGACAAACAACAGATCTGGACGGAGCTGGAAACCAGCAAGAAACTCGGTGAAAGGAGAGGAGGCATGAGAGCCCCTTTCCACCACCTCTCTCACCACCTCCCAGCCCCCCGTCTCCTTCATACCCAAATACAAATCCCTGCCAAATTACGTCTCATCGGCTGTATCGGCCCATGCCAAGGCTCTTATGCAAAGGCACCTATAGGGCCGTGCATAGGAGGAGAGCGTGCTTGCTGCTGCTGACGCTGCCCAGCACGAGCTATTTTGAAGTTTGTATAATGCACGTAGCACTGCTCAGGAGCCTCTGGCGTGATTAGGTATTAGCTGAAAGGATCAGTCCCTGGGCATTGCTCTATCTGGATTAAAACTGAGCTGGCCAGGACTGTAGTGCATATGTACAATGCTTGTTAATGACCAAAACTCTTTTACACTACACTTTATTGGGCTTTTAAAACAGAATTTAAGAAAATAGTGGCAGTTATTAGATAAGCACCTATGGAAAAAGGCTGTGGTATAGGAAATAGAGGCAATCAGTAAGGAAAGGGCACCTGTTACTTCCTGATTGCTCAAACCACTACTTTGTTATTTCCATAATTTGATTCTATAATGGTGACTTTCCCTCTTTTGTGCAGCAAAGTTGCATCATGCAGAAAATTGGTTTGTTTAAGTAAGAACTCTTATGGTGTCTTTCATCAAATGTTCTCCGAGAACATTACTAATAATTCATTAAAGGGGCACTGTCAGCTGGAACGCTTTTAATTACCATTTTCTGACAAGTCAACCCTTAAGTGGTATGCCCTGATTTTTAAATTTATTACTAACACATATGCAGATTTGTCTTTTTCCCTGCTGATGTTCATATGGGTTGAGAAAAGTAATTGACTGTGAGATTAAGGAAGTGAACCATGCACTACATGTTGTCATGCCCACAATGGAAGATAATTTAAGGGTGGGTACTTTTTTTAACAGTAGTTTTGAGAAACTCCTTTCTGTAGCCTCTGAGCATCTCGGTGCATCTGAACGTAGGGAACTTCTGCTACGTGCACCTTACTGCTGTGAAACTGAAACACATTGAGCTCAAGGTATAGCTGTGAAAATCGTTAGCTGCTACTCGTTAACTGTCCACGTAGACATGCTTAGGCTGTTAAGTAACTGAAGTGAAGAGAGGCTGGCTGATACAAATACAGGTTTAAAACAACAGTTACCACACAACAGCCAATACGCTGTAAAAGTCTACCGGCTTTTCCCACCCTGGTTTGTTTGCATAGCCATACTTTAAGGCCCTTCCAGCCCCATGTCACTGTCAGAAATAGCACTCAGCATTCCCAGAGAAGAGTTATGCCTGAACTGCCATCTTCTGCCTTCCGTACCTCAGATGACTACAGCAGATGCAGAGATTTTCTCTGACAAATGTTTTCTCAAACCTCTTTCATGGGAGCAGGAACTGAAACGGGGAGCTATCAAGAGGGTTGCCCAAGGAAAGGTGAGCCCAGGAGTAAGCAGGCTAGAATCCAAACGTCCTGTTCCACAAAAAAGGACTACAGTTCCCCTGCTGTAGGCATTAAGTGACAATTTTGCACAAGGAAATGGCAGGGACAGTCTATCTGGAAATACGGTGGATTTTCTCAGTCAGCTATCAAGAAAACAGTATGGCTCTGAGCCTCTTACCTTGTGTGCTAGGCAGTAAAGGTGGCTGCAGAGGGAGGTGGGAGAAAAAGCTGCCTGGCTTCGTGTCCCCTAGACCATGCAATTTCCACAGTACTTTGGTCCAACAGCTTCTGTATCAAAGGAAGAGAGCCCAAGGCCCTCTTTGGCTTTTATGTGTGGCTGTGTCAGCTCAGACTGGTTGCCAGCTCATCTATATGCAATGGCTCATTAAGGTTGTGGCTGGGTTTATATATAGTATGTGAAAGGCAGAGGAATGGCTGCTGGATGGATAAAAAACACAGCAGAAATGTTGAGCCAGGGGAAGTAGTGCAATATTACCTGCAGAAGCTGACGTTATTCTTACTGTCACCATCATCTGAGTCGTTTGTCCCATCCCACCAGCACAAGCACCACAGAAGTGCCTTGACTACTTGTGAGGATCGGGCCTTTTCTTTGCATGGGCAGCGTGGTTTGGGAGAGAACCAGATGCCCCTTGAAACTCCCAATATTCTGCAGAACGCTTTGCAGTTTGATTTATTGGGTCTGTGCTATATTAGATGCGTGTCCCCTTGCCCAAATTCCTGCTTAGGCTTTCCTTCCTAGATCTGTGCCAAAACTCAGAGTCCACCTGAATGCTTTGCAGAGGACTGACTGCGGGAGTTAACTCATTACTGTAAAGTTGCTGTTTCTCTGCGTTGCTGAGCAAGAAATGTGCATCTCCTGTATTTTTCCGTCCTTTGGTAGGGTGCCTCTGCATCCTGTTGATGAGGGACAGAGTGACGTAAGCCTGGAATCATCCCACTTACCTACAGGCACCAAAATTAGGTGTCTAATAAAGTCAATTCTTCTGGTTCCCTCTCACATTCAAAAGGCATTTCTTCTCACTCTAGGACAGGCATCGAAGGATCCATTGGCCTCATAGAGGTGCCCATCCTTCCCCATCAGTAGAGAGGACTGAGATGGCTGGAGCAATTTATATCCCTATCTCATGAAGGCCTACTGTAAATAAATGAGTTCTACCCTCAACATTAAAATCCCCAGACTGGAAGCTGCTCTTCCCTTGGTTATACAGCAATAAGAACCCAGTGCTTCTAGCCGCCTACCAGGGACAGGTGGAGGACGTCCTGCAGGCAGGATCCTCTGAGTCTGAGAGGAGGTGGGGAACAGGATTTCTATGTTACAAGAAGTTATTTAACGCTTGGGCAGAGCCAGATCTGTTCACACAGTTGAAACCAACAGGAGCTTTGTGACTCAGTGACGCAAGCGTCGCCCCAGAGTGTTCCGAAGACAAAGTGCACTGATATAAGGAATTAAGCTCTGTTATTAGCCATCCCATTGTTTTAATAGCTCCGTCATTAATAATAAATTTGATAATACTCAAGCAGCGCTTACCATCTCTAAAGCACGTTAATCCATCTGTTACACCTCTTAATGTTCCTGTAAGGCAGGTATGCTGTTAGTGACACCAACACATATAGGTTTTTACAGCACCAGGAATTGATGATGGAATTGTTCCGGGTACTTTTACCAGGAGCAAATTGATGCAGTATACTCTGAAATAATCTGGTTATTTTTATACCGTGCCTAGCACTTTGCCCTGGTGAGACCCCACCTGGAGCTCTGTGTCCAGTTCTGGGCTCCCCAGTTCAAGAAAGATGAGGAACTCCTGGAGAGAGTCCAGAGGAGGGCAACAAGGATGATGGGGGGACTGGAGCATCTCCCCTAGGAGGAAAGGCTGAGGGAGCTGGGCTTGTTCAGCCTGGAGAAGAGAAGGCTGAGAGGGGATCTCATCAATACCTACAAATATCTCAAGGGTGGGGGTCACGAGGACGGAGCCAGACTCTTCTCAGTGGTGCCCAGCGCCAGGACAAGGGGCCATGGGCAGAAACTGAAGCAGAAGAGGTTCCAGTTGAACGGGAGGAAGAACTTGTTGACTGTGAGGGTGCCCGAGCCCTGGCCCAGGCTGCCCGGGGGGGCTGTGGAGTCTCCTTCTCTGGAGATCTTCAACCCCCGCCTGGCCGCTGTCCTGTGCCCCCTGCTCTGGGTGAGCCTGCTTGGGCAGGGGGGTGGCACTGGGGGAGCTCCCGAGGGCCCTGCCAACCCCTGCCAGGCTGGGATTCTGTGAATCCCGTCCTTTTCACTTATTGGCAGGTCATGATGGTGCAAATTAATTTTCTTGCATCACACAACATACTGCAGATTGTTTAACATAATTTTTCAAAGCAGCAGTCTATTTCTCCTGCAATGAAACTCAATGGGATTTTTTTCCCCCCAGCTTCAAAGAGCATAGTTGAGCCCTTAAAGGGATTTGCTTCTGTTAAATATTATCCTCAAAACTGAGAAATTAAAAGCAAAAGGGCTTTCTTCCTTTTTCCTCTAAGACATGTCAAAAGAATATTATAAAAAAGAATAGCTTTCCACAGCTTTCAGAGACTCCCTGAGTGAATTTCAATTGCAGGTTTTTAGGGAACAGTGTAATTAACAACTTTATTCAGTCTGTAGCCAGAAAATTCTTTCTATATTTGGCATGAAAAAAGCAGAGCAGGAGGAGGGGAGTAAATGACCTAGATTTTCACAAGTGACAAATGACTCGTAGGTGCTCTGTCTGAGACCCCTTAAATGACAGAGATTCTCACCGCAGAATGACTTCTTTTTATTGTACCTAGCGTTGGACATTCAAAATTACTCAAGACACTCTTGGAAACCTGGGCTGTTGTTTGTTAAACTGAATGTTTTATTCACCTAGGGTAACATGTCAAAAAACGTATCCATAACCAAGCAATTAAATCTCATTTTCGGAAGGGACCTCGGTGTGCCAGCAGCTCTCCTTATTCGCAACCGTCTCCCCTTTTCTGAGCTTGCTTCATTGTTTTCCTGGAAAATGTGTGCTTTGGGAGCATCTCCCATAAAGCAGAAATGGGGAAAACAAGGTGTGACTGAGCTAACGTTTTCAGAATGTCCCTTGCTATATTTTCTTGTTTTTCAGGGTTCTGTTTTCCACGATAAAGCCAACGTTTTCTATAAAAAGCAAGTCCTCTACGAGAAGCCTGTTTGCCTAATAGCAGTTTTTCTGTATAAATGTTGATAATCTCTGTTTTGTCAAAGGAAAAAAGATTTAATGCCTTTATCTTTTGGAATGATTATTTATAGAAGGGGAGGTCTCCCTAAGATGCAATCAAAGTTACATATTTTAAGTCTAGTAGGCAAGTCAGTACTGCAGGCAGTTGTTTATCCATTAACCTCAGTGTAGCTAGGCTGGCAGTCTCCCAGTACTTATTTACTTTGTGCTTACCATGGGGAGGGATTTGAAATCCATTGCAATTTTATTCCAAGCCCCCAGAGAGATGATTCTGTCCTTCAGTTATGTTTCATTTTGTATGAGTAAAATGCTGAGCATATTCTAGATAGTAGTGTAGCAATGAGTATAGCAGCAAGAGGAGACTGAATATTCAGGCTGATGTATGTATAGTTGTGATTCATTCCCAAAGCTTTCTTTTCTGTGAACGAGTGCCATCATAGCTGAGAGAGAAATATGAGAACTGGGGTTTTGCTCCTCTCAGCAGGGAGTGTCACCGACACCCTTCCTTAAATAAATAGCCATGCGTGCCAGCATGCAGATAAGCCTGAAGAAAGTGTAAATCTCTGGGACAGCAAGCATCTGAAAGGGAAGAACGGTATAACAGATGAAGTTGATTACACCCCTCATCCCTTCCAGCACCTTCACGCATTGCTCCTAATGAAAGTAAAAGGTTCCTAATCACTTCAGCCTTCCTTATTCTTAGACAGCAGGTAGCTGAAGCCCTTGGCCTCCTCTGCTAACTGTAATGACAAAATTTAAATGCATAGGCTATTTAAATTCAAGAACAAAGCTGGCTGTAGTGCTGGCTTGGCAATGCATGTGGAAATGCAGAAAGGCAGAGACCTGTGCTATTTAACTCCTTGAAGTCATAGCCAGGAGTTGAACAGCGACAGAGGCCTCGTTTGCAGCAAGGTATTTGCCCTCTTCTTTACAGAGCAGTGCAGGTGGGCTTGAGAGGGGGGAAAGCAGGACTCGTGACTTCCCAGCCTGAGAGAGAAACTCGGCTGCCTGCTGATGAGTTGTTCTGTGCCTTTCAGGCATGTTCACACACTTAACTTTTCTGTGATTTTCAGAAAGCACAGGGGGTTGGTGGCAAGAGTTTAGCACTGTCTTTAAGTTACGCTAGAACATCATGGCTGCAATGAAGATTTCCTGGAACAGCGTGGCCTAGAGTCCCCCCCCCAGCCCCCTGGCAAGCCTGCGAGGTAGAACACCTCTGCTGGTAACGCCACGTGGGGAAAGTGGGTTTTATGCAACTGTTCATGGAGGAAATCACGCCAACTTCTCACTGGAAGCGGTAAAGCTCATTATTTGTATTCACTTGTAATTCAGCTGCTTGGCAGAGAAGGTTAGTGCCAGAGAGGTCCTTACTTCCCCTGAAAATGTAGGGCACGCGTGGACTGCAACAAAGACAGGTCTCTCCTTCCTGGCTGTAGTAAGCTGGGTGTTCAGCACCAGGCTGTGGAGCTGCTGGAGAGCTGCGGTGTGGGACACGGAGCAGGGCAGCTGGATCGGTGAGCTGCCAGCGCCTCCGAGCAGTCCTTAGCTGGGTAGAGGGTGTGTAATCACCCGTGCAGAATACAGCGAGCGATGTTAAGTCATGAGTCACTTCCCTTTTTTCAGTCACTGAAGCCTCCTTTTTAAAAGTTAAGCATACAGAGGAAGAGACTAGACTTGTATTGGTAGAAAGCCCCATATTCTTATATTGGCAGCTGTGCCCATGTCACCTTGCCCCTCCTCTTCAGCACTCAAAAGCAATCTGCGATGGGAGTATGAGTGTGCGAAGCTACAAACCTAGGGATTGATCTGAACAATGGCATTGGCATCTGATGCGGGGGTGTCTGGAATCTTTTTTCCTACTTGAGGCTAGGAAAATAGAAGTTTAAAATGCCGTATGTAGGGAAGTGAAGTCATTGAACAACCAGTGTCACCGGTTAACGCCTGTTGACGTTTTGTTTCTAGATTTTCACTTAGGTTTGTCTAGTAGCACCAGGCTTCTGCATTAGACCTCTCATCCATCCCTCTGCTATATGCAGTGGTATTAAAAGTGGTAACTAACTGTAAGTCAGTGACAACATTTATTAATGTGGTAGAAGAACAAGCACAGATGTCTCAGGTACACACTGTGCTCTAACAAGGGGTTTTTTTGAGCTGCAATTCATCAAATGGTATGAAGCCATAAAACGGGATCACACTTCATTTCATCGTCTCCGTGTTTCCCCTCTCGTTGTTTTCCAAACAAACATGCTTCTGTAAACTCTAAAAATGTATTTGTGGAAGTTTAAGTCATTCTCAA
This sequence comes from Gorsachius magnificus, assembly GCA_034008185.1. Taxonomy (NCBI): domain Eukaryota; kingdom Metazoa; phylum Chordata; class Aves; order Pelecaniformes; family Ardeidae; genus Gorsachius; species Gorsachius magnificus. The sequence goes on from CM067097.1 coordinate 1,337,830, forward strand.
GGGCATGAGATGTCTCTCAAATGCCTATCTCAAGGGGTTGTCCCTACATCAACCTTGGAGAACCCCTGAGGCTGTTGGGTCCAGGTTGGCTGTCAGCACAGATGTGTCTCGCCGAAGGCTTTTTCTGGAGCGTGTGATATCCTGCTTGCCCGAGCAAACCTGCTAGCTTCATAAGGAGCGGGGTGGCACATGCTGCACAGCCAGGCATACCTGCATGGGGACGGTCTCCTCTCTGCCAGAAAGCGGCTAGACGAACAGGAGTTGGCAGATTAGGGGATAGTGTACTTACTTGCAGTTGCCTTTCTGGAGCTGTGTTAAGTATCACCAGCAAAGTTCAGTTTCTGGAGAATAGAATATGAACTTTAGTTCTGAAGAACAGGGAAAGGGGTTCTGGAGAACCGAATATGAACTTTAGTTGTCTGTGACTCAGTTTCTCTACCCTTTGTACTTTGCAGATGAAGAAAGGAAGAGTTCTATATAGATCCAACACTGCATCATTCTTTGCACAACAGTGACCATCCCTTGTACTGCCATCCTTTAAGGTCCCTTGACAATCCAACGAGTTGATCTTGTTGCTCCTCAAAAGCTCCCTCCCATGCCTCTGGTGTCCTCTGAGGCAGGACCTTCTCAATGGTGGCCATGTCCCCCTTGGGATGTATCTCTAAGGTTACTTTTTGGGTCAACTGACAATTGACCATTTTAGCCTTCTCTTTCTTCCAGCTTCAGGAATTCATTCCATCTGCTGTCTGTCTACCTGACAGCCCTCAGCTGCATTTTATAGACTGCTAGACTCAGGTTTTGTTTGTTTGATTGTTATTACTGTTTTTATTTTGGACAATGTCCCAGTTGCCTAGCAATGTCAGCAGGTGCTTTGAAAAGAAATAGTAAAGCATAAGCTTTCTGCAAGGTAGAACATCATATTCTGCTTCACATCGAGTCTTTTTATCTGCAAGTCTCCATGGACTCTGTCCGCATTAATAAATTAAATTCACCCTCTCTTTTGGAATGCAGGGGAGGGAGAGAAAGATACAGGAAGCAGTCATCATCCTATTTTTCACAGATGGTAACCAAGGCAGAGAAACGCAAAGCAAAGTAGAAAGCCTGGTTTGATATCCTGACCCACTGAAGTCAGGAATTTATCTCTCATGGGAGTCACGAAGAAAGCTGAGAGCATATTGCTTGAAAGAACCAGAGCTCCGTTGAATTCCCTCTGCAGCTAATGGGTTGGATGGAGCCCACAGTGTTCGGCAGAGTAAGGAGGAGAGCAAGTTGTGTGCAGTGATTATTTAGTTATTTCCCAAGAGTAGGAATATGGTCCCAGCGGCAACACAGACTTAGGACGGGGTAGTGAAGAAATCGGCACGTCCTCTTTACATGTATTATGCTCTTTGTTCTGTTATTTCACTGGGAAAAGAGTATCATGGATTGTTGTCTGGGTTTAGTTCAGAGTCCTGTGGAATGTGGCTTTGTGAAATTTAGGCAATGCCTCTATAGGGAAAGCTGGATCCAGGAGCCACGTTTGTACTTCTGAGCAGCGGCAAGAGTGGCTGAAGAGTATGCACGCCATGTAGGCAGTGCTAATGGGAGCTACAGCCCTCCCTCTGGTAAACCCACAGCTGACCCTTTGCCACCAGTAATAACAGAGCTGGGTGGTAACTTTGTCCTTGCTTCGAAGGGCAGCAGAGTGCATGGGGTGGGCAGGCTCACTTGTACCCATAAAAGTTGCCATTGATTTTTTTTTTTGGTGTGGTTGCTTTTATCAAAAGAAAAAAAATATGAAGTATCCTGGGTTTTTCCCCCAGCAAAGAACTGCAGGGACTTCGGCTACGGGCTCTCTTTACAGAAGTACATTTACTAGATGATCATGCAAAAACCCTGGGCCTTGCTTTTGAAGGTCAGGACGTTCGAAATAGCCATGTAAAGAATGGCTGTTTTACAGATGAGTGAACCCATCAGAACGATCAGGAGGGCAGTAAGAACAGGCTTGATAGCAGAGAACTGTTTCCACATTTGGTAATAGAGAGCAGCCCGGAATATCAGCTGTAGCCTGCTAGTTTTGCATGAGCAGTGAAAATAGTCATGGTCTGTCCTCATGTATGTAAGGCTTAATGTACAGGCTGGAAAGAACGCGCTTTCTGAGGGGCAGTGGTATAGTGAGCACAGCTCTAGCTGGGCTGTTCCTAGTTAAGCTTTGGACAAGTTGCTCTGGGTGATAGAGCGCTTCCTTCAAGAGGCAGCTGGCTTTAGAGCCTCTACCTTAGTGCTGGAGTTTAGGAATTTAGCCAACGCTGAATAAGGCTGGCTCCTTATCTCTCTTGACCCGATAATGCCGTAACAGATTCAATGACTAGGTTAGGCAGCTGAAGACAGTCCTCTGCCCTTCCTCTCACAATGTGTCCATATACTGAAGTCTCTTTGTGCTGAATTTTCCCCTTTACAGCATGTTTTTGTCATGTTCTCCAGAGCCATGAGGTGCTTTCTGAAGAGGAGTTTGATTTACACCCAGGCAGGCACCTTCATCTCTCGTAGCAAGATCTGCTGTAGGTCTCCATCACCCACACTGAGATGAACCTCGGCGTTGCACAGCCTTTTCTGCAAGTGGTAGATGTGCCCAAACATGCTTGTCCTGCACAGTAACTCATAAGTGCTTTCTAAAACTGTAAACTCATACACAGTCCTCGTACATGGGTAGAGTACTTCAAATTGGCATGTATCATTTCCATGAAAAATCTATGGGGAAAGACCTTATTGCAGTAACTTCTGAGTCATGCTGAACCTTTGGTGCTTTCTTGCAAATAGGATGTGTAGTTAAATAATGTTTCAGAGAGATGTGTGGCTTCACCCTGGGAATGGTCAGGAGAGTAAAACACCACTGTGGCTGCCCACCACCCTCTTCTGGCCTGTGGAGGGACTGCTCGAGGTAATGCTGGCCCTGGATGTGGTGGGAAAATCTCCTAAAAAGATGAAAGAAAGGTGGGGGAAAGGTGAAGCTTTTGGCAGAAAGCACTTCTATTGGCATTTCCATGCCATACCTGCCTGAGTACCACAAAGCTCCATCCTCCTTTTTAAATTAGGGCCAGCGTCATCAATAAAAAGAAAAATATTATTTTCTTATATACCAAAATAATTTTGCACAGCGAAGAGGAGAAATCAGAGAGGCTGAACTTTTTGTCTGGCTGTGGTGGTTTTGCTGAGGTTTTGGGGATGGGGTGGACACAGAGGGGAGTGTAGTTCTGAGGTGGAACAGGGGGGATAGTAGCACTACATCTCTGTTGGCTTTGGTATTTTTACCTCAGATTTAACATAGTTCAGATGAGAGCAACATCTGGTCTAGGTACGCGGGGGAATTTTCTTGGCATTGGCTCAGAGTGCTGAATAAGTCCCAGATAAATCACCCAAAGCAATGATCATATCCTTTCTGGCAATTCAGTTTCAATAACTTTATTGTATGACAAGGTGTATGCAAGCTGTCAGCACAAATGAGTCGGTTCTCTCTAAACGGGACGGTACTGACTCTGCCAGTTCCAGCGGTGTTGTTAGTGTGGAAACACCACAGCCCAAGGCAATTTAAGTGCTGAGATGACATAACCCAGTCATCTTCCTAGAAAATGTTATGACATAGAAAAGCCTGGGGAACTGAAACAAGCCTCACCGGAACAAAGACCAGGTCCATATGGCATCATATTTTCTGGGAAAACTTATTTTTCCACTTTTTGACATGTCTACAATTCTGGTGTTATGCCTCATTTCCACCGGTACCTTCTGGGAAATCTAGTCAATAATTCCCTGCGTCTGCTCGTACCAGAGAGCAGCGCGACTCGTGGAGTCATCGGAGTTATTTCTGTGGTTGTATGGCACGCTGAGAACGTTTTATAATGGCCTGAGATTACAGTGATCTCCTTAATCTCGGGCTCAGATATATCAAACCGTGGATGAATTTAACGACTAACAGAAAAGTACATTTCATCCGTTTGGGTGAAGCATCTCTTCTCATACGATTTTAGCACTAGGCAGATCTGAAATTTTGAATTGGTGCATTGAGTGGCAAAGGAATAAGCCCCAGGCAAATCCAGCCAGAAAGGAAAGCTTCACTGAATGATTGCAGGGTAAATCCAGCAGTTTTGCTGCAACTTTAGTGAGCTGTTGCTGCACAAATTACAGCGTGTAAGGGGGTGTTCTAGAGACAACGATAGCGTAACTGAATTCAGCAGACTTCTGGAGAAGTTTGAAGATTGCAGAGGACCCAGTTTGTCTCTCGGCAGCGCAGTCTCTTTCTCGGGACTGCCTGAAAGGTCCTTGTCGCTGATCTGCTGCATCATGGTTTCATACGGTTGTAAAGCAGGTCGCAGCAAAACTCATCTATCCATTTTTCAGGAGGACGGGAAACACTTTTAGGAAGGTCTCCAAATTAAGGGTTCCCCAACAGCAATTCAGCAGTTTGCGTTCCAGGCACGACAGCCCGCTTCGAGACTGCATAAAGGGATGGGGTCTGGCAGGACTGAACAGCAGGGGTCTACATTCATTTTTCTGGGGAACTCAGCCCCCACGGTCTGTAGCAACATCTGCCTTAGGCACGCTGGTGTGCTGCCTAAGTGTGTCCATCACACGCCGACCCACAACTTGAGGGAAAGGGGGGGTTACAGCAGGAGGCTGCAGGCTGACATTGTGTATTTTTAGAGACGGCTGCAAAGCCTTGCCGTCACAGCAGCGGAGCGCTGCGGCATGTTAGACCCACGGCAAATGCTTCACCCTCTCTGCTTTATGTGACTATGCAGCAATAACGAGCAGTAGGGAACCTACCCCATCCCCTTGCAGAGTAGGGAATATGGGGGAGGCAGGAACCGGGGGACCCAAGTCAAAGAGTTTTAGCACATTTTGTCCTTGGTGCTTTAGTCACTGCCTGCAGTTTTATATTTATGAACCTGTATCGGGAGGTTGCTCGATAGGTCTTTGGTTTACTCTGAACAGGCCTCTCTAGGGACAGTATGAACATTTGCAGTGTTATTGAATGTCACCTCTGTGCAAACTGAACAGAGGAAAAATATTCTGATAATAACTGTGAAATATATGGGGGGTGGTAGGCTTTCTGTCTGCTGACTTTTTTTTTTTTTTTTTTTAAATTATTTTTTTTTCCCTCTGATGAGAGCGTCAAGGTCAGCTGGCTCCATAGATACAAATATGCCAAGAACAAAATGTACAGATGCGCCAGGAGTCAGGGACACAGACATGCTGGCACTGTAAACAGACCTGGATCATGGCCAGCATTGTCAGGCAGCGAGCGTCCAGGAGTGTTCATAAAAAGGCACTTTATTACAGGGATACCAAGATTTTTCCCTCCGTTGCATCATTAAACGTGAGTTATTCACGTTTTTGTGGAAAAGCCTAGATTCAGCACAATCTCCAAATTGTATTTGGAGGATGGGGAAAGGTTTTATTCACATACCACAGAATCCTACAGCAATATCTGAGCGCGTGACAGTGAGGTTCCCTGAATAAGTGGCTGGAGTAGAAACCAGAAGACTGGTGCTTTTCCCAATTCTGCTGCTGGTTTATTGTGTAAACATAGAAAAATCTTTTACTGTTGCTGTTGTGAGTTCCCATACACCCCCTCCTTTCCCTCCTAGATATGTTTCCTTTTGGCAGTTATTTGCTTGAACTAAATATCAACCAGGCAGGCAAAAGCTGGAAATATCTTCATCTAGCAGACTTAAAATATTAATGCATTTTATAGTGTACTTATTTTTCGTAACAGTCAGTTGTTGCTACCAAGGCAGGGAATTCCTTATAAATATTGAATGCTGCTGCAAGCTCTGGAAACAAAATTCTAGAAATGGTTCTCTTAGGCTCCCAAATGGCTGAAAAACTGCTGAAAGTCTTCCTGACTTTAGTAAATCACGTGGGAATCCAAGAGCGCAGAAGTTACTTGTTGCTGGGATTTTCTAATAAACAGTCATAGTTTATTTAACCAGTCCATGCAGATTACTTACTGGGCACTTTGGGGAAGAATGGAGCGATTGGTTTTGTTCTTAAAGACTCCCTAGAAGTTGTTGTAGTCAGATGCATCTCAGAAATTGGCTTGGGGGTCTGTTGCATGTAAAAGAATAAACTTTAATTGCAGAGGAGATCCAGCTTAAGTGCTGGAATTTTGACAAAGCAAAAAATTCCCCTGGTAGAGCACGTCCAGCCCTTGCAGGGGAAAAGTGGGCAGGCAGGGCCTGCTGCGGCCATGGGCGGTCAGCAGGCACTGCGCTACTCTATTATGGCAGCAGGAATTCACATTTTGGTTCTTTTATGGACCCTCCCACTCTCCATCTCATGCCAAAAGGATCCTAGTGCAAGGCCCAGATGAGTCTTTTACTCAGAGCTGTGTATGTTGTGAATTTAAAATGGGGTTTGAAGACTTTTCACCTTTAGCTCACCAGTTTAAATCTAGCCTAAGCTAACCACGACTGAAGCTCTAAATCCCAAGTGACGTCAGTCAGGTCCTAAGGGACAAGGCTCTGAGCCCCACCACAGCCAACACTCATTGGAATAGAGAAGCCAAGGGTTAATTACCTAGGTATTACCAGCTAATCTATCTACCATCGTGCTGGTTAGCCTCACTAACAGACCCCTTCTGGCTCCCGAGCTGCTCTCTCCGGTCACCTGAATGCACTTGGGGTGTAACGGGAGGGCAGCGCTGGGGAAAGGCTGTCCATACAGTACCCGTTTGTGGCTAAATAGAGGCCTTTTGTCCCCAGGGCTGCCAGTCTGCTGCCAGGCACACACACATGAGATTAAACAGTAATAAAAAGACTTCATTAGAGGCGGTGGGGGTCACTTTTTCTGCAGCCAGAGTAGAGCTGAAAAAGAATCCTGAAGTGAACTCGGAGCGATCACGGGCAAAACCTGCTATAGCAAAAGCTTGAGTTGCTTTTAAAACCTAAGCGTGGATTGCAAATAGTATTGAAATATGCCAGTTAAATAAACTAGACGTGCTGCTGTGTGTTGCCTAAAATCTATCTTCAGGATATTATTTTTGCCCCGTAGATTGTGCTTTCTGATAAGTGACCACAGAATACGCTGGAAGTGACTGGTTTCTGTTGGGCTGATCTGTGATGTTCAGTGGATCGTTGTTTTGCAGAGGATGGCAATCCAGGACTTCAAGTGGGCACGCTGGGCTTTGGCTGAGCTCCTACTGGTGCCCAAAGGCAAAATTTACCCTATTATACTCTTGTGCAAAGATATTTATGGAATCCTTTACAACCAACTAAATACCCTGGTGGGTTCCTTGTAGCTAAACGAAGGAGTTGCTGGCTCTACCTCTTGTCTATCTCTTACCATCGCAGGGAAAAACACAAGCTAGAGGGGAGATCCTTTTCCAGTGAAGGGACTACTTACTGGGTGAGTTTGGGAAACAGCCTGTGCCTTTCTGATTATGTCCTGTATGCACCCCTCCCTCTGCAAAGGGAACGCCACACGTTTTTAGGAGGGAAGTTAATGCAACAAGATTCCCACCTGAAAGAACCAAGGCTTTTGCTTTTGTCAGAATTCTTTTTGAATGCTGACAGCCTAGCAAGGAAATTGTTTTCATAGATTTGCCGTTATTAGCAGCATGCTATGACTATTCCTTTTTTTTGCTGGCAGTGTTTCTGAGCTCACAGGCAGCGAACAGCCAGGCACTCTGGAAGCCGGAGCGGTAGCTTATTCCCAGAGGAGACGTCACGCGGGTGCGAGTTCACACCCACTCAAAAACTGCCCCTTTGCCAGTGCTTTCTGGCCTTGCAGCTACCATGGGCCTCGGCGGGAAGTTTAGTCTCTGGGTGCTCTTCAGCCTTAGGTTCTGCTGCTGCACCTGCAAAACAAGAGCTTAATTAGTGTTAATTATAACAGCAGTTCATTAAGAACTGGACTAGCACACTTGCGGGCAATCCAGAAGTTAAAAGATAGCAACTGGGGATGTGTGCTGGCTGGCACAAACCAGTGCTAGCCCCGTATAGCTGTGAGAAGAGCTGTCTCTCCCTAGGTTAACGTTAGCTCCTCGTTATCATATCAAAGGCAACGGCGAGCGGACTCCTCCACAAACACTGCACTTTTCCTTCCCCTTGTCTGCCTCTGTTCCCACTTTCCAAGTTTCATTTTGAGCGTGGGGTTTGAAGAAGCCCCAAAACACAAAAGGAAGTCGAGGCAGAGCGGGTGACTGTCCCATCCAGATTCTCAGAGCTTTACTCGAAAGCTCAGCTCCCGTTCAACCGGGTGCACCAGGGAAGAATGGAGGTGGATGAGACAACTGCTGTTTCCAGCACTGGCTCGTACAACTCTGCTTTCTTCTAGTGGGATGGTAGGTTGATGGTTGACAAACGGGAAGAGACGTCTCTCATTCCAGAGATCAAATTGCACAACAAATTAAAATGCTCCCTGAAGGCACTGTTGCTCCCTCTCCTCTCAATACGTGTAAAGCCCAAGACGGCCTCCACTGATTTCAGAGCAAGCTACAGATTCTGTCACTGGTGCTCAAATTGAAGACTGTCCCTTTGGGTAACAAATGTCATGGGCCAGTCTGTGCTCATCGGCGGGGTGGTACAGTTATGTGCAGTGAAACCTCAGGGAAATGGAGCTTACTCCCCATTTGGTTCATGAAAGCTCAAAAATTGGACTGCCCTGCTGCATTCTATAGGAACCAGCAAAAATCCAAACTGTTTGGTTTATCAAAGCTTTTTATATACATAAAGTCCTAGGAGAGCTATTTAGTTATACCAAAATGAGGTTAAGGTTTATTCTTCCACATCATCTTGTTCTGTTTGCAAATCCAGGAGCTAAGCATTCCACAGTTGCCATAATTTGACCCCTGTCAGTAGGCCCACACGTCCTTTGAACAGCGAAGCACAGCTCTTCGGGCTTGTGAGCACCCCCAGGAAAATCAAGATGTTGCGCCGAAGTGAAATTTGTATCTACGTGCTCCTGGAATTAGATCCTTCATCCCATTCTAACAGAAGGGTCTAATTTAGATGCCTTCTGATACTACCTGTCTCTCTGCATCAGTTAGAAAGGAAATAGCATGGCTGTTTAGACTTGCACCAGCGCATCCTAAATGGTATTGCCTAAGGCAAATCCCATCCCAAACGCTGAGAGAACTCGGAAAAGCAATCCCTCTCCATTTCCTTGTTTACATACTCACCCAAGCGTGTACCCAAACTGTACTGCTGGTTTTTGTTAAATCTGCCCTTCCGCCGCAACTGGTACCTGGAGTTCTGTAACGCTTGTTGAACCTGAGGCCATTGACAACCTTTTAACCACCTTAGCAAGGTGTTGGTGTCACTGACTCACTGAAGTGGAGTTTCCTGCAGAAAAGCTGTTTTCAGGTCTGGCTTGTCTTTAATCAGTACAAATTGGAAGAAGTCTATTGAAATAATGTGAAACAATGCACTCGGCGTAGGAATAAGGAAGCAAAAGTCTACTAAGATGCATGCACTCATCTGGACCCATGCAATGGGGTGCATTCAGAGGAGCGTGGCCAGCAGGGCGAGGGAGGTTCTCCTCCCCCTCTGCTCTGCCCTGGGGAGACCCCACCTGGAGCTCTGGGTCCAGTTCTGGGCTCCCCGGTTCAAGAAAGATGAGGAACTCCTGGAGAGAGTCCAGAGGAGGGCAACAAGGATGATGGGGGGACTGGAGCATCTCCCCTAGGAGGAAAGGCTGAGGGAGCTGGGCTGGTTCAGCCTGGAGAAGAGAAGGTTGAGAGGGGATCTCATCACCACCTACAAATATCTCAAGGGTGGGGGTCATGAGGACAGAGCCAGACTCTTCTCAGAGGTGCCCAGCTCCAGGACAAGGGGCAATGGGCAGAAACTGAAGCAGAAGAGGTTCCAGTTGAACGGGAGGAAGAACTTGTTGACTGTGAGGGTGGCTGAGCCCTGGCCCAGGCTGCATTGGGGGGCTGTGGAGTCTCCTTCTCTGGAGATCTTCAACCCCCGCCTGGCCGCTGTCCTGTGCCCCCTGCTCTGGGTGAGCCTGCTTGGGCAGGGGGGTGGCACTGGGGGAGCTCCCGAGGGCCCTTCCAACCCTTGCCATTCTGTGAAAAGGCGCTGCCTCTCTGGCAACTAAATAAATGGCTCCTAAAAGGCCTTTAACATTGATTGAAGTAGGTGCCTCTCCAGTGCCCTCTTTTCTGCAGCCTTTGCTGTGCTTTGCAATGTGCTTGGTGGCTCGGGCCCTGGGACAGCCAGCACCCGCAGCACACAAACGCGCTTACGGTGTGTGCTGGGCGGCGTCTGCAGGTCAGCGCCGCGATCCCGCTCCCTCCTCTGAGCTGACGTCCAGGCAGCGGTGTGAGCGCAGCGCTGCGTGGCGTAAGGTATTGGCAGAGCTGGGGCAAAGAGGGAAGAGTGTCAAAACCATACTCCTGCTCGTGAGCCGACAAATCTCATTAGGTCCCTCTTTTTTTCCAGCTGAACAATACGTGTGAGGTGTTTGGGGAATAGGGCGTTCGGCAGCCTTGCAGCTTAGTGGGTGCTGTGAAAATCCAGACTCTGCTTTAAACCCTCCCTGTGCCCCAGTTTTGTGGGTGTTTGTAGGGAAACCGGTGGAAGGACGCGGTGCCAGCAGATGGCAGTGCCTGTTAGCAGAGTTTCACTCGTGGTGGAAGAAATAGGGAGTCTGCTCCAAATGTGAAAATGTTTTTATTTACACTGGGTGAAGCACAGCGCCATTTCTCACGTCTGAGCAGCTCAAAGTGGGCGAATGGTGGCCGCAGAAGTGACCATGCTGCGAGCCCGCTCCTCTGCTCGGCTGGGAGAGCCTTGTCCACTTGGAGGCTGTCAGCGGGGTCCGTGGTTGAGATGCATTGAGCAAGCGTGGGAGGTGGGAAGGCAGGCTTCTCCTAGAGACGACCATCTCACACCAGCTTTGCAGAACTGCGGAGACTCTGTTCCTCTAGGGCTGCTGGCTGGACGACTTTTTGTAGCACAAAATTTCATTCTAAATCTTATTAAAAGAGATTAAATGAAAGAAGCAGCAGAGCTGATGCCTTTATGAAGGTGACACCGTCCTTAGTGCTGGTAAAGCAGCATCCAGGGACTTAACCTGCTCTGAAAGCCAACGTTGTGATTTTAGGGGAGCACTGACTCTCGTCAATCACTGTTTAGTACTTTTAAAGTAAGTTTGAATGCATATTAAAAAAAAACCAAAGCAGACCTCTTGATGTAGTCCCCAAATAGCACTTTTATAAGGGTACTTCATGTATCATAAGCATACTCCTAAAGGGTAAAATAAATATTGCTAAAAAGACCATTCCTAAGAGCGGGCAGAAGATCTAACCTAATTTCGTAGGATTTAATCAAGTTTATTACCATGCCTTTTACTTTCATTGAAAATAGTTTCACTGCTGACTTGCATTTAGTCCTCAGTGCTGTTTGCAACCTGGAATGGGGCAGCGCCGTTCTAACGCTGCGGAACAGGAGCCAAGCTGGCTAGTCCGATCTGATTGCCCACACTGCGTTGAAGAGGGACATGTAAACAAACGACAAGTGGAAAAGCAAAATTACATCTGCAAAACTCATTTTTAATGGCCTAAGTCCTTTGCCTGGCCCCAGATTCCTCCTATCCCATCTGGCCAGGTCTGACCTCCACGTACAGCTCAGGGAACAAGAACACTGGTACAAGCGCTGCGTGTGTAGAGATGGGCTTCCCTGTGCAATGTGACTATTAATGATATTCAAAGCTGTGGTTATTTCCCTCTCTTTAACGCATCTGTCTCTGAATTTTTCCAGTCTTGCCTCCATAACAAGGTGTGATGTAGCCTAGATTTGAGGTGGCTTAGGAGTCAGATTTTCTGGCCTACAGAAAGTTCCACTAGTTAATTTTTTTCTTGTTCCAAAACAAGCACGCAAATAATAAGTTGCAGAATGTTCACACAGTAAAATAAAAATGTCATTCCAATGCTGACGTATTTCATTAACGATAGCGTAACTTTAAAAACATTTAAAAAATTGAAAGTCATTCAAAGCAGAAGATGACAAAATAGCTTTTAGATTTCAGCAATGCTGACACATTCCTGCACAGTGCTTTTATAGAATCATGGAATGTTTTGGGTGGGAAGGGACCCCCTAGATGTCACCCAGCCCAACCCCCCTGCAGGAGCAGGGACACCTTGAACCACATCAGGTTGCTCACAGCCCCATCCAACCTGGCCTGGAATGTTCCCAGGGATGGGGCCTCCACCCCCTCTCTGGGCAACCCCTGCCAGAGTTTCACTACCCTTTGGTAGTGCTTTGGTTTCAGCAAGTTCTCTTTTCTGGACCAGAAAATCTTCTGCGAAAGCCTTTCTGATGGGCTGCGATGCGTGTGCTCCTGGAATAGGGAATTGGGGAGGACAGAAGGGCAGGGCTGGGGGAAGAGGGCAACAAAGCCTGAAGGTAACCTGGAGTCACCAGGTAGATCTCTCTCATGTATGCAGCTGGCCTGACATTTGCTTTTCAGAAGAGGAAATATTTTACTAAGCTTGGGTGACCGTGTGGTATTATCAATGATTAAAAAAAAAAAAAAAAAGAAGAAAAAAAGAGAAAGACAAAAAATACAGCAAACCACCAAAGAGCTTTGAGAGCGTTCCCTGGGACTAGGCGCATCGCAGGCAAACGCCATGGTTCAGGCAGCAAACACCGATTCAGGCAGCAAACACCATGATACAGGCAGCAAACACCAATTCAGGCAGCAAACACCGATGCAGCAGCTTGATGGTTGGCAGGCAAGGGAAGAGCACCAGAGGAATCATGCTCTCCCTCCTTCTCCCCTACTTTTCCCCAATTCCTTGGTCCAGCCTGGAAGAGAGAGTTCCCACCATGCCGATGGATACGTACACGTGTGCTCCCTGTTAAATGTGCAGCTTCTGTGTTCTCCCTCCCATCCTCCTGGGGGTTTTTTGGTTTGTTTTTTTTTTTAAGGAACTGCTTTCTATTTGTGTGATGTTCAGCCAAGAACACAGCCCCCACCCCTTAAAAAAGAACCCAGTAATGGGGGAAAGGAGAACCCAGGCACCGCGCTTTGCCTCTTTTCCAGGCACCGAAGGCTCCTCTTCCTCTTCCCCCTCCCCAGCCCTTTCTGAGCAAAGCAGCGGCTGAAACCCCTCCCCGTTCGCTTCCCCTCCCGCCACCTTTCCCTCTGCTGCTCATTCAGAACAGATGATGCTCCCCAGCACACGCAGCCCTCTCCTCTCCCTCCCCTCTGCCCCAGCCCTTTAAAAAGCTTAATACCAGCAGGAATTCGGTGGGGTGGGGGAGAGCAGGAGCAAGGAAAGGCAGGCGTTGGACAGGCAAAAGTAGCGCCGCAGCAGTGGAGGGTGAGGGTTTGGAGCACCCCGGGTCAGCTCGGAGAGAGCCAGGGAAAGCAGGGATACCTAGGGACAGGGGTGTGTACGTTTAAATCTCCGGTGCCATATAAATGTTTTCTAATAACAGGCAGAGGAAAGAGGGAAGGAGACAGCCCAGGGACCAGAAGACGACCCCAGCTCTCTGGTGATGGCATGGATCGGACACTTTTCCAGCAGCTGTTTTGCCTACCTCTCAGTCCTGTCGCCGCCCAGTATCCCCGAAGTGCCAAGGCACAAGACTGATGCAGAGCCGCTCTTAGCAAGTAAGTTACCCGATTTTGCTTGTTTTTTCCACTTCCCTCCTTATCTTCTCTGTTTGCAAAGTATCAGGAGCCCAGAAGGCAGGACAAGCGGCTGAACACCAGGTTTCTGTGCCCAAACCTGCCGGGCTGCGAGCTGGAGATGTGCTGTTGTCTAACTCGCCAGCTGCTAGGGAGCTTTTTGGGAAGCCAGGGATTAGATGTTGATCTTGGGCAAAAGCACTGTCAGATCTAGTAAAGGTGTTATGCAGGAAAAGGCATTAATAATAATTAACTGCTCTGATACGAGATTAGTGGAGATGACTGGAATACAATGGGTAGGGGGAGACTGATCAGTAAGCAGCCCTGAAACGCATGGAGCGACTCCATAATCCTCACCTAGAGTCAAAGATTAAATTCTTTTATAATTAGGATACTTACTTGTCAGCCTAGGGTTTAAAGAGCCCTTGCGGTGTAGTCTCCAGACGACAAAGTGGCATGTTCAGCCCTTGGAGGGGACAGACAATTTAATGCACTGGGAATCCCTAGGGGTGTTTATGGCTCTGGGAGGTAAAAGCATGACTAATTTTTTTGCCAATGTCCTGCTGCACCGGTCAAAAAGGCGCCCAGAGTCCTCCTTAGCACATGCTGGTTGGGAGTAACACGCTGACTGTTATACAGCGTGTCTCTCATCTGGTTTTGACCCGAGAGTTTCAGGAACCAATCGAGAATTGGCAGAAACTGTCCCTGTCCCAAAACACTTACCATCTGACTTTCAGAGATTTTGTAACCAAGCAGGTCCTTCCTCCTGCACCCTTTTAAGTTGAGAACTACTCTATTTTGTAGTAGAGTAGCTCAGAGGGAAAAAAAAAAAACGGGTTTCTCTCACTAGTTCTCTGACCAATCCAAGCAACCAGTACCTTGTATAGTATACGGGAAGTGTGTCTGGCAGTGTTTGTGTTGGGGGAGTTATTTCACTTCTGGGGTTCAGTTCTTTCCCCCACTGTTCCTACTCAGTTGGAGATAAAGGACCAGGATCATTTCTGGTTCCAATGAGAGAAAATTCTCCATCTCTGGAAGGTTCCAGCCCAATCATTTACAGACTCTGAAAAAGGCAAACAGAGTTTTGGCATCATGTTCTGAGACAAATCTCCAGCCTCTTTTATATGTAAGTCACCCACTTTCTATTCACTTTGAGGTCAGGAGAGCCACTCGGATGTTTGGGGTGAGCACGGGCGCTTAACGGGCGGTTTGGTATTAGGTATGTCCGTTTGTCTCTCTACGACTCATCGTCTCTTGTCTGCACAAGGGGTTCAATGGGCCTGTTGAACGTCTTGGGGCAGAAGGAGCCTGCATTTGGTCAGTTCATCTTTGAATTCTGTGGATGAAAGTTGCTGGAGAAGTGTGAAGTGGTATTAACATCCTTCAATTTTATTTTTTTTTTAAGCCAGCTGCGGATTACATCGTGATTCTCAGTTGCTGTAGTGGTGAAATATCTAAACAATAGAGGACAGGCATGATCGTGCTCTTGGGGGGGGGGGATTTTTCTCTTAGAATTGAGGTTCTGCTTTCCCCAATATTCCATGTGTGCTGTGTGCAAACAGGCAGTAGCAGGAGGAACAGGAGCGTCTTATCAGGACACAAGTGTCTCTTTTTCTTTGTTCAGTCGTGTTGGTTGAAAGATAATGGTCAAATTTTCAATGACGCCATGAGGTGCCCCTAAAAATAGAGTCTGGGGTAAAAGGACAGAGACAGAGAGGCTGCAGAGTGCCTCAGGCAGAGTCACTTCCGTGGAGGTGGAAGGAGCAAATTAGTTTATTTTCAGGCTTTATTTGTTCGAAAAGAAAATATCATTTGACTGTTCAAAACTAAGAAAAAAACCCTAAAAGCATAATATTGTGATTGCATCCTTTGCACACGGACTTTTCATGCTCAACTTCTTGAATTCAATGAAGGGGGTTGACTGAAAGTTCGGTGGATTTTGTCCTCCCATCCACCCTATGCATATGAACTGTGGTGTATCAGGTAGTAGATACCCCTCATGCTGTGGAAACTCTGTGTTCTCCAGTCCTTGTTCTATAACAAATTGTTACACGTACACTGGGGTCATCGTGATGTCTCACAAGGAAGTTTCTAGTTTTCATCTTTTTTCTGGAAAAAAAACCCCAACAACCCCCCCCCCAGTCTCTATTCTCATCACGGTTTAGTTTTCTGCATAGGTCTGAAGCCAGTATGTTTAATGCAACTGCAAGCTTGTGTTATGTATGGGATATTTTTATACTTTAATCCATAGTTGAAGGGAAAAAAAAAAATCTATTTGAAACCTGTAGCTACTTGAGAGAGCAGAAACATTCTTTCTTGGCATTAGAAATAATCTTGCTCGGTTATTCATGATGATAGATCAGGCTGTGTAGGCTTTTCAGAGTGATCTTTAGACACACCTGAAGTGGATAGGGACTGCATTCACTGCTGCTGGGTTGGTGGAAGGGAAGAAGAGCGGTGAAGTGATTACAGGCACTCATTTAGGATTTTGGAAACTCTAGGTTTAATGTCCTGCTCTGCCACAGACTCCCAAGCTGAGTGTGGAAGAAGCAAATGTCTTCGTGACTCACTTCCCCATCTTCAAATAGGGAAATAGAGCACTTCCATGTTCCACGGATCTTAATAAATAAATAAATAAAATTTGCAAGCACGTGATACCTGTATTGAACGCTGTGAAGAATTTGTATACTCTTGGAATGGGAGGACCACATGGCTACCAACAATGAAAGGGCTCAGGGATATTAGAACTGTGATGAGCCGGCATTGCTGGGGAGAGGATAGATTGGGAGGAAATTAGCAGGTAAAAGTGAAGTGCAAAAGTCTGTAAGCTCTGACTTTCTTCACGTCATATTAGCTTCCTACCCAGAGAGATTTTCTTCCAAGGTATTTTCTTCTGAAAGACTGAACACCTCCTGTTTCAATGTTTCTGAGCCTAATGAAGCCTAAGCAGACAGGTGCCGTCATCAGCCCAGCTCTGTAACAAGCACAAAGTCATCCTCCTTCTTTAGTAGCTGCCTCGTTAATCATCAGTCACCCCTTTTTTTGTACTGGTGGGTGGGTGTCTCCTCTAGCCCCCAAGGAACCCCGTTGTAAAATCATGCCTGTCAGCGTGTTAGAAAAGCAGTGCTGCGACTTAATGAAAGCTCAAAGAGGGAATGAGAGGCACCTTCCTCCTTCAGTGCTGAGTGAGAGTACACTTTGAAAAGCAATTATTTGGATGAGGGAGCTTTTGAACCACATGTTTATTAGTGAAGTGCCATGGGTCTCCTTTCTCGTGCAGTTTCCTTCAATGTTTCGCCCTGGTTTTGCATAGCCTAACTCTTTTGCATCATTCCCTCCACCTGTGGATCTCCAAGCACTTTCCAAAGAGGCAGCCACCACGAGCTCTATTTATAAGTCAGAAAACCGAAAGCTCTTTTGCACAAAATCTACCTGCCTTTCTTTTTCCCGCATGCATATGTATGCCTCGAAAGGTAATCTCCTGTTGGTCTTGTTGACTGTTCAGTCTCATACACAGGCAGTAAATAAAAGGAGAGCGGGAAAGATGCCTTTCCCAGGGAAATCTGTCAGTCAGCACCTATCTAATAGCCATTTATCTTCAGATTGTCAAGGGGTATCTTTTCCTAATATTTCTTCTTCCTCCATCTTTCCACCGTACTCAGTGTTCAGCAATCAATGCTTTTATTCTCTCCGGGTGCTGCTACTTTAATTTGCTCTATTCCTCTACCAACTTTCCCATGTTGCTGGTGTCTGGCAATTAAGAATTCCATTCCCTCGCAGCAGCGTAACCCAAAGGAGAGTATGTGCCCCAGAGGAATCTGGGGACAGTAGCATAGGCTCAGCTTTATGTGGCGTGAGCCAACAGGCAGCAAAAGAACAGGGTCAAGTTTTTCAGTAATGATCTGTTTAGTATTTACTGCTATATTGATGGCTTGTTGAGTAGCACAGGGCTCTTTGGGAACAGAGATGACAGAATCAAGTAGAATCCTGATTTGGGAAGTGTGGGGGGGGGGGTACTAAGGAACAGTTGCTCACTTTTTCTCGTAATGCAAGAAAACATGGGCATCAGGTTTAAAACAAACAAAAATAAGTATTTTTTTACAAACTTGATGACATATTAATGTCTTCAAACTCCTTCTGCCTGCCAGTTTAGACCTCTCCAGAAGCAAACCCTACCCCCACTGAAACTTGCATTTATTTAAGCGAGATCAGCGATTATTTAAATTGAAAAAGTCACCATGGTGAGCAGGGGAAAAACATTTCTTGCAGACTTTTCTTGGCTTACCTTCTGCGATGTCTTCAGCAAATTTCTATCTTGAAGACTTGGGGAGGGCTCATAGACAGCTCTGCAAAACAGAGCCTCCTGAAGACACTCGGCTAACCCCGGCTTGACCCTTCCTCAGCGAATCTAAGAGCCCTAAATGTCACCGCCTGCTCGGAGCCTGTCATTTGGGCCAAAGCTGAGCAGCAGCAAGCCTGATAAAAAGCCCCTTTGCAAGGTTGGTGATACACTGACTCACATCTCCCCTCGCAGTAGCCTGTCCAAAAGGAAAGCAGCTTTATACAAAAGTGACACTTTTATTATCCTGGCTTCGTTTAACCAAAGATGGTAAATGCCAGTGAAACAGGACGGCGCATGTGACTATAAGAGGCAATTTCATCTCACAGATCTCTTTGCTGGAGGGAGCAGTGATTTACAAACTGAAGTCTAAATCTCTGAGAGATGCTTGCACGTAATTACCATTATCTGGAAAAGATGTGTGTGCTTGATAGCAGTGGCAGTATATTCTACGATGAAGGAGTTAACCAGATCCTTACATAGCACAGTTCTCCTTGTCTAGTATCTTGTCATTTGTGCTGCATTTTCCCAGGGCAGTTAAAATAATAAGGGAATGGTAGCAAATTTCCTAGAAGAATCTTGCCTAGGATCTCACACACCATTCATATCCGTAGCACAAATTTTACAGCTGGGGAATTAAGGCAGAGGGGAAAACAGTGATTTGCTCAGAATTAGAATCATTTGGAACAGAAAGCTGGCTTGTCTTCAGACATCCCAACCTGTGCTCAAACTGCTAACCAATATCATTCCTTCTAAAGAGTCCAATACAAAGATTCATCTGCTTAATTATCTCCAGCAACCACGAACTGAGGTTACGCTTATGCTACGATGGGGGAGTTTAAGATTAAATATTAAGAGAAATTGTAATGCCGCTGAAGCTGTCAGTAAAGTTCATATACAGCAGGAGTTTCTCTGCTTTAATGGCCCACTTGTGAGGTGTTCCTGAAGCTTTCCAGCCAGATTTCACTTGACCTCTTGTTAAAGATCAGTAGCATTAGAAAAGGGATGTTGCCAGTCCCTCGAGTGTTTTCGTTAAAGCAGGTTTCCCTGTACTTTCATTAACGGGCCGTCCCTCCAGCCCACTTCACCAGAGTGATATTTCTAGGGATTTAGGCTTTTTGATTGTTTTTATTCTATTCTGTTCTTTTTAATATGTTTCAAGATCCTTTTGGTCTCTTTGGTATGAAGCTGAAATATGAAACCTTGCAGTATAGATTCATGTCTCGAAATGGATTGTTCTCTTACCCGGTGTCAGTGTAAGTGAAATGCAGCTTCAAATATAACTTTAATAACAGGATTATCTTTAAAACAAGTCTTTTTAAAGTGAAAACATGCAACACTTGCCTATTTTTGCATTTCTACAATTGATCAAAAGCTTTTGAGTCCAAATGAAGGAATTTTAGATTAAACAAACAATGCAAGCAAAGATCAAAAGTAATATTCCTAAGAAGAAAGCAAAGAGGTTCTTCTCTGTGCTTAATTCTCTTTAAGTCAGTGGATGGGACGCTTCTTTCCCTATTAAAGAGATTAAAAAAAGAGTGGGGGATTGTTCTGGCTTGCCCTTGGCATATGCTTTACGTGTTGTGACGTGAGAGTCAATATGTGCCCTTATACGTGACAGCATCCAGCAGACGCTTTGCACGCACCTAAGTAGACACACGCCGTAAGGCAGCAGAGAGCCAGACCAGTGGTCCAGGAGATTTGAATTTGCAACAAGTAGTAGAAAATGGCTGCAGATACAGCTAAATATCCCACGAGCCAGGTCTCGGGAGTCCTACCTGCAGAAGTGAAGGAAATACAGGTAGGAATTAATATTCTGCCAAGATCCTTGATGTTGCTGTTGGAGGAAGGGAACAGCACAGCTCTGGGGTTATCTGTCCCACGTCCAGGATCATATGCAGCACCAGGTAGCAAACCTGATTCCTCCTACCTGACCATCCCAGTGGCATGAAATCCCTATTATTTACCCCTTCCTGTGGCTGCATTGGCTCAGCCCTGGCCCAAACGCTTCAAACCAGGCAAACTTGCCAGCACGAAGAAGCTTTGGGACTGTGCTGGGGACAGATGGCTGGGCTCCCTTGTGAACAGAGCCAGCGGGTATGGTTCCAGCAACAGGCTCTGGCTGCTTCATTGGAGTAATGATTGATGGTGACTTATACAAGGGCTAAGAGTAATTCTTTGCTGTTAACCAGACTTGGCTACAGCAGAATGGAAGTGGAAATTTGTTGCTTCATTTATTCATCCTGCCTCTGCTTCCTTCCCGCCCACCCTTTGTGCTTTTTAATACCGAAAAGATGAAGCTCCTTTGCCCCATCTTAAAATTGTCTTTCCCAAGATACTCTTAATTGTATCTCTATACCTTTTCTCATTCACAGACGCATAAGAAGATTAAAGATAGAGGGAGCAGTAATAGATTTAGTTAGGTTTTAATAGGATTTGCAGAGGACAATGCAGAGAATGTACGCCATAGAGAATATTGCTACTCTATCTTTGATATCCCTAAGACTTCTTAGGTAGTCTTTCACAGAGATTTTGTCTGTGCCCTGTATTCGGAGTCAAGACTCTCATTTTTCAATAGAGCATGTGTGGTTTTTTTTCTAAAGGAGTATCTAATCATCTCGGTAAACAGGATGTTTCATTATAACCTGCAAAAATCATTGCAGCCATCATTTTGTATTTTTTTTTGTATCTTGTTAAGCATAGTTTTGCATGTCGACTGGGCTTTTTAATAGTCTGTTACGTATCTAAAGGTGTCTGGTGTTTTTGTCTAATGTCAGATAAAGTAAAGGGATGGGTTCTGATATATCTGATTAACAGTAGGCCTGGATTCATCACACCTTCAGACCTGTAATTCCAGATGCTAAATTAAATGCCTGTCTCACATTTGGAGCCCAGGCTCCCAGAATGATTTGTGGAGGGGGTGGGTACTTCCAGAAGGTGATTCAGCACTCCTGAAATCTGAATTATCCCTGGAGGTGCCTTTCTTTGCTGACTGTAAGGGAAACCTTCATGCATAATTTAGACTTATGTGAGATGTAGGTAGGCAGTGGTGCTCAGTGTTTCCTATTGATTTCTAAGGTTTCTTTTGGTATGCACCCAAAACCTGAGACATCAAAAAACTCCAGTCCCTCTTGAAAATATATGTTGATGTATCTTTACGTTGCCTCTACTCGTGATCTCAAGCAAATTTGGGGTGTAAAAAAAAAATCTGAGGACCAAAAAAAAACCCCAAACCCCAGAAAGCTGTAACAAGGTTTGCCCATTTCATGACCCCCAGGTCGTGCCCATCACCATATTTTCTGACGTTCCAGTAGTGCATTAAGCAAAGCGACTGCCAGCTGGTCCGTGTTTGAAGAGGCTGTGTATTATGAACCAGTATTTAACATCCAGTTCACTGCAGCATTTTATTTAGCAAGTGGCTGTTTTGAGAGAAGTGCTGAAGCCTTTCAAAGTGTTTCCCAAAACAATACTAGGAGGAAAGACACGGCCCTAGCGAAAAGCTTTCCTGATGTAGAATCAGCCTGTATCCAGCCGTGTACCAGCATGGGGCAAAGTTTGTCAGCGTAGCGTTAATATTTGCAATGTTTGCTGTCCTGGACTGTCGTTAACGGTTCAGGCAGTAAAACAAAATGGCTTTTGTCTCAGCATTTTCCCTATCTTAAACTTGTATTTCTTTATTCTCCTGCAGCCCAGCCATGGCCGGAGATTCTAGGATCTTCATGAACCAGGACATGGATATCGGAGTTACGTCCAGAGAGCCTAAGAAGATTCCCAAACAGGCTCGGGATGACGTCCCCATTGCCACCGACCGAACCCGCCTCATATCAGCAGAAGGTAAGAAGCCACGTCAGCGTTACATGGAGAAAAGTGGCAAGTGCAATGTGCACCATGGAAACGTCCAAGAAACCTATCGATACCTTAGTGACCTCTTCACTACGCTGGTGGACCTCAAGTGGCGTTTTAATCTTCTTGTCTTCACTATGGTCTATACCATCACTTGGTTGTTTTTTGGGTTCATCTGGTGGCTCATTGCCTATATCCGGGGAGACCTGGACCATCTCGAAGATGATAACTGGATCCCCTGTGTTGAAAACCTCAGTGGATTTGTTTCTGCGTTTCTGTTTTCTATCGAGACTGAGACAACAATTGGGTATGGCTATAGGGTCATAACAGAGAAGTGCCCAGAGGGCATCGTGCTGCTCTTGATCCAGGCTATTCTGGGCTCCATTGTCAATGCGTTCATGGTGGGATGCATGTTTGTCAAGATCAGCCAACCAAAGAAGAGGGCTGAAACCCTCATGTTTTCTAACAACGCAGTGATTTCCTTGAGGGATGAGAAGCTCTGTCTCATGTTCCGGGTTGGAGACCTCCGCAATTCCCACATTGTTGAGGCTTCCATTAGAGCCAAACTGATTAAGTCCAAACAGACCAAAGAAGGAGAGTTTATCCCCTTGAACCAAACAGACATCAATGTGGGATTTGACACTGGAGATGACAGATTGTTCCTGGTGTCACCTCTTATCATCTCGCATGAAATCAATGAGAAAAGCCCCTTCTGGGAGATGTCCCGCACCCAACTGGAGAAGGAGGAGTTTGAAATTGTGGTCATCCTGGAAGGAATGGTGGAAGCAACAGGTAAGGACTTGTCAAAAATCAGTCACAATTTTGAGGGGGGAAGAGGGAAAATGGAGTGCAGTTTGGCATCAAGATTTTACTGTCATTGTCACCCAGACTGAGAACACAGGATTTGTCCTTCTCTAGTGACTGATTCAGGTGGGATATTGTGGTCTGAGATAAGTAGAATTAGAAGTTGCATCCTTTAGCTCATAGGAGTTAGTGGAGGAGCTGTCCATGATCACTTAGAACTGATCCATTGGAAAAAAGGAATGAACTAAAGGAATTCACAAGGTCTTTTATGGTCCTGTTTCCTGCGATCAAAATTCAGGGCGCAAATCTCTTTCCATTTCTCCTCTGTATTAAAAATTGGCTGTAACTGTGCTATTTTAGGTATCGCTGTAGTGTTGCTACACTAGGCTATGAAGGAAGTGCCCAAGTATTACTATATCCCATAAAACAGCGTGAGCTGAATCTGAATGACTTGCACGTGATACAGGACATACATTTTCAAAAGGAGCTCAAAGAGGAAAAATACAGAAACCACTTTTGTGACTCCTGTAACCCAGCAGCTGTTTAACAGCTTAAAACAGTGCTGTGTAATGGGTAGATCAGCAGATACACTCAGCTGATTCCCAATTTCCTCCTATGGGTGCATTTGTGGCAGGCAATGAAAAAAGTCGGTGTCCGTCTATAATAAATCTGGAAGAATTGTGTGCCTCAGCTTTCCCAAGGGAGGTGGCAGCGTGCCCCTCAAGCCGAGCGAATGGATGGCCACAAAGGCTTCCAGGCTCCTTTCCACTGGTGGGGCACAGTGCATCCTCCAGGGGCCTGGCTAGGGAGGAGGATGCTTTTCCTCCAGGGTCTCACCTAAAAGACATGGCACCATGGGCTCACGTTACCACTTGCAGCTAATTCGTTTATTCTGGGCTTTCAGGAGGAGCTGGCAGGCTCTGGCCGTACTTGATACGAGTACTCAGTGGTATCAGCACGCTGTCTCACAGATTCTGGCCCTTGCTTACTATTAATATTTTCCCCTTCTTGAGATTTGTCCTTGTTAGTCTCCTAACAGCCAGATGTAAGGGGAAATAGTCTCCCAAATTCCTGCATCCCAGACCTTGGCTCTTAAAGACAGCTCTCTAGAGAGCTAATTCAGTTTCCCGGTATCTTCCTTTAGTCGTTCGGTGAATAGCAATAGCTGACTTTTCCAACCAGGGCTAATGGGAGGTTATGTGGAGATTGCACCCTCCCTAGGTTGGATTACTGTACTGGAGAAGTGGAATTCATCTGGCATTGCGAGGCTAATATTCTTTCCCAGCAGAGTATTGTAGACATGTGGCAAAAGAAGGGGTGGGTGGAAAAGACTATCAGAGGCAAAGATTTGTAATGGAAGCTTATTTTGTAGCCGAAACATTTACTAGATGCTAGAGCCTCCTAATCTGAGCACAGAATGCAGTTTCTTGTTTGTTTAAAGCCTCTTTCCTCAGCGCACAGTGACACTATCAAATTCTGTTTGAACAGCTACTGCACTGCCTTCCTCTTATGAAAGCTCAGCCTCTGCTAGATATGGATGAGAGGAAGTCATTACCAATAACAACCTCAAAATTAAAAGCATGGCATGGGAATAATATTGCTTTACAAATGGGCTGCTCTCCCAGAGGGATTGTGGAGGCCAGTGTGTAATGATATTAAGGAGCATACAGCTGTGGAAATGCATTATTCTGGTCTCAGAAGACAGGCTGTGAAATTCCAAAATTGGAGCTAGAAGAGCTGGTTTGAACTGAAGTTAGAGCAGAGTGGGCCTCAGACGATGCCGTTATCTGATTCAGAGGCCGAGATGGTTTTCTGAATGACATAGGGTAACCGGGGGGGGACACACGTTGCCACAGTGAGAGCGGCTTGCAGAAGCACGGGGTTTGTGCTTTCCTGCTTTGTCCTCACACTTTTTAATATTGATAATGCAGTTTGGGGGATATTAATCCCTACCTCCATACCTTAAAATTTGCTCCAAGCAAATTCTCTAGGTTCTTTCCTTCCTATCATATTGTTCAAGCCCCATCTGCTTTCGGGAACAGTATAATTTACTCACAGCATGACTTCTATTAAATCACGTTACAGCCTGGTCAGGTTCGGGGCAGACTAAAGATGCAACAGAGCATTTGTTCCCTTAGTAACCCCTATGAAAAATTAGGGACCACCATCACAGCAGTCAGAGGTGGAGCTGGTCAGCACACATAGCTCTGTTCATGGTGCACGAGAGGCAAGCGCATCCCGCGTCCTGCCTCAGAGGTAGCTCCACTCCGCAGTTCTTGTCAGGAATAAAAATGAATGGAAACTTATTCCATCTTTACGGACAACAGCAATTCATTCTGTGCATGCGTCCTGCTCTGGTGGGGAAGAGACAGGTATTTTGAAAGCAGGTCAAAATGGCGATTGCCAACGTAGAAATGACTAAAGCAATTGGAGTGTAATGTCTTGACCGAGAGCATGAATATTTTTCACTGAAAATTTGGGACAGCAATTTTATAACCATTTCCAATAGCTTTAACCAACCACTGAAATATTTCAAATGTAATGTGTTGTCTCCTCTCAAACTCTTCTCACTGACATTTAAGTTTAATTCTGATCCAGTGGAAGGCAAAGATGGTAAATAGTTTTGGAGGAAAAGTGTAGAACAAATTCCAAGGAGCTGAAACACTTCAAGTCATTGGTATTTTGACAAAATGAAACGTTGTGGTTTAAAACCCTGGGTTTGTTTTCAAGTTGACTTGAAGTTTCAAAAGGTTAAACACTAACACACTGAAGAATAGCAGCACCCAGGGAACTTACCAGCCAGCTTAAAATGCAGTGGTTTTATTTTGCCAAAAAAAAAAAGAAAATAAACATTGTATTATTCTAGTGAGAGCTCTCCAGGGACCCACAGCTATTCTATGAACTGACCCACGAAGCCAGCTGCGGCAGAAAGCCCACTGCCAGGGGCCTTTCCGATCAATATTTTAGTATGGTTGAGGCACTGTGACTCCACGAGAGGTTAAAAAATGCCAAAGGGAGCCTAAGTTTCTGGGCCGATCTGGTTGTGATCGCTGCTGAGTGCAATGACCACAAAATCAATATAGATGACGAGTGTTCTGACTTCCAGTGCTGCTTTGTGGGCATCTTGAAAGCAGCAGCATCGCTCACGGTGCCTCCTTAATGAATTGGTCACAGAGATTACTTTAAGGAATTCATTCTCTTTTGCCTTATCTGAAGGGGACTCTTGTCAAGAGGAGCTGGCCCAAATCTGACCTGCGATGAAAGGGAAGAAAGTGAAGGTGGAAAACCTGTTTGCATAGTGAATATGGTTTTGCTTCCCCTGCCTTTCTGCTTCCCACAGTGGAAACAAAAAGTCAGAGCCATCCTGTTGACGGAATAGGCCTAGGCGGTGTCAGCCAAACCCCCAGCCCTTACCCTCCTGATGCGGAATGGAACATGGTGTATGAAGCGAGGCTGCTGGGGCGTAGAAGAGCAGTGGAGGTTCAGCCCCCCTGCCATGTGCGTGCAGAGTCAGCTGGGTTACGATGAAGAAGTTGGCTGATTCAATTAGAGAACCTCGGAGAGTCCAATTTTTTTTTTTTTTTCCGCTGTAAACCATCACTCCACGTGATGACGCAGTCTCCATATCCTACAAGACTTTCTGGCAGATAATTTGAAGAGGCCTCTCCTCTCTTCTGACTTTACCCTTCTGCTGCTCTTTACTGACAATTAACCAAAAGCTGATTTATCAGTAGCTGTCCTGCAAACCTCATTCTGTACCCATGGTGTCCAGCATCGCTATCGGCTGGGCATAGTGATAGTGGTGCCTGTTACCTCACTCTTGGTCCCCACTGGTTTTCGTTACCTCTTTAGCCCATCACCATTAAATAAGCCACAAGAGACAGTCCAGAAGCCTGATTAGTTCAGTCGCTAAATGAAGTCTTAGTAAACTCTTAGGAAAGGATAGGCATCTATATTCCTGGCTTAGAGCCTGTGTGATAAAAAGTGGTTTAATGATTAGAAGTCATTTACCTCATCCTGTCCCTGTGAAAAAGCAGCCTTTTCCCCCCCTCAATTTATCCCCCTTTACAGAGGACACGGTAAAATTTCCTGGCTGTAAATACAGGACAAAAAGAAGTAGCCACAAAATAAGATATCCTGAAACTAATCACGATTTTCATAGGAGAGCAAAGGAAGGGTGAAATTACTAAATGGAGTTTTCAAGCATTCATCATCTGTTTTGGGTTGTCTTGTTGGTTTGTTTTGCATTTTGCATATAAATAAGTGTTCTTTTCTGCAAGAAGGATCTTGCAGAACCGTTACAGAAACTGCTTCTGTCATTATAGGGCAGAGAGAGACGTCTCAAGTCACTCTTTTCGTGAGCCGAATTGTCCTCCAGCAGTGGATGTTGGCAGGTTTTTCACCTCAGGTGCCTCTGCAGTCACCAGAAATGTCTTTGCGAGGGACCCCAAGTTACAGGGTGTGAGCTTGGTGCTCGGGCTTGGCCTGGTAGAGACAGGGCAATTGAATCCAAGATCTTTAAGTCACAAGGTCCTTCCCACCCCGCCTCCATTTCCAGTGCCTATGAGCTTTCACATGCCTGGAGAGCATCCAGATAAATTACAATCCCATTACTCTCCCCTGGCATAAAAATCAAAGTGAATCAAGCCCAGACATGTCCTCCTCTAAAGGAGACAAGCACAAATAATTGGAGGACCATGCTCCTACCTTCTAATATTCCTTTTCAAGTTGGAGAAATATTGACTTTTTGGAGGTTACAGTGTTCTCTGGTCTAATTAATGCAAAGGCACTAATAAATTTTATAACCGTCCAAACGCTGATCCTAAGCTGAAGACATGTATTGCTTAATTAGAATGACAGAACTTAAAATTTTCATAGCTCCTCCTTGCCAGCCTAACTCAGGTCAGCCTGTCACTATACCTCCGAGTCCATCCGTTCTTTCTCTGTACCCTTGCAGCCTAAGTGGAGCTCAGCTGAAGGAGTGCCCTGCGTGTTACGCAGCTTTATGGGCCTCCAGCAGAAGGGGGAAAGTCACCCTGCATACGGTAGTGCATGCAAACAAGGACCAAGAAGTGAAAGCACTTCAGCAACGTCTGCGTCTGAGCTGCAGAGAGCGCCTCGCAGATATGGCTAACATACAGGCAGCGTCCACATGACATTGTGCCAGCAGATAATCACTGAGCTCTGTGGCATTTAAATGAGGAGAGTTAATTTTAGGCTGATGAAAAATGTTGTCTTGACAGCCCCAGGGGTTGGGATATCTCTACCCACTGAGAAAGTCCAGGCCGTGTAGCAGCACTGAAAGATTCAACTATAGCGTTGATGTGATTGAACTGAAGCCCGTGGCAATTTCTTGGGTGGGTAGATCACGCTTTGCGGTCCCCTTGCCCTCACCCATTAAACTGCCAGTAAAGGTACTGGCTATGACGGTATGTTTGACGAAAATACGCATCCTCCAACAGCTGGAGAGAGGCTGCTGGCTCATCTCTGGATGGCCAAACAGCTGCAAACGCAGTTAGATTTGGCCTGTGATAATGAAGTTTGATTTTCCCTGGTAACCTAAGGGTATACAAGACCTGGAAATCAGGAGCAATCTCCACTTTCCCCAGCAGTGTGGCAGAGCCAGAGGCGTCTGCTCCACTTGCATAATCAGTGGCCTTGCAAGCAGCCAAACATTCAGAAATCTGCAACTCCCCTTGAGCACGCCGCAGAAAAACCAGGCTCCGTACAGAGCGAGCCATCAAATAACTGCTTTTTGTCAGCACGGATTACCGTTCCTTTGTCTTTGATAAAATGTGAGCCCCTTGATCCCAGCTGATTTTGATGACAGAAAAGTGCCTTATTGGTAGAGTTCCCTGACACCTATTTTACACACCAGTCTTTCCTCAGCGACCCTCTCTGCTCTCAAATGTAATGAAACACCTGGTTTAATACACTCAGCAATATATTTTCTATCTTTTCATCTACTGGAAACCAGAAACGAGCCATTTAGGAAGGCATCTATGGCTGCCTTAAACAGGAACACGCACAAACTCCATTATTGATCTGTGATGTAGTGACTCCAGCCAACAGACAAAAAAAATCCACTTCTTAGGATTCTGCTATAATGAAATTATCATTAAAACTCTATGAAATGTTTATTGCAGAACTTGAAACCAGGAGACAGTCCTCTGGTCTCCAGCTTTCTAAAAAGCCTGGAACTGGTTCCAGCTTTATTGAAAACTTGGTGCATCTGCTTATGACTTTGTGCAGACTTTTTTCTGGTTTCAATTAAAATTGCGTTTTGTTTGCAACTGCAAGCTAAGCTGCTGAATTAAGGGTTGAGAAAGCTGTAACTAAAACTTGAAAGCTGACGATTTCACATATCGTTTCACATTTTCCACAACTGACAGATTGTATAATTTATATTAAACATACTTTTTCATTTTTAAACCAGATTGTTTAGGGGAAAATTGAACTTCTAATCGTCTTACTATCCAGAAAATGTGATACACTTGAAAAAGAAAAACCTCTATGACTTTCATTTTGAGTAAGTTTTGAAGCACATTACTTAGACTGGCAAAGGGGAGATGGGGATATTCTTTTAGCACGAAGCTTATTTAAATGAAATACCCAAGTCACCAAATACAACTTCTCTATAACTACGCCAAACGTCTGTACCATTTAAACCCAAGATGTGTAGTTATATCTGCTTTAAGAACAGGATTAACAGCCTTTACCGGGGCCATAAATCCTGGGATTATCTTTGCAAGCAATTCTGGGAGTTTGACATCTCCCTCCATTTCTTGCGCTCTCCGAAATGTCAGTGCTTGGGGGTCGCACAAGGCAGTGCCGCTGCACCGAGGCGGAACCACAGCGGCAAAGCTGGTGCGGCCCTCGATGGGTGGGAGCGTACGGCGTAACGATTCACTACACCCAGGATGTCCCATGGATTCGGGTAAACAAAGCTTATGAAATGAAACCCCTGATTTGTGCAGAGCGCCCGCAGCCGTGTATGAAAGGTTTTCGTGTAGGGAATCACTCGGCCCCACTGCAAGCTGGACCTTAAATATTCAGAGCACCCAGGGCAGAGCACACATTGTGTGCGAGCAGAAAGTGGCTGCATCCATGTGCTTTTAAGTAAGGTTTATTGTTTCCACACCTCCTCTGTCATCTTTTTTGCCATTACAGAGGCAATAATTAGCTAGGGACATTACAGATGCATTAATTAACCAGGCTGGAGAGCACAGGGCAGCCTGCAAAGCCGGCACTTAATGGAATTTGAAGCAGAGACAATGCTGTTGTTTACTGGGTAATGTAGGAGTTGCCAAGCAGTATGTCCCCATGCAATTAAAACACCACTGCACATGTGCTAAAAAGGAATATTTGAATGGGATTATGGAGCAATTACAACTTGTCTTATTGTGCTGGCTCTGTGTACCCCTGGGGTTACAGAAAGCAGCTACTGCGGGAAGCTGGCAGTGTGCAGTATTTGGTTGCTGAAAGCTTTCTATTGTTCCTTCCTTAATTGAATCCTTACAGCAGGAGATAACTATGGCTGGGTCTCTGGAGTTCAGGTTCACTGTCAGGTACTCCCCCCAGGGAAAGAGCTATTTCAGGCCCTGATTATAAGGCAGGAGTTCCCTTAGGATGCTTCAGGCCCCCACATTTGGTGGGGACACCCCATGTCGCCCTTGGGGACAGCTACGTGGTACCTTTGTGCAGCACTTGGAAAGCCAGGATAAGAATCAGCCAGTTCATTCCCAGGACCTAATCCTGTGAGCCGGAGCGGTCTCCTCTCCCGTTTGCTTTGCTGGGCTTTGAAAGTGCTCAGAGCTTGGAGGAGGCACTTGAAGGCCTTTGTGATTTCTGTTGCAAACCCAGCTCGGTCTCAAGGCAAAAGGGCTGCTTTTTTTTAACTGTCTCCTTACCATGCCCGCACATGTGGCTGGTAGCCTAACGTTCTGGCCTCCCAACAAAAATGGGATTAGCCCTGCGTTACTGACCCTCAAACCAGCTTGTAGTCAAAGCCCTTGGCCAGGAAGGTCAGTGGAATGACACAGTGCCAGTGACACAGCTCCCCTGAGAAAAGCCATAGCAGGACACAGGAATTAGCAGGGCTCCATGAGCTGCCTGCGTGTTGAGCTGCTCTTTGCCGGCGGATATAAGGGAGTGAAGATTAACCAGTCTTCACCTTGAGGACTGAGGAGCCCAGGGCAGGTGATGCTGCACATCCTGGTGTCACCTGAAGCATACAGCCAGGAGTGGGCTCCATGCTGGTTTTTACTCGTAAAGCAAAAGCTGATAGTTTCCTGAAAAGATGCTGTACCTCAGCAGAGCCATTCCTTACAGCCAAAACACTTGGGATAATTTTCATAGCAGCCTCTGCTTTTCCTGGTTCCTTCCAGTTCAGGAAGCCGGCACGCTAGAACACTATGACTAACTCGGTACTTGTTGTTCCTGCCCGGAAGCAAATACTCCTGCAGATCTTCTTGGGGGGGGAAAAATTGGCTTTTCAGTCTAAGAAACAGAGCTGGAAATTTCTCAAAGTGTTGCATGTGTCATTGCCCTTCTTTTTCCCCCTTTCAAGAACCAAAAGCAACCCCTGGCCTGATAGCGTTATGCTAAGGAAAGCAATAAGAGACAAGTACAGCTTTCTGGGGAACTTGCTTGTGTGGGAGTTGTTTAATGGACTGTAGCAATTACGAGAACAAAATATTTGTCTTTTCACAATGGTTTGGGGTTTTTTTTTAAAGAAAGGAGTTTTGTGATTTCTCTGAGACTTCAGTCACTTAGCTGAGCTCATGTGGTGAGAATACATGATATGCTCTTCCCTGAATCACCCGACACTGATATTTCCCCCCCATGCATCGCTTTAGATTTCTATTTGTGTACGTTGGGCTGCAGGAGTTAGACTTGGAAGTATTGGCCAGGAACTGGATCGAGTGCACGTTTTGAATGTCTTCCAGTCAGACCTCTCCCTCACCCTCCAAAAGAGAACAGTGGGGAGACTTTGTAAGCTCAGGTTTTCCAAATCTCACCAGAATTAATTCCAAAATCATAATGTACTTAGGACAACAGAAGACAAATATTTGGAAGTCGGCCTTGACATTGGCAGGTAATTCCAAGAGTATTTGTTTGCAGTTATGCCAATGCTGAACACTTCTCCCTGCCCTGCAAAGCTCTTTAAACTTTTTGAAAGTAAATAAATAAACTCTGATCCTCAGGGCTGAGAAGCAGCTTGACAAAAATTAGTTTCATACTGCCCACTGTTCATTCAATCCCAAATCCATTAATATGTGGAATTCAGTACGCTTGTGAGCTTGACTGTGTGGTGTTGCGGGGTTTGGTTCTGCCAACCCAATACAGTCAGATTGAGCCCTCCAGAGGTTTTTAAAAGCCAGCGTGCCATATAAATCCCTGGGAGGTGTGGCCCTCTCCACCTTTTGGGCTGGAGCCCCTCTGCTCTGAGGCCAGGCTGGGAGAGTTGGGGGTGTTCAGCCTGGAGCAGAGAAGGCTGCGGGCAGAGCTGAGTGCGGCCGCTCAGGGCTTCAAGGGGGCCCAGAGGAAAGGGGGGGACAAGCTTTTTAGCAGGGCCAGCTGGGACAGGACAAGGGGGGATGGCTTTAAACTGAAGCAGGGGAGGTTTAGACTGGATCTAAGGCAGAAATTCTTTCCAGTGAGGGTGGTGAAAGCCTGGCAGGGGTTGCCCAGAGAGGGGGTGGAGGCCCCATCCCTGGGACCATTCCAGGCCAGGTTGGCCGGGGCTGTGAGCAACCTGATGTGGTTCAAGGTGTCCCTGCTCCTGCAGGGGGGTTGGGCTGGGTGACCTCTGGGGGTCCCTTCCCACCTAAAACATTCTGTGATTCTATGATTCTAAATAGATCTTAGTGTCTTAACCTAAGCGCAGGAGGGAGTTGCTGATGATGCTGCAGATGAAGAGGGATGGGGTCGGACACAGTGGGAGCGCAGGGCAATGGTTTGTTCTGCTTAGGAGCTGTCTGGGTCAGGATTTGAGGCACATTGGCAGGGTTGGATGTCGTTCTAGCACGATTCACCAGAAGTGCTGTTAGTATCAGCCACACAAGCAACACCTCAACAGAGCAATGTGAGGACAGAGAAGCTGCTTAGTGGTACCAGACTTCAAACCCATAAGCACAAGGTTCAGGAAACGGTCTGAAGATGCGGCGATGAATCCATCCCTTTTCCTTTGAGTGCTCAGCTTTTTCATGATAGAGGCTTTTGTGAGGCTTATTAAGCGAAGACCTTTTCTATGTCCCACCAGAGCGACCAGGTATGGAGATAACATGAAAGTGCTTTTAAATGGAAGAAGTGGTTGGGTGAGCATGTAAGGAAGCTTTGCATTTAACATCCCTCTCTTTCTACCCAGGGATGACTTGCCAGGCTCGCAGCTCCTACATGGACACCGAGGTGCTGTGGGGACATCGCTTCACTCCTGTCCTCACCCTGGAGAAGGATTTTTATGAAGTCGACTATAACAGCTTCCATAGCACTTATGAGACCAACACTCCTGTGTGCTGTGCCAAAGAGCTGGCCGAGTCTCGCCGGGAGGGCCAGCTCCTCAGCCACCTCTCCAGTGCCACGCTCCTGAGCGGAGGCAGAGAAGCAGAGACAGCAAAAGGGGAAGAAGAAGAACAAGAAGAGGAAGAAGGCAGGGATCCAGCAGGATTGAATGGTGCCAATGGGACAGCAGGAGAGGTGAAAGAAGATATGCCTGTATAACACATGAACTGCTGGACAGTAGATACCCACACACACTTACTGGGAGACTGTGTCCTGGCAAGTCAGGGATTGACTGGGAGTCAGAGAGCTGAGATTTATGTCCAGCTCTCTGCTGCCTGCTGCTTGATCCTGGCGAGTCACTGCGCAGCACCGTGCCTCAGTTTCCCTCCCCTTGTACCTGTACAGTGAGGTTCTGAGCTTTGCACCCGTTTGCAGAGCATTTTGATCTCTATGGACAAGGCTCACTAAATATGATCACTGTTAAAACTGAAATTCCCACCACTGGTTGTTTCAAAAGATGTTCATTGGATGCTCAGAACTCTTCCACCCTTGAGAGGGTATTTGAAAAGTAAAAGTCCAGAATGTCCCATCTCAGTATGAAGAATGTGGTTTCATACCTTCACTTAATTTGTGAGTCAATGTATTGTAGACATTGCTACTGCTAAATTAAAAGAAGAGGAAAAAAACCTCTCTGATATGTAGTAAAGTGTTTTGCCTTCATGAATTTTACGAATAGATTTGAGCGTTTTCCTCCAGGATCACAGTCGTTGTGATTTATTTCCCACAAAATGCCAAACGTTAACAGGACAACCTTCCCTGCAAACCTTTAGTGTGTTTATCCAATATTTTTGACTGTCTTCTCAAACTGAAGTGCTATCTTTTCATGGAATCTTTGACATGTTTCATAGGCGTCCATGGTCAGAGAAAGTTTAGATCTTGCCCCAGTGAAGGTTTTTTCCTGGCCTGGATGTCCCAGTTTCAGTTTCAGTTGATGATTTTCAACAAAGTAGGTAGACATCTGGGAGTCTAAAATTCAGGCAGAGTCCCTGGAGGAGGTAGACTGGGTAAGTTACAGTTTGCAAAATTCTCTGCTTTTCTGTAAAGTGCATATTTAAAATAAAGGTTTGGATGCTCATGTCCCTATAGGTAATGGGAGCACGCACTGACACAACTGAAGGCATCTGGTCAGGCTCGCACAAGCACATTAGTTGGTGGCCAAAACCAGGCTCAGTTCCCCACTTCTGTCAGTGGCAAGTGATAACAACTCTGGAGGTCTAATGCCAACTGCCAGGAACTGCAAGTGGTTTGGGCATGCTTTGTCCCGTGGCTCGATTAGGATTGCTATTCCAAATGGAGTTAACAATTTTGGACTTTACAAAGAGGTAAGCATAGAAGCGTCCTTCCCCAGGAGGACTGTCACGTCCAGGAAAGGGGTGAGGAAAACTAGTCTGTGAGATGAAAAATGTCCACAGGTTTGAACACAGGAAAAAAAAAAAAGGCCTTGTTGGGGAAAACCTCTTCCCTTACCCCCCAAAATTGGGTGAGAAAATAAAGATACCTGCAGAACTACTTCTTTAGCAAAATGGAATGAAGGATATAATACATGAGCATTATTTTCCGTATAGGAAGGGCTGTGCCTATATCTATGAGATAAATATGCATTGTAGTAGGGATGGACTGAGCTGCACAATAGAGACCTTAAATATGGTTTTCTTGATATTAATACAAAGAAAAGATAAACTGGAAATAGTGATGGTCTTATTGACATGTAAACAAAGAGGACACCACTATCTATAGGGGTCAGAGATAGTATTTAATTAGAGATCTAATGTTATAATGTAGATAAAAGACAAATTTGTATTTCTTTCTGAGGGGGGTGGAAAAATGAACACGACATGACTCTGTTGTACTTGATACCATGTGAAGAGCCAGCAGCCAGGTTGGCCTCCTGGATATAGGAATTACCATTATTATATGATATGTTCTGAAGTGAAGTAACCACTTGAAATGCTCGTCGGTTCTAGAAAGCATCTTGCAGACTTGGAGAGAGTCGTATTTTTCAAAAAGGTCTCAGTTTAGTTCTTCTGCTCAGCTTCCTCTTTTTCCATACTAAGCCTCTAAGGAACAGGGAATAAACCAGGGAGAAAAATGGGTGAGGTTTCTTAGAAGAGTTTGTTCTTTTTCTGAGACCCTCACTTCTCACCCTACCTCTGCAAAATAATTATGTGTCAAAATTGATTTTCACAATTTTCTTATTCTGTAGCTGAAGTGAACTCCTAATGTAGGGGATAGTAACGGGAAGTAAAACTGCATCTGATCTGTGTGAGTCAGAGGCAATTTCGTCCCCTCAGAGAGTTGTTATAGAAGCTCTGCCCAACAAGCTGACTTGTCCAGCTCAATTCAACATGAGAGAGGGCTTGCTGGGTCCCATATGTGATACCGGAGATAGAGAGCTTGGAAAATGGCACTAGATTGCCTCGGCACCTTTCTTCTCCTTCATGGTCGTTACCCTCCAGAGAGGGGCTAGCCATCTGCAAATACCCAAAAAGTTATTTCATCTGCTCGTTGCCCCCGAGGTATCACCACACCAAATTGCTCTTTCCTGATACTGTCAGGTCTGAGAAATCATATATCCTGCATGTTAGGATTTTGTGTTGTTGCGCATCAGGTACTGCTAGACAAATAATTGCTGAATGGTGCGGAGCGGAGCGGTGTGCAAATCTGGTACAATGCATGGGAAGGAAGACAAGAATTGTATTTCTCCCCTCTTGAGCAAAGCCCTTAGGCAGCTGTGTACTCTCTTGGCCTCACAGACTGTTTCTGTGTTTATATATATGAAAATATGCCTAAGTACCTTGTCGAATCGATGCTTCAAACAGCGCCGGGGTGAGCAGTAGCAAAAGAACTCCACTGACTTCTGTGGAAGAGGAGAAACATCCTCCTGTGTTTTTTAACAGGCTGAGCAAATTTGGAGGAGGACATCCCCCAGAGCTGAATCCACCTCGCATTGGATATAAAAAAGGTGGAGAACCATATTTTCAAGTTGTGTAGCATGGCAATCAGTTATGTGGGGTCTGGTAATGCAATCAAG
Organism: Gorsachius magnificus; assembly: GCA_034008185.1. Taxonomy (NCBI): domain Eukaryota; kingdom Metazoa; phylum Chordata; class Aves; order Pelecaniformes; family Ardeidae; genus Gorsachius; species Gorsachius magnificus. Next base: position 1,374,030 of record CM067097.1, read on the forward strand.
TTGAGCCCTTTCCAAAGCATTTCAGGCAGGCCCCAGGGCTGTCCTCTTCTCCTTTCCCTGAAATGTATCCCAAAGAGAGATTTAATTTCGTGAGCGTATTGAACTTCTCTGAAAATAAGGGCGAGAACCTCTTCCTGAATTGTCATCTCTGAAAATTGTATCCGTTTCCCTGCTGTTCCGCAAGCGCGTGCAGGACAATAACCCATGGGAACAAAAGCATAACAGACCCACTCTTTGCTGTAATGACCATGTAAATACAAGTCCGCATCTCTTATGTGAGTTGAGGTAGCTCACATAGACGTGTCCACCCACATAAATATCCAATATATACTATACACTCATCAGCATCCGTCCTTGCAAAAATATTAACTAATACGCCACGAGAAACATTTATAACCTGTAAACACACTATTCATGCACAAATAACCATTCCCATTTGTATAAGGGACCCAGTAAACAAGCTAAAAATACAGATTGAAAACACTGAATAACTACAGCTGCCTTAGAAATGTATCACCGATAAGCAAAATTCACAACAGTCTCCATCCACGACAGCGTACACTTGTGTAAGTGTGTGCATCCATGGAGTAGCTGGCTTTTCTGGGGGAGAGCTCTCAGAAGCTGTCGTGCCTGTACGCCACGCGTACGCCGGTACTCACCAACACCCCCCCGCACAAACCTGCCTGCCCGAATCCCATGTTTTTTTACAACGCCTCCCGAGGACTGTATTATTCATCGTGCGTCCAGGTGCCTTCACACAGACATAAACGTACACAGTGTCTTGCCAGCAGGCAAACCTACGTGTTCCGATGATTTTCCAGCCCCGCACAGCTAAACCCTGCATTGCACAACACAAACCCATCGCGGAACCCTCAGCGCCGCAGAGTCAGGAAAGTAATTTAATTTCAGGTGTGTGTTTCTGTCCTGCAGTCATTAATGAGGGGTTTTGAGCAAACAAAAGCTGCGTTTCTCATTTTTTATTTTTCTCCTTGTGACAGGATAGTTGGGAAACGCCTTCCTAATGCGGGAGAGTTAATGAGCTGTGAATGGAGGCAGGAAAGGAGAATTGCTTACAGTAAGGGCTTTGTCATTCTGCTTGATTTTGTTTGAGGGTTTGGGGAGTGGGAGGGAGCCCTGCCAGCCAAGTCATGTTATTCTATCAGTGGCTTTCCTAAGCCTGGCTTTTTAACTGTTCTGCTCCCCTGCGATGCCGCTAGTGCTCACATATGGCCAAGCTGACCGGGGTGCCTTGTATCCTTCTTGCTCTTGCACAAGTTTCCACACTTACGCGTATCAAGACTCGTTGTTTGGACCGAAGTATGTTTCTTAGCCTGATCTGAAAATATCTAGAGATGAAAAATCCAGCTCTTTCCCGGGTAGTCGGTTCCAGGGGTTAATCAGCATGACTGTTAGAAATGTCCCTTTACTTTTCATTTGAATTTGCCTGGCTTTAACTTTCACTCATTTCAAGACCTGTCACTCTTTTTTTTAGGCTTGAATTTACCTCCTCATTGTTTTCTCTCATTATTATGAATATTTTTCCATCAGAAATAGCGGATCATGAATCTGAGATAAGAGGGAATGTTATTTATGCTCAAGTCATTAATACCCCGTGATAAGCTCCGTGCACTGCTAGCCGTGGCTGCTGCAATATGAGACGCACGTTGCCAGAATGTGTTAAGCAGCAGTTTGGTGGATGATGGAGAGGATACTTCATTAAGTTACAGGAAAACTCGGCAAGCTTTCAGTCCGTGCATGTAAGTGGCAGCAGCTTCCATGTCAAGGCTAGTGAAACAGCGATAACTACGGAAAGTCTGATTCTGATCTTTTGACTGATGCTAGGCAGGATTTCATTTCCAGGGATGCACGGTCATTTAGATGGGTGCGAGAAGCAGGAGTATCCAGCTCTTGGCCTTTTGTTAAATGAAGAAGTCAAGTCCAAATTCTGATCTCATGTAGGGAGATCGTTCTCTTTCAGAGGGAGACGTTCCAGTGGAGCCCAGGGGTCCCTCCACTTTGCCAACATCTAGCAGACCCAAACTCGTCCCTTGGGTGCTAGTAGTGGTGCTTCCAGGGAATGGAGGGGAGAGATGCATTTTCAGCCTTTATTGTGCATAAGAAAACACATACAAAGGTGGTTTGTGCTGAACAACATGTGCTGGTGGACCCACTTGTATAAAGTACAGCCTGATTCTGCAGTTTTCCTGGAGGAAGGCTGTTATTTGCCTTACAGGACTGTCTGGGCATCCTGCTTCAGCTAAAACCAGGCAGCACAAACACGCAGCCGCTTTCCCAAGAAGCATGGGATCTAACTATCATCCCACTGACGTCTGTGTTCCACCTGCTGATAAGAACACAATTCTAGAGTGACTTCAGTGGTGCCACTGGTTTAGCCAGCACTGAAGGTCGCTTGGTGTAAGCAAATAGAGAATTTAGCTCGGCGAATTGAGCCGAATGAGTGAAAAAATAGCCTGTTTCAGCTGGCTCCAGTAAAATCAGGAGTAATTCCTCAGAATTAATGCTATATTTTTGTTGGTTTAGTGAGATCAGACCAGGTCATAAAGTGGTAAAAAGGTTGTAAAGCTTTGCTTTTATTCACAAAGTATTTGAATCATAGTCCACCTCTAAGTAGGGAAGAAAATCAAGGACTTTTCCCTCCCTGGCAGCAGGAATGAGATGATCGGTGCAGTACAGTAATATTTCCTTCTCCCCAGGTGTCTCTTCGGCCCTGCAAGAACAAGACTGGCTTTGTGCGTGTCTGATGTAGAGCCGTTGTTTCTGCTTCTGATGCAGAGAGGGAGGCAGGTGTAGCACTCCACAGCAAAAAGCTGAGCCTTTAAATTAACACTCAAATACTGTAAATAACAGCGGGCAAGGAGGAGGGGAAACACCTTGGCTGAGCCGTCTAAACAGGGGTTTGTTTGCCAGAGAAGATGGCAAGAGCTCAGCATCTCCTGAATGAAGCCATGGTTGGTCTATGCAAAGCAACAGCAGGAGGGAGAGCGAGGTGGTTCTGGCTCGTGAGGTCCCATCACTACCCGGTGCATGCGGAGTGGCTGTTGGATTTATCTGAGTCTAATTTAATACCAAATAGGGCAAGTTATTTAAGGAAGGGTGATTCAAAATTGAAACAAGTCTATTCTTCAAGCCTCATCTTGTAATTGAAATATTCATAAAGCTCCTCATTCAGCATAAGACCATTGCAGGAATATTTTAAGGATTTCATGCTTTTTGCAGTTACAATGTGCAAATTCAGCAGCACTAGCCAGCATTTTCTGAGTGCAAATGCATCATATTTTTGACCCATCGCTCTTTCAATATATTTCCCCTTAAGGGACTTTTCATGAGATTGAATGAAATTGTGTTTTTATAGTACGTGCAAACACCAGCTATGAGTTAGGTTGAGAAACCACCAAACTCATTGTCCTGGTCAGTGAAGGCTTTTGGCATTCATGTCAGAATCCCAGAATCCCAGCATGGCAGGGGTTGGAAGGGACCTCAGGAGCTCCCCCAGTGCCACCCCCCTGCTCAAGCAGGCTCACCCAGAGCAGGGGGCACAGGGCAGCGGCCAGGCAGGGGTTGAAGATCTCCAGAGAAGGAGACTCCACAGCCCCCCTGGGCAGCCTGGGCCAGGGCTCGGGCACCCTCCAAGTCAACAAGTTCTTCCTCCCGTTCAACTGGAACCTCTTCTGCTTCAGTTTCTGCCCATTGCCCCTTGTCCTGGAGCTGGGCACCTCTGAGAAGAGTCTGGCTCCGTCCTCGTGACCCCCACCCTTGAGATATTTGTAGGTGGTGATGAGATCCCCTCTCAGCCTTCTCTTCTCCAGGCTGAACAAGCCCAGCTCCCTCAGCCTTTCCTCCTAGGGGAGATGCTCCAGTCCCCCCATCATCCTTGTTGCCCTCCTCTGGACTCTCTCTAGGAGTTCCTCATCTTTCTTGAACTGGGGAGCCCAGAACTGGACCCAGTGCTCCAGGTGGGGTCTCCCCAGGGCAGAGCAGAGGGGGAGGAGAACCTCCCTCGCCCTGCTGGCCACGCTCCTCTTCATGCACCCCAGGATGCCATTGGCCTTCTTGGCACCAAGGGCACCCTGCTGGCTCATGGCCAGCTTGTCGTCTACCAGGACTCCCAGGTCCCTCTCAGCAGAGCTGCTTTCCAGCAGGTCAGCCCCCAGCCTGGACTGGTGCCTGGGGTTCAACCTCCCCAGGGGCAGCACTCGACAAAGAAAAACCTAATCTCAAAATAGGTTCTTTTTTAATTTTACTGTGGTCCTCAAATCCTGCATGGATTTAGAGCTCACAAAACTCAATGCAGATAAAGCTGAAGGTTAATAAAAAATTCTACTAGTCTGTGTTTCTGTCCCATAGAGGAAGCAAATGCTTCCCCCCTTTCTACCTTTGCTACCCAAATATCCAGCAGTGCACACATACCCTTGTGCGCAGCAAAGTAAGCAGTGAAACTGTGATGTCTTATTCCCATTGCCCAAAAGTGAAAGAAATGCACGATAGGAAATCATAGAAATAGAACAGCCGGTCAGATAAAACACCCGATGAGAATCAGGATGACAACTCTAACCCTCCATGTTTATGCAGATTTATCACTGAATGAGAAGAAAAACTCACAGTAACGGGAAAATTAATGATGGTAAAAGCTATTCAGTATTCATCCCCCCCCCCCCCATATTTGTTCCGGGTTGTTCCATCATGTGTCCATCATTTTTATGCCAAACAAATGAGCAGTACAATCACTACTGAATTCACGCCCCATCTGCCTCCCTCGCATACGGTAGCAGAGCTCAGCTGTTTCTCTTCCTCCCAGAATAGCAAGAGGAGAGACAGATGCCAGGTGCAGGCGGGCAGAGTCATTGCCTGATGGACCCTCGAAGGAAGCCCATGAGGGGTTTGTCCTTCCCGGAACGAAACTCCGCGTCGTTGCCAAGCTGAATAAAGAGACAGATCGCACGGTGGAAACGGAGAGGGGGTTGGACCAGGAACCCAGATCCTAGGGGGCAGTTGGACCAACTCTCCAAGTACCTTTCAATAGCAAAGACTTTTTTTTTTTTTTCACGTTTAATTTCACAATGTCAGGTTTTATGGACTCATGGCTGTCTCCCTGCCCTGTGCTTCCCCTGCCTGAGTTTTCTACCCATCTGCTTCCAGCCTCCTTGCAGGGAGACCACAGGCTCTGGGGTGCAGGGCTGCCTCGGTTGTGTCTGCACGGTGGGGCTGAGTCTTGTGGCTGTTCCTGCAATATGCGTCCTAGACACTCGTCGTAATGAGCTGAATGAGTAACTGGTCCTTGCTGGTGTAAATGAACAGCCAGCCTAGAACAACACGCTGTGCTTCGTTATATACAATATTGAGGAAGGCAGCGTAACTGATGGCGAAGGCAAGAGGCTGTGACTCAGAGAACTTGCAATTTATCTCTGACTTCCACTGCCCCCCGTACAATTCTGGGCGAATCAGTGCTTACTGTTGCTTTGGTTGTCGTACCTGTTTAGGCTCCAGTTCAGGAAGGCCCATGACCACGTCCTGAATTTTAAGCTGATTGATTTTTTGAGTTGGGGCTTTACACCTGCAATTTAAATGAGGCTGGAGCAATTTCCTAGTCTGGGTTCACACAACAAGCAGTGAAGTGGGACACTGTCACAGGGCATCGTAAGGCCCTCAGAAGAAGCGTAGGTCACCTTCCCTGTGACTTCTCTCTGATCAGCATGGTGACTGATGTGGATAAGACCTGAACTTGCCTGGCGAAAACTGTGGCCAGACAGGGGGGACCAAATCAGAGGGGAGACTCAAAAAGGGGAGAGTGAAGCTGAATCCCAGACCATGCACCCATGCACACTCCAAGATGGGACATTTCTGACCTTCAAAACCTGCAGGCCCATGTGCTTTTACATGGAGAAGGTGGGGCCAGCAAACCAAATCCCCAAGAAAACCGACAGTTTCCATGGGGCAGCCGGACAAAAGCGGGAATCGCTCTTCACCCCCGTGATGGAGCTGTGCCCCTGCACGGTGCAGTCCGTACAAGGAATGCGATCAGCTTCTGCCTTGTTTTGATGGTTGACATGGGGGGGGGTGTAGTGTTCAGCGTGTGGACAGTTTCTGTACCCGGAATAGTAATTGTTCCATTTACATAAAATGTATTCATTAAACTGCCTGAGCGGCTGTACTCGTCTGATGAGCCTTCCCCCTCCCTAGATCTTCTCTGTTTCAGGCTTTATTTATTGGCTCCCCTGACCTTTTCATTACTCAGAGTCTCTCGTGGATCCTGTCCTCTGTATGTTACCACATCAGTTTTTCTTGTCCTGCTTGACATTTGATTTTTATTAACTGTAGTGCAGGTAAAGCTGGTTTTCTTTGTTTTCCACACTGTGTTTTTCTCCTGCTCTCTAGGCAATAGAAACCGTCATTCCAGAAACACAAGGGAGAATTTTCTTTCTTGACATTTTGAGGTTTTCCAGCAGGCCATAGAAAATTAAAACTGGGTTTAAGGTTAATAACGTCTCCTTCAGCTGATGGGGATTATGGAGTGGGTACATGAAAATGAGCCTTACTGCTGACCTGCAGGGTCTAAGTGTGTTCCTCAGTCTCTTGGGGGGCACCAGAAGGTATCCACAGGAACTGGAAAACCCTTCTGTGCCTCCTACTTCTTGTGTGGCGGGGACTCTTTCCATTTTGTGCAAGAAGTGGGAGCACATGATTAGCCTTGGGGTATGATGGAGAGCCACGTGTTGAAGTTTTCCAGCCGTGCTTAATGTGGTTGCCACACCCTTAGATGAGGAATCTCTTGTTGTCGCTCATTTGACTGAAAAATCACATTAACTCAAACTATTTTAAGCAGAAAAGCAAGTGAAGGGACTATTCACAACAACCTCCAAACCAGGTAGGAATATTTGTGAGTGAGGGATGAAGAAACACTTTATTTGGGAGGTTCCTACCAATTAACAGACGCCTTCTTTCGCTCATGTGTCTCCTGTGCTTTACTGGCTAATTAAAAAATCCTTGCCTCAAAAAGGTAAAATTGTCTTCATCTTTTTGGTGATTCACTGTGCCTGTTTCACTGTGAAGTGCCTTACATTGAGTTTATAGCCTATATTAATCTGTATACAAGAATGTTTATACATTCATTGGAAATACATGTAGCTCATTTCAGACACTAATGGATGGTAGAGAAGCATAAGCTAATGCCAAATCTCACTGAAATTAAATACTTTAATTCTGTCCAATAGAGCGGCTTAATCTCCAAATGCTGAGAGAAAGCATCTCAAAAACTTTTCTAGATGAACATGAAGATCGATTATATTCTAGATTCCAAAATAATGGAATATTTCACATTCCTTTTAGGCAAAAAGCTGCAGACAGATCTCTGAATTTCTCATGGGACAGCGGTATTATTTACCAAGCAATAGTATTTTGCAACTCTGTGTACGAGGGAATATCAGATGTCTGGAGGAATTAATGAATATTCAAGGCGTACTGTTCTGCAATGATCTTCAGCTGATAGCTGCGTTCATTCATACACGTTTAAGGAAAGCTTAGATTTGCTCATTTTTCATAAGCCTGCCTCAGAAGGCAGGAAAACAATCAGGCTGTGCTTTTATAGAGGGAATTTGAAATTAAAATTAGTCGTTTAGGTGTCATTTCAGTTGTAAAGTAGCCCTTAGTTCTGATGGTGGGAACAGGGATTCCAATTACATTTAATTTGTATGCAGGAGGCTTGGTTAGACAAAGTGTTAAGGGTTCTTAGTTGTTCATAATATTTCTATAGTGTGCAGGGCTTTTCAACACCGCCGCTAAATTAGCTCTTGGAAGCAGTTGCTCGCTATATTAACGTAAGATATCCCCCATACAGTAAAACAAACTGTTTGGCCTTTCAGATGAGAGGACCCCAATCTTAATAAATATTGAATTATAAAATCCCTGTATAGGGAATACAAGCTAATTCTTTTCTTTTTCACCAGCTGTGAACTGCTCCGTGTGATGTATGGTACAAACTCTCCAGGAAAGAGGAGCAAATTGAAAACGCTACCCCTGTGGGTTCCCTTATTAGACTTGAAGTGACTGTGAAATTCGCAGGACACAGCTCATTAAAACAAGGCTGGCAATCTGTGACCTCTTGAGTAGGAAGATAAGATCCATGCTGAAAAACAGGCTGTTGCTTTGATTGCAGGGTAACTCAGCTACAGCAGAGAAAAAATTATATGGCTGCTTATTAACCCACTCTGTACCAGAGCACATTGGTCCTTATAGAATGCATCTTCAGGAGAACAGGTAAGCGGAGGCCAGGTCGCCCAGGCCCAGTTACAGCTGAAGTGGTGGGACCCCTTGGAGAGCTGTTGTCATTTCCCACTCTCAGGGGGCTGTTGTGCTTCTTGGGCAGGTTCTTGATGTTGTGTGCAATGCATGAGGTCATGAAATTTTCACTGGCTGGGTATTTCATCCAGTAAAGTGGAAATTCAGCACGCTACGGGGCCGTGAGCTAGACAGAATCTTTTTTTCATTACTGCGGTGTTTAACCGGTATTTGAGGATATGGCATAATACTTGCAGTGGACTCCTTGACTCAGGCGAGTGTGTCAAGAGGAGGAAAGTTTTGTGGACATGCTGGGCTCTCCCATGAAATAATGATCTCCTCGGAGTAGGTGGTATTGCGTTCTGTCCTTTCGGTAACCGAGCTTTAAGAGCACTGTGTTTTCTTACGTTGCAGGAGGAAATGTCCCGGCTGTTGTAAATCAGCACAGCTTTATGGAGCTGTCTGAAGGCAGACAGGACAGGAGGCTGCAGCAGACAATCTGAATTGCCCTCAGGCAGAAATCCTTAAAATTCCTGTGCAAGTGTAGCTATCAAGGGTGCTTTCTATTACATTAGTACCAAATCTGGTAAAGTACAGCTTGGTACTGAATATTTACTTATAGGTTGTTTGCACTGAAGAAAAGAACAGGATAATTTTTCCATGAACTTACTCCAGGTTCTAATAAATCCCATTCTTCTGCCACTAGAACCCAGGGAAAAAAATATGGCAAGAATGTTAACATTTTCTGCTTGAAAAAGCAGCTTAGTAGTTAGGCTCAATCCCTAAAGTGATCATCTAATTCTAGTCTGACATTTTCTGTAAGTGAATAAACCTGCATCTTAATTCTATGCCTGTCAAAGATTAAATAATGCAACATCAGCTTTTAACATGATTGATTCAAATAAAGACCATGAAAAATGTAGCCTGGTTGGAAACATTCAATGAAATAATATATTTCAGAGAGAGTTTCCCCCCCCATCATCACTAATGTGAAAGAGTTGAATTGTGGGAAAAGAAAAAATGAGATGAGAACACTTAAGCCAATGTCGCTCGGCATGAGGGAGAGTAGAGGCTGAATACAAAATGGGCTCAATAATTATGAGTGAGATTCATGCTCTAGTGAACTAGGGAAGACTGCTCTGATGTCTTATGAAAATCAGGTTCTCCCGAGGCATGCAAAATTGGATTTCCAAAATGGCCAGTCCATAGTCACAGATGAAAATTTTGGTCGCACGCTCCATGGTAGAGGAAAGAGCTAGCAACCCTGATTTTTGACATGGGGGTGGATTAGTAACCTTCCCTTGGACTTGGAACGTTCCCTTAGGAAGAATGGGAAGCAGAAGTCCAAGAAACAATCATTTTATAAATTTCTTATGCCTTTTGTGCCAATCTTACTATTCTGCTCAGGGAGACTAAGGGATGTAGGGACATCTGACTTGAAGCAACAATAAGGCAAGCCCTTTATCATGGTGAACTTTATGCTATTATGGTAGCTGTCCATCATCTACCTGCAAGTATCCTGTAGTTTCTGAGCCACTGGGTTTTTAATTTGTTTTTCAATTGAAAATAGGTTCTAAATTCATCCCGTTGTACTTCTGACATAAAGCAGCAGCCTTTTCCTGATCCAAATCAACTTGATGATTCACTTCTTCCATAGTCTCCTGACTGTTACAAGGACGAAGTGATAGTCTCTGTGAAATGATTGTAAAACAGAGGCCTGGCTCGGAAATGTTTTATTCCTGTCTCAGTCATTTCAGTAAGTGAACTTAACTTTACTGTAGGCAATCGTGTGTGCTGGGAGGCCCCATGCCTGATAGTGCTGAAAAGGAGAGGTCTTTTTGAATATTTGATCCACACAAAGCGCAGGAAAAAAGATAGGTAGGTAGGTAGGTAGGTAGAGGGAAAGAGAGAAAGAAAACAAACAAAGAAAGGAAGAAAGCCATGAAAGTACAGGTTTATTTTTAGGAAGTGTTTATTCTTAGCAGTGGTAAATCACAGCCAGGCTGGATTCAGCAAAGCATTTGTACGCGATGTTCTGATAGGCAGCATCCAGACACCCTTCCAGAGCCCACCACGCAGGGCGCAGGTTGGCCAACCCTCCATTAGCTTGGTTCATCCCAGGAAAAGTGATTTCTTTTGCACCTATGCTATTAATAACTGAGGTGGAAGGGGAAAACTGATAGGTTCCAAATACTGGGATCATTCTTTAAAGTCAAATCAAGACCAGGTTGGATGGGGCTGTGAGCAACCTGATCTAGTTATCGGTGTCCCTGCTCACTGCAGGGGGGTTAGACTGGATGGCCTCTAGGGGTCCCTTCCAACCCAAAACATTCTATGATTCTATGATTCTATATTTGGCATATACATTTATTTCCATCCCAATTCAATTTGTGCTCCTCTTTCTTTAAATAGTGCACGTTCCAAAGGTGGAGCAGGAAGTTACTGGAAAAACACTAAACTGATATCAAGGGGATTCCTATTTCTTACCTAATTGTCACTGAGATGGATGCTTTGGGACTATTTCCAAGACTACGCTTGGGTCAGTAGCCACATTTTGAACACATCTTACTGAAGTCGTAGCAATTGGTGAAGGACGGGAGGGAGGTTATGTCCTGCATGGCAATCCTAAAGACTCTGGGATGAGCTGACACAGCCTGGCCGTCTGTGCTCCTAGAGATTACACGGTGAATCTTGAGCACATCTGGCAATGCTGGAAAGCTTGTTCAGTAATAAAATTACTGACAGCCTCAAACTTGGTTCCTCAAATGGTTGGTGACGTATCAGTGGACATATTGACCCCTTGCTGGAAGGTTGTGCTCCCACTATTGTTGCGCATGAAAATTGCAGGGAAGTTAGAGCTTGGATGAAATAAACCCAAAAGATACAGACCCTTGCCATGAGGATGTTTGTCTTATATGGCTTTAACTCCCAACTGTTTACAAAAAGGGAAGGGAGAAACTGGACAGCAGTCGTGGAGGAGTGAAGATATGTACCCTTGCCTCTCAGGTCGCCCCTCAATAGCCATAAGTGCTGACAGCAACTCTGGTTCCTATTTGTTTTCCCCCTCCCTATCAGAGCACATGGCTGTCCAAAGGAGGAATCCTTTCACGCCTATCTGCAAGGCCCTTGAGAGGTGTTAAGAGTAAACCAGGTGTGAACAACGCATGAAGTGGGGACACACATGGAAGCTGAGGTGTGAGAGCATTTGCTCAGTAAAAATAGAACTGGGCTGTTGGCAGAAAGAGGTGTCTCGAACAGATAAGCCCAGCAGTGATTGACAGGAGCTGGGGTTTTGTTTTATTAATGCACCGGTCTGAGTTTCTTGACCTTATGAGGAAGGAGAGAGTTTGGCAGGACACATGAGTTTGTAATTTGCCCCTTAACACTGAAACGAATGCACCTCTTCTGACTCTATACAGAACAACCAATACCAGTTTCTAACAACCCCTGCTCATCATGCAACGTGCTTAATTGGAATAGAGGATTAGTGAGGGATTCCCAGCTATTGATGATCCCATGAAAAAGCATGAGCTCTGTTCCTGTTTAATTTTGGTGAGCTTTACTGTGGAGGAGCTGCAGCTCTTGAGGCCCCAGCATCCATCCAGATGATCCTCTGATCATCCTTTGGCACCGGAAAGCTTGTCTGTGTGCTTGGTTTTAGACCGAATGTTCTTCTCGGGTGAAATATTTATAAATCAAGGGGTTTTTTTTGACTAAACAATGAATTGCAGTATGAGTTTGATATGAACATCCCTCACGTACAACCGTCACGCTGCAGATTGCAATACTGCCTTCAATCCACAGATCTCATACATTCCCATCCCATAGAGACCAGCATATTAGAAGCAGAAAGCGATTTACCAGACAAGCCACAGTCCCTATCTGTATTATTTTATGATATATGGCACGTCTGATGTAAATGTAGCTGGAGTGCAACAGAGAAGCCTGGTTTGCAACACAAACAAAGAGTGTTAGACTAACAGATCTGATATTGAAAAGACAGATATCGCCTTTGGATTTCAACTATTCAGCCTGCTGTTTATTTTGCTGTCTCACTCAACCAGCTGCTATGCAAGCTCTAACCTTTCTTCTTTGCTGCCAGAAAGGCTGAAGCATAAAATGGAATTACAAGTCTCAGCGACAGCAGACTGTCTCACGTAGGCGTCCATAGCGATCTACCAAATGGGCAACCAAGGATGGGGAGGGACAGGAGAAGGGAGCCGAGCAGCGGGTCTGGTGAAATCAATGGGATTTTTGCCCCTGGCTGCAGTGGGTTTCAGATTTGGCCCATGAGAGCAAACACCATGAATGAAATTTCAGACACTCCATGGCTATTAGATGCACTTGCTTTTAAAAGCATTAATAGTGCATCTAAAATTAGAGCGCTGCACTTCTGTTCCATTAAGAATTCTACTTCAGTTCCAGATAGACTCCACAAAATCTGTCCCCAAAAAAGACCCACGCGCCATTCTGCCTGATGCATAGCATAGCAGGATCTTTTATTTTTAAAATGGCCTCATCTCACCCACAGCTGCTCAGAACTTGGTGCCTTTTCCGCATTCATTCTCATTCTTGGAACTTGAGCCTCTGCTACCCTCTGTACTTTATATGTCACGGGGCAAATGTTGCTCAGTTGAAGCCACTAAAAAAGAGCTGATTTTAGCCTAAAGCAGAATTATGAAGCCTTGTGTGGATGTCTACACAGAAAAGAAATGCGTGCTAGTTTGCCACCATTACTTCTGTTTGAATTTCCCTTCTCTGTCACCATTGAGCGAGCAGTTGGGTGCAGTCACGTGTTTCTCATAGATGGGGAAGCTGAGATGCAAAGATGCTGACAATCGGTCTTCACATAAACTGTACTGCTAAGAAGGCACCAGAGGCATCCTCCTGAGCCACCTCAGCCCATCTTTAGGCACTGAGCATCTGACTTCCAGGACTTCAGATGCTCTCAAGCGTCCTTCTGGTGGATCATGTGCTGCATGAGAGCCAGCAGAAGCCTCCGGGGGAAACAAGATTAAACATTAGAAAAGACAGGTACTAGTGACATAGCAGAGACCCTGGCCCAAACCTTGGAAATATTTGAAATAGAGAAGCTGGTCATTCTAGGGCTTGCACTAGGGAAAAGCAAGATCAAATGCTTTAAATCTTTTTAGTAGGGCCAGCTGGGACAGGACAAGGGGGGATGGCTTGAAACTAAACCAGGGTAGGTTTAGACTGGATCTAAGGCAGAAATTCTTTCCAGTGAGGGTGGTGAAACCCTGGCAGGGGTTGCCCAGAGAGGGGGTGGAGGCCCCATCCCTGGGAACATTCCAGGCCAGGCTGGAGGGGGCTGTGAGCAACCTGATGTGGTTCAAGGTGTCCCTGCTCCTGCAGGGGGGTTGGGCTGGGTGACCTCTAGTGGTCCCTTCCAACCCAAACCATTCTATGATTCTATGATTCTAAATAATAATATATTCTACTTCCCCAAAGCACTCTAGTGATACACAGTCTTAATGCCTCCATTTGCCCTTTTCTGTGAACGTATACCTCAGTGTGGACCTAGCTAAACATCTAGGACATTTTTGAGCACTTTGTTGTTTTAAAAGGCTGAGATTTTGTGTCACTCGAGCAGATGGACTCTTTTGCATCTTGATAATTTTTCTTTCTGGCCTCATTTGTTAAGGGCGAGTAGGATTGTTGGGCCAGAGGCGCTTTTGTCATCCCTTGGGAGATGGTGCATGTGACTTTCTGTTTTCCATGGAAACCAGAGAAGGAAACGGTTAACAAAAAGCTCCCCAGCTCTGCAGTGTGAGAGAGCAGGTTAAGAGCTTGGGGGTGGGGGAGAAAAGTAAATAAGAGCATCTTTCTCAGGAGCAGACAAGGACAGTGTTCTCCAAACCTTCTGGAAGAGCATGTCCCTGGGTCAATCGGTTCCACCATCTACTCTCCAGAGCCTCATACCAGTGCTGAGGGCTTCACAGACCTTTCTCACACTCACACTGAAAAATCTTTGCCCGAGGAGCTCTGACTCTGGGAGATGATTTGGTCTAAAGCTTTCAAAACACCCACCCGTCTGGAGTACTCGAAGCAAGAAACCTCTCTGCGCCTCCCCATTTTAATAGTGATTAATTCCAGGGCTGTTTGGAGCCCAGGCCACCCCCATTTATTCTGAGATTCCTGCAAAATCAGGGGCTTTCCTTGCTTTGGACATCAGCTGCCTGTTGCAGGTTGTCAGTCTGATCCACCCAGCAGCGAAGCGCCCACTTGTGATGTTTGCTGGGAAACATTTCCATGCGTATGGACCTTTGTCCTCTTGTGCCTCGGTTTCTCCTCTGCTATGAAATGGGATATCTCCCCCTCCACTCTTCTCTGACTTTCCTGATGCTGCTAAAATGTTAATGCTCGTCAGGGAGGCATTGGTGGGGCTTCGTTATTGGTTAAGCTTTCTCCTTTTGTGTCTGGACTGTGGAGAGAAATCTCCCTGCTGCTCTGCTCTCCCTTGGTATTTTTTCATAGCCAGTCACGTCCCCTCCGCTCGACAGCTTTTCCTTGGGGAGCTACCGTCGTCTGCCTTTTCCCTGGCAGGCCACGCAAGAAAGAAGGGCTACGATTTAACAGCAGAGCAAAGCACTCAAACCCCCACAAACAGCCAGAGATTAAATGCCTCCCGCACCTGGATTCCCAAGTAGTTTGCAGAGTCTCAGCACGCTGTTTCTGCAACACAGTTGTGCCTGGAAAGAACCTATCCAAGTATTACACAGCGCAGGATGTATTTTTAAGTCCTTTTTTCTTCCTTTTTCCCCCCTTTTCAAGGTCTTTCTCGCTTTGATTTACAGATTTGGAGACCATCTTTAATTATCTCCCTTGAACAGCTGCCTGAAGCAACGCTCACTAGGAGTTAGACAGATGCAGCGTGCAGCCCTCCTGGGTTTTGCATAGCAACATGCTGCGTGGAATGACCATTAATACACAGTGTGAAGGGCATGGTTCCCTGATGCCATGCTATTTGGAGTATGAACGTTTTCAGCTCTGCTTGTGCATGCACACAGACTCCATCACACACGCATGCTTGTGCACGTTTTCTCTCTGCCGGTGCACCGGAGTGACTATTACAAGGGGCACCTTAGACACAAAATCTTCCGGTGAGGGAAATCGCTCTGGATGTGATGCCTAAAGGCATTTTCGGTGCTGGGAAATAAGGGCTCGCTTATTTCCTTGAAAATTTGTGCTCAAAGATGAACAGCAATGATGAAAATCTGTCACAGTGCAAGGCAGGTCTGCACGCATTCACGCTTGGTACTGCTTTGCAAGCACCCTGAAGCCTAGTTTGGGTCTGGGCACTCAGCTTTCCCCATCTTAAGCTGCTTTGTAAGCTTTTTGGTTGCCTTGCAATCAAAGGAGGGATTGCCATGCCTGGCTGTGCGGCCGAGGAGGGCATATCCAGCTAGCTCAGGCTCTGCGGGGGTGCAGCAGCACGTACTTCCATCTCACTCGAGATAAACAACTGCTGATCAGTCCGCGCCAAAGCGCGAACCTCCATAGCATCGCACCCGTAGCAGCACTTCCACCTTTGCAAGCAGGATGAGAGCTCCCATCTGTTCACACGCACCGCAGCGGAACCTCTTGCTGAAGCATTGCAGTGGTGCCCAGTGCCAGGACAAGGGGCCATGGGCACAAACTGAAGCAGAAGAGGTTCCAGTTGAACGGGAGGAAGAACTTGTTGACTGTGAGGGTGGCCGAGCCCTGGCCCAGGCTGCCCAGGGGGGCTGTGGAGTCTCCTTCTCTGGAGATCTTCAACCCCCGCCTGGCCGCTGTCCTGTGCCCCCTGCTCTGGGTGAGCCTGCTTGGGCAGGGGGGTGGCACTGGGGGAGCTCCCGAGGGCCCTTCCAACCCTTGCCATTCTGTGATTCTGTGTTGACAGAGCCTGTGTCTTCATCGCCGTCCGGGTGCAGCATCTTCTGAGAGCCAGTGCTTCAGGCTGAAAGCGCTGACTTGCGCAGGCCTTCTCCTCCCCGTTGACTGTAGGGATCATCTTCTACTGTCCGTGGTGGGATGCAACATCAGAGCTTCTTCCATCTATGGGTAAATCCTATTTTGGCTCCCTTAAATCATTTCATACAAAAAAAAAGCTTGCAGCAGCTTTGCCTTGGAAGCAGGGAGATCGTTGTCAAAGCCTCAGGAAACCCCTTTGATGTGGGGCAGGCAACTAGGAGAGTTGGTAATGAGGTGCTGGGAGAACTTCAATCGCTAGTGAGGGAGATCAGCATTTCTGAAGCTGACGGAGCAGCACGTTGCAAGGACTATCTCGCTGGCAGCTCTACGCTGACAAACCAAAGGGGTAAGGAAATGGCTGATTAAAAGCTTACAGACGCCCCTGACTTTAGTGCTTTAGGGGCATGGCTCTGAACGGTGTTCTGGACTTGCAAATTTATGGAAAGGTTTTTTTGGTCAGCAGCTGCGGGAGCAAACACGCGTTCAATTAGCAGACCATATTCTCATGTCCACCTGACTCCGATGCTGGTGTAGTGCTGGACTCCATGGAGCCCCTTTCTCCCTGCCTTGCAGCCTGTTCAAATTGCAAATTCTCTGGGGCAGGAACTCTGTCCTTCTCCTCTTGCACAGCTCAGAATAGAAAGGGATTTCAGTCGGGTGAAGCATATTGATATCATGGTTATAAATACAATGCTAGTGACAGAACTCTGGTACCATGGCTTTGTGCCCAGCCACATTAAGTAAGGACTTTAATTTAAGCTAAGGAAGTAATGAGCTCGATCTGTAGATTGGCGATAGAGATTGTTTCCAGGTCCTGCTTATTAACATTCGGCTTTACCTCCCTTGTGTTGCCAATCACAGGCCACCTCTGTGGCTCTCACTGCAAGGACTCCCATGGCAATGCCGTTTTAGGGATCTGGTCTAATCCGTGTCACAGCTGGGGACCAGCAGGGGCAGCCGGCCCTTGCTCCCCCGGATGCGAACTGATGCAAGAGCTGCTTCCTGATATTGAACCTGACCCTTCCCATCTTTCATCTCTCCTGTAAATGCTCCTACTGCGATTTGTTTCCGGGGCCAAGGGGCACGG
Organism: Gorsachius magnificus; assembly: GCA_034008185.1. Taxonomy (NCBI): domain Eukaryota; kingdom Metazoa; phylum Chordata; class Aves; order Pelecaniformes; family Ardeidae; genus Gorsachius; species Gorsachius magnificus. The sequence goes on from CM067097.1 coordinate 1,391,380, forward strand.
TAAAGTATCCTGCCACGTACAAACGCTGTAGTCCGGAGGCAATGTGACCTAGCTGTAATGGCACGAGCTTGTCATAGGAATTCTGTTAGTTATGTGATGGTGAGCAGTTTACTCACCGTCTCCTAGCATCCATCAAGACAAAAAGCTTTGCCTGATAGTGGCTACCTTCTGCAGAGCTGCCATGAGAATAGGAACATGCTAAATACATTCCCTGAACTAAATTCCTCTTTGGCATAGCTCTGCTGGAATCGTGATAGGCAGGACCACAATTCAGTGTCCTTTGCTGAATAAGGAGCTGAGTTTTGACCGGGGCTAAGTCTTGCAAGTCTGACTGTAAATCAGAAATACAGATCATGTGTCAGGCAGATTTTTTTTGTCTTTTCCTAAGCAAAGTACAGCTGGTAACTCAAAAGTACGGTCAGGAATGTTGCCTGCTGCAAGGGTGGACGCTGGGAGAATAACAGAGAAAGTATGTTTGTATGGCTGGGGTTGCAACTCAATAAATTAAGAGGGGCTCTGGCTTCTCATTAGAAAGTACCATTTTACCTTTTAATTCTTTTTTAATGAAACGGTTTCTTCCTGGAAGAGAAAAGAATTGCCTTTTTCATAAGTGGACATTTTAATGAAAAAATAATTTCCAAGTTTTCATTACATTCTTGAACAAGAACTCAAAAGTAAAACATGCTCTTTTTCCTTCCCTGGCATCCTGCAAAAGGGAAAAAATCAGAGAAAAAGAGAGAAAACATGACTTCTCAACACATATTCTTGTGGACAAACAGGAAACATGTAAAAGCTCGCTCATTTTTGGGATGCTAGGTTGGTGTTTTCCTAAGTCCTCAAAAAGCTCCCTGAATTCTTTTTGGTGGATTCCAGCTCTAACCCCCAGCACCACAGACTGGCCAGTGAGAGCAGAGGAGCGATGTGGCTTTGCTCACAGGTGGGCCTTGTTACCCTTCCCAAGCATCCAGGAGGACTCCCTGAAGCTGTGATTGCTGCTGAGAGGCTCTGAGAGGAAGGGGTTGAAGTAATTGGGTTGAGTTTGTTGTGTTTTTCTGTGATGAAAAGCATGTGTTGGATTTAGTTTTGCTCTGGGAAGAAAGTAGCTTTGGTTTTGCTGGAGCTCTGTGGTGATGAAGGCTACTGATGTGTTCCTCTGCTGCGCAGCTTGCAGCTCTGAGCTTTCCGTGTGCTTGTGAAGGGAGAGTTCAGTCCTGCCTTCCACTTTGCTTCCTTGAGGAAAAAGAACAGCAGCCATGGAGGAGAAAGGAGGTAAGGAAATGTGGAAGGAATTTGCACGCTGCCCTTATTTTGGTATGCAGAAAGAAAGTTGGCTTCTTTCTGAGGTCTTAAGCTTAAACTTTCTGAGGTTTTGTGCCTCAGAGGAGGCATAATTAGTTTGTCCTTAGGGCACATAGTGACAGTGGCCTTCTCAAGGCAGGATTTGTCCTTGGCCCACGCTGTGGAGCGGGTAACCAGTAGGTTATGCACTTCGAGGGGTTGCTTGACATTGCTTGCTGTGTTTGATTATGGTCTGGGTGTGCTACCTATTCTTAGCGTGAATGATGTTTGCATTAGCACCAGGCAATGATCAAATGCATGTCGGGTCTTTAATAGATGCTTTTTGCTTTGCTCAGTGATCCCTGGTCCTTGCATTGAAGGATGTAGGAGTCTGAAACAGTTCTGTTCTGCTCCGTGCCTGCGGTTCTTGCTGACAATATGGACTTTGCTGGCCCCAAAGCCCCTTCTGCCTCTACCCCTCCCCTACTAAGCTATATTCTTTGAAGTATGTGTTGGTCAGAGCATGCAGTGGTAATATGACCTGTATCTGGTGTGTTGTGATTTCGTGTTTCAAAGTATTTCACGTGAGTGCCTCGTGTCACTATCACCATTGCAAAGAGGGGGACACGGAAGCACGGAGCAGACAGATAATAGGATTAAAGTTTCAAAACAAGTCTGTAGGGGAACTTGCTCTGAGTCCGAGAACTTTCTAGGAGTCCTATGCCCCCTCTGCGAAGCTCTCTGACCTCTTCCTCAGCTGCTGACCAGGGTGGTGGTAGCACACCTGCACAAAAAATTTACTGATTGGCTCTGCAGGTGCTGTAGAACCAACAAGTGCCTGGCCCAAAGACCTAATGAGATCTCACCCACACCTGCACTCAGGCCTACCTAGGGCTTGGCCTGGATGCCTTCCACGGCCTGGGGGGAGCTGAGGCACAGGGCTACTGGGTCTTCTCAAGGGCTTGCAAAATCCCTGCTTGTGCAAGCATCAGGTAGATGCTTGCTGGAAACCGTGCAGCCCTTTTAGTGAAAGATACAGGGTGGCAGAGTAGGTCCTTGCTCATTTTTTGGCATAATCATAGAATCATAGAATGTTTTGGGTTGGAAGGGACCCCTAGAGGTCATCTAGTCCAACCCCATAACTGGCATTAAAGTACCTTGTGGGGTTTCTCCTCTTTTTTTTGGTGCCAACAGGGCAACACCTTTTCAAAGGCATTGTCATCAGTTTGTATCTGCCCCGTTGTCCTTCTCTGGACACTGGGAAGCAGTCATCTCTTCTTTCCCCTCCCGAATTCAGTGTGAAGCTGCCTTTCATGGTGCTTGAAATCCCTGACACAGAAGAATTTCCACCCTGCTGGGATCATTAACCTGTCTGCTTTTCCAGTTCTTGCAGTTAATAGGCAGTTTCTTTGGTTGGCTGTTGGGTATTTTTTGTGGTGTGGGGTTTTTTTTATTTATTTATTTTTAAAAATGTATTTCTTGAGGCTCTGTGACTGCCATCTAACTGTCCTGGTCCATGGGCACAGCCTTCCATGTAGCCTCAGCAGGGGTCTGGTGACAGCATCAGATATCACCACGGTGGAAATCACGACAGTGGCACTCCTCGTCCACTCATCACATGTCCTCAGTTAGGAGTAGGATGTTTCTTCAGTCCAGGTGTAGGGAGGCTTGGGATTTGGGAGGCTTGACCCAAGATACGTCACTGCCTGGCAATTTATGCGGTACCACAGAGTGATTTCTAAGTAGGTCAGACACAGGCTTCTTGAAAGTGCCAGAAATATACCTGTGCAAGAGAGGGGAAGAGCTGCTTTACGGGGTTCATCATGTGCTCTCTCCATGGCATACAGTAAGGTTGAAGTGCCTTTGGGTGCCTTTTCTTCTGGCCCCAATGTGAAATCATTTCTGTACACTCAGAAAGTGCCAAAGGCCTCTCCCGAAAACACCGACGCTCAAAATCACCAAGAACAGGCAATCCGCCCTGCCCTTTTCAGTCCTCTGATCTTTAGCAAAGAGTTAACAGTGCAGCCGGCTCTGCCACGAGGTTGTGCTTTATGAAATTACTTCATGTTGATCATGGTGCATTATGGAGAGTTTCGAGTCGTTAACAGAACCGAGTTCCTACTGGATGAAGATTAATTTGCTGCGTCGGCCATCCATTGGGCAAAAGAGCCTGTGAGGTTGCAGGCAGTCCGGCCATTAGCATGTTTTACCAGGATAAATAGTACGCTGGGAACACGCATAGAGCGGCGGCTTCTGTTTCTTTGCAGATGGTACAACACACGCGAGCAGGATTTAAGAATATGAAGTGTTTGGCTAGGAGCGAAACCAAGGGAAAAAAACCCCACGTCTCTCACAAACCACGTCTTGGCGCACAACGTGGCGCGAGTTTCTGTCCTGTAACCCCCGAACTTCAAACGGCTGTGGTTAGAGCTGCCGAGTGGTGCTATCAAGCATGGAGCTCCTCTTGTTGCCCCATCCTCAATCTTGCCTCTTCCTTATCTATTTCCAGTCTTCAGATTTTCTCACTGCTGACCAGGTTTCTCCCTCCAGATGCATCATCTACATATTTTTTTTCTCCTGGAGGGAACTGGACTGGTCTCTCTCCCTAGTTTCCCTTGCAGGTCTTGCCTAAATTCCCCACGGTCCCAATTTCCACTCTGACTCTCTCTGTAGGCTCCGTGCCCTGTTTCCTTCCCCTTGACTTTCCACTCAGGTATTTCCAGTTCCCTCCTTTCCTCCGTACATTCTGCAGCTTCTCATCAAATCGTGTTATTCCTAGCATCCCACTCCCAAATGCTTCTCTTGTTTTCCCTTTGGGGTGTCTCTTTTTCCCTTTGCCTCCAATCAGATCTGTGCTGAGTGGGGCCCAGCGGGGAGATTGGGGGGGGGTGGGGGGGGGGTGGGGGGGTGGGATGCTCCCTGTTATCTTTGCAAGGGTTTTGCTCGCTGAGGGGGGAAGGTGCGTTGGCATGGCTGTTCTGAAAAGGAGGTGTTTGATGCTATTTTGGAACCTAACACAAGCTTAAAGGCAGATCCTCCTTTTGACTGCATTGCTTTGTATGGGCACGGCAGACAAGTTGGCATGTCTGGATGCAAATTGGAAGCCAGCGGATGTTGTTCCATTGCCCAAGAGATGTGATTGATTTTTGGCTAACGGCTGAGGCGTTGTTAGGGAACCCTGTTGTACTTTCTGGATGGGCTAGGCGATATTTTCTGTCTCTCCACAGCTAAGTTTTTATGGGAGCCTCGTTCTGTTTAATGTAGCTGTAGTTGAGTTATAAATTAATAATCCCTGCTGCTGGGACTGCTGTGTAGCAAGATGGCTTTTCTGAATGTATGTGTAAATAATTCATGCTATTAAATTAGTTGTGTTCCCTGTCCACAGCTCGTTTACCTGCTGTGACTACAAATATTCCTCTATACAGTTAGAGTAGGTGTCAGAATACGCCAAGCGTGAGAGGTTCATGTCTATCGGAAAGAGCCTTTACCCCTTGTTAAATGAATCGGAAACTCTTTTGACAGAGACTACCAGAAAAGTCTGGTTTGTTAAACATGACACTCTTCACGGGGATATACCTGCTTAGGCAAAATTTTCATCGTGGGTTTTTGGATCATCGGAAGGTTCAGGTTGTGCGAGATGGGCTTTCCTTGTAAACACAGCTCTGAGTCATTTCTCAAGCTCTCCATCTCTCCTTCTGAGCTTTGCTGGAATGATTTCAGGGGGCTGTGCCTCAGTTTCCCTACCTGTAAACCAGGAACAATAGGAATTCCTTCCTGCTTCGCACACCAGTTCTGTGGGGTTTCCACTTTACTGTTTTTATTAAATTTTCCCCTATATTTCTTTGGACAGCAGAAATAGTAAATAGTCCTTTTGAGGCTCAGGCTTGAGCTGGCTATGCAGGCATCGGCCATTCTGTGCTGCAGCAAATGGAGTATGCTAATGACACATGTGAAACACGTGAAAAAGGAGACAAAGGAAAATAAGAGGGGAAAAAAAAATAATCTTGAGTCTAAAAGCTGGTTTTGGTGGTTCTAGTGCATAGTCTCTAAAATGTTTGCATCCTTTTGGCACTACCTGACATTCCCAAGAGCTCTGATGATGCTGTATTGCTTCTGTATTAGCAAGTTATTTTAGACCACACAGGCAATATTTTTGCTGGTCTAATGTCGATTTTTGTTTGGTTTTTTTTTTCCTCAGCCTTGCTGCTGCTCTTGTCTGCATGTGATCATCCAGGGCAAGGCTTGAGGGAATCCAGGGAAGACTGTGCTGTAATATCTTCCATCTTCTCTCTACCTACCAGAAACCTGATCATCTGACAGTAAGGAATTATGTACTTTTATACATCATACATAACCTGTAAGGTTGTTTTATTGCCAAGTTACCATCATATATTCTCTAGAAGCAGCTTAAAAATTTTGGTTTAACTTTATATAAATATTGATGAGAAATCTGAAATGTGTTTTTCTGTAGAAAATACCAATGTTTACAACATCTTTTCCTCATATATTTGAGTCTGATACTCTTTACGCTTCTGCTGAAGTCTGTTTAGGAGACATCCCAAGCAAGGATGCCTCCGTATAAATAACAAATACGATTAGTTTGGGACCAACTTACTCAGTGGAAGGGCTTCTGAAGAAACGTATCGGCACGTTGGAAATGACTAATGGGAGATGTAAAGGGTTTTGCTAATGTTTATTGGGACTTAAGACGAATGTTTGCAATGGAAGGAAAACATGAAAGAAGTAGTCGTGTAGTTGCATGAGCTGAAGAAAATGAGGTAGATGCTCAGTAACTTGGAAATATCTTTTTGTTCCTAAACTTTTGTTATGAGGGAAGTTTCATTGCTCTCTCTTTTTTGATTAAAAGAAAGGTTTTGTTAGCCTTAGAAAAGCATTTCTAAATATTGAAGGAACCGGTAACGTTGTGGTTCTAAGTTTGGCGTCTTTCTCGCTTCCCTTCCCTAGTAATCTGTTTTTTCTGGTCAAGCTTTATACCAGGAGTTGCAAATGATGCCTAGCAAATGTCCAGTCTGCCTTGCAAACGTTTCTCTATAAACTGGCAATGCAGAGGAGCAGCCGCTGCAGGTGACGACGACTGCATTCGTAAGGTACATCTTGTCCCAGTCTGTCCACTGGAGGCTGAGTTGGGAGGAGGCAAATGGATGGAGCAATTACTCATAAGCAAGAAAATGGCTTATAATATCTCCTTTTAAAGCCATTGCAAACAAGCAGAGAGATGGTTTTTTCGAGACGCTGCAGACAGACACAAGCAATTTCTCAAACACCCGGTCCCTCCCTCCCTTGCTTTGCATGGCCGACTGTTGGATTGCTTTGGTTTTGATGCTGTATTTTTGGAGGCTTCCTCTAGCTCTGGCGGGTTGTGTAATGCTGTTCCCACAAAACATGCAGTATAATGAAACATGAAGTATGATGCTCTGCCCTAACTTATTTAAATGACTTAATTAACATTGAATCTTACTGAGCATGTCAGGATTGGAGACGCACCGTAAGAAAGAAAGATAATCTAATAGGAAGGAATATTCTCCAGAGTAGCCAAGCTGTGAGGTTTAAAATGTGGTTTGGAACAGAAAAATGAACTGAGGCATTGGGGAAGGAAACTATCACGCTCTTCTCCTGCCCCACCCCACCCCCCCCCCCAAAAAAAAAAAAAAAAAAAAAAAAAAAAAAAAAAAAAAGGTTAAAATCCTTCCCACAACTTGCAATGTTATGGCAATATTCAAATGTCATAACCAGCATGCATCTTTTGCAGAGATTAAAAGGAATAACCAAGAGAAAGGTGATGGAAATGGATGGATGATGCAGTGGGGAGGTATGGAGGGGGAGAGTCATTTGGGATTGAGATATACGTAACCTTAAAATATGTTGATCAAATGTATGAATGTATCTTGGTATTCTCTGGGCTGTGGGAGTTCCCAGACTGTTTGCCTTGAAATGGAAGCAATTTAATCTTTAAAAATAATAATGAAAGAGCAAACTGTAAATGAGACCTTCTGGCAGACTGACGGGGCTGCGGTCCCAGAGGTAGACACGCATGCTAGGATGACAAACGAGGTCATTAAAGTAAATAGTGTAAATTGAGTTTTGGCAGTGGGTAGGAATCCTTATTATGATGGAAGGCATTAATATGGGAAGAAAAAAAGGGGGTGGAAGAACTCACTGGTGACAAGCTTATCTGGGGCAGAGAAGCAGTGTGATTTTGTAGCAGTTCCAGCTATCTACTTCACTGCAAGGCAATGAGCCCATTTAATTTAGCAGGGCCTTCGGCAGGGCATGTTTTAGAAGTGTATTAGATATTATCAAGTATCACCTCACTAAACAGCATCCAGGATGTTGCTTAACTCCGAGATGGTCTTCGCTCATTCAGTTTGTTCTGTGACTTTATATTTGCAGCAGAGCGGTGCTTTGCATACAGACTTTCTTTTCTTTTTCTTTTTAAGAGTTTCTTCTTGTGGGCGTTTCAAATCTGAGCTCTTGATTTCCTCTTGGCAGTTTTTAGGTTTTGTGTATGGGAAGTGCAAAACGGAGCGTTACAGGGCCATGGTAGTTGGTTCTCGCCGTTGGCTAACCACGTAGGGAACTCCGGCTCTCTAATTTTGGTTTTCCGCTGTGCCCCGTTAGACGCTGCTGACGGGCAATGCGATTATCTTGCCCAGCACAAGAGCTTCTAACAGGTAGTTGTCACAGTGCCTAAGGTCATGGTGACTTTTTAAAGCTACTGGACTTTTCGGCAGCTGTGGTGATTCCGCTACACAAAGCATTGGGTTTTTTCCTTGATCAATTGAGATGGAAATAAAGCGTTACTCTTGGAAGAGCAGACGTAGCTTGCGAGTTAGGCCATTGCCCTGGGAATCCTGAGCCCTGAGTACTGCTGTCCTCTGCTGCTGGCCTTTATGTGGCCGTGGGGACATCTGTGTCCCAGTTTCCCCATCTCTATAATGGAACTAGTGGTACTTGTAACGTCTTGTAAGGTGCCTTTACGCTAATTATACAGAAGTGTGTATTCTCCTATTAATACACCAGTTCTGTATTTCCAATTCTCTGAAGTTCAGTTTCTGTGCTCATCCTAACGGGAGGATAAATTACCGACGAAATGCAGTTTAGATTTGTGAAATAGAGATTTCAGCTTCATGCTAGTCTGTGCTAGAGCTGGGTTTTCCTTCATACTTCTGAAACTTCCAGCAGAGAGAAGAGCCTAGAGGGGCTGGGCTATGTATGAACGTGCTTGGGAGTGGTGATCTCTACCCCGATGGTAAGCAAAGGCACAAAGATGCGGCTCGGCCAAGGGTAACCAGCACGTTGTGAGAAGGGTGCAGGAAGGGATAGGGCTGTACTGGGGCTGCTGGCTCACAAACGCGCAGCTTAGGATCTGTAGTACCCTAACATTGACCTAAGGTGACCCAACCCCACTGGCGACCTGATACTGCAAATAGATTCTCTCGTGTTTAGTGTTGGGAGGCCCAAACCCCACAGTGTGAGTCTGGACAGTCATGAGAGTGGAAGCCAACAGTGATTAATCCCATCCCGGATTATCAGAGAGGGCTGTTGTACATTGAAACATGCTTTTCCTCTTTGGCTTGCAAAGGAAGATGTTCCTTTAAAGGCGTATTTATCTCTTACCTCACCAAAAGCAGCTCATGTTTTTCATAACAAGCCTTAAAAAATAAAACACCAAACCCAAACCAAAAAACCCCAACCAAAACCAAACAGAAACTTACTTCCTTTGCCCAGGAAATGCGCTTTTCCCTTGAACCCATCACGGCACGGTAATGCTGATTTGTATGGACTGTTCAGAGGAGGGAGCACTAAAGCTCTTCTTGATGCTGAGAGCGGCGCTGCAGCCGGGGGAAGGGGGGAAGTTGAAGACCTAAGGACAGTTCAGGGTATTTGCATTAACAAACGCTGCTGGGTTTGGACTTGATCATTTCAAACAGTAGCTTTCACGCCCGCGTCTCCCATGATTGCAGCAGGGTGAAGTAATACTTCTCGAGGGTTTTAGCACGTGCAATTTGCAGAATTGCTGTGGTGCAGGCAGGGGACGAGCAGGGAAATGGGATGCGAAGGAGCTCAAGTAGCACTTAAAATCACGAGAGTTCAGGCAGTACCAGGTAGTTTTGTGAGATCTCCTAAAGCAGTATTCAAGGCTGGGGAAGGGCTGGCAATGCGGCCGTGCCGGTGCGTCTGCTGCTGATGTAGGAGACGCTTCCACAGGAATTTTTACCCTTGATATGCAGGAAAGCGAGCTCTGCGATATCATTAGCACCCAGAGTATGGGGCTGGCTGTGGACTGACTTGCAGGTCTCTCATCACAGAGCTCGTTGCTATGAAAATGTGACACAGAGCAGGGTGCTCGTCCCCTGCCAACCCGTGTTTCTGGCATTGCCGCAGGGCAGGGTACAACTGCCGCGCGGCATCGGCCTGTGCGCGGGTAAACGCTGGTTCAGGCAAAGCTTAACAAGTTGCAAAATTGCTCCTTCGCAGCCCCAAATGCTTATGGTAGCTGTGCTTTTCCTCCTGCTGCCCCTGTGCAAGCCCGGCACGGATGCCTGGAGACCCAAGAGCTTGCTTGGGATTCTCCCATCTATAACTTGGAGAGATCTGCCCGGCAGGCTTTGCGCCGGGCTGCTTGCACTCCTGTTGCAGCACGGGGCAGGATGCAATCTTTCCAGCCTCTTCTGGCATTAGCAATTAAGTCGGTCCCTGTTGGTTTCCTTGGTTACTGCCTTGCAAGCGTTCACCTGCGTGTGCCCGGCCAGTGCGTGCGCGCTGTCGGTCTCCCACGTCCGTACGCAGACGCGGCGAGCACCGTAGCGTGGCAGTCTCTTGGGGGCTGCTTCATCCCCGTGCGCACCTTTTTTTTGGATGTAAAACTCTACTATCAGGCACTGGCAGCTTGTTCTGACAAAGCCCAGGGAAGCATGAAGCAGAGTTGTTGAAGTTTGATAGCTAATTTGCTTAGATCTCGCCTCTCTAATTACTGCAGACTGGAATTCTGCTCTGCTTCTATGGGAGTGGCTAAATACAACCCGAACTCAAACCGGAGGGCGATAAATGCTTCTTGAAAATGAGGATGGGAGAAAAGTGCTAATTCATGTATCTCTGGGGAAAGGGGACCAGAGGCTGATAGGAAAGAGTTTGTGGTGGGGGCTCAGCACTTTCCTGGTGAAACTACCAACCCTGAGAGGGTTGGCTGGCTTTTTGTTACGCTGGGGTGAAGAACCTCAGCTACACGTAGCACGCTGGGTCCTGACGCTGGGAACAGACCGTAGTGCGTGACTGTGTGACATTCCCATGGGTTTGTAACAGAAGTGTGATGGGGGGGTGTTATTGGTGGTCGGAGCTTTGTCTGTCACAATAAGAAGTGGGAAGGTGAGCAGAAATTAAAGACCCATCCCCAGCTGTGTGCATCTGAAGTTGTCCCTGTGCTCCGCAGGGTTAAGAGGAATTCAAGGTCTTGCTTAATGCTGTTATTAGTTAGAACATCAAAATGCTGGGAAAATGTTCCTAGAATATTAATAAAATAGCTATAATTTTTTTTGCCAAGAAACGTTCAAAACCTTTTAAGCAAATACTGGTGAAAAACATTTATGGGAAGAACAAAAAAAAAAAAAAAAAAAGGTTTGACTGAAAAATGGAGTTGCAAACACCTCCCTCCTCCTCCTGAAGAAACCTGAAGTGGTGCCTGGTCAGTAGGGGACCAAAAATGTGGTTCCAGTGACACAAATCCCCAAACAACAAGTGTTGCTTGAATAATAATTGACTTGCTTATGAGTGCTTTTCCCTAAGCAAATGGAGATCGATAACTCATTATTTGCAGGAATAATCTTGCACATTTCCCATCGTCAATAGATCCAAGCAAACTGGAAGTTGCTCCAACCCCTTTGCAAACAGAAAGAGGTAAAGCTAATTCTTCTCTTAGCTTAGACACTAATAGGCACTTATTTTTTCCTCTCTCCTTGTACTTGATGGAATAACTGTACGTAACCCATGGCTTTGCTAGGAAAAAAACAGAACCTGTAACTAAATCTGTTCAAAAGTTGAATTAGTTCGTGAAGTTTCTACTGTAGATTCAAACTTGATTGCTGTTTATAAACCGGTTGCATCTGTAGTAAGGATTTGCACGTGATGGGTGACATGAACTTCTAAATGAGCAGAGGCAGCTCCTTGTGGTTTTCTGCTTCACGGCGGGGTCTCTGAAGCTTAATAAAATTTGCCTCCAGTCAAAGCCTTTCATGCAACAGGGATGCTACTAGGGTTTCCTTCCCGCTGCCCAGACGCTGTTTCCACAAATCTGGTCAGGACTTTATTATCTTTGGGGCTTCTGTTCTCCAAAGTTATGCCCTCCAACTAATTTTTGGATCTGGCTTTCTAGTAGAACTCTGCTGGTATTGTTTTGCCAGTATGTGAGAGGAATACACTGAAGCTTAAACCTTGTTAATGGCCAATGTTTCTGGGAGGTGTGGGGTTTTTCCTTTTAGAGGACAGGACAGGATTTCCTTTAGAGGAAAGTCTTTGGTATTTACGTGTGTTCGTATTTGTTCTCTCACCAACTATAAATTAGCTCAAAGGGGAAAAAGAAATCATATATTCTGATCAGTTTGTCTTGGCAGCCAAGTCGCTGCTTATCTTATCTTGATGAAATTCCCCCCATAACGTCTCTTTCCGGCTCAATGAATTGCTTCGTTAATACGTTCAGTATTTGCTATTGCTGCTGTCGTATCGAAACCAGACCTGGTGAAATAAGCTTCTGTACAAAACAATGGGGCGTAGAAGTATGTGAGGGGAAAGAGATAGAACCATCAGCAGCTTCTGTTGGAGCCGCTCTCCAAAATCAGCGCCAAGGCTGGCGATGAGCTGTATCCCGACCGTGTCTGGTCCCGCGCGACACCCTGCGTCCTCCCTTTGCTCTTCCATTCACTGCTTTACTAGCACGGCACTGGCTCCTCAGCTCTTCCATTTTTCAAATGTCAGCTGGTAATTCCATCCAGGTTTGCTCCTGTGATGCCGAGAACACAATTCCTATGGCTTGGTCTCTTGTCAAGCACTTTCTCTCCAGGGTATTTTATTTTGCTCGTTGTCAGCAGCTTTCTCTGGAGAAACTAAATTCTCCCTTCCCTCCCCCTTCTCCCCTGTCCTTCTGTTAAATAATCTGTCTGCACAGCCACGCCAGAAATGGCTCTCGTAGAAAAACGGGCTGAAAGCCCAAATGTTGCCTGTTGGAGTAGCAAATCCAGAGCTATTTGTTTCGCCAGCTTGGCTGTGCTGTGGCTTCAGTTCACCTCCAAGCACCAAGGCAGATCCCTAACGCTTCATCACCGAAGGAGCTGAAATTGTTCCCCAACTGATCCCACCATCAGTGTTGGATCTGTACTGGCTGCCCCTGAGTCACCCAGTGGAGCTAGCTCAAGGGTGTTGTTCTGTAGTCTTGCTTCAAGCTTGTTTAAGCAGGGATGCTTGGGTGAAAATTAGTCCAAATTAACTGACAGCTTGAGTTTAAAGTGGATTACTTAAACTACACTGGCCTGTAGCATGGCTGCTCTTATTCAGAATAAAAGTAGCCTTAATTTGTTTACCTCCAAGCTAAATTAAATGAAGCCTGCTTCCGGTTCTGGACAAATGTGTCCACACAGGAGTTTAATCCAGTTTACCTATGCAAATCTTACTCAGATTAACTGCCTGGATCATCTGCACATCAACAAGTCTCCGCAGAGCAGGACATTCCAGAGGGTACGGAAGTTTGGGCTGTGAATCACCCATCATCAACACGTGCGTTTACACTATGCCCGTGCCAAGGCTCCTTTCCCTGCCTGACCCTGGGGTTTGTGACGAGCTCGCTGTCCGTGGCAGGAATGACGGTAGTCATTTTGAAGAGGACTTATGACCTAGCAGAGACCCACATCCATGCTCTCCTGTCTCAGCGTCTTTGCCCAAGACCTTGCAGTGGTTGGATAAGCACCAATTTCCTTGCCTAGAAAAGCTGAAAAGGGAAGGAAATAAACCCAATTTGGATAATTATAGGGAAAACAGAGCACTGCTAGTGTATTATTGTCACTTTTGTATTAATAAGTCTCTGATAAATCCCCAGGTTTTTTTTCTCCAGTCTAAAAATACTCCTCCAACTTGGCAGTGTGTTGCGGTTGTGATAATGGAAGCGTAGCGGCGTGTGCACGCTGTAGCTCCTGCCCTTTCCTCCTTGACTGGCAGAAGCTCTGCAGTTGTCTTAGGCAAGGCCAGAGGGCATGTATTTATTGAGAGGTAAGGAAGCTCGTCGTGACTTTTACCTTCTGAAAGGCCACAGCCTGGAAATGATCTTGATTTCAGTGGAACCAAGTGTATTATGGAAATGTCACGTCCCTGAGCCAGTGAGAGTGGAACAACACAAAACCAAAACAAGAATGGCAAAAATAATAATAATAATAATAAAAGCTAATTTTGAAGCAATCAAATTAATTTATGTAGTTTTTTTAACCCCAAAGTCTATGGAACTCCCTGCTGGAAGTGATTGTGCCCCTGTACTCTGCACTGATGAGGCTGCCCCTCGAATGTTGGGTTCAGTTTTGGGCCCCTCACTCCAAGAAAGACGTTGCGTTGCTGGAGCATGCCCAGAGGAGAGCCACAAATCTGGGGAGGGGTCTGGAGCGCCGGGGGGGACAGCTGCGGGGGGGCGGGGACGGGGCAGGGCCCAGGAGTTGTGCCAGGGCAGGGTGAGGTTGGCCCTGGGGAACAATTCCTTCCCCCAAGGGCTGTCAGGCCCTGGAAGGGGCTGCCCAGGGAAGGGGTCGAGTCCCCAGCCCGGGGGGGATTTAACAGCCGGGCAGAGGCGGTGCTGAGGGCCAGGGTTTGGGGTGGGATGGCAGGGGTAGGGGAACAGTTGGGCTGGGGGAGCTTAAAGGGCTTTTCCAACCTAAACCATTCAATGATTCTAAGTAACTGGAGCAAAAGAAGGCATTCTGCATGCATTTAAACTTAGGAGTATGAGGTATGATACTGTCTTAGCTGAGAGGACACTGTTGTTGTTGGCATTGTACCTTTACGTTGTGAAAAGTTTTAGTCCAAACTGATACTAAAAGCAGAAACTGTAGCACAAGCTCGGCTAAGTACCTGCCTCCTTATTAGCTGATGCTAGAGAAGAGAATTTTTCTGCTGTCTCACGGCAAGTCCTGTGCTTAAGCAGTATTCTTTGGGGGTAGCTCTGAAAGCGATGAGCCCTGTTGAGCGGGGAATGGCTCCTGTGGGTAACTGGGTTTGGGAAAGTGCGCGCTGTGATGGAGCTCTTGGCTGCAAGCTTTGGCTGGTGGAAAGAAGAATCTGGTCTGCGTTTAGGTGTCTGCTAGCGATGTTCACTTCATCGCTGTGCGTGTTTTGTGTTCTCCATGGTGTGTGTTATAACTAGATATAACTAATGCAAGAAGTTTTATACTACTCTGGTATCAGTCATGCCCTGTTGGGCCAGTAGAGGGACCTTAAACTTTGAGTGTCCTAGTGTGTGTGAATTTTAAGAAAAAGCCAATGCACTGCAGAAAAGGAATCCACTTGGGTTTTGTGAAAAGGGAGAAAGACGGAGATGTGGCAGATGTTCTGCGGGACACAGCAGCGAGGACCTGCAGGCAGGGTCTGTGGTGGTACCCAACCAGTCTCTCCCAACTCCTAAGCTTTTGCTTTCTGAACTTGGGCTTTGAGCTGTGACAGTCCTTGCTTAAATCCTCCCTGAGGTGCTTGTTGCATTCCCACCCATCCAAGAGCTGGCTGCTGGAGCCAACACTCAGGTATTCGGGCAACCCTGGCTGGCACTCACCCTGTGGACAGCCTCAGCTGATGGAAGAAGAGCCCGTGGAGCAAGGGGAGGGGGGGGATCACCCACATAACGATGGATTCACAGTCGTATCAAGCCTTTGTCAGCCTTGAGCACTACAAAGCACTTCTTGACTTGGAGGGTGCCCGAGCCTGGCCCAGGCTGCCCAGGGGGGCTGTGGAGTCTCCTTCTCTGGAGATCTTCAACCCCCGCCTGGCCGCTGTCCTGTGCCCCCTGCTCTGGGTGAGCCTGCTTGAGCAGGGGGGTGGCACTGGGGGAGCTCCCGAGGGCCCTTCCAACCCCTGCCATGCTGGGATTCTGTGAAAGATGAACACGTGAAGCTTTGTCCTGTTCCTGTGAGATGCCCGAATTATCGTTTAGTTGGGACAACAAAGCTGACCAGTTGTGGTGCCAAGCAGGAAGGCTGGGGATCCACATCCTGCAGGTCCCTTCTCTCTTCCTTGCCTGTTTTGGAGCCTGAATAAATTAGACTTTTTTTTTTTTTTTTTTTTAAAATACAGCTGCTACCTGCATGATGGTCAAATAGCTCATTATCCTGTCTGCATCGGATAGTCTAAGCTATGCACTCAGCAGCCCCCTAGTAGGAAAGAGGGATGGAAATGCGGATATGTGCTTCCCTGCCTTGTCCTAAAAGCAAGCTGCAGCTCATCCGCTCTGCGGCCTTAAAGGCAGTGTAGAACTAGCTTGGAAGACAGCGGAAAGATTTATTGCTGCTTAGAGAAGCCTTGGAAGAAATGTCCTTTTCTTGCAGTTTTTCCTTGAAGTTTTGGTAGCGGATTGATAATTCACTGCACACGTAATGCCCAGTGCACCTATTTCTGCCTAACTCGGTTCCAGAAGGCTGTTCGTGACTTGCAGTGAGGCAGGCAGGCTCAGCAGAAAAATGAGAGCCACGGCAGAGGTCACGGCAGGGGGACTGGATTGGATATGGCCAGAGTAGCTGGGGCAAAGGAAAATGAAAAGGCTGCAAAAAGATAACGTCAGCCGTTTCCTTGCACAGGCTCTCTCCTGTTCCTTTCCACAAGGACACTCGGTTGCCTTGTGCTGCTTGTATCCTGGGAAATATCCGTAATAGGTTTCCCTCTGCAGAAAACATTTACCACCGACTCCATCCTTGAAGGAAGAGAGCAGAAAATCTAATTGAACCAGCACGTCATTAATAGTCTGGCGGGTAGAGCAGGAAGACGTGGGACTCCTGAGCTGTTTTCCAGTGTGGCTGCTGACCGGTTGGTGGCCCTGGGCCAAATGAGTCTTGTTAGGAGCTTGCTGCCCGAAGCCCTGGTGCTCAGTAATTTGACTTCTTGCCACTTGTTTTGGGCCATACATGAGAGGTATGCACAGCAGCACGCAGGTGGTTTCCAGGCACCTAATAGAAGTTCGTTTGCAGAAGGGAAGAGTGTTGCCTCGTCTGTTGATTATGGCTCAGAGAAAACACTTTAATGATTGTTTAAATGGAAAAGGTTTTGTGTACACAGGAGACAATTCACAGCTGCCCTGCGGAGCCCGCGGCTGCACAGCAAACAGGCTCCTGCACAGTCCTTGCCGTTAGCAGGATTTTGTTATCTCTGCCTTACAGTTGGCAAAACTGGGGTGCAAGCAGGTAAAGTGATCGGCTGCGGTAGCTCAGCAGCTCTTTTTAAATGTGGGGGTTTTTTGTTTGTGGGTTTTTTTTTTGGTTTTTTTTAATAAAACTTGTGCCATTCCATTGGAAAATGCCAGAAGAAACAAGCCTGTGTATTACAAAAGGGGCAGCGGTTTGATTTGGAGTGGAAAATTTGGCAGCTTTAGGGGAGGTTCTTCTCTCCCATCTCTCTGACTCCTTGCTTTCAGCTTTCCCTTTTCCCCTGTTCTTTAGAAAAAAAAAAAAAAATCAGGACTCTATTAACAATTTATTGCAGAAAAGCTTAAGTTGGGAAATGTTCCACAGAATTTGAATGGTTAGAGAGAAAAAGAACCTCTTCAAACTTAATTGCTTTGACATTTCTAATCCTCAAGTGCTGATACAATTGTAGGGTATCAAAACCCGTGTTCAGGATGCTTTAGCATGCAAGTCCTGGGAGGGTACAAAAGCAAAGCTCCAAAAGAGGAAAGGCTGGGCGGGCGTCTGTCACGGGCCAGTGCAGCCCTCCTCCCTACTCTTCTGCCTGCTAAAACAAACAAGAAATAAGTCTGCTTCGTATTTCCAGCTAGCGATTAGAGGCTCAGCTTCTCAAAATTGATTAGCTGCTTAATTACCTTTGAAGGTACTGCCTCAGTTGTTCGCGCCGTCTGAGCTAAGCTAACGTTCAGCCCCCTGAATCGGGCTTTGCCGAGCACTGAGGAACTTCTGAAGGGTCTGTGGGTTTTGCTGCCCATTTCACATCAGCATGCAAGACTAAATCATGAAGCCAGGAATATAAAATCGGTCGCTCCTTGCATAGTATCCTGGGGGACACCGATGGCTTGGGTAGCAGCTGTGGAGTCCCGTTGTCGTGTCCAGCTTGCCACTTAACCCCCGCAAGCTCTCTGAGCTTGGCCCTCTGTTTCTTCAGTGTAATGGGGGTTCATGGTCTGAAGTTGTGCCAGGGCAGGGTTAGGTTGGACATTGGGAACAATTCCTTCCCCGCAAGGGCTGTCGGGCTCTGGAGGGGGCTGCCCAGGAAAGGGGTTGAGTCCCCACCCCTGGGGGGATTTAAAAAAAGGACAGATGAGGTGCTTAGGGACATGGTTTAGCGGTGGGATGGCAGTGCTAGGTTAACGGTTGGATGTGATGATCTTAAAGGTCTTTTCCAACCTAGACGATTCTATGATTCTATGATACCCGTCTCCCCTGGTTAATCAGAAAGTGGAGTGTTTTGAATTCCATCTTCACCGATGCTTTAGTGGACGGTACGTTTGAAGTCGCGTTCTGGTCAGGAGCAGGGCATTCGTATGAAGGAACTGCTGGACCTGTTTCATGTTGCTGTTCCCCTCCTGTTTATAAATGTTGAACGTCATGAGCGTGGCTTGCTGCCTGTGACTAATTACCCTGTGGTAAGGCATGTCCTGATGGGGAATGTCACAATAGCCGCCTGCGACTCCTAGAGGTGAGCATGGATCCTCTCTAGAGGATGCCCCAACGCACTGCACCTGGCCAGAGCCCTCCTTCCAGCCACGGGCAAGCACCCACCGTGAGAATCTCCAGTGTGGCCAGTGAGACCTGGCAGGGCTATTCCACGCTGGGCAAGGCAACCATCAGGCTTGCCCAGGGGCAGGCACCGAGGTTAAAGCACGGGGCTGGCGCTCTCTTGGCACTAAGGCTTCACCTCCACGTGGCTTTTCTCCAGCTTCGTGTGCAAATATGTACAGCTTGGGTCTGACCTTTTTGAAATGTGGAGGCGTTCATCCCAAGCACTGGGTCTCAGTCTGCCTGTGATATACCCAGAAGCCCACAGTATCTGTAGGGGAAAAAAAAGAGAATGTAATCCTAATTCCTTGTTTTCTTTCTTCCCCTTCACGATGGGGGCTTTAAATCAGTCTTTGGCAGAGCCTCTATCCCAGTGGTGTTATTGTGGGTAGGTGCAAATCAACAGAGCTTCCTTCTAATTCGGCCAGCTCAGGTTTTAAGCTTCTCGCTGCCTGGTCTGAAACTCCAAATAGGCACGTCTGCTCTCTTCTTTTACTTACCACTACTCCATTATTTATCCTCCAGGAGATGAGATGAAAGCAAGCCGGAACAAGGACACTTAGGCTGCTATATTTGAGGGTGGGAGCAGAGCCATGCTCTGTGGAAAAATGCTAATGTGTGTGCAGGAGCAGAGGTTGCATCTATAACCAAACCCACAAAAAAGCGTAGTCCGAAGGTTACAAAGTGATGTACTTAAAAGCTAGGAATTGCCAGAAAAGAGATTTCTGGTGAATCTCAATTTGCACCTCTGTGTCTTTGCATTACGATGGGCTTTAACTCTGCAGCCACATTACCCTTTTCCAGAGCTGCCAACCTGTCTCGCTTGATGTGCAGAATGGATCGCGTTCACTTGCTCAGCCTCTAGTCAATAATTTTTCTTCCATGGTGTTGTGTCTGTCCCTGTATTACTTATTCAAATCCAGCTCTGGAAAAAGAATGGTTAACTTAAACCATGAACTTAACCGTGGTTAACTCACGGGCTTCTATGGCACCGGCTGCTATTGCGTCTGTGCGCTTCGCAAGCAGTAAGTAACCCCTCTGGCTCGTCAGAAGGGGCAGTGCCCCATTTTGCTGATCTCTCCCTCAAAACCTAATGTCAAAATGACCCCGTTAAGCTGCGTGGCAGGTCCAGGGATCTGACGCGATCGAGCGCGCCGCCTCAGCCCTTCGGCTGTTGGAACCGTGGCTCCTGCAGCCCTGGGCAGCGCTTCCAAGCGCTCGGCGGTTCTGCAGACCAGACCGCAAAGGCTCCTGTCAGGCACCCAGAAAACATCTGAGCCGACCCTCCCTGCCCATTGCTCCCAGTAGCGGTGGTTTGAGGTGGTGCCCGCTTCTTGTGGAAGCCGGCTTGGAGCTGGGATCGGCCCCAAGGGAGCCTCCACTTCCCTCCCGAGCAGCAGAGCTCGCTGCTGACCACTGCGCTCATCCTCAAGCTTAAAATAATCCCCGAGGTGGAAAGGAAAAGTTTGTGGACTGGGGGGGTTTGTGAAAGTGTTTTGATTTTGCTTTTGAAGTTGTGCTGCTGATTGAGGAAAATATTTTCCACTTCAAAAAGCAGTTCTGCTTCAACATTGTTTTCTTTTCCAAGAGAGTCTTTCATGCAGGGGAAATAGGAGAAAGTTTTAGACCAGCTTCTCTTGCTCTGTCGCAGAAATTGGTGCCTGCCCTGTAGCATGTTACTGTGCCTTCCATGCTCGACTGTACTGCTCCGTGAGTGTTAGCTGGAAAGTTGCTGCACTGTGCGTTATTACCGACACACTTCCACTTTTTATTGCTGAAACACTAACGGCTGGCACACCGTGGTGGGATGCAGTCGTGTATTTTTGTTGTACAGCCATCCCCCCTCAACATCCCTGTCGTTTGCAGTAGAAGCTGTGACAGATCAGTTCCCATCTGCTTGGGGCTGGATAAAGGGCGAAAGGCTTGGAGAGCTTGAATTGGATTCAGAGAAAAGGATGGAGAGCAGCCCTGCCCAGAGGGACTTGGGGGTGCTGGGGGATGAAAAGCTGGACATGAGCCGGCCATGGGCGCTGGCAGCCCAGAAGCCAACCCTACCCTGGGCTGCATCAGGAGAAGTGTGGCCAGCGTCGAGGGAGGGGATTGTGCCCCTCTGCTCTGCTCTGGGGAGACCTCCCCTGGAGCCCTGCGTCCAGCTCGGGAGCCCTCAGCACAAGGAGGACATGGACCTGTTGGAGCGGGGCCAGGGGAGGGCTACTAAAATGATCTGAGGGGCTACTAAAATGCTGCGAGGGCTGGAGCCCCTCTGCTCTGAGGCCAGGCTGGGAGAGTTGGGGGTGTTCAGCCTGGAGCAGAGGAGGCTGCGGGCAGAGCTGAGTGCGGCCGCTCAGGGCTTCAAGGGGGCCCAGAGGAAAGGGGGGGACAAGCTTTTTAGCAGGGCCAGCTGGGACAGGACAAGGGGGGATGGCTTGAAACTAAACCAGGGTAGGTTTAGACTGGATCTAAGGCAGAAATTCTTTGCAGTGAGGGTGGTGAAAGCCTGGCAGGGGTTGCCCAGAGAGGGGGTGGAGGCCCCATCCCTGGGAACATTCCAGGCCAGGTTGGCCGGGGCTGTGAGCAACCTGATGTGGTTCAAGGTGTCCCTGCTCCTGCAGGGGGGGTTGAGCTGGGTGACCTCTGGGGGTCCCTTCCCCCCCAAACCATTCTATGATTCCATGAAAAGAAACCAAAGGTATGAAATCACTGAGGTGATTAAAATCCCCCTCAAAAAAGCAACGAGATAAAAGATGCTAATAAAGTAAATGAAACTTGTGAAAGGCAAGCATTGATGGAAGGAGGGAGCAAGGCAGATGCCTTCCCATCCTCAAGAAGCAAGGCCTGGTCTATGTATGTGCTTCTGCTGGCTGCCTGCCCACCTGAAAACCTGGCCCTGTCTGGCACTATTTTATTTTATTTTTTATTATTCTTGTGTTTGAATGTATAACATGAAGTGCAGCAGAATAAGGTTCTCCTAGAACATTACTATTGATGAGATTGCCTGCCCTAGAGGGATTTGGAGGAGGGGAGACTTGGTTTGTACTTGCACATCTGTGGTGGGCTTGGTGTCTTACCCTTCTTATTGCGCTTAGTTCTGCAGTCTTTGCTTTCCTACTGCTTTTCTGTGTATTGGTTTCCTTTGAGGTGAGTTTGACACTTGTGGGTCAGGAAGGGTTCCTCCCTAGACGCACCCCGGGTACATCTCGCTGGGATTTTTGGAGTAGTCTTGGAGTAGAGAGGAGATGGGGCTGCTGTATACTGCTAGGCATAGATAGAAGCCATGAAAGCGTGGCAGCCGCTGCCTCCCTCCGGATGACACAGCTCACCCACACCTCCTCTCTGGGAAGGTGCCAGGTGACTTGTCCTTATTGAAGCTTTCCAGGTCCCTAGTCTTCAAACATTCACGCGGTTTGAATAATGCATGAAGCTCCAGCACTTGCTGGAGTCAAATATGCTTCCCTAGCATCTTAGATCTTTAACAAATGGAGGAAGGAGTTTTTACTTGAAAACCTCCTCCTTGCCCTCTGTGCAACCCGTTTCCCCCTTCAGAGCTGTCACACTTCCTGCAAACCTTGCGTCTTTCTAAATATACAACAGCCACTGGGGTTAACTGCCCTTTTTGTGCAAGGATCTCGTTCTTTCCTGTTGCCTTTGGTATTTAGAAGGGCAACTTTTCTTTGTCCAGAAAGGCAGCAGCCGCATTGCCTGTATCTGGCCACAATTAATGCAGTCAGCCAAGCTGTAACAGGATGCTGTTGTCCTGGGGAGATTCACAGCACCAGTTGTTGGGGGCTAGGGAGTTCCTTCTTCTCCGAGGTAGGAAAGTCAAGCACAGCTTGGTTCATTATCCTTAAGGCTACTGCAGGTTATAAACTTGGGTTTGCTTGCAAAACATGAGTGTTCAGCCCCCCAAAACTGTCTTTCAATAATGCTTTCTTCTTCAAGAAACTGTGAGAGCCTCTTCAAAGCTCCCTTTCCTTGCATTTTGCAGTAGGTGTAGGAAATAACCCAAGCCTGACTCCCAGAGCAAACACAGGTTTCTCTGCCTCAATAGCAGAGCATTTAATGTTTTATAATTAAGCTGTACAAGGAACACAGAGCTTTTTTTCTTACCTCTGCTCCTGGACTCCCTGTGTTTTGGATGTGGTTTTCCAAGAAGCTGAATTAGGTGCTTGAACAGGGCTGCTTGGAAAATCAGCCTGACTCTACCCCAGCTTTGGCTTCCCACTGGTTAGCAAGAATGAAGCTCACCTGCAGCTGGGTTACTGATTCCAGTAGGAATCTCCTTCAAGCCCAAACTTAGGCTGCATACCCCTACCCCGGTTTTATTGAAAAATAAATGCACTCTGCCTCTCTCACACACAAACACACAGAGAAATTTGGTAATACCCCAAAGCAGGAGCTTTTACAGGGGCAAACCACTAATATATTCCTTGCCTGTTCTACCAAACAGTCCCAGCACCCTTCATCTCTGGAAACAGACACCACAACACTTTGGAAAGGAAAAAAGATTTAATTCACCTTGGTGAAGACGCCCGGAAAGCAGTCAGCAGTGTCCAACAGGCTTCTGAGCTTGTAAAACAAACCCTTAAGCTAATTCCTGCCTCGTGAACAGCCTATGCAGCACCTTTGCGTTACCTGCAAGGCAATCAAGGGTTCCTCCTCAGCAGAACCAAATTCGGCCTCTGCGGGTGAAATATCAAGTAAAAAACCTCCATAAAGCATATTTTCTGAGACATTTTTCATGCTTTCCTTTAAGACAGGCAACCCTGGTCACTGATAGCTCTCAGTTTAACTGGACTTTACTCCACTGACTGTTCTTTAGTCTCTAAAGCACTTCAGAGTAGCAGCAGGGAGAGGCTGCCCCTGGACATCAGCATTTCAGACCCCCCCCGCACTTCAGTATGCAACCATGCAGGACACCTATTCCCTCGGCATTTCGGTACCAAGCAGAGAGACTTGGAATAAGTCCACTGCTCACCACCGAGGCTCTAGTGGGAAGCTGCAATGCTAAATTCAAAACGAATGGTCTTTCTTTTACAATATTAGTTACCAGACTAATGCAACCTAACAGCGTCAGGAGAAGCAACCCACATGAGACTTTCCAGGGAGATGAAACCCCAGCAGCTTCTGAGGTCCCCTAACTAAATTATGAATTAACTTTGCCCTTTCCAGTAAGGCAGTAACCAAAGGAGGTGATTCACATGGCCAGCTCTTTCACAGCCCTTAGAGCAGGGGAATAATTGGGCAGATCTCACAAGAAAAATAGCTGTATCACAGGGCACAGGGGCAGAGCAGCCCAAGATCAAGCCTTGCAATAGCTGCTTGGCTGCAAAACTTGCTTGTTAGGAAAGCTGGGATCCTGATTTGCCTCCCACAGAGCCCTCCTGTCGCTGTCAGATGCAGGATTGCTCCTTCTCTCTGCTCTGCAGAGACAGATACTGCTCATCGGTAAAGAAAACAAAGCTGAGTACCCTGCCACATGGGAAGAAAACCAGATCCCCAAAAGATGCACAAAATAAAGTTGTAAAGTAGCTGTTACCTGCACTTGTTTCTTCGCTCTTGGGGCAGCCCTACCAGCACACAACAGACATGACAGCTACACAGGTGCTTGCCCTTGACCTTAGCCTCACGAGGAACGGCTGGGGAGGATTCCAACCTATTGCCCAATCTGTGCCTAATTGAGAAACATGTGTAACAGAAAAAGAAATACCTTGAATTTAAGCTTCTTAAAAAAAAAAAGAAAAAAGGAAAAAATTAAATTCAAGTTTTTAAAGAAAAGCAAAGGACTTGAATTCAAGAACTCCTCCAATGAGCCATATACCAACCCAAAAACCAGTTCCCCTCTTTTGCACACAACTCTTCAGGCTTCTTTGTTGTCACGAATGTAAAAACTCACATTTTTGACACTGTTTTCATTCATTTACTTCACTAAAACTGCCTATGCCCTCGTGCAAGTGCCGGTGTGACTGTGAACCCCCGCAGCAGCCCCTTCTCTGCCCCCCTCGGTCTCGCAACCCCCACGGCCTGAACCCTCAGCCTGTACCCACGCTTGTTCACGATTTGCACTGTGAAACCTCATCCCTTTAGCCTGGCAAGACTGGTCATTTAAAATCATAGCTCTGACAACCCCCAGGAATGCCCCCCTGTGACAATGTGCTGGCTTAAGCCACTGTTGCCTAAAACGGCACTTTCCAAACCCCATTCTCATTCAGTGTCCCCCACAGCAATAAAGGCATTACACACTCTTAATGGGAGCTGCTGCTACGGACGGAGTTAAATGCAATAAACTTTTTTTATGTATTTAATTCAAAACCCGGGGGGGGGGGGAGGGGGCAAAAAAAAAAAAAAGTGCCTCTCTGCCACTCTGTGGTCAGGTGCTGCCATCTGGTGGCCAAACGCTGGCAGTGCAGGAGGCTGCCCCAGCCCTGGGGCATGCCCCAAGCCAAAATGCATTTAAAGGCTGGAAGTGCAATATTCATCCGACAGCACGATTCTCCGCCCCCCCCCCCCCCCCTTTTTGTGAAAAAGAGTAATTGATGTTTCAGTTACTCTCCAATTATTAGGAAATTATAAAACCCTCCTGGCAATGGGAATGATACTGCAATCGGCACAGACAAGGCGGGGGCACAAAGGGACAGCCTTGCCTAAGTCACCGTCCTACGCTAAGGGCACCCCCCCTGTACTGGCTTTGGCTGGGATAGAGTTAAAATCCTTCCCAGTGGCTTGTATGGGGCTGTGCTTGGGGGCTGTGATGAAAACAGCGTGGATGAGCCAGGGATGTGTTCGTTCCCACTGAGCAGGGCTTTCACACAGTCCTGGCCTTTTCTGGTCTCACCCCAGCCCACCAGTGAGGGGGCTGGGAGGGGACGGGACATGGCCGGGACCCCAGGTGACCAGAGAGATACCCCACACCATACGATGTCATGCTCAGCAGTAAAAGCTGGGGGTAGAAAAAGGGGGTGTCAGGACACACACACACACATTGGGAGCAGCGGTGTTTGTCTGCCCAAGTCACGGATACGCCTGATGGAGCCTGGCTGTCCTGGGGATGGCTCAGCACCTGCCTGCCCATGGGAAATAGGGAATGAATCCCTTGCTTTGCTTTGCTTGCACAAGTGGCTTTTGCTTTCCCTATTAAACTGCCTTTATCTCAACCCACAAGATTTCTGTTTTACCTTTCCAATTCTCTCCCCACCTCATCGGGGCGGGGAGGGGGGAGCAAGTGGCTGGGGGCACTGAGCTGCTGGATGGGGTTCAACCACTACACCCTCCTAGCAGATGAAGGGAAGGCAACGAATGTCGTTTTTCCGGATTTTAGAAGGGCTTTTGATGCCATCTCTCACAGTGTCCTTCTGGACAAATGTGGCAGTGTGCTCCTCCCATCTCCAGTCCCCCCGCCCAAAACTCTTCCCGTAACTCTGCTCAAGTGATACCCATCGTGATAGATGCGGCTGGTGGTGCAGGATGCATCCAGTGGATGCAGGGAGGACAGCTAACAATACCCTAGCCAAGGGCTACTGTGGAATGTAGCGACCTAGGCACAGTGAAGGATCTAACATCTGTGGTCAGTATGCAAAAATGACTACGATTGTTGTACCCCCAGCCCGGGCTCCGAAATTGCAAACGTCCAGGGATTTCTCCCACACCAAAGGAGCCACAGCCAAAAGCTCGACCCATGCCTCAGTGGGACAGCCTACCCTACCAAAAGCCCCAGAGACCCTGGGGCTCAGGGCTTTCTTCTCTACTCCAGGGCCCGATGTTTGCAGTCACTCGCGCCAGAGCCCCAGCGCTAGCCCGGGACCCAAAATTGCAAACGTCCAGGTGTGGCATTGCAGGCATTTGGCAGAGAAGGCAGGGACCCCAAGTTCCTGCACAGACACAATCAGAGTGATCCTATTGCTGTCAGGGCATTAGCCAGCTTGGAGATATTTGGGAAAAACAAGCAAGCGTCCATTCAAATTATAGCAATATTATACTTCTGCAAAGGTCCCTCCGTAAGTCGAGGTCATCTGCAGACATACAACTGCCCAACATTCCCCACAGCTCACCTCGTCTCCAGAGACGATTGAAGTGATACCCATCGTGATAGATGTGGCTGGTCATGCAGGATGCATCCAGTGGATGCAGGGAGGACAGGTAACTTCTGCTTCCTTTCAGCAGCAATTTCTGCTTCTTTTCAGCAGCAATTTCTGTGGGGCTTGCCACCGGACAAACCTTCAGAGGCTGAATTTCCCCCGGGGGGCATTGAAAGCACGTAGCAGAGAAAGCACAGACACCAAGTCCCTGCACAGGCACAATCCAAGTGATCCCGTTGCTATTTATCCCTTTCCTCATTGGTCCCACAACAAAAGTCTCCACACCTGCAGGTCCTACAGCTCAGCCGCCACACCTGCAGATACTTATCCCCACATCCAGGCATTATTCCCACACCAAAGGGGCCACAGCCAAAAGCTGGACCCGTGCCTCAGCGGACAGCCTGCCCTACCAAAAGCCCCAGGACCCTGGGGCTCAGGGTTTGGGCCCCTGCCAGAGCCCCAGCCCCACCAATGCTGAGCAGCCCCAGAGCCCTCTGAGCTCTCCTGCACGGCAGCGGCTGCACGCCAGGATCCCCCCTTGAGCAGGGACGCCTCTCAAGGTCACTCCTCGAGGCTGAGAGATTCCGTACCACAAGAGATCCTCGGTAAGCGGCTAAACAGCATGCTGAACTTTGAAACCTTGGTTAAGTGATATAAAGGATTGATTGTGCATATATAAGCCTTTAGACATGAACCGTTGACCAAGTCTGGGACTAAGACTGGATCCAGCCGCACCTGAACTCCTCTCCAAGAAGGAATTTAGAAAGCAAGGGGATCTTTTCTGAACCTCATGACTCAACGGGAGGGTCTCCCCGACAGTTCTGTCCAACCCTGTCCTCTGTGCAGTAAATAACCAAGGGTACCTCGCCATCGAATCTTACAAACCACTGTCGCATTTACCACTGAACTTTGTTAACTGTTTTACACCAATAAACTACATTTTTTGCCTCCTTCTCACTCCATCCACGACAAGTTGTCCAGGTGTGAGATGAGCCGGTACACAGTGCCCTGGGTGAAGAACCAGCCGAACGGCAGGGCTCAAGGGGTTGTAGTGAATGGTGCAACATCTGGCTGGTAACCGGTCACCAGTGGTGCTCCTCAGGGCTCCATTCTCAGGCCGGGCCTGTTCAGCATTTCTATCAATTATCTGGAGGCAGGAGGTGAGCACAGCCTTACTAAGGTGCTGTCTGGGAGGTGCTGCGGCCTCTCTCTCAAGGGACAGGAGGCCTTGCAGAGGGATCGAGATAGAAGGGAGCACTGGGCAATCAGTAGTGGTATGAGACCAAACAAGTGCCGAATTCTGCACCTGGGATAGAGTAACGCCGAGCAGAAATCTCTGTCAGGAGAGGAGCAGCCAGAGAATAGCCCTGCAGAAAGGGGTCCGAGGGTTCGGCCGACAGCAGGCTCCACAGGAGTTGGCGGCGTGGCCGGCAGCCAAGGGGGCCTCAGGCACGGCATCGCCAGCTGGCCAGGAGAGGCGACGAGCCCACCAGAGTCACCATCGGGATCATCACCACCTCGAGTACCCTGCACAGCTCAGCGCCCCGCCACTTCAGCAGGAGGCGAAGGTGCTGGAAGGCGTCTGGAGGAGGGCAACGGAGCTGGGCCCGGCAGGCACGCCGGGGCGCGGCTCAGGACTTTGGGTTTGTCTCGGTCAGAGAGGAGGCGGCCGAGGGGCGACCTCGTGGCTCTCAACAGCTTCTCAAGGAGGGGACACGGAGAGGGAGGCGCCGAGCGCTTCTCCCTGGGATCCAGGGACAGGAGGTGCGGGAAGGGTTCAAAGCTGTGCCAGGGGAGGGTCGGACAGGGTGTGAGCGAGCGTTTTGGTACCCAGAGGGCAGTCAAACATTCAAACTGGGCTCCCAGAGGGACGGTCGATGCCCCGTGCCTGGCAGTGCGGCAGAGGCATTTGGACAATGCCCTTAATGACACACTTTGACTTTTGGTCAGCCCGGAAGGGGTCAGGCAGTTGGACCAGTACCTTTCAACGGAAACGGTCTATTCCAGTTGATACCTTAAGGGTCAAAAGACCCCCCCAGATGTAAGCGGCTTACATGTATAAGATTGAGGCCTTAGTGTCTAGTTTGGATGTTTTGCTAAAGTCAGTGGTGTAGTTACTTAGTAAATTTAGAACCCTATTCAAGGACGGGAAGAATCAGGAGGGGATGATTCAAAAAGATCATAACGGTTTGTCAAGGTTGCTAGACTAGAAGGAATAAGAACTAATTGAGGCAGGAAGATTTGTGGCTCCTTACGAAGGACAGTTTTTGGTAAGCACCAGGAGTTTACCTTAAGAACTGGTTTACACCAACCCTGCAGTTTGGGCAAGAGCCAAGGAGCAACTGAGTCTGCGCAAGAACAAGGGGTTACTGGCGGTGACGAAGAGGAGCCATCAGCCTTCATCCCCCCGAGGACCACCACAAGGAAGCACTGAGCAAGCGCAGTGGGGAGGGATTTATGGAAATGACCTCCTGACGCTAATTTTAATACAAAGCTGGGACAGGTTATGCATATGTATAGGCATATCAGGAAACTTCATGCATATGGAACACTTTGCTACATAGAAACGGGACGAGTTGCTGCTTGTAGGTACGCACGTTAGGTGGAGCGATCCCCCGTGCACCCGGCGCCGTGAATTAAAGAATGCCTGCCTTTTAACACTGCGTTGGTGTTCGAGGTTCGCTCTTCCTGATTTCGATGACACAGTGATGATTTTTATGGACTACAGGCCTAACTTAATAAAATTTGCCACCCCACTGCGCCAGGCTTCCCTGGGAGCAGCACTGCTGGTACTAGAGGCAGGGAAGAGGCAGTAACAAAAGGCGGGGCACAGACCCTGCAGCTCACACGCTGCCCTTTCTCTGGATTATGCCTCAAGACTTTTCCCCCGCAACGTCCCGCAGGACCACCGTAGCATGGGCCATCTCCCTTTTAGCAGCCCACTGATCCAGGAAAGGATCCCACATACCTGTGTGGAGAGGCCTGTCCTGCTGTAACGCTCTTTAAAGCCCTTTAAAGCTCTCAGCTGCTCCCGTCAGCGCTCCAGCAGCCGTGCTGCAGGCAGCCCCGCAGGTCAGGGAACACAGCCTCGGCATTCCCCTTCCATTAAGCTTTGCTGTTAAAAGAAAAAAAACCAAACGCTTTTAATTCTTCTCCAACGTTGACAAAGTTAACTCAGGGAAAAGCTTTTTAACTAAAAAAATTAAAAATAACCAGCACTGAATTGCTGATTATTCTAACCCCTCCCTATATAATAAGCAGTGTAGTAACTGTGGTAGCTATGGCTCAGTCACAGCCTAATGACAATTGCCACTCCACCGTGCCAGGCTTCCCTGGCAGCAGCACTGCTGGTAGCGTATGAACACACTAACACACGTACTACCATACAGTAACATACTATATAGAACACAAAATAAGCAACCTGATTGCTGGAGCGCTTAAGAGGCTGCCCAAAGCCACCCCCTCACTCCCCTTCCCCAAGGGGGGACCCTCGAGCTCATGTTTCAGGGGCCAAAGGACAACGACCCACTTTCTGTTTTTACATCCAATTTTCAAGACAATTAACCCTAACTAGCTTACTAAGTTCTCTGAAAATGCTACCAGAGGAACCAGGGTTACACCTCCCTAATGTAGGCTGGCTGCCTTTTATTTAATATCCTGCTTTTTATTTTAATATCCCCCAACCCTTAGGTCTAGCCCACAGGGTGATGGTGAAGCCTCTGAAGGCGACACTCCCACCAACAGCCACTACAGAGGGCTTAACATGGCTATTAAGTCCTCAGTTCCAATACTTCACCTTCAGAAACTAAAGATGAAGCAGTTTTTTTTAACTA
The DNA here is from genome assembly GCA_034008185.1 of Gorsachius magnificus. Taxonomy (NCBI): domain Eukaryota; kingdom Metazoa; phylum Chordata; class Aves; order Pelecaniformes; family Ardeidae; genus Gorsachius; species Gorsachius magnificus. The sequence goes on from CM067097.1 coordinate 1,421,539, forward strand.
GAAACCTTTCTCAAGGCTGCTTAACCTGGAGCTTCCACTAATCCTTGTGGTTGTATGTGCCAAGTATGTTCTAAGCCGCTTCATTTACCTTCAAGTTTATTTGTTCGCTTTATTTTTCACACCAGCCCACATATGCCCAAAGAAGCAGAGACAGAGACATTGTGATGCCCATTAAATAGTTTTTATTCTTTAGGACATGAATTGCATTTCCACTTGTTTACAGTACTGTAAAGTGCAATGGTATTCATCTCCCCTCCTGTGCACATATTCAAGTATTTAAAATGCCCAGAAATATTTATTTTTTTTTTTTTACAGCAGCTCAGTTATGGAGTTTTAGTCTGGCAAAATATACCCAGATGTGCCAACAGGTTTGGGTCCTTCAATCTAACCCCGACCTGGGGGTCCTCCAATACTAACTGCTAGTGGAATGCATCTCCCAGTGGCTTTAGTCCACCTCCTCAATGGTTGGTCCAGAGGAAGCGCCACCAGATGGAGGAGCTCCACCACCAGGGAATCCGCCAGGCATCCCACCGGGCATCCCTCCCGCGCTCTGGTACAGCTTGGTGATGATGGGGTTGCACACCTTCTCCAGCTCCTTCTGCTGGTGCTCAAACTCCTCCTTCTCAGCCGTCTGGAAAGGACAAAAGCTCAGTACCTGCCACTCTCACTAAGTGGATACAGTCTTAAAGTCACCTGGTGCTACCCAGCTTATGTATTTGAAGAGTCCAGGCTTATTTTTAGCCTGGCTTTAGCCCTGCCAAGACAGACTCTCATTGGGCTAGGTACAAGAGTGTTTCTGCTTGGTCTATTTCCAAACAAAACCAACCTTCCCCCCCTTGGGACTCCAATCACTCCCAGGGCTCACCCTGCTCCCAGAGGTTACGCAAGCTAGGCCAGCTTCAACTGGGAGGAACTGAAAGCTGCACACACGTGTGCAAGCTGTGGTCGCTCAGACATCCAAGGAAGGTACTTGGACCAACACAAGTCTTTCGACTTCTGGTGGAAACTACGAATGGCTTTGGAATCACTTTCATCACAGCAACCAGTAGCTCTCCCTCCATCCCTCTGAACGTGCTTTACAGCTCAGCAAGTCACTGAAGTAACACTGACCAAACGGGGAATATGACATACCTGATTCTTGTCCAGCCAGTTGATGATTTCATTGCATTTGTCCAGGATTTTCTGCTTGTCCTCATCAGAGATCTTGCCCTGGAGCTTCTCATCTTCAACAGTAGCTTTCATGTTGAATGCGTAGGACTCCAGGGAGTTCTTAGAAGACACTTTGTCACGCTGCTTCTCATCCTCTGCTTTGTATTTCTCTGCTTCCTGAACCATCCGCTCAATGTCTTCCTTGCTCAGCCGGCCTGCAGAACACAGCAGCATTTCGGATCATGGTTTTCTAGCCAGGTATGTCTAGTGGAGAATTACAGCCTCCCACGTTACAAAATCTGCACTTTTGGGCAGGCCCATAAAGCTACCAGGTGCCCTCTTCTTAAAAACCACCTCAGGAGCCTTCTTAGCAGCTCATGGATTACCACTGAAAACAAGGCTCACTTGCCAATCAAGGTGATACACACACAGTAGCCAAGCTTTGATAAAGACAGAAGGCAGAGTCTGACAAGCCAAACCTAAGCAGCTAACCAGTCTTCTGCCCTCAGAAACATGAGATCCTTACCCTTGTCATTTGTGATCGTGATCTTGTTCTCCTTGCCAGTGCTCTTATCCACAGCAGACACGTTCAGGATGCCATTGGCATCAATATCAAAGGTTACTTCAATCTGAGGTACACCTCTGGGAGCAGGGGGAATACCAGTCAGCTCAAACTTGCCCAGCAAGTTGTTGTCCTTAGTCATAGCACGTTCTCCTTCATATACCTAGTAAGAAGAACCAGCAAATTTATGATTTAATAAATAAACTTGACCACACATTATTAAACCATAAATGGGTTATCATCCTGAAGTGACATGGTCGCTCAGACATCCAAGGAAGGTACTTGGACCAACACAAGTCTTTCGACTTCTGGTGGAAACTACGAATGGCTTTGGAATCACTTTCATCACAGCAACCAGCATCCCTTGCAATGGCAAGGACACCCCACCTCTGGCCCAAGATTTACTTGAAGTATCAACCCCTGATAGCGTCCTACGATTATGCCAGTTCATTACCAGTTCACCCCAGTGCTGCTTGCCTACCTGGATCAGCACACCAGGCTGGTTGTCGGAGTATGTAGTGAACGTCTGAGTCTGCTTGGTGGGGATGGTGGTATTCCGTTTGATCAGGACTGTCATGACACCCCCAGCGGTCTCAATACCAAGAGACAGAGGAGTCACATCCAACAGCAGCAGATCCTGGACATTCTCAGACTTGTCTCCAGACAGAATAGCAGCCTGAACAGCTAGGGGAAGAGAAAAACTATTAGCATCCCTGCAACAAATACACTGCACACTACAGTTAAGCTCACAGCTCGCTCAGACATCCAAGGAAGGTTTTGGCCATCATTAGCAGACTTCTGGTGGAAACTACGAATGGCTTTGGAATCTGATTCATCATTGCAAGACTTAAGTAGCTTCTTACTGCTTTGAGAAGCTTTACTGATTCAGGTGGAAGACCTAGGGCCTACACCAGTACTGCTCTGAGACTTTAGTTCAGGTAGTACCGGGTTTGCCAAGACCATCACCTAACAGCTCTAGCACACAGATGTTGAGTTTTTGCCATTACCTGCACCATAAGCCACAGCTTCATCAGGATTGATGCTCTTGTTCAGCTCTTTGCCATTGAAGAAGTCCTGCAGCAGCTTCTGGATCTTTGGGATACGAGTAGACCCGCCAACCAGCACGATGTCATGGATCTGCGACTTGTCGAGTTTGGCATCCCGCAGGGCCTTTTCCACAGGATCCAGGGTGCCACGGAACAGGTCAGCGTTCAGCTCTTCAAAGCGAGCTCGGGTAATGGATGTGTAGAAGTCAATACCCTCATAGAGAGAATCAATTTCGATACTGGCCTGCGTGCTAGAAGACAGAGTACGCTTTGCACGCTCGCACGCAGTGCGGAGGCGACGAACCGCTCTCTTGTTCTCGCTGATGTCTTTCTTGTGCTTGCGCTTGAATTCAGCAATGAAGTGGTTGACCATGCGGTTGTCAAAGTCTTCTCCACCCAAGTGAGTGTCACCTGCAGTGGATTTCACCTCAAAGATGCCATCTTCAATAGTCAGAATTGACACATCAAAGGTGCCACCTCCAAGGTCAAAGATAAGAACATTCCTTTCAGCACCAACCTGGGGGAAAAAAAAAAAAAAAAGATCGATTTTCACAATGCAATTCCATTTCTAGTGCTATTTTAGCACGTTTACTGCTTGGACACCAGAGACAGTAGTCACTCCATAACATACCTTTTTGTCCAGACCATAGGCTATCGCAGCAGCTGTCGGCTCATTGATAATTCGCAGAACATTGAGTCCTGCAATAGTTCCAGCATCTTTTGTAGCCTGACGCTGAGAGTCATTGAAGTAGGCTGGTACAGTCACCACAGCATTAGTAACAGTCTACAAAAGAAGCAAAGAAGTCAGTTATCTACATTAACTACTCACGCATCAGAATTACATTCCATGAAGTCCCAAGTCTCACCTTCCCAAGATATGCTTCTGCAATTTCCTTCATTTTGGTTAAAACCATGGAAGAAATTTCTTCTGGGTAGAAGCTCTTTGTCTCGCCTTTGTACTCCACCTGGACTTTTGGTCTGCCAGCATCATTCACCACAGTGAAAGGCCAGTGCTTCATATCAGACTGGACAACAGAGTCATCAAATCTACGCCCAATCAACCGTTTTGCATCTAGAAAAAAATAGTTGGCCATATTAAATATATTTATCCGCAAAAACCATATAGTTGTTCTTAAAGAACACCACACAAAACCCTAGAACGCTATGCTTATTCTGGAATTACTACTGCCTTGGTAAGACCCCGCTGCAGGTGCTGCTCAGTTTTGCCTCTCGGATATACACAAACTCATCCGTATGACCTCGCAGCCAGCACAGCAACGCTACAGCTGCTGTACCATAAACCACAGTGCAGCCTAGGAGTTAGACCCAGACACTTAGTCAAGGCCACTTAATAACAAGTATTTAGCTGTAAGGCACGTATTTTCCCAGTACGTAATGAAAGCAGAACAATTACTGATGCAATTTTATTATTCGGACTAAAGGCAAATTAGTTGTTTTAATTTCCAAAAGGAAGCTTTGACCCTGCTGTCAGTCAGCAATTCTTATAATCAGGGAATATCTACCATCACCACCCTAGGTTTCTGTACATGAAGTATGCAAATCTTGCAGCCTTACCAAAAACTGTATTGGTTGGATTCATCGCAACTTGGTTCTTTGCAGCATCGCCGATCAACCTCTCTGTGTCTGTGAAGGCGACGTAGCTGGGCGTGGTCCGGTTACCCTGGTCATTGGCAATGATTTCCACCTTCCCGTGCTGGAATACCCCGACACAGGAATAGGTGGTGCCCAGATCAATCCCGACAGCTGGTCCCTTCGACATTTTGTCTGAGGAAAAAAAAAAAAAAAACCGCAACAAAAAAAAAAAAAGAAAAAAAATTTAAGATTAAGGGGTAGGAACTGAGCTCAGGGCGGTGCGTTTACCGCCCTCTGCAACTTGGTGCCCGGCCGCCGCGGCGCGGGGACCGACCACGTGGTGCGGCGCGCGCGCCCGGGGACTCCACCTCCCACCATGCACCGCGCCGCGCGGGTCACGTGGCCGGAAGCGGACACCCTCGCCGCCGGGAATCGCGGTCCCTGCTCCGCGTGGGCCGAGCGGCCCTGGCCCAGCCCCGAGGGGGGGGGGGGGGGCGCCGCACCCCACCCCCAGCCACCCCGCAAGCCCGCTCCTTCCTCCCCCCCTCCGGGCGCTACAAAGCCCAGCACACCCGCCCCACCGCTCCCCCCTCCCCACCGCGCCCCGGGCGCTCCCGGCGGGAAGCGGCATGGCCGCTCACTCTTCTCTCCCTCTCCCCCACCCTCTCCCCCCCCCCGGCCGCACAGGCGACTAACAGAACAAAAGCGGGTCAAAACGGGCGTTAGACCGGATCTAGGACAACACGGGGCCCGTAAGGGACAATCGCGCCGCCACAGCGGCAGCGGGGCCCCCACCGCCGCCCCTTCCCCCGCAACGCGACGGCCCCTGCCGGTGCGGGGGCTCCTTGCGCGGCGCCCACCCGCTCGCCCTCCCCCTCCCCCGGCCGGCGGGCCCCGTTACCTGAGCGGCGCGGAGAGGCCGGGGCGCGGACAAGGGAACCAAACCCACCGAGGCTGCTGCTGACTGAGACCGCTCGCCGCGCGCCCCGCCGCCTTTATATACCCCCGCAGAACCTTCCAGAAGCGCCCGCCCCCTCTCTCCGCTCCAGCCAATCCGCTCGCCTATCCCGCCGCCCTGCCCGCCAATGGCCGCCAGCCGGAACCCGCACCCGCCGTGACGCACACCGGAAGGGGGCGTGCCGCCGGCCGGCCGGTATTCTCGAACCTTCATGCGCTTTCCTCTCTCCCCACCCCGACCGCCGGCCGCTCCGCAACGGACGGGGGGGGTGGGGCTGCGCGTGCGCGGGAGCCAATGAGAGCCCTCCAGCGGCCGCTTGCCGGTGACGACACCGACGAGCGTGGGCTGAAGGAGGGGGCGGGGGCAGAGAAAGAGCGCTGGAGGGCGCTTGGCAGCCAATCGCAACGCGGCGGCCGGAGGCTCGTTTGCATATTTCGCGCGCGAGGGGGGGGGGGGGGGGAAGGGGCCTTGGGGAGGAAGGCCAAGGTGGGGGGGGCGGTTTGGGGGGGGGGGGGGGGGAAGGGGGGGGCACAAAATGGCGGCGCCGGGCGGGCTGGCTGTCGGCGCTCGGGTACCGCTGCGCGCGAGGCTATCCCAATAACCGCAATTAACAGCACAATTAACGGCAGGCGGGTCATGTCCGGCCAGGAGAGAGCGCCCGGCTTTCCCGTAGGAACGCTGGAGGCGCAAGGGGCCTACCCCGGGCAGAGAGGGGGATGACGGCGTTTCTCGTGCAGGCGCCGCAGCTCCGTGCCTGGCGCTTCCCGCGGGCCGCCTACCGCGTTGGGCGCCGCAGATCGCCCTGGGGGCGCTGGTGGGTACCGGCAGCGCCGTGCTGCCCCCAGCATCCATGTTCTGCTGAGCAAAGCAAAAGGCAGCGCTCCCCCAATTCTCCCCACGCACCCCCTTCCTCGCCGGGGCAGAGGAAACCACGCTGGGTTAGGGCGACACCGGTTTCGCCCCAGAGCAGAATCCGGCCTCCGCAGCATTCCCCAGGCCTGCTTTTTAATCCATCCTAAGCTTTCCTCGTCCATAACCCGTGCTAACTGCCCCTCTGCTCTGGGGAGACCTCCCCTGGAGCCCTGCGTCCAGCTCGGGAGCCCTCAGCACAAGGAGGACATGGACCTGTTGGAGCGGGGCCAGAGGGGGGCTACTAAAATGCTCCGAGGGGCTACTAAAATGCTCCGAGGGCTGGAGCCCCTCTGCTCTGAGGCCAGGCTGGGAGAGTTGGGGGTGTTCAGCCTGGAGCAGAGGAAGGCTGCGGGCAGAGCTGAGTGCGGCCGCTCAGGGCTTCAAGGGGGCCCAGAGGAAAGGGGGGGACAAGCTTTTTGGTAGGGCCAGCTGGGACAGGACAAGGGGGGATGGCTTTAAACTGAAGCAGGGTAGGTTTAGACTGGATCTAAGGAAGAAATTCTTTGCAGTGAGGGTGGTGAAAGCCTGGCAGGGGTTGCCCAGAGAGGGGGTGGAGGCCCCATCCCTGGGAACATTCCAGGCCAGGTTGGCCGGGGCTGTGAGCAACCTGATGTGGTTCAAGGTGTCCCTGCTCCTGCAGGGGGGTTGGGCTGGGTGACCTCTGGGGGTCCCTTCCCACCCAAAACATTCCATGATTCTACCACACCAAACCAAGCTAAGGGGCAATGCAACGCCCGGTCACCAAGGGAGTGGAGGCTCCGAAGGGTGGAAAACTGTGGCCGTTCAGCAAGCAGACGGACGACTGCGACCCTTCAGCCAGCCTCGGCGCTGAAAGCTGCTCAGAAGTCATAAACCACATCAGGCCAGGCCCCCACAGCAGTGCTGCGAATTGCATCAACTGTTTGCACGGCATAAAACGCCGAGTGGGAAAGTCAGAGGGGGTTGCTAGGAGGAGGGCTGCGCAGAACCCATATCCCGGCCAGCCTCTGCCACCCTACGCAATGCAAAAAGGGGGAAAGGAACTTCTATAGCCGGGGGTAAGAACTGCATGAAACTACATTGCTGGTGCCAGCAGGCTCCCCTGGCAGACGCGGTGGGTGTGCTCACCTATGGGAAGTCACAGTTTGTGGCTCCTGAGGAGCGTTTGTGGCCACGTGGAGGGCTGGAACCTGAATTGGGACGTTTGGGCGATGGTGTAGTTTGGAGTTGGAACTTGGGTAGACAAGGTTAGAGAGAGGAGGTGCAGCAAGAACAGGAAAGGGGCTCAGTCTTAGCTGCCACTCTCCTGTGCCTTTAAAGATAAGGGCAGTCAGTACAAACCATCACCCCGTATCTGATGAGGAATGGCACGCAGAGCACACTCTACCCGGTCCAGAGTACGGGTTGCTGGAGCTCTCAACTCCCAAGCTACACAGGAGATGCTTCGCAGGCAAGCAGAGCTTAACTTGCCCTGAAGGCATTGCACAGCACCAAGTCTCGTGGGAGCCGTGCTCCTAACAAGGGATTGCCTTTGCTTTTTTCTTTTGTTTTGTTTTTTTTGAATCATGGGCAGAATTTCAGTAGGACCTAAGAATAGCACTGCCTGCACCTTGAAATTAAACAGGGACATTTAGCTGTGCAACCGTACTTTGCACAGCAGACTGATGGCAAGTAAAGGCAGCCTGAAACAACAGTGAGTCAGTGCAGGGAGGGGGGCAGCTTGGCAAATGACTCATTACTGTCAAGGCTGTTAACAGGCTGGACACAAGTAGCTCATTTTCTGTGTATCAGAAAAATCAGCAGGCTGGACACTCTCAAGTGTTCTGTGTGGAGGGTTTTTTAAATGATGAATTCCAACGTTCTCTTTGGAAGCTAATTTAGTCCATTAGAGATCAAGCACTGCTTCTCCTTTAAGCATTTAAAAGAGAACTGGGAAGAGAGTAGAGACTATCAGAGACACCCTTCCTATTCACAGCAGCAGCATTTGTTATTTTATATGACATTTGCATCTGCACACCCTGGTTGAAGTTTGAAAATCACACGCTTCCAAAGCGGTCCCCTTCCCTTTCCCATCATGTTCTCCCCCTTCAGTGTGTCCGTACAAATCTCATCCAGGTTTAAAATAATCCAAGATTCCTGGTACTGTGCAAAAGTATGCAATTGCACAACTCCTCTTAAAATGTGTATCGCCTAATCAGGATTTTGGATGTCATCAACTCAGGAGGGAGCCAGTAACAGCGTTTCCTCATGAATCAGGGATAGACAGGAGGACACACCTATGAGACCACTGTGTTGTCACTGTGTTTTGTTCTAAATACTGCGTAATTATGTTGCAATTTTTACTCCCAGATTTCAGTAAAGAAGATTGCTGATGTTGGGAGACCTCTGTGCAAAACACCCCCAGGGGAAAGAAGGCTGAAGCACTGCAAGAGAAATCAACCACTGTTACGTTCAGTTACCCTAAATTCCACCTACATCTCCCTGACCGGAGATTCCTGTTAGCCAGTTCAAAACGTTTATCTGCAGAGACTATCTACGAGCTCTTAGTTGTTCAAGGTTTCATTGTCACCTCCTGCCCAGTTCAGGAGATGAACCGAAAGGCACCCGTTGTTCAGAAGTTGGGTGGCAGATGCAGGCGTGGGCAGGCAACGTCACCAGAGGTTTGTGTCTGCGCTGGCACCATGTATGTACCATATTAGCTTGAAGCATCTACATCATCGTCAGCCAAAATATCTCAGGCGAAAGAGCTGCATGGAAGTCAAAACACCATTTACTTCAATGCACCCAAAGCTTCACATATTTCATACCATGCCACATGATTTAGACTGAAAAAAATACCCAGGAAAAAGACTAGCTTCCCCCCACTTTCTACGCAAATATGCACTGTCCTTGTTGGCTTAAAAATGGTATTTTTGACTCCGTATTTTTTTTTCCTTGGATTCGACTTGACAGCATGTAAGACATCACACCACAGAAGATGGAGCATTAGTACAAGTTTAGTTGAGCTGAAGCACTTAGGCTGCAGCACATTTATTTATAAAACAACCAAACAAAAAAAAAATTACGAAATCATTGATTCAAAGGAATCAGTAATAAATATTTGCTTTCCTCTGAGTTGTTCAGACACAGTACAAGTACACCAATTATAGCAGGTAGAAGAGATGTAAGCTTAGTTTAGCTGCTGAGAAACAAAAGAAAGCTACATAATATTGTATGCATTTAATCACACGAGTAATAATTGGTATATGACAGTAAATGCTTTAAGTACACTATTTTACAAAATCGAGTTTGGCTTATGGTTCATTTGCTTCCCTTGTGCAACTGCTGATAGCATCATCCGGAGCTCAGAAAATTTCCCTTCGAAAACAGAATACCTTTGAAATTATCTTTCTCGTATTTCGTTTGAATAATGAACATTTCCCTTTGGGCTTCATGCTAGTGACTGAAGTGCAGAATTGACTTTGTATTCACCTGTGAGATTCATTGATGCGTGCTCTGAAAAGCACTGCAGCCTTTCAGACTTAGTGATTTTAAATCACCGCAGTGCCCACGCTTTCTAACCAGGGCCGCACATCTTTGCATCTTTTGTTCCGTGGCAGGAGATGGCCACGGTGCTTTTTTGACGCAGTCTGTACACAGGGCAGTCTGCACGTGGTGGGACAGCAAGCACGTGCTCTGCGCCTGCCTCCCAGCAGGCAGTCGGGAACACACACACACCAGGCTTCAGCGATCGCTTCCGACTAAATTCCCTTCCCCAAGGTCCATAAACCTTTCTTCCTGTAAATCAGACAGATAGCTCATAGGACAAGGAGGGACTTCCCTGCTCCAGGAGAGTTGGAGACCAGGAGAGGGCTGCCACAGCTGATCTGTCCTGCAGCCTATTCCCAAAGGCCTCCAGGAGAGAGTCTGCCAGGAGCAGGCTGGGCAGATTCTAGCCAGTAGCAAGTGGCCCCTAGGCTGTAGACAAGAGCATCCTCCTCTTTGCTAATTGCAAGTCTGGCCTGTGACTCAAAGCTAACCTACGGCATTTGGTACTCGGACTGTAGCCAGCTCAACTGTCTGAATTGTTACCTTTATTTGTGGTAATAAGCTTCTGGTTGCTTGGGCACGTATTCCTCACTGAGAAAAGCATTCCTGCTTTTATATGCATAAAGTATCCTCAGATGCAACGCAGGTTAACGTTAAGCACAATAAGCCACCATAGAAGCAGCCACAAACTACTTCAGCAATCCTGCTCGTGCTCTGTGGGACTTTCCCAGCTCTGGAGTGCCTTGTAAGTGCTTTGGAGTGCCGGAGGCATCAGGGTCCAGGAAAAGAGCAACTGCAGAGGAATCACAGACACAGCTGCTGTTCCCACGCAGTGACAGCCACTACCAAATCCACCAAAACATAACTGATCCAGGAACATGCCTCTGGAGCACCCAGGGAAACTGTCTAGGCAAAATGACACAGTAGCCAACAGCAGGAGCTGTCACAGGAGGAGAAGCTTATCAAACACCTAATATACCAGATGTCTCCTTTGGTTAAACCTGTGACTCAAGACCGCCTCCCCTGCACAACAGATTGGTACTTTGTCCTGCCAAGGGTGGCCAGGTTGGCTCTGGGGTAGAAGAGAGCAAGTGAAATTTTGGTACACATGATGAAAATGGGTGACTGCTCCTAGGAAGAGAAGTTCTCAGATAGTATAGGGCAAGTTTGAAAACTATTTCCCAAAAGGAAGTAGCCCAAGCAAGGCTTGGCTTTGATCACATTGTCTAAGAGCTCAAGCAAAGAAACTAGAATTCTGGGTCTTGGTCAGAAAAGGAGATTAATTACAGTCCCTGGAGTGAAAGAATTATAGATTTGTGGTGGTTCTGTGCTGATCCATCTTCTGTAGACTCATTCCACAAATTGGAGAAAACCTTCCCTCCCTCAAATGAAAAAAACCAAAAAAAAAACCCTCATTTTTTTTTAATTAGAAAATCATCAGTCCAGGAATACAGGAATCTAGAACCGACAAGCTCAGTGTCTTTTGTGTAGCAGTGGTCAAAGTCCTTCAGAGGAAAATATAAATGACAATTATGCGAGCATCTGCCTCCAGAGGAAGCCTGTCCCCATCTCCCATAATTTCCTATTGTCCTTCAACTTGAAGTGTAATAGGACTTTATTCCTTGGAAATGTTTATTCTGGCTCATTTATTCACAGAAAATATTTTTATGATTCTTGCCATTTTTTGAGTCATGCTAAGGTTTAAGCCTCAACAACAGCATGTGGCCCAGCATTTGGTGTATAAATGGGACATTGCACACAAATGTTTTCTAATGGAAGCAGCACTGTGGTTGTTTACCTGTCCCTGGTGTATTTTCCTCGCTACGGGCTCTGTCACTCTATATTTCAGTCTTACCTGAATGCCTGAAGGTCAGCTCAAGAATGCTGTTCGTTCGGTCTTGGGAAGAGCTCTCCATAAGGCTTCTACAGCATGGCTCACCCCAAAACTGGTGAATTCACAACCTGGTGATAGCAAAGATATCTTCCAAATGCTTTGTCCAGGCTTTTTGGTAGATTAGTGGCCCTCACGTTTGAGGTACCGCCTTCATTCTGGATTCAGTGCCCAATTCTCATCACACTAAGGCTCATTTGCCACAGGTACCACTCCAGTGGAGTTGCTGCGGCTTTGCAGTGCTGACCATAAAAGCAGAGTCAGGCTCCTGGGCATATCTCTGTGGGTGCATCGTTAAGGTTATTCTAGCAATTAAAGCACCTCTGTTTCCTTGACATAAAGGGTCCTTTCTCTTTAGTGCAGAGGTTAGTTCAGACATATGCCTTAATACTGCATCTCTTGACCTTTTTGAGTGATCCTTTCATTTCCACTTCAGTGACAGCCTCCAAAAGTATTTCACTAGAAGACTGAACGCAGAAAAGGTGAAGCGTCTGTCAGTTCTCTTTGAGGTTGAACACCAGACTACCCTCAGCAGAGAGTCTGCCTCAAAATCTTCACATAAGACAACGCGTCTTTGAGAAAGTTCTACAAAACCGGTACAGGAGACTTTTCCCGCCCCACAAAACCTCTCTGGTGTATTATGCTTCTTTATGTCTCTGTTGATCCCTTTTAAAAAATCCTGAGGTTTGGCTTCATTTCATTTGTACAGCGCTTAGCTGTTGTAGTTTTAAAATGCTCAATGTTCCATTTCCAAAAAGAGATAATTTAAAAAGAAGGCTCCCTTTTCCCTCAAATGTATCTTTCTGAAGAAAAAAAAAAAAAATTCTGTATCAGAACCTCAGTGCTGGAAGATATAAGAAAGAGTTGAGTGGGAGGGCTTCTTGTGGTGTGAATAATCACAAGTGATTAAAATGAAGCTGACCAGGAAGATAACTAGCTAATCTAACAATTCCTATGTGGCTGGTGTTATGTGAAGTGTTTCTGGACAGCAGGAGTCTCCAGACAGCTGGCGAGCAGTCACACGGTCTGGAAGGCTCGGCTTTGGGCAGGCACCATGACCAGCGTCGCTCCCATTTTCATCAGGTTGGTGTAGTCGACTTTCTTTGGCTCAATTTCTTTTCCTTCTGTCTCCCTCTGGCTGTACTGAGGAGGAGTTAGATGGGGAGTAGCTTCTGTTGACAAAGTCCGTTGGCTGCGAGAGGCACTGTTGGCTGTCGACCTGGTTGAGGAGGAACCTGAGCGCGAGCTCCTGGAACCAGAGGAAGAGGAACTGGGCTTGACGAGATGAGCCTTGGGTGCCTCTGCGTCTTCTCTGCAATCAAACAGATCACAGGGCTCAAATACCACGAGAACAGAAAGGCTTGTACATTTTACCAGACCGAACTGCTGCTGCAGCAGGCAGTTGCTTATTGAAGCTGCAAATCGCCAGGGCATGTTTGCCCAGCAGTTTGAGCAAGGTACAGGGTTTTCTGAATTCTGTCCTACGTAACTTTGTGGACTGAACTCCCTATTACTCTGCAGAGCTATTGATCAAATGGATTTAGAATACACGCTGCACGCAACTGGCTCTTTGTGTGCGGCTTTGAGGTCTGTGGAACGAATGCCAAGTGTCAGTGCAAACAGTTCAGATAGAACTGTCTGCTCTGTAAGCCTTACTCATAATGACAGATCACCTAGGCAGGACTAGCTGAGACCAGTTCTTCTAGTTAAAAAAAAAAAAAAAAAATGTGGTTAGTGAAAGAAGTGCAAGAACTGGAGCCAGAGAGAGACAGAAGCGGTAGCAGTCACACGTGAAGAGGTCATACCAGAGGGCAAAGCTCAAACTAAAAGTAAAAAGGCACACAAGGTTTGAAAGCAAAGAGAACAGGAAAAAGGAAAGGGAAGAAATCAGCAGAGAATGCCTTCAGGCAGAGTAATCAGCTGCTGAATGGATTAGAGAGGTGCCTAATAGTACGCAGATGCCATATGAGGGCAGTCGGTCTTTCACAAATAGAAATATGGATGGAACAAGGCAAGGAGCTTCTTCAAGGGCAGGAGCAGCTAAAACTCATTCCTGGAAGTATCTTTTTCCAGCACTTTCCTTCCTAAGAAGTTAAGGCTCAATTGGCTAGAGACCAATCTCTGCTTAGGGGATGCACACGCATGTAACAGATGAGTTCAAAGAACAAGCGTCAGCATTCTTGGTACGCCCGCTCAGGGCGAGGCTTCTCAACTCCGCACACAGCAGCTCAGGGGATTTTTCACCCTGAGCTAAATCCAGAAGCACAGTTGCTCAAAAGACTCAAGAAAGACTGTGAGAACCTGCCTGCTGTGTAGCATTCCCAACAGAAATTCCAATTTAAAAGGAAAAAAGAAAAAAAAAAAAAACAAACCCCAAACCTCTCAGAACCGCAATGGACAAGTGGGTTGAATTTAGTACAGGAGAGGATTATGCAAATGCTTTAAAATGCTGAAATTGCAAGCATGAGAGAGAATATTTTGTTGAGTTTTATGCTAATTTGTCGGGGGGGGGGGTGGGGAGGGGAGGCAGGGGGAAGACATTTTCATCTATCTAATTTTCTGGAAAGTCTTCATAAAGATGATTCTCACAGCCAAAAAATTTGTCACTGATATTTCAGGGAGACTTTAAAATCTTTTTATGACAACCTTTTAAGATGCTTATACCTAGATGACTTAAAACTGTAGTGAAAAAGATGTGTGAAACTGAAAGAAGGGGGGGGGAGGTGTTAAACAGGAGGTGTTACCTGATTTCATTTGGTGCCTCCTCTTCCTCATATCTCTTCTTTTCTTTCCTCCTTATTGTCAGCTTCACCACCACGAAAAGGAGGGAAAGTCCCACCACCACGCCACAAACCGCTCCAGCAATCATGCCAATATTTTGTGCATCTGTTGTCCAGAAAACAAACGGGTTGGTCTGTAAACTCTCACTAGGGTCATATGGTCAGATGCTAGTCCACACTACAATTTATAGCACTGGGTATAAATCAGAACAGAACATGTTAGTCTACTTATTTTGGCCTTTCTCCATACAGAGGTTGAATCATTTTATCTTCAGGCATTGCTTCTAAACCTGAGCCAACAGTGAGAAAATAATCTCTGGAAGAGTGGGATCACAAGTGCTATGCCTTCAGCTAGGGGTCAGAATTGAAACGAGGAGGAAAAATCCTCTCCTAAGAGCACAGAACCACAGAAAGCACAGACACAGACAGGACAACCCTCATGCGAAACAAAGCACCAAGCAGTTTCCTAGAGGCAGAAGAGTGTTTGAACTACAAATGTTTCCCCATGAGGTTTTTTTTTTCCCCCCCTTTCAACTCACTCTGAAATGATTACAATCCACTTACAGAATGAATTATTCAATTGGGGAAAAAAACTGACCCAAGGGGGGTAGAGAAGAAGGAGGAAAGGAAGCCTGTACTGTGCAGGTGCAAGGCATTTTTCATCCGAAATAACCAAGTTAATGAGAACGCTTCGTGGTGTATACAGGCCCTCAGTTGATACTTTATGACAACTTCTTTTGATAAGAGTGGTTAGGTTGGGTTTGGCTGAAAGTTGTTTCCTCAAGTCTCGTCCCTATGGAGGGTTTAGCAAACCAAAGTGAGGTTTTAAACCAATTCAGTTCAATTGACATAAAAGCTTCCTGGATGCTTTTACTTCGGATGCCTGAGGCGAACGGGTTTTCCTTGCTATATGACCATACTCCAGTTATTTCAGGCCTGGCTGGGCAGAAAAATTCCAAAACCATGGCATTTCCACAGAAGAGACTTCACTATTAGCAGCCTTTTATCACAGCAGTTCCAGCTCCTGCTGATCTCTCCTGAGCGCTGCACATAAAAACCTCCTAAACTGTATTGTTTGGGTTTGTCCTCAGGGCTGGTGCTAAATGCCACTCTTTCCCTTGCATATACATACAAAGGCACAGACACCTAGACATTCACACACCTTGATGAGGTTAATTCAGGTGGGACATTGATTTTAATCTCTGGTGTTCAGGACAGAGTTTATTAAATCTGGATTAAAACCAAACCCTGTCGAAAGTTGCTTTTTATTCTGCACATTACTTCATGTCCAAGTCAGCCTTTCCAGCTGCCTTTAGATAGTTTACTGTCTCGAGTGCAACAGAGAGGTAATCAGGAATTGGAATGAAGGACTACCGACATGGAGATTTTATACTTGAGAGTAATCTCATGCAATCACTCCGGCCAGAAATACATCTACAAGCTGGAGACTCCAGAACCTCTAACTCACTATTTTTTTCCCCTCATATTTCATTAGTCATTCTCAAAATTTCTAACAGACCAAACCATCTGAGCTCAAATGAAGTATTCACCACTTCAGGTTATGCGGAGGACTGCTGAGCAAACTGTAAGTGCAATAAATAAGAGCTACTTCGTGTGATTCATGTATGAAAGGACAAAGGTGTGGCACAGAGTTTACCAGTTGAGATGGGGCAGCTGGGAAACAGCGCTGCTCACGCGGTGCTGCAAAAACTAGTTATGTGCCAATACTTACGCTGCACTGTCACCTGAACATCACAGCTTTCTTGTCCAGCCTCGTTGGTGGCAATGCATTGGTATAACCCTGTGCTCATCTGTGTAAGATTCTTCAGTAGGACTTGCCCAGGATTAGAAATGTCTGAAACAAGAGGAGCAACACTAAGATTAATCAAAAAAGACTAAAACCTTAACAGTGGATAGGATGCAGAAGCACAAATTGAACTTCCAGATCGAGTCAGTTCAAGAACAATCGATGATGCCTCAACAAGAGATCATTTGTCAACCTTCAGCAACACACTAAAACTCCTCACGCGCTTCCTCCTTCAGGGTGGAGCACAGCACAACGTCCAGCTGCAGCAGCGAGAGGTACTGGTATCATTGCTATTGCTGCCATCAAGTGATCCCCGTTTAAAAAGCAGGCACATGACTGTACACGTGCACGTATGCATGGGCAGTTATCTGGCTTTGAGTGTACTGAGAGCTCTAAGAGGAAATGACCTGACTTACTGACTCTTGATGTAGGCGGGAGATGTTCAGCTCTCTCGTCTTCCTCATTTATGCGCTGCCACCGGTAGGAGATGGGTGCAGTGCCAGAGGTGGAACGGCACTGCAAGGACAGCTCCTTTCCTTCCAACAGCTCCCCTTCTAGCCAGCATTTGGGCTTGGATGGTTTTTCTAGAAGAAACAGAAGACTGGTTATGCAAAGGCAACAGACTGGTTTTGCAGTGGAAACCCCTTTCTTTGGCAAAGTATGTACTTTCAGCAGCTTCCAAGAGCTGCCTTATTGTAGAATGCATTAAGGAGTTACACCCATCATGTTTGTTAGGGGACTTTAGCCACCACTGTGTGCAACTTCATAGTCCAAGAAGCATAGCTGGCTGGCTCAGACACAGAAATGACACGTTACAGTACTCCGGGGCAGTCTGCCTCATGGATCCTTGCATCAGTGGAGCTGTATCTCTGCGTTCCTCTTCTAGGTACTATTTCAAGAACATCCTTTCCCTCCCCCTACTTCTCCATTTCTTCCTTCTCCCCACAGCATCTGTCAGGCCACAGCACTTCTTCCACGGAATGATAGTGTACGCGAAAAAGCTAACCAATAAACTGAAATCAGGGAAGAGAAATGCTAAACCCAGCAGCTTATTTATCACCTCCACCGACTTGGATCAGTTTGGGGTCCTGGGACATGAACCCAGAGTCCTCAACAGGAGCTCTAGACAGGGCGATTGCCAGCAAAGCTAGAATATCAGTCTAGTTTGTGCGATGAGATCATAGAGATAATTTGGAAAGAACAGTTCATATGATTTTGCAGGTGATTATACTTCTCTCAAAACAGTTCTTTAGGCTCTTCCCGTGTCCTGTCCTTTGCCAAAAAATGCAAAGGCAGATATGGAGTTGGACAGGAATGAAACCTGATCGTGAGGTGTCTTTGTATTTATACCCTGCTGAAATAAATCTCTCTAGGGGAAATGACCCTAGCGATTTTTTTTTTTTTCCTTTGGAAGAGCAATAAAACGTCCTTACCTACAACCTTCAGGGTGATGCGAGCCCATTCGTACTGCCCAGCATTTTTAACCTTACAGATGTACTTCCCCGCATCGCTGGACTGCAGGGATATGATTTGTAAGGATGCATCTCCAGCAAGGAAGTTGGATGTGAAGGAAACGCGCCCTTTCTGTTCCTCATTCAGGTCATCGTAAACACGGCCTCCAGAGTAAGTGATCACCTGAGGAGCAAAGGCAGTCACTGATCAGCCAGCTGTAATTTTACTTTCACACCGAACAAGAAGCCAAAGCATTTTCAGGAACTGCAGACTAAGGCTGTGCGTGTTTAAGTGACTTGCCAAGGGTCACACACAGGAAGCCTGTGGCAGGGTGGAAAATTAAACCTGGATTTCAATTCTGAGACTGATACATGCACTGTATTTATGCTAGAGATTTACACTGAAGCATTTATACTAGTGTCAAAATAGACATCAACTTATAACCATAATATATAAAAGCAGTCTTTAATTTTGGCTGGTGTTGGCTAGCTAATTTAAATTACTGCAGGCCTGCTTTTTCTAAGTACTAAGCGACTGTATTTTTTCCCAAAACTTTCAAAACAGTTTTGAAAGCAGCCTATGAAATCCAAGGTCATTTTTGAAAGCCTGAAGGGCAATTCTGAAGTTTATCCAATGATGACTGATTATGTAAGTGTGTTAGTTTAAATAAAACTTGATCGTAACACAACCCGCTCCAATACAGCATGCGTGAATATCAAATTATACATTATAAATCTCTCTAAATAAATCAGCTGTGTTTTCTAAACACTGCTTACTTCATCCAAATAACTTGCAAAGATCATCACAGAAGTTTGTTTAAATCAACAGCTGCTGCTGATGTCAATATAGAAGTCAGACGCCTTTCTCAGCAGGTGCTAATGGTGGCTGGACCTACCGCTTTTTGTACTGTTTCGGAAATGTGCAGCAGCCACTCAATATCCAGGCTCCCTTGCTCCAGGAGGCCCAGGCGGTGGTGACAGGGCAAAGTTACGTTTTCTTCAGCCACTCTCTTAAATTCAGTCTGAGCCTCGGACAGCCAAACAGAACAGGAAGCTGAAAGACAGATGCCAGCGGTCAGAGGCCGGGATTAAGGATGCATCTCCGCACTGACAAGCATCGCAAGCTTAGGTTTCGCTGGATTCTTCTCATTTGTTTCACAGCATCAAAGAAAACCCAACAGCTTGGCTTCCTGGACAGATTGCAGCTGATTAAAGGGGACATCTATACATACACAGGCAGTTAGATTCACGCTA
Source organism: Gorsachius magnificus (assembly GCA_034008185.1). Lineage (NCBI taxonomy): Eukaryota > Metazoa > Chordata > Aves > Pelecaniformes > Ardeidae > Gorsachius > Gorsachius magnificus. The sequence continues at coordinate 1,440,449 of CM067097.1, forward strand.
ATATTTAAGCACGAAGAACAGATGGCTTCACACTCCAGAGCTGTCAATACTAAAGTTGCACCCACATCCTCTATGCGCTCAAAATTTCAGAGAACCTCCTTGGTTTGGCCTTCACTGTTTGTTACCTTAATTCATAAGCAGTATTTTCCACCCAAAAGACCTTCAGAGCCCATCGTTTTAGTCCTGTGTCAGGAAAGGCTTGGACTGTTCCCTAACATTGGATGATGCTCGTTGCCTGCATTTCAGCACTGGAAACAAGAGGCCAGCCTGGGAAAAAGAGGGTTAACCTTAAGAAAGGCATGGTACAAACAGGCTAGCGAAGTGTCTTTGAATAGCAACGTCAAAAAAACCCATAAATTGTCACAAACGGTTTGTCAGGATTTAAAAAATAATAATAAAAAAGGAATAAATTGCCAAGCTGAACCACTAGAGGGAAGCAGAGCCTTCCAAATGTTAGCCAGTAAAAGCCAAACCCCACGTTAACTCCCTAAAACCTGGACCAGGAGACACTGCCCCGCAGAAAGACAGTGATGTTCAGCCAGCACTGCCCTGGCCACTGCGAAACTCGCAATTTCTTTCTGAGTGTCTTTCAGTACTGCATCCCTGCTAAAACTGCACAAAATTGGGGTCGACTCTTGGCTTTGCCCATCTCCAACTTTTGATAGTGCATGGACTCACCACAGTAAGTTCAAACTCAATTAAAACTGACCCAAAAGATCAGAGTTAAGGAAAATTATGGCCATATAGGTCAGGGACCCCCAGGTCTGCTATGACACCAAATAAAAAATTTCCCAACCAAGTTTCCATGGGGATTTTTAGAATCATAGAATGTTTTGGGTTGGAAGGGACCCCTAGAGGCCACCCAGCCCAACCCCCCTGCAGGAGCAGGGACACCTTGAACCACATCAGGTTGCTCACAGCCCCCTCCAACCTGGCCTGGAATGTTCCCAGGGATGGGGCCTCCACCCCCTCTCTGGGCAACCCATTCCAGAGAGGTAGCGTAGGCCCCATCCCTGGAAATTTAGGGCACAAATGCCATCTGCCTTTTGTGTATGAATCTTCAGAGCACAATTGGGTTGTTCTTAAGTTTTGCTGTGAAAGAAAAAGCCTGAAAGCATTTCCCCCCCCCCCCCCCATGAGATGAAGTGCAACAAAATACATTGATTCTTGGACAATTTTTGCAAAACTGATGAAAACAGAGAGTTGGCAGCACTAGGAAATCACACATGTGATTGAACACACAATCCTGTGATTACACAGCAAGATTACCAGCAAGAGCATAAGAAGCTCTAGTTACATAGGCTAAATTTGCTCTCATACTTCTATTTAAATAGTAGATCTTTAACTTTTCTTTTACCTTTAAGTGAAAAAAAAAAAAAGCAACCAAAAAACAAGCCACCCAGGAAAAATGACACTTCCTCAGCTTTTCCTGTTTCTGCAGGACCAACTCTGGTTTTAGAAAATTCATTCTGCTCCTGCTCCCATTCTCAGATCAGCCTCCGAGTTGTTAGCGCGACCATCGCTCAGCTCCTGAGCTTCTGATATTTAACCAATACTTGCCAAGCACTTCTATAAAAGAGAACATCTACTATGTGCACGCACACCTAGAATTTCAAGATAGGTGGAGTCTTGCAAAGGATTAAGATCTCCTCCCCTACAGGGATCTCTGCCTGAATCGATGAGAGTGAAAGCTCCTTTTCAGCCACATCAGCTTCTTTCTTTAAAGGGAAAATGAATCCAGTTTATCACTGGATTCACTAGTCTCAGAGCTCCATCTGCCAAATACAATTATACATGCTGCCTAAGACGAACGCCTGCTTTCTCTTACAGCCCACATGGCTGCAGGCTGCCTTCATTAACACGCTGACACTCGCCAGATGACCGATCAATAAGTTTAATTTAAGCACCTCAATAGCGAGCATTCACATAACATTTACAACATTTTCAAAGCCCTGTGCCAGCAGAGCACTGAGGTTTTGTGCACGCCTCACAAGGTATTCTACATTTTAAAATGTAGTGTTACATTAAAAGCCTCGATCAGGATTTATAAGTTGCCTTTTCGGGGAGCGTAACAAGCATTGTTTTCATTCCACTCTAGCTTGGACAAACTGGTTTTAGGCGAGCTCACACTGGGGTCTGTTCTTGCTGCCCCAGCAAACATGCTCTGGATTTGATTTAAGAGCAAGCCCTGTGCTTATAAGCTCAGTTTCTAAACGGGAGCAAGATCAGGGAGACATTCAGTGAGATAGTGACTGCAAATTTCTAAAGCACCCTTTGTTTTTTCAATCATGCAATTGGAGATAATTTGGAGCTGATTCACCGTTGAACTGATAACCAGGTTGTCATGCACATTGCATACTTCCATACGGCATGTCTGTCTTTTTAATTAAAAAAGTCCCTTTATTCCTTATCAGTTCATTAATAATGCCCACAAACTCACAAGGAAGCCTGCAAGTTTTGCAGGTTTCTAAAATTTCCATCTCATACCTGTACACTGTCAAAAGGAAGCTTAAAACCCAGCTTTATGAAAGTACCCAGCATAGGGCCACTTACGGAAACTACCCACGCAAAATCCAAAGAGAGCTCCATGTCAACAAACCTCATGCCTTTCAATAGTTTGTGTAGGGTCTCACTGTAGCCAGCAGTGATAAAATGGAAATTTACCTTCAGATATGTGCTGGAATTTACAGTATATGCCTTGGAAAGAAAAAGGCACTAGAAAACATATCCAACCCCCTTCTCGGTTAAGTGTTTTATCATTCAATGAAGAATAAACACCCTCTGAGGTTCTCTTGTATTGGCGTAGATGAGGTCGAAGAAATGAGATTTTGCTCCTAGTGCTTTTAACATTTGCCCCCACTCCTTGGTTTAAGTTTCACTTAACTGAGTACTAAAGGAGAGTGTCTGCTTACAGACAACTCGTACAGCAGCAAACGCCTCCATACAACAGCCAGGACACACGCTGGCTCATTTGCAAGGGCAGGATGGGTGCACAACTGGCTCCATACTTTCTCCCCTTAAGGAGCTTCACAGCCACAGGAGGGCAGAGCCTGCCCAGAGTAACACCTCAAGGGCTGGCTCCAGTGGACAACAGATTGAGACACGAGATGATTTTTCCCAGAAGTCGGATCCAAGAGTCTCACTCCGTAATGCCACATACATGCAGGCTCCAAAGTTCTTACCCCAAAACCCTCTTCCCCCTTCCACATCCTGTGGGCAGCTCCTTACGCTGTCACGAGCAATTCGGGAATTGCTTCTTTCAGCTTTACTCAGCCCACAGCCCATGACTTCAGAGGGAGGTTGGTTTGTTTTTCCTGCAGAGCAGGAACCCTAAGCTTATTTACAGCTGCAGCATTTTGAAAACATTGGCCATGGGCCTGAAAAAAAAAAAGTGTTGGGTGCAGTGCCAGGCTTGCTGACACACCACAGGCAATGCAATGTTCTGTATTGGGGGGGGGGGGGAGGAGACCATTATAATGTTTAAATGTTTGCTGTATTGTTTAGAAGACAATAACCCACCCAACACCCCGCAGACAAGGATGAAAGATTGTCTTTCATCCTTCACTGATGTTTTAAATATCCAAGAAATACAGAGGAACAAATACTTTAAATACCAAAGCTAGCACACCTAAACAGGCAGTACCCAAACAGCACAGATTTACTAGGGGAAGGGCAGAGATGGCACCAGGGCACACAAAGGGATTTTTAGCCCGCTCTGTACCAGGCCATTCTGCCTTGCACTCATAGCAGATTTAAGTAGATGATATCCTGCATCTTTCTCATGCAAAAAGAGCATTTCCTAGAACTCATTTCAACACTTTAAGGATTACTGATTTTGAATGTATCACTTATTATAAGATGGTTTGAATTGCAGAAAAGCCTGCCCTTCCACAGAGATTTAGAGGGAAGGAACCATCTCCTGTGCAATGCAGGAAGTGCTCAGCAAACCGGGACTGTGTATTTAGCCTTGTCACAGAATATGACCACCTGGAGTTAGTGTTTTCACATCCGAAGCCTTGACGTGATCACACATGCTTTTGTATACATATTACTATGAAGCTCAGTTTATTTTCATGCCCATCCAATAACAAGTGTACAGATATACACAAATACACATATATATCAACAAAATCAAACATACCAATCTGCAAGGCACATAAACATACAAGCAGAATCAAAGTGAATAAATGTTTCACTGACATTTTTATGTGTAGGCAAATTCACATTGCTAAAAGCTAAAGAGCTTCCAGATTTATATTTTTCATTAGGTTCAGAAGGAGGCTTGAATTCAGACACAATGCTAAGTATAGGTTATACTTCTAAGAAAAGTAATAAGCTGTGCTATATCACTTAGCTGCTGGAATTGGGAGGAACAGCCTAGAAAAGATTCAGATAATTGAGATAAGAAATCCACACCGATGCTTTGTAAACTTGGCCCAAACCATACCTACACCAAGTTCACTTAAGATGTGAATATCCAAAACGGGTCTTGGAAAATTTCAGTTATTCCAGGAACTTGTGAAGTTTTGAATAAACATTTTTTATCATTTATTTTGGCTTTTTATCATGGATGACCTTTGCAACAGACTATTCCAAAGATACTGATGTCCATAGAGGAGTAGAAATGCAACCCGTATTTTTCCTGCAGCTCGGGACATCCTATACCAGCACCAGAGGGAAGTGACTCTGGAAGCAAGGGACTCAAATCTGCCGCAGAGGAAAACTTTTTTCAATACAACAGCAAAAGCAGGAATCCCAATAGTATCTACACACACCATTTATAGCACTGTCTGTACAATTTCCATTACACCTGTGATCGGGTGCTCTATCTGCTTTTGTTCATTAATATCAAAGTGTTTCTTGGATGAAAGTGTGACAGGAACAGTGCATGGCCACTGTTGTCAAGGCATATCACATCCTTTCTGAAAGAAGTCCTCTGCAGACAAGTCTTCAAGTGTAACCAGTAATTGTGGTCTGATTTTGAGTCCTTCTTGGGATACTCTTAGAATTATTTTCACATCTGTGTAACTCCTCTATCTGAAAAAGGGGTCCCTTCTGAGAAGAAAGTTTTGGTCCTGTAGTCCTCTGAGTAATGCATTCTTCTCCCAAATCCAGGTAGGCCATTGGAAAAAAACACCTCGCTGCCCCTGACAGTCCCATGCTGTAGCTGGTCTCAACTAGATCTTCAGGCTGAACTGCTTGAAGTACTTAATTTTAATCAAAATGATGCAAATCAGCAAAAAAATTCTACTTAAAAAGTGTAAATTAGCCCAAAGAGAATGAATATCTACAGAATTATTCAGGCTTGTAGTGTTCCTTTAGCTGAATAATCCTGCACATTTGTCTCGCTTGTTGTTGTTGTGCTAAAAACATTTATCCCACTCAAGAAAGTATTTGAAAACAGTGTCTAAATTAGATATATACAGGAATAATATGTTTGAAAAATTAAGAAACAAAATTAAGGATAGCCTGCAGTGTTGCAATTTTGAACTACCCGTTCATGCCAGGAATTGAAGACATTTCACATCTGTTAGAGTTTGATCTTGCTACAGTCTTGTAGAAAATTATTTACTAAGCTGCTTTATGGAAAAGCAAAAGCCTGCCTCCTGCTCTGTCCAGGGGTCATTACAGTGGTAAAGAGCAAAACAGAGCATTTTGCAATAAGCAAATTTAGAATTTTACATGCTTAAATAGGAGGCTGACAACTACTTTCATGGCTAAAGAATTACCTCTTGAGTAAAACTTTCAGAAACACTCGAATGAGTTGCAAGCTCAAATCAGCTAAGCGCTGAAGACACTGCAGACACTAGTTCTACAGTTAAATACTTACAGCTCAGTAGGCCTTAACATTAAGCTTTCTATTGAGAAACCAAACATTTTCTCCCCCACTATTACTGTTCAGTAATGATGACAGACACATGCACATTAAGGCTTTTCTCTCCCCTTTGACTCTTTTCCCCGGATTCTGCTGTGGATAAACCAAGACAGTGGATAGCTATGCTGGTTTGTTCCAGAGCTGTAAGAAGAACCCACAAGGTCACCACCCCTGCTCACCCTTAGACCACACTAGCCCTAACAGTTAGTTACCCTGACAGAGTTTTAGGCCAAAATAAATATAAAACAGCATCTTCTTACAGACAGCTATTTTGCATTCTTTGTGCAAGGGAGGAGAAGCTGGGGGTGGCTGAAGTCTCCTAAGGATAATTAACTCAGCCAAGGCCGCGCTTTGGGAACATCTGCTTTCTGTATTCCTTGGCTGGCAGAGACATAAAGGCCAAAGATCACCTTCTCCCGAGAGCTCGAGTGCTCCAAGCGACCAGGACCCGGCCCCCAGTGCATACTGCCTGCAGCCTGCTCCCCTCCACCTCCCTTTGATTTCAGGAATTTGGTGGTGAAGCAAAAGCATCTCCAATAAAAAAAATGTGAGCTAACAGTCAGCTCCCACAGGAACAGGCTAGCTGTGTTAAAATAAAGAGGTCAGCCTATCCCCGTCCATATCCACATAGCATTGCAGAGGTTCCTGTAATTGGAACCGCATGTGCTTGGGGCTGAAGTTTGAGGAGGCTGTTAAAACAGAAAGCAAAGGGGAAGAGTCCTGCATGTGGCAGAGTTTCCAAGTGGTGACGTGAAGCATTTGGAATTGAAACAGCCGAGAAGCTAGGAAGGCCCAAAGAGAACAGAAAAAGCAACGTTTCACAAAACAAAGCTTTTGAGAGGTTTGCAACAACTACGCAAGAGTGCAGGAGGGGGCTAGAATTTGGCAGGCAATACACAGGCTCCTACCAACAGAAATATCACCAGCTGCAGAAACGTGGGCAGTTGGCCACCAATCCTTCCCTGGGCAGTCCTGGGTGAGCCAGGGAAGTGAGATGTGGGATAGCCACTACCAGCATAGCAGCAAGGCACACAATGTGTGTCTAAACACACTACGTCTTCACACCACCCATGAGATGGTTCACCCAATGCAGGTCTGGGTCTCACAAACTTCCCCAGCAGCAAAGATGCAGCATTCCCTGGGGAAAACTCAGGGTTTCTCTAGTAGATTAAAGACAGATGAAAGGCTTATCCTGCAATACCCAGTGGCCACATGCAATCCAAGGATCTCACCTGTACACACCTAGAATCAAGAGGTAAAATACTGTCCCTGAAAATACCAACAGGAATTTTGCCTTTGTGCCCACCACACACAATTGAATCCAAAGCCTGGAGATACTTTGGAATATTGGGAAAACATTGAAGCTTTCCATTAGCTGAGGATCTTCAGAGGCAGCCAGCAGCTACGTATGTACTGTGGCTGTCCTTTTTCTCAGTGCATTTTAAAATCAAGTGCAAGTAGGAGATTCAGGGTTTACATCCCTGGAGACCAGAGAACAGAAAACAAGGCACCAGAACTGCATCTTCCTATTTAATGGTTCACAGTGTGCGTACAGAGGAACCTGTGAAGTCCCTTAGCCTTTAGTCCAGGCAATTTTATCAGTAAAATGGTCCAGGTGTCTTCTGTTTACAATAATAGAGCTCCAGCTAAGCCTTTCGGTAACGCAGCTGGTGATTTCAAGCTGTGTGTACTAGATCTGTACAGAGAGCTCGTCAGTTCGTATCACAGATTCCTTGGGGGCTGAAGCACCTATGGCTGCCTGATATTCCCTTTCCCTGCAAGCATCTCTGGGCTGCTTTGTGTACCTTGCAAAGCTTTGTATTGAGGAAAGCAAGAGAACAAGACATTCCACCCCTGAACATCAGAAACGTCACTCTTTTTGCCTGGTTCCAGATAAGGCTTGAAAGTATAATATGGTTTCAGTAATATTTTAGGGTATCTTCTGAGAAGCATGCTCAGGCCTCAGTCTTCCAGTGAGCCTATTGTCGCTGTCAGTTCACGGACAGAAAAATGAAGGCACACAGAAATGAAGTTATCTGCCCAAGGCAGACACCAAGCAGAATCCAGAGCACAAACCAAGAGAGACAGCAACAAAATTGTTTTCAAAACAGTATTTGTCCATCAGATCTTTCTTCACCAGTTTCAAAATCCAAGGAATAGGTTGCATCAGCTGAGGTAACTCTGAAAATTGGGAGAGAGGATGAGACTTGAGAGGCCGATAAAGATTCCCAATAAAACCATTCTTGTACTGAAGATTTCCTCTCTTTTTTCGTCCTTAGCATCAAAGTGTAAGATGTTAACCAGAAAGCACTGAACCAATTGTGATTTTCTGCTGCTTTTATCATAGAAATTCAACTTGTTTTAAGCTTGCCAAAAAAGGTACCAAGAAACCCAGAAGGTATTCTTCGTGCCTCTCTGCATCTTTCACTCACAGATTTTCAGCAAAGTTTGATGTAGTTTTAAGGCTTCGGTCCCTGTTCAGCACATCCACGTTACCTCAATGAGATGTTCAGTTGCATACTCATAATTGCACGTAACATGCTATGACATCTCACTTATCCACTACAAGCACTACTAATATGATACAAAATGAATGCCTAATGTATTAGCACTCTGTCACTTTTCATATTCACTCAATCTCAAATCCTCAGCCGCAGCCTACCCTAGGGCAGAAAATGAACAGCAGCGACAGCTCCTCCCCGTCACCCCCATAAGTCTTGTGAAAGACACACGTTGAACTCTGCAACACTTCTGGGATGAAGAGAAGGTACGGTTGGTCTGGTCTGAGCACTGGACTGGAACAGCAGCAGCTTAACTCTGGAGTTATGGTTACAGATACTGTCTGCCCAGGTGTCTGCAGCCTCTATTTCTCACCAGTGCTAGAGTAGTTAGGATCAATTATTTTGAATTTACTGAACCCATTGGAGGTTAGAAAATTAACAAAACCTCATTTTCTTAATCCTCATCCTTGCACTGGCTTCATCAGCATGAACCAGAAGGAAGAAAAAAGGAGGATCAGTTTCTTAATTATCTTACCACTGTGATTCACTTCCCTCCCCGCGTCTTTCCTAGAGTTTGGCACAACAGCATACCAGCTGCAAGCAGACTGAGCACAGATACATCTTTTTTTTCCCCACTGTTACAGGAGTTATGGCATCTGGACATGTACACTAAGGTCTCAGATGGGTGGAGGCGGAGCTCTGTAAATCCCACTTTCTGAATCAGAGCTACAAACTGAGCAAGTGGGGATTACTGAGGAATGCAAGCTCCACTCTAAATGCTGGAAGAGACGCCCACCAGCTGCATTTCAGGAAGCTGGCATCACACAGGCAATTCACCAAATCTCTACACACTGAATGTTAGTTCGCATTGTATGGAAGAAAGTCTAATCTTGCATTTGGTGAGGCCCTGCGCTCAAAAGGATCCTGAGGTTCTTCCCAGTAACATTTACAAACCAACGACTAGATGAAGACTATACTCGTGAGAACTTGCATTGACTTTTAAAGAGACAAGCATCATTTGGAAAGCGTTCTCCCTTCAGAGGGGTGGCTTTCCAAAGCCAAGCACAACAGCTATTTTAACTGACACCAACACTGCACAGCTGCAAGTGATTCTGAAGTTAAGAAGAGGACTGAAGAGTCAGACACAGGAAATAAGGAAATGTTACTTAACACAAATACAAAGTAAAATAGACTCCTGCATAAATATATATTTTCAGTGACTGTCAGGAGTGCAGCTGACCCAGAGGCATTCTCGTGCACTGACAATAGCCAGAGATGGTCTGAGGAGGATTCCACTACCCACAGGACTGCAGTTTGTGAGCTGAGGGCCAAATTCTGACTCCTGGATCCATTCCACTTGACAACAGCCTACAATCCTAAAAAGGGCACGACCATACAATAACCAACTTCATTAATGCAGCTTTAAGTACAGCAACAATGCTGCAACCTAAGAAACAACAGAATAAAATGAAGAAATACTTCAATTTTTTGCTTCTGTGAAACTTCTGGACCATTTAAACACATGTGGAAAAGCATATAGTTTATTGGTTTTCAGCCACCTACTTATTTACTTATAAACCTGTGTTGTCTGTTTTTAATCTTAGTGTAGATTTATCAAAGCCCTAGTCCTATTTTAGAAGTTCAAAGCTTGAATTAAGTTACCACGTAAGATGCTTGGAAAAGGCATAAGAACTAAAACAGAAAGCAGATCCATTTCGCCTCCCTCCGAAACAGAAGCACACTCAGAAGTACTGACTTATAAACCCAATTTTAGCTGGCTTTCAAACATGCAGGTAGAAAGACTAAAAGCTTCAGTATTACTTGAGCTAAATAAAACCTGAAAATTGTTGGGGGGACAACAGGGAGAGATACTATTCCAGGGTTAAACAGCTCAGAATCGATCAGAGCTGGACCACACTGAACTACATTTCTAATGGTCATATCAAACTGCCTCTGCAATAGGAATGAGATTAGTAAGGAAGCAGATTTCCTTCTCTGCTCACCACAGGGCTCCAATGCCAGCAGCTGAAATGTGTTACATACATTTTGCATGTTTGCAAATACCAAGGGCTCTGCAAAGCAACAAAATCTGTAAAAGCCTAGGGCCATTGCTAGGGGAAACCCTGAATGAGAACATGCAAGCATCATGCCTGCCAAATATTCCTGTGACCTTTGCTCAAAAGAGCAATCTAGTTCTCCTCTGGCACACGTCCCTTTCCTAAAACGAGGGATGCCCCAAGTAATGGAGAGGCAGAGCCCTTTGTAAAAAAACAAGCACTGGGTATCAGCATTCTGCAAGCACAAGAGCCCTGTCCGAGAGCTACAGTACATCATCGAGCTCTGATGAGCAAGAACAATGTTTCCAAGATGCTGAACAGGAAGAGGGGCTTGGAGGAGGGAGGAGGGTAAAAATGGGACTCAGACAACAGCTGAACAAATCTGCTAATTGGATGTGAAAAGGTCAGGTATCTTATCAAGAAACATACTGTAAAGGTCAGGGGAAGTATACAGAAGTAAGCCTAGGAGGAATGGGCAGCACACATCACCAGCTCCAGCAGTGGGGCTCTGAATTTCCATCCTCCTTTTCAGTTTATCTAAGAGGTCTGACCAACTTAAAAGCATCACTGAACCCTTCCCCTGTGCTTACTCACGCCGAGGCCCCTACCACAACTTGACCAACTGGTTTCTTTAACATCAAGAAGTGTTTTATCAACAGCCCTGACTTATCATAAAGCAGATGTTGAAGAAATCATGTCAAGTGTTGGAGAAAAGGCTAACCTTTGAGAACAAAAATAGACTGCGCTACATTATTCTTATCTTGTGAACAACTATTTTGGATTTTGTTGTGATCAATATGTGCACGCATCATCTTTCAGAGCCACTTTTAAAACTGCTGTTGAGGACAACAAACGATGTCTGTAGCACCTACCATAAACTCCCAATATCTCAGTTTCATCAGAACTGCTATAGAACCACAGAACAGTAGAAGTCAGAAGGGGCCTCCAGAGATCATCTAGTTCAATGCCCTGCTCCAAGCAGACACACCAATCCTTTAATCATCTTTGTGGCCCTCAGCTGGACTCATTCCAGTATATTTGTCCCATAGTGGGCAGCCCCAAACCAGGCACAGTACTTCACATGTGATCTCACCAGTGCTGAGTAAAGATGAAGGATCACTCCCTTGACCTGCTACCTACACTCTTCCTAAGGCAGCCCAGGATGCTGTTGGCCACCTTTGCCACAAGGGCACATTGCTGACTCACATTCATCATCTTGTCCCGCAGAACCCCAGGTATCTGCAAAGGGGAAAGGATATAAGCTACAGGATACAAGGACTCCAGAGCTAGTGCAGCAGTACAAGCATTCCATGGAAACAAGTACATCTGTATGGTCTGACAAGAAGTGATGGAGGAAAAATTTCTACTGAGTTATTTAGAATACTTGGCAATGGGGAGTTCTCAGGAAATTCATCTAAGCTTCCTGGTAGGAAAGCTCAAGCTAGAAAAGGACCCCAAGCCCTGATGCAAAAGTAAGGTTTCCTGGACAAGCTGCAGCTTCTCTGTACCTCACTTCTGTCCTTTTCAATTTATGTAAGAAAACCTGCATGCCTCAGGGATGCATATGTAGAGCTTACAGAGGGAACAACAACATTAGAGAAATCAGAGCCAGGCTTCTCAGAGAAGCACAATGAGTAGATGAGAGACAACAGACAAGTTCTAAAAAGGGGAATTCCAGTCAGATATTAGGAAAAAAATTCACTGTGAGAAGAGTCAACCACTGGAACTCAGGCTCAGAGACTGTGGAATCAGCATCCTTGGAGCTATTCAAAACTGGCTGAAATCCTGATCACAGTGATAGAAGCTCACCCTGCTTTGAGCCAGAGACCTCCAGAAATCCCTTCCAATTTATACTATTCTGTGGCAAGCCAAGTCTTACAGCAGGTCAAGGAGAGACCCAGGAGACTCAAGGCCAACCCCTTAAGCCTTAGGCCTTCCTGCTCCACTGCAACTTTTAGACTGCCCAGAAAAAAAAAAACCAAACATGCAATGCTCCTCTCCCACTGCCTTCACTGCAGAGAAGTTCTGAAGTGCCACAGTTTGGTTTCAGCAGCCATGACACAAACTGTGTACACAGCTGCTAGGCCAGGGTGGTGGGCTCCTGGATGATTAAGTCCATTGTAATGTCTGGCAGCCATCTGTCAGCCACATTTACAATAAACCCCAGCTCTCCTAGCATGTGTGGTCTGTTGGGATAACTGAGCACATCATTTATTTGATGAATTCAACCTTTTTTTGCTTCTGACAGTATCTGAGCAGGTCACGGCTGTCTCCAGTTTCACTCCAGTATCAGCTTTTCTTTTATTTTTCTCCCCACATGATGGAAAAAACAAGCTGTTGTAACTAACTCAAATACATCACTTGATGTTGTTTCTTGATTGCCTGACTTTGCAAGTAAAGTCATATCTATTTAACATTGGGGTTTCCCCCATATACCTGGGCAGCACTGAAATTTATTTCAAAGTGCCAGAAAAATAACTAAATCATTAACTGTCCACAGAAAGTGCCACAAAAAGGGGCAAAGCAAATGTGCTGAAGTAAAACATTAATATTTGCACAGTACTTAACATGATCCAGCAAAGCTGTGATTTGGAGAATTGAAGCAAGAACTGGGGAGCTCAAACACTCCAGTTGGCTTCCTTTGACCCCATACCCTACTGGTGATCCTGGAAATGCATATAAAACCAGGTTTTCAGGGAGATACCCTCTCTGCAAAAGCCACAAAATAGGCTTTCCCGCAAGTTGAAATCAGCTTTTTATATTATTGCTATTCAGCTTTCCAATGGGTTAATTTTGTCTTCAAAAGTTCTCAGTGTTCTTGAGCCAGAATTGCCACAAAAAGCCGCCAAAATATTTGTCTATGCAGTACTCATGGGTTTTTGCTGGTTTGGCTTCTCTAGGAAAATTATTTTCTTTAATAGGAGCTGACACAGCTTCCCCCCCCGCCCCACTTTAAGAAGGCATTTTCAGTCAGAAGGAAGACTAAAAAACACTGCATGTCTGAACTGAGCACTCTGGGCTCCCTCTGCCTCCCCAAGCTGCTGTTCACCCTCATACCCTTCACTGAGGGCATGCACAGCTGCAGGTCTTCAGCACCTCTGCAAACCAGCCATCAAAAAATCTCCACTGTAACTTGTTTGTACTTTACCTTGCACATGCAGAAACTGTGGATACTCAAGCCTATATTTTACTCCTCAGGGACTTGGATATCACCAAAGAGAAATAGAAACATGTAAAGAAAAGGAAATAGTATATTCAATAAAGCCTATCACTTTTTTTTTAATATTGCATAATCAAAAGCTTCCTTACCATTACCGTTCCACACTGATGTCCTACAGTGTGACCTGTGCACATTGTACAATTAAGAGGACAAAATCATGACCCTCCCATGCCAAGATCCATGTTCCTTTCACAGCTCTTAGGTATCATTGTTTTCAGTTTGCAAAGGAAAAAGCAGATACTGAAGCTCAGTTTGCCCACAGATAAGTAGGGACACAACAAGACTGACCAAGGTCACAAGGAATCAGGGGCAGAGTTAGGAACAAGTTCTACAATTCATAAGGTCCATCCAAATCAAGCTACACACTGGAAACTCCTCTTGACTGGCTGCTTGCAGAAGACAGGAGTTCTCAGTGCCCCTAACTACCAGGCCAAGCTTTAACTCCAACTAAATTACTTACAGCACAGTCTTTTTGCTTCTTATAAAAGTTAAGTTACTTTGACCCTCATGCAAGTTACCACTAAGTGCCAAGAAAAGGCCATGGAAAAATGCTACATGCCCACTGTGCTAACTCTTGCAAAGACCAGCACCCTATACAGACCACAGAGGGAAGGGGGGGGGAAATCAGCCCATGTCAGTTCGTTACTTCTAGTTTCCAAATAGGACAGAAAGTAAAGCCAGCACAGAGCTCAAGCTGCAAGGAGGTAGCTGGCTTCTTGCCCAATACATCGGTTCATTTTTCTGAGGCCCCTTCAAGCTTCACATTGCTAAAAAAGGAAGTTGGAAAATGTTATACTAGAAACAAGAAATGCTGCATCTCTCCCTCCCGCTCCCCGCCTGGAGGGAACATCTCTAGGTAAGCTTCAGCCACCCCAAGGAAGGGGAGCAGGCTGCTGTGATTTCACCCAATTCTTGCTTCACAAAGGAAGCATGGGAATAGTGACCAGCCATTCCTAACACTCACCATATTCCTGGCTGCTGCTACAGAACTTGGCTGTATAACACGTGTCAGGTTATACCACATCCCCGCCAGCTCTTCGAGAAACTCCAGATCCTGAAGAAAAACACTGTCAGTTTGTTACACTTAGTGCTGGTGCCACACGAGCAGAACTGGCAACTGACAGCGATTCCTTCTGAACTTTGCACAATTGTTACAAAACCTAAATATTTTCCTATTTTTACTAAAAATAGCAACAAAAATAAATCCCTATTCACACTGCAAGAGACAGGTTTTCTTGCAAAGCTTCTTCTGCCTGGAGCTACCATAGCACAGGGAACCAACACTCCAAGACAACTTCATCAGCTCTCCTGTGAACATCCCAGTGGTCCCTTTCATCTTTAACCTTATGCTGCTGATTAGGAACCAATGCCCTCAAGTGCTGTGTTGATTTTGAGAATCTGACCCTAGTTCACCAGACAGAGTAGAACAGCCATTTTACCCCCAAGCTCCCAAGCAGTGAATTCCAAGGAAATCCCTTCTGCTTCCCAAACCAGCATCCCCTCCCTGCACAGGGTTTCAGGACTAGCGGATGGGGAAGGCAGTTAGCTAACTGCTGCAGGAACTGAGGGGGAAAATGAATGTCAAAACTTGCTAAAACATGAACCCAGGAGCCTTGCGGATTCAACCTCTAACATCCATCAAACATGATTAATTTTAATGTCACAACATTTTAATGTCAATTACTTTTAATGTCACTGCTTCTTATTTACTAGTGCAACCACGTTTCAGGAGCTGATAAGAGATTCCCCCAAAGAACTTTTAAGATCAAATAAACAATAAAAAATAAATGCGACAAACACAAGCAGCAGCCTGGTGCCTCCCTGCTATCATGAGGCTCTTGATGTGCCAGATCTGACTATTTCCAAGGCCAAGGCAGTCGAGAAACAGAGCATCTGAGGCTTTCATCTTTAGGGCCAAATTACTACTTGGTAAAAATTTGCTTCTACTCCTGTTTTTCTGACTACATAATTTGGCTAACTGAAGATGTCTGTTAGACATGTGGCTTGATATTATTTACATTAGGCTAAGCCCTCAGACAAAGATACTTTGTTTAGATGCTACATAGAGAATAAAGACACTTCTGATTCCAGGTATCTTAAAACTTGTGTATAAAAAAAGAGACAAAAGGGAAGTTCAGACTGATGAGGAAACTCATAGAAGAGGACGTGAGACTTAAAGTCTTTAGGTTCTCAAGTGGCTGAGGAAAAATTGGATAGCTGAAGAATTTTTGCAAAGTAACAGGGATGTTAATCTCCTCACATAATTTCAAACCCATTCAAATGTTGCAAATTTAAAAGCCTGTACTTTAATTCACATTCCTCTGGGTTTATATGCTCTTTGGCAGAGACTGAGAAGCAGAGAGATGGGAAAAGAAACAGCACAGAACATATACAAAAAGAGGGACAACGAAAGAACATACTCTGTACCACATCTGCATAGTACTTGCTCATTGCCTGGTATTCTGGAAAGCAAAGCACCCTCCTCTTGAAGCAACATTCAAGTAGCTGATGTATATCCAGAAAGTCAATTGTTTTTAAAGACTTGATTCAGGCTGAGGAACACTTGTGGGTATAAAAACCAGGAAAAATTTATGTGAACTTCTGTTTGTTAAGCATCTTTTTAAAGAGCTGGAGAGGTTGACAAAGCCTCAAACCCCACAGGGTTTCTCAAAACAACAGAAGCAGCCTTGTACATATCTTTAGAATAAATTATAAGACTGAGAAGTCAGGCCTGTATTCTAATATGAAACTTAAATGGATAAGAAAAAGGATACTCAGACAAACTAAAGAAAACAAACAGGAGAGCAAGTCAGACACCTGCATGGTCTTTTTTAGAGTCTAAGTCCTTGAACCTTATCCTGCATTTGTCAAGGTTCAGCATGTGGCTACCAGCTCTTAAAGACCTTGCATTCTAGATTAGAGCCCTCTGAGAACAGTTATCTAATGAAGACAGCAGGGGCTGCCCTGATCTTGGGCTCCATCGGGGAAGGGAGAGGTTTAGCATGAACCAGCCCTACTTGTCAGTTAATGTTAGGATCCAGGGCTCATTCAGAACTGAGGGTGGGATTTACATTAAGTTAATGAGTTTAATTCTCTCCCTCTTTTCAGGCAATCAATCACAGCACCCTGTCTCTTGATCTGGGCAAAGCATCTATCATACCAACCTTGTGCCTGTGTTTGCCTAGACACATTGGTGCTCAAAACCCCCATTTACTATAAAAGGTAAGCAGGCAAAACATGAGAGGTGCCAAGAGATGCCAGACAGCACTTTCTGACAGAGCTTTGTGTATATCTGACAGCAAGCATAGCCCAGAGGCATCCCCTAGTCTTAAACAGTTCACATTCCTTCCTTGAGCTAAACTTAAGCTTGGCTGCATTGTTTCAACAAGCTGAAAAGCAGCCTTGTGCCAGGGGCTTACTGCAGGGACCTTTACCCTGACCCAGTCTAAGCAAGACTCTCCAGGCACAAGCTCCTAAACAAAGCACCACATTCCAATTATTTACGCCTTTCTTCTGTCCTGAACCAGCCAGAGAAAAAGAGCATGGCTGTGAGGCTGCAGGGAGACTTGGAAGGCCAGCTCTGCAAAGCCACCTTGAGGCTATATGAAATTCCACAAAGTCAAATTCCTCAATAGATTCCCCAGCCTATTTTTGTTTCAACTCATCAGAGAAGACAGGCTGGATCATTTCTCAATTACAGCCAGCTCAGGTATACTGAAGTTTAGCAGTTCAGACCTATATACTCAGCCAGTACCCATGCTTTTTATTTATACTCAGATATTGGCCATGAAACATGTTTTCCAATAAAATCTCTGTAAGCTCACACTGACACACTTCTTAGGCAAGTCTTCTCCATAGACTGGTTCCCTCTTTTCCATGGCAAGCTGGGTACATCATGTCAAGGATGTCTGTATGCTAAATAGCATCCCAGTTTTTTCTGTATGCTAAATAGCATCCCAGTTTTTTCTGTATGCACATAGTACTTCTGCCATGCACTTAAAATCCCTTAGAAGTCAGACTTGCAGTCACAGTGGGCTTGTAACAGAACAGTACGCCTACAGTACCAGCGAAACCTGACAGCCTGTCCTTTCCCACAACCTGAGAACAGCAAAAGCAAGATTTGAGCTTGCTGTCCTTTAAACAGACTTCCACCTTCCTCTTCTGGAAAGGTCTAGTGCCACAGGACAGAGACTATTTCTGAAACCAGCATCATTAGTGGCTGTTCACCCTTGGTGAGAAGATGCGATGGTAAGCACCCTAGTAGTGTAATATTACAGACCAGCAAAGGCAGAGGACTCATTTTGCTCAGGAATGCATATTAAGAAATGGAGCATCTGGCTACTAGAAAATAGATTCAAAGCGCTTAACTTCTGTTCAGGAAGACAGCTATTTCAAAGGCTCAATCACAAGTTATATTAGTTTTATTACTTCAAGTATATAAATATGTAGTTTTTCCCTAACTGCCTAATATTCAGTAATGTTTCCCATAGAAGCATGTGATTCCACATACTGTCACTTATGGGTTTTCTTCCATCTCTATCTGATACTGGACCATTCTGGAGTGAAACAGTCATGTTAATAAACTGCCAGTCTCATCTGGTCCAGTAATTCCCAACTCCTTATTTCAGTGTTTGCTCTCAGACAGGAGGAGTCTGACTCACTGGCCGAATCTACGTAAGAAAAGTGAAATACTTGTTTGGGTTATTGTAGAGTTTCCAAAGTATCTGTCAGAGTTTGATGCAATTTCAACAGCTCAGAGCTGAATCAAGGGTATGAATAACTGACAAACCTATGGGCCACAGTAGGAAGTATGGCTAAATAAGTACATTAGCCATTTGCTAAATATCAGGAAAAGTCTGGCCAGGGAAGAGTCTTTTTTACTCTGTTCCTATATTCTTTCCCTCAGACCAGCTCCTAATAACTGGAAACAAGATAACAGGCTAAGTAAGTATCCTAACCCTTAACATACCTCTTATTCTGTAACACAGGCTTATTAGATGCCAGCATTTTGTCCAGAACACAGTTTTAAAGCGCAAATCTTGCACTGACAATTAACATGCTTTTTTGCTCTGTGGTTGCCATATCTGGAGTGGCAGGAAAGATACACCCCTCATTTCCCCATTTCAAGCCTGAGTTTACCCTGCCAGCCTCCGCCTCTTCTGTTTCTTCAGCCCAGCAAGCTCAGCAAATGGAAAATTTGCAACAGCTTCATAATACTGAAAATAGCTTATTATGTTTTCCTAGTAAAGAAGGGGAAAGAAATCAAATGGCTCCATACTGTAGATAACAGTTCATTGGCCCCAGACCACACAAGTGTCTGTACCTGGCCCTCACTAACATCTAGAAACAAACCCAGAGTATCTGTCTGCCAGGCAATGGGTCTTATTTGACATTTATGCAGAATAAGCCAAAGAAGATGTGCCCACTTGCAGGGACCCAACTGATGCTCAAGGATCATCTGGAGTGATTATAGGTACCAGCACAATTGGAGCACAACACAACAGGGTATCCCGAGTAGGATTTACAGTCTGGTTTGTGGCGAGGCCAATTCCCTTGATCAGCCAGCTGCTTCTGGCATCCTTCAGGAGAAAAACTGCTGTTTGGAGAGGATGGTGCAAGGGGAGGGGCATTGTCATGGGTTTGCTCAGAAATGTTTTATTCAGGCTGTTTATCCTCAAAAGAACATTTTCCTTTTAGATTAAATTATCTGGATTCTGTTTATTCTAAACACAGGAGACAGGACTCAAGCATTTCCTCTTTTAGGAAGTATGGCTGAGTGTATTTCCTACAAAATTTATAAAGAATTGAAGGACTTGTATGGCTCCTGAAGATTTTGAACTCTTCTTCCCTAAATGCTGAAAGAGCTGGCTCTGTCACAGCACAGTTACATCCCAGTGGCATGAAATACAAATGCAAACAGACAGCAGCTATAAGCTCTTTGGAAAGGGCAAGCTGATAAAAACCATAATCAAACTATTTACCAATACTCTGCATTGTTATGTCTGAAGACCATAGACCATATTATATAATGAGACATTTCCCTTTTTACAGACAGGGAAACCAAGGCTCCAAAAGGACTTATAAAGCCATCTACTGGGATTACAATTGAGGTGAGACAAGTTAGTGCATAACACATCTGAACCTTACTGGTGAAAAGTTTTCATGCCAATGGACTATGGAGTCACCACTGGAACTGGAAGCAAAACAAAGGTTCCTGCCTTCCCACCTCCTCTTACAATTCTGACTCTTACTATAATGATACTACCAAGTTTTATATGTCATTTTCCATGCATTAATCACACTGTACTTCTTACAGGAAGTCTCTATCTCCACCTGAAGCACAAGGGAAGGGTCTTGCTCAGTCTTCCAGGAGCCCCGAAAGCCAAATACTGAACAGAGCTTCTCTGCTCGTAAGGCCAACCTGTCTCAACATTCATGGCACAGCTCAGGACTGATACAAGTCTAATGTTCCAGTATCTTTAATCTCACAGCTGCCTAGGACATTTTCCCTGGCATCTACTCCACATGTTCATGTATTATGCACTCCCTTCTGGATAGGAGAGGCATGTAGAGAATATATGAACAGAGACTGCTATTTAAAATGTCTGCAGAAGTAACATTTATGTGTTACATCAAGTCTTCCCTGCCTGCAGAGTATGAACAAAACCAATGCTGGGTGTTTATAAAGCATGCATAATCATTACCTGCTCAGTTACTGTTAGTTATAGCATACAGTTGGCAGTAATTGCTGCCCATTGTGGGGCTCCACCAGCTCCCTGTACTAAGGGAATTCTTCATGTTTTGTTTTGATTCAGCATCATGATCGGGCTCTAATTTTATGCATATTGGCTCAGGATATTTTTTCCTTTCTTTTACATTGTCAGTCTGCTTGCCACATCCTTGCTGAAGGGGATTCCTCACTTTAAGTCCTTCTCTTGGTAGGGCAGGATGGCCTCTTTTGGTTGAGGATTATAGGCTCTGACAGTGCTGACACAGAAAAATAAAACCCCAGAATGATTTAAAGCAATGAGCAGGGCTGTCCCCTCAAGATCAGGAAAATACAGCTACTCCTGTCCTTTCCTCCTATACCTCCGACTCAGTCTTAAACCTGGCTACTTACAGACCTTATCCAGAGAGAGCAAGTCACAGACCCTCTGACAGCCTCCACCATCACACACTCTTCACTTGCTGATAAGATTACAAGTTTCTAGTAACAAGGAGACCACACACTGTGTCTCCCCTCCATGAAATAAAGGATTTATGGCCTAGTGCTGCAACAGAAATGATACTGACTGGGACATTAAAGCATAAAGGGATGAAGAGTCTTGGCTTTTATTGAGTGTATCCAAGTATGTTACAAACCTCAATCCAGTGCAATTAGATCAGACTGCCAAGGCAGATCCATACTGAAAGGGTGCTAGAAGATCTTTTCAAGACAACAATATTGAGTGAGCTCAGTTCCAATACACATGCTTGAGAAAAACTATTTATTTCCTTTTTCTCTACATTTTTTCTTCCATTTTGCTTGTATCACAAAAAAAAAAAATCACAAAAAAATGAAAAAGCATTTAAATGAGCAGCAAGGATGGAAAAGCAGTGTCAATTCCTCCCTGATTAAGCTCCTCCTTTGCAGGAACAGGAAATTAATTTCCCTTCCATGGGCTAAAGATGTTCCTGTGCCAGACTCACTAATCAGGTGCTTTCAGTGGAGGGAGAGTTTCCACCCCACTGCTATGACACTGCCAGAATCTGGAGATTTACAGCAAGCATCCCAGATGCCATCAAAGGCTTATGAAGCCCAAACCACAAGAGAAGATATGCATACAGCGTTAAAAGAGCTTCGGCATACCCAAAGCATGTTTCATTGGAATGAAGGACACCAGCAGCCATTGAAGTCGCTATTTTTCTGGGTAGGCTAGGTTTTCCATGCGTATGGTTGCAGAAAAGAAAATACTGAGAGGACAACCCTGAGGACAGGGACTAAAGAGGAAAGCTATAGCCAGAAGCAGAGCATGCTGCACACGTGGTTTTGCACCACAGAGCATGGGAAAAGCTGCAACTCTGCTTAAGTAGGGAAGACAGGCAGGAGTGGTACAGAAGGGGGAAAGGTTATTGCATGTCATATGCCACTGTAAAGTGATAAAAAGTATTTACATTCAAAAGATTCTCCTCAGAGAAGGCAGCCTCGTTCAAAATAAAGGACATGTCTCTGCCCAGCACAGCCTCCATTAAGTGATGGTTTTAAAGTATACTGAAAGTACCCAGTACAGCTGTTTCAGCAGTAGAAAGTCACTTACAGCAAGAAACTGGGGTTTTTTACTGTTTACTTAACATTTCTGAGCCGGGGTAGGGTGTGCCATACACCAGTGTTATATTCTGTAAAACTAAGCAAGTGTGAGTTATCAGTGCATTGGTTTCTGGAAAAAAGAATGGAACTGGGAACAGTCTACATCTTCAGTAGCCCACAGAGAACCACTAACAAGGGAGAAACAAATGACAAAATGCCAATATTGTCTAACTGGCTAGTTAAAAACCTGCTATGTGCATGAATCATCAACTCCTCTCCCCATCTTTTTGCTTAATAATGTTTCTAAGGAAAAGGTGAGGGGCAAATCAGGAAAGAATGAATCTAAGCAACATTTTCATTCCCTTTAAAAAAACTACTATCCAAGTTGTTCTGGGAGCTGAGAAAACCAATTTAAGAACATACCTAAAGAATAGTATTTATTATTTCCTAGATTTAAATGTCTCTTGCTATGAGAGGGGACTGATTAAGGTAACGAAGGAGATTTTTTTTAAATGCCCAGGTACCATGCTTTCAGAAAAGTTTCTAGAGGATCTGCATTCAAGGCTAACACATAAAAACCCAAATTAGTCTTGAGCACTTGGCAGAAATGTATGGTAAACAGCACCTGAGGTGCAGCACAAGCCTGCTCCATGCTACAGTAAATCTCTTTTGCTAGCCAAGCCAGCAAAATAAAAAAGGATAAGCACAAGCAGCTCAGGCAAAGATAGAGAGGGGAAACATAAGTGAAACCAGAAACATTCAAGTTATTCAGAAGATGTATAAACTTGGTGACAAACTGATTGGAGATTTTTACCACCTGAGGCCTTCAAACCAAGCCTGTCTGTCTTTCTGGAAGAAAGATTTTACTCAAGTCATTAACATGAATGCAAGGATAATAATTAAATCCTCCAATATACTCCAGCAATCTTCAACACCGCCCTCAATTTCCTTCTAACTTGACCTTTGAATAGGGGCAGAGTTCTTTCTGCAAGACTGCTTGAAAAAATCCCTGTCACTGTGTGCATATCAGGATCTCAAAGCTTTCTCAGATATGCCTGCAAGACAGATGTCTGTTACATTTTCTTCTGTGGCTTTAATGCGCTAAAATCCAGAGATGCCGAGAAGCCCAGTAATCCCAACTGCACACTACAGGGCTGTTCTGTAGTTAGGAACGTGAGCAAAGTAAAATAAACTTGCTAGCAGATACTGCTTTGTGATCTGGGCAGAACAAGCCTATTTTACAGAGTAAGCCCACAATAAGTGAGCACCCTCAGCATCCACACCTGAATAGTTGTTCCGATGTCTGAATATCTGGGGTTCCCAACTTTTCTGCCTTCTCAATGCATGAATTTATGCACTAGAATTGCATGAACAGATACTACCCTGGTGCCTGGCTTTAGTCAGCAAGCAGGAAGAAAACTAGGTTTTAGACATTCTGGATTGCTATGCAAGCTTTCAAGTCTGCAGTGTTGTAGGGAACAGTGCAAACAGGCAAAGAAACAGCCCCTGCCTCAGAGCACTTACAACCCAGAAAATACCATCCTAAATACTTCCATCTGGTGCAATTAGGCCCAGTTTGCTCCACTCACATTCCAGGTTTGGCTTTTCTGCTTACTTCTGGTGCTTTCAGAGAAGATATAGGGCAGGGGAAGATGCTTGCTGACAGCTTGAAAAGAAATACTGCAGCCTCCCCTGCATTCAATGCCTTTTACTAATGGGTATGTATTCATTGCTATCCCACAATGGAAGCCACATGCCCAGGGCATTACTAAATAGGAAAAAGATGCAAGCTCATGTAATTAGAGGGAAGAGTATTGTGCAATGCAGGATCATTAGGTCCAGAGCAGTGGAGCTCAGAGTTTTGAACTTCTCTTGTACCAGATCAGAGGAGCTCAGAGTTTTGAACTTCTCTTGTACAAGGTCACACTGGGTCTGAATTAGCTAACAGCTGCAGAATTGTCTCTTCTGTTTAGTCCAGGAGTAGCCTTGGTCTAAATGGAAGGAGCTCTGACAAAGCCAGATAAGCTGGGATCCATTTGCCACACTGAGTGGCCCCGATGGGAACACTCCTGAACTGCAACACTATCTTCACCCATTAAACTAGGGCCTGAGATGTCTTAACAGACTATCACTTCAGACTTTGCAGCTCCCTTTCTACAATGATTTCAAAGCACTTCACAGCTCATGAGGGACAGGTGGGGCACAAAGCAGTTGAAACCAGCATTTAAAACCAAATACACCCCCAAAACTTGGAATGCTTAAAGGACACCTGACAGCACATGGTGAGTGTGACCAAGCTCATGTGTCCCTTGATTTGCATCTTGAGGAGTACTGACCCTTTGTAACACTTGAAATGGAGACACTCAAAACTAACAGGCACTTAAAATGGAGCCTCAATTACTAAATCACCAAGTCACTGGCCAAACCAAGAATGGAATCTAGACATCCCAAATGCTGCTTTAACCAGAGAGCACTTGCAATTGCTTAAGTTTCCCCTTTGAAGAAGAAAAAATAAACACAAAAGCTATGCTTTGTCTGGTTGAAATTCCCTTTGTCTCCAAGCAAGAGCTTGAAACAATGGAAATGAAAGGGGGTTTGCCCACAGCACAGACCACCTTAGAATGAAACTAAGCTGTACTGTGGAAACATCCATCCCAGTTGGATGGATTCAGTAGAACAGTTTCATATGTGAAATGCTGGGTGTCCTAGGGGATTAGCATCAAGCTCTTTGCAAGTGCCACCTCAGTCATATTGTGAGGAGCGCCTGCAATGGAATCGACCCACTCCAGACATCAAAACAGAAAACGCCACAAAAGCATCAGAGCTGATGACCAGGAATACTTTGAATGTCTCGGGACAAGAATAACACCAAATTGCTCATCTGGAATTGAATTTTTGAACTTTGCTGACAAAATGTATGCGGTCCGCTTTGTGCTCGAGTAGCAAATAACAACCCAGTGTTTGGATGTTACAGCAGCATCAGTTCTACAAAGACACACTAGTCCTCCCTTACAGGAAAAACAAATGAAGCTGGCACAGGTGACTGACATCCAATCCCAGGCAGACCAGAATAAGCACACAAAAAAGAACAGGGGGTTTATGGCAGTACTAAGTAATCACCAGGACTTCATTTGGCCAGATCACTGATACATATCATTGCCACTTTAAGAGTAAAGGGTCGAAGATACCCAGTCACCACATGAAGCTAAGCATTCATTTGATGCTGCTTTCAAAATCTTCTCAGGTCCAGTATGCAACTCCCACTGCAAATTGACTCAGGTTCCTTAATGTCTGGCCCTTAATGTCAGACCAGGTCTGCTGCTCATCATCTGTTAGTCCCAGTGTTTACACAGCCCTGGTCACTGCTGGGGCCCTTAAGAACTACTACAAAGCAAATAAAGCAATCAGTTGCTAATAACCCCCACACTCAGCAGGCCCAACTTCACTCACAGCCTAGTGCAGTATGACTATGGAATTGAAACGCTTCACTAAATGCGATTGAAAGCTGTGACACCATTTTAAGATTGTATTTACAGTTCAGCAGTCTGAAGTAATGCTGCCAGAGACATCTGAAAATTAGGTAGCACTCCAGCTTCCATTGGCAATCATGTGTTGCTTCATTTTTTGAAGGACACAACAGCTCATAGGCTCCCCACTGGATAATTTTTGATTTTTGCACCGGATTCCTCACTTTGTGTACCTAGAAGTCAGTCAAATTCCCTCAGCAGACTCATTTCCCATTTGGGGCACACCAAGCTGTTTGCTTTCCATGAGCAGTACTTTTGCACGCTCACATCTTAAAAGACCCACAGAGCATTTAGCAGATGTTCACTGAAGCTGCACGCTGCTGCACCGAAATGAGTCCTAGTGCCAGTTAATGCCTGGGGAGAATGAAGCAATTTCCTTAATATTACTCAACAAGGCAGGATCCGTAGCAGGATTCCCAGCACCCCACCAGACGCTGGCCTAGAGTCTCACTTCAGCAGTTTTGCTCTGGAATTACCCTACCGCAGTGGAGTTCCAAATCTGGCTCTCTACCTTTTTTCTGCAGAGGTTTGATAAATGGTCCTTTGTTCAGAAAAAAAAAAAAAGCCCTGATGTTGGAGAACATGACTCCTTTTTCCTCTTGTCCCTGGAATTGTGATTGGAAATAATTGGAAGTGTCACTGGAAGTAATCAGAAGTGACAGTCACGGGGCTATAAGGCTTTTGCTTCAAGTCTAACGATCCCCCCGCAAAACAAAACCTAAATTTAAACAATGAAGTCATAAAGTGATTTGCCTTCAAGGTTGAAAACCCTGCAATATTTTTTTTAAATAAAAAAGAAATGCCTGACTGTTTTAGTTCAATATTCAAGGCTTGCTGTGTTATATGAAAGACTTCCTCCTGCACACACAAGAACACCCCACCGTTTCCTGGCACTCTGCAGCCCTACCCTACAGATAAAGGTTCTATCTATATTAAACATTTCTACAGCCTTTAGAATTTTATCAAGCCTTTAAGAAACAAAAAATAGCCTAAGCAGTCTAAGCTATGAAACTCAGCCAGCATGCATCTCAAATATTCCAAATACTGCAAAACCACCTAATTCCAATATTTTTGCTGAGGCACAAAGAGGGGAAGGGAATGGAGCCACTCTCTCTCGCATTCCAGTTCTGGAAAGGCCTCTTACCAGCCCAGTTTGTACTAAATGCCATCCAAGCACAGAGGGAAAGGCAGTCTCTGCTCAAAGAATTTACAACCTAAACACTCAAAGAGTAAAAGGCAGAAGGCAGTGCGGAAAGAGCTACAGAGGGACCAGGATGACTTGCCCAGATTAGAACAGAGCAGAGAACTGCATCCAGATTCCCAGCCCATGCACCAACCACTCCCTAATGCTTTCCTGAGCTGTTGCTTTTTGTTTTACCTCCAGATACTCCAGCAAAGGATACCATTTCCCTCTACAGAACAGCCCTTGAGAGGCATTTCCACTGACAGAGTACAGTATTGTTAGAGTTACAGTGCAACTGCTGCTAGTTCATAAATTATGAGGAGCAGTTCAATTTTGAGTGAATGCTGGTGCACATACTTTAAGGCAGATATACAAAGATTCCCCTTTATCAAAAGCCACAGGGAAGGACAGGGGACACCCACCTACCATTTAACTGCCTTCCAGGTTTTGTTCTGCTAAGCAGCTCAGCACAGTGGACACCTTAACTGCAAGTCATTCCTCCACAGCTATATGCTAGCTAGAAAGACTAGCTTTTCCTCTTTCCTATGTGGAACGAAGTAACTCAGAGTCTTAAACACACACAGTCCAGAATTTCCTTTCTGTGAGGGTTCTTCTGGTAACCCAGCAGTCATTTACACCACAAGTAGAGTTTCTCAGCATATCAGTACTAAAAAGCCATTTCTACCTTAACAAGTATTTTATTACAAAGTATGGATAAGTCAAACCTTCCCACTGCTTAGAAGTCATCCCTGCAGATGGCAGCTCAAAGACCTCAACTTGATGAATTCTGGCTGATGGATTCAGCTGCTTGCCAATGATCTGCCCATCACTACTTCCACACATTTGGGGACACAGTAAAAGGAACATGGAGAGTAAAAAAAAAGTAAAAGGGAGAGCTGCAAGGGTTCTAGAAATGTAGCATAACTGCTACCTTACCTTTAGGCAGTGTGCACCCACACATGCCTCAGCTTCCTCCTCTTAAATGGGCTTTATTTACCCAATACAGCCCTGCGGGACTAAAGTTACCCAGAGCTTTATACAAGCATGACACTTATCACAAAGCATGCTGCAAAAGCAGCAGCAGGGCAGTGTTATGGTAGGCCAAATGCAGCCCAGTCATGGTCATCAGTTGCCTCTAACCGTGCACGCTCCATTTCAAAAGATTGTTTCCAGGAAAGCAGCCTCTCTTCTGCCAATGCGTATTATAAACACAACAAAATTTTCACTGACCTTTTCCTACCAAAGCCAATTAAACTGCAGGCACTAAGCTGAACTTCAACCTTTCTACCTCATCAGTCAGGAACAAGTCACGTACACGAAGGCTTCATACTCATTTGCCAGCCACAAAAATGGATGTCAGCTTCACAGGGGAAGAGATAGGCTGAAAATACACTGTAATGTATATTGATTTGTGTAGGAAAGCAATTCTGACAGCATTAATCTGGCCCATTAAGAGAAATGCTGAGTTACATTTGCCTTTTAAACTGCCAAATGCTTTCCTAGAGAAGATCAAGGAGCAGTGAGGACAGGACTCATTTCACGATCTTCTGTCAACATTCACCACCTTTGCTGCATCTTAGAATTGCTCAGTCCTTTTTGCAACAAGTTGTAAAAAAAAAAACCTACCTCATGAGTCACATGAAAAAAAACAAGGTACCAAAGAAGTCACTTGAGAAAATCCTAGCAGTGCTTTGCTGAGGCAGGGCAGCACCCAGCCTCCTCACATTGCCCAGTTGCTTTTTCCAGTACTTTGACAGTGAGCATCCAGGAAAAAGGACCAGCTCTATTCTGGGTTGCTAACCCACCGCTAGAGCTCCTAGTCACTATTGCATACACCTTTCTCTATACTCTGCCCAGGGAAAAAAGCATGTTTTAGGCAAGGTTTGAACCCCTGGTTGGTAGAGGTGAGCTGTTATTCCACTCAGCAATATTGAAGAAGCTGACTGAAGGGAGAAGGGAGTCTAAGAGATGAACAAGGTAGAAATTCACCCTCCTCACTTTTGTTGACTTTCCACCGCTTTGCACTGTTTCCATTGTTGTTCTTCCTGCGCAGCGATTTCTGCATCCTCCGCTATCCTGTCATTTGAGTATCTATTCACAGACCTCAGTGACCTGACTTCACCCTTGGCTTTTTGCTGGGCTGCTTCTGTAAACTAACCATTTCTAAAAACAGATGAAGAAACAGCTTTGGGGGAAAAAAACACCACATTCATCTTCTAGACAGGGCACAGCCAAGTTCCCATTGCACCAAAAGTAGCCTCTTTTGTAACACGAGTGCATGCAAGAGGCACAATATTGCATGCACATGAGCCAAGCTTTCTCTGCAAGTGTGTAAAATTCATTATAGATACTCAAGCAACCATTAGTGCCTTCGCTAACACAGGGGATGGATTTAGCTAGAAACCTAAGGTATGCTTTGACTAAGGCTGTGGGGACTATTTCTGAAGAGAAAAGGCACAGAAAGCAGCTTGCAGCACCTCACATCACTGGTACCAGACATACACTTGCAATCATTTAGTGTGGCGTAACAAGCACACTTCCACACAAAAGATTTTTCAAACACACACATAAGGCTTTGTCAGAGTGACTGTTTACATTTCTTTTCAGGCAGTTCCTGAAAACTGAAACAAATCCCAGATTGCAAACCTGCGAAGTTCCCTATAAAGCCCTGTATTTGCCTTGAGGAAAACAGGGGCAATTTGTTGTGATCCTGAGGATAAACATCAGGATATCTCCAAGCCAGTTGTGCAATGACATTTCTGGGAAGCTTGTGTTGCTGTTACACAAAGTGTCCTTCTAAAGTGAGCCAGAGTAGCCCACAGAAACAGACCACTAATTCTACACAGAGGAGCCAAGGTCCAGGGTGGGCACAAAGGCAAAACACCAGTTTTCCACGGGAAATTAAGAAAAGTTGCCCTCCCAGCTCTATTTCCCATAAAATGAATTAATCTTCAGAATTTGAACTCAGTTTTGGCATGCTGCTTTTCCTCACTCCAGAAGGTTACCTTTTTTATCTCCTTTTCTTCCTCATGGTAAAATGGAAAAAAACCAGAAAGGATAAAAATAATTCCAAAATAAACTTCTTTTAGATGCTAAAAATCCAAACTATTTCATATAAAACAAAGCACTACTAGAGAAAAAATAGGCCATTTCTCAACAAGTGCCTTGACAGAAAACATTTGATGCAAACCATCCCTGGCTTTAGAAGAATTTTAGTGTCTCACAAGGAGTGTTAACCCTGATACCCTGCCAGATAGCAACTCAATTATGTCTAGCGCCTTTGAATTCCCCCTGGAGTGCCAAATGGATACACTGCTTTTCTTTGCTCCCTTTCCTCAGGTATTCCTATAGTAGGGTTCTATTAAAAAGCTCTTTGCCCTCTCCTGGAACTAAATTCACACCATCGACAGGCTGAATCTTTCATATAGTTGATGTTTTCTGACTGCTTTTGGAGTTTTCATGACAGAAATGAGTTGGGAATTATCAATTACATGAAGGGGTCCTTGGGAGAATAGTCTTTAAAGCTAAACACAAAGAAGTTACCTGCGTTCCTTCAAAATCCAATGACACAAAGAGAAGGTGAAATCCACACAACAAAAATCACAAAATCCCCTTTCACAGGTACAACTTTATTGTACTCCACTCCTGAGCAAAGACTTTAAAAGCTGTAAAATCATGGGGCAAAATCCTTGTCCCACTAAGCTTTTAAGTACACCAAGGCAAAGGCAACAGAGAAGGAGCCATAAGAAAACTAGGAAATAGCAAGTGTATTATATACTGTTAGTTATTGCTGAGAAATTTAGGAAATACCTGGAAAATCAGCAGAAATATAAAATCTATCAGCTTAGTTTTCAGGTTGCTTAAAACAGTCTCCCTTGCTTTTTACTAATTCCAGGCAGAAGCATTCCATTAATATGTAAATCTTCCCAGTAATCTCACTGGGAGGAGGAGTGCTTTTTTTTTTTTAAATAACATTGCAGTGGTTCTTGGCTTTGCTGGAGTGTAGCATTGCAAGGGTTTCAAGAGAAGGATCTCGGGGAGATGTGATAGGGCACACTGCAGGTTGCCTGTGCTCATACAGCAGGAGAGAAGGCCAGAGTCAGTATACCGGAGCACAGCCCCAGGCTGACCTCCACTGCTGAATGCTGCAGAGCTGCTTCCATATCATCACAGGTTTTCAAGCTAGAAGTCTGGTGAATACCTAGGCAAATGCATGCTGTCAGACCCAATTGCTTATGCCAACAGGCACTGGAAGGATCTGCACCATAACCTTTTTCCCAGTGCAGTGAGACAATCAGAGTCTTGGTGTTCAATGCAGCAACCGTGTACCCCTGGGACAGTGCTGTAAGAGGCACAGATCTCAGAGCTTAGAGGGCAGAGCTCAGCTACATCAATACAAAAGGTACTTCTGCTATTACAGCTGCACCCACTCGAGCAACATCACTAGCCACCAAGTGAAGAAAAAGCATGCAATACCGGCATCAAAGCTGGGCATACAAGCATTATCCTTATGAACATATTAGATTACAAGAAATTTAGCATTTTACTTTAATGGAAGGCTCATTAAAAATATTCGAAATTGACATGGAGGGGGTAAAAGGCAGCAAAGATGACTTCCAGTACCTGAAAATTTAAATCAATGCAGTAAGACATTTAAATGAAACCATTTGCTTTTTTTTACTGGCCAAGAAATGCAACATCGTATTATGAAGTTTTTACACTCAGAAGTGAAGAATCAGAGGTATTTCCCTTGGAAATTTCCATTTTCATTTTTAGAGTGCAGTGCATTGCACAAGGAGTTTGAAACAATTTTGACCAGATGTGGACTGAGATGAGAATCAGATGTTCCGAACCCTTACATGTAGGCACACACATTAGCATGCATCACCTTCCACTCCTCACTCCTTCCTGCTTAATTTACCCAGCCTTTATTAGGAAAGTAAGCATGGTCATGCTCTTGCCCACACTTAGGAAAGTCTTTCATCTCGTCTTGTTTTAAAAGCCTCCTTAAAACTAATTTGCTCCCATTTCCTGCCTCATCACACAGCTGTTCACTTGCCCCAGAGAGGTAAACAGTGTAAAAGACAAGGACTGTATGTATTAGCCATGCTGTTAGTATGTTTAATAATGAAAACCCAGACCAGGCAACCTTCCTATCAAGTTTGCTCAGCTTCTCTAAACCCTTTTTTTTTTTTTACACTAATCTTTCACTTTATCCACAAAAAAGCAAGCCATCATTGGCATTTTATACTTTTTTACTGCAGAAAATCAATTAGACCTTCTCTAGCTAGCAAACAAGACTCCCCAGCCTCCTTGTTTTCAGGAGGATGTAGGAACAGGGAACCACAATACCTCCTTACTTTTCCCTGGAACACACTTCTAATATTGGTGAATAAAGCTGGGCAAATAGAAGAAAGACCAAGTTATTTGTTGACAAGACAAGGGGCAGTTCAATGACTAACATAGTACCAGGAAACAAAACGTTCCAGGTTTTGCTGGAGCTTTGGAAAGCCACTTATCCTCCCCCTCCCCAGTGCCTGGACAACTCCCACAGAGATGCTGAGAAACTCAACTCACAGGGCAAAGGCATAAGCTGTTGAGGGCAGGGACTGTGTTGTGTTTTGTGTTACTAGCATAGTGGAGATGCCTAGATACCAAAGACATAAGAATAACAATAAAGCCCATTGTGTTATATAGATAAAAGCAGTACTAGTCACACTAAGGTAAATTGTCATTACATTACAGCCAAAAGCACCTTGTCTCTGGCAACAGCGTATTCCTTTTGCTCCAAGCCTTCCACATAACATGAATATTCAGCAGCTGAATAGGGTTGGTGGATCAAAGACTGCCACTCCCATTTGTCTCCATCAGCAAGGAAAGCAACCTACCTTTGTCTCCTAATTTCCACAGAGCTGCTTTCCCAGCCATTTCTGCAGGGCTGACCCAGCCCAGGCACCTCTGGCAGAAGCCTAGCTGTTCAGTCTAACCTTGCTGCCTCATCTTCTCCCAAGACTTCTTTAAACAGTCACCATCATATTGAGACACAAATGGCCAAGGCAGATGTGCAGGGGGGTCAAACTGCTGCCTCCACTCCCCTGCAGATTCTGCAGCATGTTCAAGCTCCATGTCACACTGTCACTACTTATAAAATCTTTAATAACAGCAATCCTCAGAGCAAAAAATCTTTCCTACAATTTATTCAGCAGCTCTACAAGTGCTGCCTGTCTTTCAGTTACCTAGAAATCTGGCCAGTCCATGTTCCACACCTGTGGGATTTCAGGAGCAGAGCCTGTCCCCTGCAACATTTCTTTATAGCTGCCCAAAACCTCTATTCTACCTGTGTCCAGCCACATCAGTCTACCACCATGTGGGGCTCAAATCTTGCCAGGGACTCAAAACCCAACTCTTTCACACCTGTACCCAGATTCCCAGGGGACAGGAGGACCCAGGAATCACAGCCTTTGCCCAGCCACAGCGGATTTCAAAGCTGTCTGCCAGTCAGCACGATCCGGTGAGCAGAATGGAGACAGAAGCTCACTCATCACATTGTGGTGCCTCTGGAGATGCAGAAAAGCCAGGCTGGTTCTGAGTCAGTCTTGTAGGCAAGCCCCCTCAAAGACCTCAGGGCTGCAAACTCTTTTTCTGCATAGGCTATGGCTTTAACGAACAGCTCTCTTCAGCCCTTCTGCCTTCACTCTCCCTTCCTTTAAGGTCTCATTTCCCCTTCTCTGCTCCTCTCCTATTCAACAGTCAACTCTACCTCTTTTCTTTCCCTTCTTTCAGCAGCCTTCTTCCCATTTCTTGCCTTCCCCTGTTATCTCCCTTTTCCCATTCTTTCCCCCCCAACTCCTCCCTCTTGCACTTCAACACATCTGTTTCTAATCTTAGGCATCAATTGGAAACAATGCCTTTTTATTTTAAAATCTGAATGTTAAATGCCTAAGCAAATCAAAACAGAGTTAAACAAATTTGACACTATGCACGAAACAAAGACATTTTGTTCACCTTGTTTTGCCAGAGGTTCAAGCCCTTCACTAGTTCATTGCTTAAAAGCACTGCCCTCTTTAAACAAGAAACATATATTCCAGAAGGAATCTCTTTAATCACCACTTCTAAAAAATTAATCCAGATATTAAAAGATCTCTGGCTATCAATCTGCTAATAAATAAAGCAACAAGAAACAGTATTGAAATTGGAGTTTTCCATAAAAGTTTTTTCTTTACAAATCCCTTTGTCTAGCTCATCAGAAATGAATTTCAGTCACGCAGAGAGGGCACATGGAAGTTTGATTAAAAACACTAAGCAAAACCAAAAAGCCAACCTACCTAAAAAGAGAAGTGAAAGTGCAGACATTCCGTCTCCAAGCAAGAGGGACTTTTCCTCCTTTTTCTTCCTTTCTCCCAGGAACAGCAGGCAGACCTGCACAGGATTCAGAGGAACGCCTCTGGAATGCACAGAGTGTAATTGCATCCATGAGCCAGAAAAATAACCAACTTCACTCTTTCTTCCCTTCTGCTATTCATCTCCTTGTCCATATTCCATCCAGATTCAGCAAGAGCTTTTAGATCTCTGCAGCTGGTAATTCAGGCCCTTGAGTTTCTGGAAGAGACAGAGGCAGCGCAGCAAGGAGTTCACATCTACGGCAGCATAGAACAATTTTGCTTGTCTGAAAAGAAAAGGAGAGAAGCAGGGGAAAACACTGCACTCAATGTTCACCACATGGCTGCCTCCCAGAAGAGCCCCTCCCTACCATCAGCTGGGATTAATAGTGAAGACCAGTCATGTGGGTGAGGTAGAGCTAATTTCTAGAAATTATATATATGTTTACCTTTGCAAGAGAAACAAGAGGATTTCTCTAGTGTCAAAACAGTTAAGTTTGGAGGCAGTAAAAATCCAGCATGGCAAAAAATCAGATTCATCACTCAAGGGCTAGAGAGACACTCTCAGAAAAAAGCACACAAGCTCTTCAGAACAATAAACACACTCACATGTATACATTATCTTTATTCTCTTCTGTAGCTAGTAAATTGCAGAATTAGAGCTTTTAGTCTTACTGGAAGACTTTCTCCATTTGCTTCATGGCTTTCTTTTTGAGTTTCTAGGAGAGAAAAAATTCCTAAAAATTGATTTATGCATTTTATCCGTGCTTCACTTGGCAAGAGAAAAAGCCCAGTCATGCAGATATTGGTTATCTACATTTAGTGACTGCTGTGGGATGCAACTTATAACTTACTTCCATGGGCCATTTTAAGCCACCCAGAAACCTTTACAGCCCATCTTCAGCTTCAGCCTAGAGCAGTTAGCAAGTTTTAAAAACTAACTCAGGTACTCCATTCCATTTCTGCTCTCACAGCAGTGAAGACAAACCCCTCAGTTTCTGTAAGAAGGATCAAATGTGGTAGTGAGTCGAGTTCACAGAAGATGGCTTTGGCCACCTGAGCTGAACCAGCTAGAACAGAACTTTTTTATCCTTTAGTAAAACATGCATAAATTTTGCTGCTCACAGCACAGCCATGGAAACAGTGACATTTTACACGTGTGCATATACACAAGTGTTCTGATCTATCACACCTTACACACATACAGGTCATGCTTGCCACCTGTACATCCATATGCTCTAGGATACATCTGCTTTTCAGAACAGCAAAGCACTTTCATCTAGCCTACTTGTGTATTAACAGAATCATAGAAATTTTTAGGTTGGAAAAGACCTTTAAGATCAAGTCCAACCAGTCAAATTACCAGAAGAGTAACACTGGCTACCTGAAACTCTACAGTGGCCATAGAACCACTCAAGAAGCTGAGTAAGCATTTGGGTGGCTACCCCATGCCAATCTGGGTGTTGCCACAGCTGTGCAGATACCAGGGCCCCAGCTAGTTAGTTTAAATCTGCTAAGTGCATCTACATAAGCAGCAACTGCATATTCTTCTAAAGAAGTCATACTCACAAATAAGCATCCATCATACACAGCTGATTGCAAATCAAACGATTTTATCCATCTGTGCAACTTGGGCCCAAAGGAAAGCTTTGACAGAACCAAAATCCTTCCTCTTAGGAAGGCTTACAAAAGTATTTTTAAGACCTAAGAAAAAGAGCAGGCCACATGCAAGGCTGCCAGCCTGTGGTTTGAGACCTCAGACTTCAGTTTCAAGCTCTCTCATTAGCTCCCTGTGTAACCTCACCTACTCATAGTTTCTATAAAACCCCCTTGTAAAGTCAGGGATAGTATGCTGCTCTCCTTCAGGGATGAAAACAAATCGAGCAATCTTTGTGAAGCCCCCAATGAGGGGCACTGTGCTTAAAAGCTCTACAGGAATTCAGTACATTAGCTCTTCCTTACAGTACAAGCTTTTCAAGCATTTACTAGAAGACAAAAACACTGCTACCCTGGATAAAATGAGACCCGGATTCAGACAGGTCCCATCAGAGAGAAGTAACATGGATAAAAATTATCCTTCTGTGTCCCATTTCATTAAAGTTTTGTTTGCCCCTCCCAGCCTCAGATGGAAACAAAAGCATAATTTGGCTCCTCCTCTCCCAAAACAGCGAGAAAGTGTTTTAAACAGCATATTCAGCTAATATAGGCTGATGATACAAACCCAACCATTATCAGATGCATTTAACAGTTTCTACGGAGCAGCTGTATCTATCCTATCTACCCATATCATAAGAGCTGATTCCTCCAGAACTTTTCCCCACACACTTAACCAAACAGGCTTCCAGTTTTCAAACAGCTGAGCAGATCTGAGCAAACATCATTGATTTTCAGTGCAGGACATAAATCAATGGAGAAAAGTGCATTTAATCCCTTCCCCCGCTCTCCAGAAGCCAAGCAGCACTGAGCTTGTCTCTCTGCATTACCAGTCTGACAGAAGATGTCCCAAGCTACGCTGTAAATACCCAGCATGCTGCTTTGCTTTAATAGAATCAATGCATCAGAAACCAAGACAGAGAGAAGTGTCATCACCCTGCACTCATTGCCCAGCCTCCACCGAAATCCACAGAGCTGGGATGTTTGAGGGATGCACACAGAGGAGGCGGCCATGCATGCCAAAATCTCCTCCATGGTCTCAGACAAGCCATTCCCCAGCCTGTTCTCACATTGCATTCAGCCCCATCAGGAAGCTCCTCAAGAGCAAGTTATGCTTTAGGGTTCAGCTGGGATTCTCCCTCTGGTGTTCATACCTATTATGGCATGGGCATCTCACTTGTTTGCATAACAGTTTCAGGGAGAGCCTAGTAAGGACATATAAGGACACCCACACCACTCACACCAGCTCATCCTCAAGACCTCTGCTGATTGTGTTTAGGGGAATAGGTCCTATCTGCAGCACATCATTTCCAGAAGGGATAAATTCTTCTAGTAAGTGAGTGCTCTCACCTGTTACTATACAGTGCTAGCACAGCATGGGAGATACGCATCATGCACTTCTCAGCAGGGAGAATAGCAAAATAGAGAAACTGATGCTTGGTATCATAAACATTAAGAAAAAAGGCTGTAAAAAACGCTTTATAAACTGAGTTAGGTTTCCAGGGTTCCTGTGCTGCGGTTGAGAGGCCCCAACTTTTAAGTCTGAGGTAGGCTCAGGTTAAAATAGCTGCATGCAAACATCTCACTGGCCAGAGAGAAGCTTTTTGGTGGTTTTCTCTGGTGCAGTCTCCATTTCAGCCCCTTTCACATTTTCATGAGTATCCTCTTTCAGCAAAACATGGTCTCTCAAACCTGTATACCCCAAGAACCCACCCAGCAGTTGATAGCTTGTTCCTACACCTCAATTGGTAGAAGCATGTGGGGGGACCCTTTCTCTAAACCCTACTAACTTTTTTTTTAATCAGGTTATTTCTTTTGCCTTGCTCTTCCCACTCCTTGAGGTGTAGCTGCCCCCCATTACTGCAGAGCTGCACACCACCTTCTCAACACTAAATGGTGCTACCTGTGCCCAGCAACAGCAACTCCAACACCCCCATCATCCAAAATGTACCCGAAAATCTTATTTTCTTCCAGAAATGTTATTACATAGCAGTAACACAGACTAGTGCTACTCAGCTACCCTTTTGTGTTGATTCTTTATTGAGTCTGTTCTCCGAGACTCCCAATACAAACTTACCTCAGACAGTTTAAGTTATTTAAGCATCTTACTGATACAGCCAGTAGAAGAACAGGTTCACCTACCAGGAGAGCCAGATGAGCACTTTGAGTCTCCCAAGCAAAATCATTTTCTGTGCAGCTTTTGGCTTTGCAGCTGAAAGAAGCACAAAAAAAATACCCTGACAAAGAAAAAGCAAACCCCACAAACACACCAGTCTCTGAACAGGGAAATTAAAAACAGACAACAAGGAATACTAGAATAGAAAATAAAACCCTTCACACAGATTTCCCAATAAGCCACTGGCAGAAAGGTTGCTTTATAGTACATCAGGCCTCAGATATTGACTTATAAACCAGTTGTTGTTTAAGAAGCTCTCTTTTCTCAAGTAGGCTTCAATAATTGAACATAAAAGCACTATTAGTCATTTAGTATTAGCAAAAAATCTCACTTCAACAAGCCTTAGCACTCACAGTGTCAGTAAGTGTATCTCTGAGGAAAAAAAAAAAAGCCAACTAACAAGCTCTTAAAGCTCTAGCTAGCTAGTTTGAAGTGCCTCAGTCCACACAGCTTGTTACTACAAAATTTATTTCTGTTTGCTCTATAGAAATGCACCCTCACTACTTTTTTGCATAGTCTTATTGTCTATATAAACCTATAACTAAACTCTGCATTTATACTTCAAAGAATAAAAAATTAAGGAGTTCTTCATACACAGAAACAGCTTTTTTACTCTTTATTAACTTTATGTTGTTGTTACAATAGCCAGGAACTGAGCATAACATAAGCTATCTACATTGTATTATTGATTTTATACTGGAAGCTATAGTAGAAGGCAGACCAGGTCAAAACTTACAAGGCTTCATTTCAATATTTTTATGCTACAAGACTTCTGTTTTCAAACAAAACCCAAACAGAATTTTCCAAAGAAGAAAAAGATACCCACAGTAAAAACATTATCAACTAGTCTAATAAACCACAGAAACTTCATAAACAAATAACAATTTCTCCTTACCTTCAGAGCCCCATCCCCAGAAACAACAGAAAAACAAATAAACAAACCAACCAACCAAGTCCCCCCACTGTTGGGTTTTATTCTGTTTCCTCTGAAAAACCTGCCTGTGAAACACTGTGCTTTAATTTCCCAGCTGTGAGATTGGAAAATTGGCGAGCAAAGCTTATCTACAAATCACAGGTGAAGCATATGAGATTACATGGGGAGGGTCAGAACACAGGTGTGGAGCATATGAGATAAAACAGGGAGGGCCAGAACACAAATTGAAAAGTGGGAGAGGAGGGTGGTTGGTTTCTCTGGTGGAGGGGTTATGGTAAAAATAACCTAATGGCTTGTAAGTTTGAAGGGCTTTTAATTTTTTTATTATGTATTATAACATTTATGTTAAATAATGATAGAAAGTGCTGGAGGAAAAGCTGAGTATACTGGCCAGCAAGAAGTATGCATGAGAGTAATGGCAAGGAAAAAGAAGAGTAGTTGTTTGCTGCTTTTACTGTAAGGTAAGTAAAAATCATGGTTTTTTACACATTAAAATGTTTATTTTAATTTTAAAAATGCTTTAATAGGCAAAGTGATTTTTTGCTTGCTTCTATTTCAGGTAAAAAAGACTTGACTTTAATATTACTGATCTGCTTGAGCTAGTAAACACCAAACATGTAAAGGTGTAAGATCTACTTTATAACAATACTATATATAATATTTAAGTAGCTTTTCTATAAACAGAATCATTTAAATAATACTAGAATGCAATTATACCTACAGAGCCAGGAAAGATTTAGCTAATCCAGAAAACCTGAGTTTCTGCTAGTAGTCTTTAAGGTGTTAATTTTAAAAGAATATATCTGAGAGGTTGTTTTAGCCTTTTAAAGTAAGCAAAATGTTTGTGTTGGGGAATGGTTTGAGCATGTGAACTTGATTTTATGGTAAGTAAAGTATGGGAAGATATAGAAGGAAAAGATACTGGAGAAAGTTTGAGTGAGATTGCTTAGGTGTTACTCTGCCTAAACCTTAGCGTAGGGAGGCTTTGGTAACTGTGGTGTCTTACTAGAAAGTTCTTGTGACTTCTGAACATTAACAGCTTAGTTCCAATGGTGCTTTTTGTGTTGGTGTAGCTTCCTGTTGGAGAAGCTTTTGTACTGTTGAAGCTATTAATGAGGGAAGACAGATACACAATTTTTATAAGATTCAACTCTTAAAAACTTCTTTTTTTTTCCCAGCATGTAGCTGTTTCTTTGAAATAGGAATAGCTTAATAACTTGGCACATTTGAGTCCATAATATATTCAATCCTTCCTGCTAATAGCCCTGTTGCTGACCTGTCACGTGATATTTAGCATATAGTTCTTTTGCATTTTGTCTTTTCCATTTTTCTTCTGTACTGCTTTTATATAGCACAGTAGTTGCTAGTATATCAGCTAGCCATATGGAAGCTGTGTCTTAGCTGTAGCCTTCAAACATTGTTGTGAAACAAAAAATAGGGAGCTTGTTTGCCAAGTGTTTTCACAGTATAAAACACTGTGTTAATTCTGGGTATGAGTTCTTTCAGGAATAGCTGAAGCTGAACATAAAACAGAAAGCGGCTCAGATACTCAGAAGCAAAAGGAAGGGATAATGTTTACTATAATCGAACAGCTATGATGTCAATACTACAATGAGGACAGAGTTTTTAAATTAACTTTAAAATATAGTCCTGTAGTACTGATGAATAGACTTTCAAAACTGCTTGCAGCTGTTTTTTATACTTGAGTGTCTTTTTTCCAAGTGTAATGGAGATAAAAAGGCTCATCATGAGCACTGCCTTCATGCTCTAATTTAATTCTTTAGAGGACTTAGCAAAGATTAGTAGAGATGAAGTCTGACCTGCACAACAATTAAGATTTTTTTTTTTACCCCAAGAACAAATGTTTGAGCCTTTTTAAATGAAACTGTTGAAGGTAAAAGGTGAACTTCACATTTGACTCTTCTGTTCTTAGCTTTAAATAAATACTTTGATACTGTCAATATAAATATCAGTCCTGCTTTTGAACAAATGTATAATAATGTGCTCCAGAATAGCAAGCCATAATGTGCTTCTGAATTGCGTTCAGGTAACTTCTATCTAAGTACTTCTGCCCTTTAAAACTCTATTCTGCTAATAAACAACTAGACTGAAGCTTACATTCTTGGCCACCTCCATCATAGGACACAGTCTGTATGACACTGTATTGCCAGCTGCCTGTAGAAAAGTCAGTCCTTTGGCTTGGTTAACAGAATGTAACATGTTTTGGTTAGCAAACAAGATTTTCCTCTTAATGTTAGAAGAGATTATTTTAGAAGTGCTGACTTAGAAAAGAAGTATCTTAAAAAAAAAATCAAGGGGAAGGAAGAAATGCTTTATGAGTTTTCTTATAAATATGCTATGAGTGCTTAGCAGTGAACTTGAAGTTGCTGTATATAGTAGGCAGGGCAATCTAGGGATACCCATGCTGAGACTCAAACTGCAAGTCCCAAGCCACAGCCTGGTTCTCTTGTACTTCTCATTTATTTAGTGTTAGAGAACAGGAGATGAAGAACAGGCAGGTCATTTCCGTGTGGAAATGGTCACTATCTGTTACTGCCACATGCCTGATATCTTCACTTTTGCTCTCTTACAGCAGTCACCAGTTTGTTAGCAGCAGTGTTTAACAACTGGGTAAGATTTTTCTGTGACCCAAAGGAAAAGCAAAGATTTGTTTCAAACCAGAGGAGGTGTAGAAACAGTTTGTATCTTAGAAATTTCTTTCATCTATTAACCTTGTCATTAGGGACAATGGCATGCATAAAACTGATCTGTTGCCTACTACACAATTCAGCTTGGAAGTGGGAAAAAGTTTTTGATGTGCAGTGGCTGTTTGCAGAGCCATAGGAAACAAATATGAAAACTTCACCCAGCAGCTTAGTGGGCGCACTAACCCTGCACAGCGATTGAGCACAGGAGTGGGGGGGAAAGGCTGAAGTTAGTGATTAGTGGAGACTTGCAGGCTCCTTCTTCAATGTTTTTTTCTAGGTCAATGTTAAAAAATACTGGGAAGTGAAAAAGACATGGGGGTAATGTGGTTTTGAATGGCAGCCAGGCTGTTGCAAGCAGGGGCCAGGCAGAAACCTTCTGACCCTGCTTAATGTTTTGAGTTTTCACTAATACAGAGTTCACTTGAGTATGTGGAATAACTAAAGAGGCTATTTATTCAGAGATAGCCAATATAATGCATTAACTGGAATGGCATGATGGACTGCTATGGAGACTTTTGGGTGCCTGACCCAGGAAAACTGATGGTTCTGATTTTTAAGAGAAGCAGTCATATGCTCATTGCCTGAAAATGGGAGGCCTCCAGCCTGTTCAAAACTGACTGTATCAATCATAAAATGCTGACATTTACTATGGCTCTTAATGGGTTTGGGTCTGTGCCCTGTGTGTCCATATGCTTCAAAAAAAGTTGAAGGTTGTGAACTTGCCTGGGCACACTTACATGTGCAAACATGTTGTTGTACACTCATGCATATATAAGCTACATAATCCCTCAGCTTTTCTGTTGCAGTTTGCTCAAGGCAAATGTCCTGTGAGGTTATGTTTAAATAATGCCATCTAAGATAATCATTTAATGTATATTACTAATTTAATGTGAGCTGCAAGGAGTGAAGGTTCCAAGGCTTGTTCTTTCAGCTCCTATTAAAATGCCAGTGTGGTCACTGAGGCTTTGACACGGACTCTGTATGGCTAAAAGACACTCAGAAAGGTTTACTCCTTGGTTGCTAAACCTTTTCTGACAGTCCCAGTAGCACCAATCAAAGCTGTTTAAACCCAAAGGCCTCTTTCTGAGACGCGATGGGAAATCTTGAATACAGGTAAAGGGATGCAGGCCATTGGAATGTATGATGCCAATGCAGGCAATGTTCTGGGCAGTTCATTTTACAGCTCTGCCTTTGTTATCAAGTTGTGACTGGGTGAAATCCACCTCATTCTTTGTAAGAGTTCAAGCAGTGAAATAAAAAAGGCAGTGAATGCTGCAGGCTAATGCGGGAAATACCTTGACTCTTTCCTCATGGTCCCATGTTCTTGTCTGGTGGTCTGAGTGATAGTAAAATCTTTTGGGCATCAGTGGGCAGAATCAGGACTGTGGTTAATGGGAGCAATTTGATAACTGCTCGGGCCAGTACATTAGGGAGGAATTGCTTTCTGTACAAGCCAGCTGTCTCTACCTCAGTAGATGCTGTCTCTCTTGACCCCTGGCTTAGCTTGCTGAAGTAAGGCTTCTGTCTCTTGTCATTTAACATCTATTCTGACATCTTACCTATTTCTCTTTTCATCTCCTCTGAGGTATCATGGCCTGGTTCCTGCTGGAATTTTCTGTATAGCTGCTAAGATCTGATGTGGGACTGACTCCATCCAGGGCTGGTCAAGTTCTGAAGAAGTCTTATTCTCTCTGTTTCTTAATGTGGGTCTGATAAATGTCACTTTGCAGTTACTGTTCTGTTCTTTGCTTTCTTCCACCTACTGTGGCTATTCTTGTGAGATGGCATGGGTCTAAGTATTTGGAAAAGGCTTGCCACACATGTACTGTGCTGTGAATTAATCATGTTATTAAATAAGTAATCTTTCTCAAAGGTATTCCTGGCTACTTGAAACTGGATTTCTGTTGATTACAAGGAATTTTAGTTTAAGGAGAGCAGATAGACAAGATGGGTTTGCTCAGGTTTCTTGATAGCCCAATTCCAATAGCCTAGCACCTCTAAG
This sequence comes from Gorsachius magnificus, assembly GCA_034008185.1. Taxonomy (NCBI): domain Eukaryota; kingdom Metazoa; phylum Chordata; class Aves; order Pelecaniformes; family Ardeidae; genus Gorsachius; species Gorsachius magnificus. The sequence goes on from CM067097.1 coordinate 1,483,951, forward strand.
AAAGCCAGTTTTCATGGTCCCAGCAGTAAGGAAAGAAGCAGAAGGATTTTCATCCTGTATGCATAGAAATATTCATGAAGATGTTGAGATTCCTAGGCTGGAGTAAAAGCACTCAATAAATAAAAAGCATCAGTATCTTATGACATTAGTGAGGAAGGGATGACATCCATTTTGCTTTTATTTCCTTCCATTTTAGAACATTCTGGTTATAATATTCAGTTCAAAATGACACTTGAAGCAAGTTTCTGAGGATATGATTAAAAAAAGGTACTTTGTGTTGCACTAAAGGAATCCATTAAGCTGTGTGTGGGATGAGCAGCTGTGTGAGACTTTCTTAAGCCACTCTCCATGGGCACCTCAGTGACTGAGATAGCTGGCTGGCAGGTTTGAATGCCCTGACTTCAGGCTGGAGGGGTCCTGGGGGAATATCAGGAATGCAGGTTTCCCAATAACCATATGTAGGGAAGGAAGCAAAGCAAGCTGGTGGATTTTTGGTATGCTGTCAGGGATGGTAACTGTAAGAGAACTTCCATCCTATTTTTTCAGAAGGATCAAGGAGTTTTTTTAAGTAATTAGTCCAGTACTAATTAAGAGATGAGCCCTACCTAGCTACTTTGGTATCTGGTAAAATCTTGCTCTCCTCATGTCACAATTGTTGTCTCTTACAAAGATAATAAGGGAACCATTTTTAGTGTTCTGTTACTGAGTTTTCTTCAAGAATTCCTTGCCCCTTCCAGACTTCTCTGTTAAATTATCTGCTTTTTGGCCATTTGCTTAACATTTAGGCAGCCTACAGGCTATTACTTGACTCCTAATCTGAAATGCATCACCTGAAAGGCAGTATTTTTATTTGGAATTGTCTGCCTTTCTTGTACGAAGAGCTGTACCACAACAGATTGGTGGTACTGCCTTGCTAATTCTGTAGTATGTAGTCCCCTTCTAAAGGGGAATGCTGGTCTGACAGTTCTTCCATGCTGTACCTCCTCTGCTGGGCTAGAGATCTTGATCTCGGGGGGGGGGGGGGGGGGGGGCCAGGATCTCAAATGTTGAATATGCCCGACAGTTTTCTGGCTCAAGTAAACTCTCATAATGCTTGACATGTTTGCTTCTTTCCTATTTGCAGCACAGAAATGCCCTGGAAGTGCTGATACATAGCACAGGAGGAGGTTGTCCACTTAGTACAGATGTAGGCCAGGCTGGAAAGAGCTAACTTTTGGAATAAAACTGACTTTTTCCAGCTGAGATTCTCCTCTTGAAGACTAATAAGGACTGCTAAATATCTGGGAAGCTGGAGGTTCCCACACTGCTAACTTCTGGCATCTCTTCCAGCCCCTGAAATGAGCTGGTTATTATTGTGAAAGAATTGCAAAGGGGGCAGCCTGCTCCATTCCTGCAGAGGAGAATCTCATCAGTATATCATTAGAGTCCTAACCTCACAAATACAATCCCAGAGGCAGCAATCCTGTCTGTGCAGGCTGCATGCACCTCCTCTGTAGAAGGTTGCTACTGAAAAAGCGATGCTCAGCCGAAGTACAAATGGCTGTTCTGGTACATCAGTGGAGTGGTGAAAGAGGAGGGGCTTGGCGGACAAACTCCTGTTCTGAATGACTTTACCTGGAGGTAATCTCTTCCGCCAGGCTGAATCTGACATTAAAAATGGAAGAGGCCAGGGACATTTTCCACCCAAAGCTCAATGGAAAGTGGCAGGTGTCAAATTTTTGCAAATTTCTTTCTCTTAACTCAGGCTTTTGCTGACAGGGACTTGAAGGCTCCAACCTGGAAGAGCTCCAAACTAAATTTCTGCATCTAACTTAAAATACAAAATATTTTTAAAAGGGGGAGGGGATGGGGAAGGGCAGAGAGGTTAAAGGTAGAAATGGGAATTCTTTAGCTCAGTGGGGGAGATCTCATTTGTACACTGCTAGTCAGGTGAAGGTGTTCACTTCCTAGCTGGTTCAGTCATTCAGAATACTGTGCCTTTGCCAGAAACACTGAACTTGGAACAGGATTTTCCTTCTCATTTGAGTGCACATGGAGAAAACTGCTCACCAGTCAGGTCCTTTGGCTAACCCCTCCTGGGTTACCAGCTGCACCTTCTTTTGTGTATTAGATTCACAAGTGTGTATCCTGTATGTAAGCTAATTCTCAGTATCATGCTATTTAGTAGTCTGCCATCAGATGAGGAACAGATGCTAAAAGTAACTAGATCCCAAATTTAGGTGACTCATTTCCTGCTTCTAACAGATATGTGATGGATCTGTCTTGGGCAACACTCATGTCTTTTGTCATGGCAGTAAATTTCAGACTTAATCAACCCTGCAGACTATGACTTGGATAAGATGCAGTCTTAGGACTGGAGGCATGTGATAAAGATACCATGCTTTAACCAGTTACTGTGTGTCTGTTGCATGGCGGTAGTTATCTGTGCTCTTAGGCCACTATTATTGCAAAGTTATGCAGCTCAGTTTAGATGGGAGACATTCAGTGCTTAGGCTGTGGTGATGGGAACCTCTGTATTAAGCTGGTGTTCAAACCAGGTCATGCTTAATGTCAGCTTTCAGACAGCTGCTTTGAAGCTGTGTGTGAATTCCCACCTGGGAGGGAGTGCTCTTCCCTCCCCACCTCCCACTAGTGCTTTCTTAGAATAAAGTAAAAGCAAATATTAAACCTTTGACTTAAGAGATATGTTAGCCTGGCACATGCAATTTAGAATCTGGGCTCCATAGGTAGGAAGGCTACTGTGTGCTGATTGTTTGGAGGAAACTGCTTTGCACAAATAACCAGTTCAGTTCACAGCTAAGGGAATTAATCTGTGTACAATACCTTAGGAGATATTCACTGGCTTGCACCCGGACAGATGGAGCAACTTGCTTTTGGACGCTTTCAGCTTTAGATTACTGAAACAGAAAAATGTTTGGAGTGAGTGTTCTGGCTCAATTAGACCTCTGAGTGATGGACTTGTGTTAATAAATATAGGAGATGTATTGCATTTGCAGGATGTCAAACTGTTCCTGGTTGGTTTTATTGGGAAGGTTTTCCAGGTGTATGAAGGAGTAGAGTTGTACAAGAGTGTGGGAGATAACAAGAAAGGGAAGCTTTGCTGCGTAACTGACAACACTTGGGTTTTTTCAATTTATATTGGTTCAAAACTAAAGTTTGAAGTACTTCATTAAATAAACTTTTCTGCTTCAGCTTCTAATTACAGCTGGCTGTGTGGGTGAGTTTTCTTAATGAGGTACTCTTAGCCTAGGATTAGAATTTCCATTCCATGATCAACAGCAATGTTAAAAAAATAATTCTACATAGAATCAAGCAGCTAATAACCTGTGCAAACTGAAAGCTGAATTAAAAATTTTCTTACAGTAATGTTTAATGATACCACTTCAACATTTTGCTACTTAAAGTCACTGTGATGGTTTAAAGTAAAAAAAAAAAAAAAAAAATCAGAAGTGAGGAGGATATATCTTCTGGAATTAAATATTCAGATATTTTTACTTCTACTCCTTTGTCCCTCACATCTTGCTGGTGAACAGGAATTAATTGACACTTTTAATGTCCCTGAGAAACCTTCAGGTTTCAGTGATACTGCCCTCTTTCAAAGGAAAAGAGTTTAATCAGGTGTATTGCAGCTAGCTGTATGAGTTTTAACTCCCCTTCTCGGGCCAGAAACTGCATGCAGAGGGTGGTCAGTCAGTAGAATTCCTGGGCACTATTGCTGTTCTGAAAATGCTGGAGTTGAGGGTTGGCTTCTTGCCCTTCGATCTAGTTGTTCCTCATCTGTTACTATTCCTGTTCCTTCAGATTTGAATTATTTTCTCTGTTTGGCAACCTGAGGATAAGAAATTGGAGTTGGGAGAGGAAGAAAAAAGACTAGTTCTTTCCTCATGGAGAAATGTTTTTCATTGCTTTTGTGACAAGTTTTTAGTGAACGTGGTGTTTCTTTGATGGTGGCCCAAACATAAAAGGGTTTTCATTATGCACCCATCCAGCCTCAGCCCAAGAGGTCAGCTGCTATTTGAGAGCTCACAAGGTAGCAGAAACCTTCAGGTGAAAAGCATGTGTGTGTGTGACCTGGTGAGGATGATGATATTTCTGAAGCAGTGGCCCTTTCATCATTCTATCATACCCTATTCCACTACTGCAAGGTTATTTGAGTGCTGTCTTAGCTGTGGTCATGCAAAAGAATTTTTCTCCCTACCTAGTGGAAGATAAAATCTAAAGAATAGAACAACAGTACTTGATCAGAGTAGAAGTCCAGATATTGCAGTATTCTTTGTGATGCTGGTTGTAGTAAGAGCTCAATGGATGAGTATAACCAGCATGCAAGCACAGTATGGCCTTCTCCTTTGCATCATCCTGATATTTTACAGGGAATGATTTGGACATTCCTTGAGCCAGAGGCTGTAACTGCCTCCCAATGTTTGATGGTTGAAAAAATAAACTATTTTAACTCAATGGAGCTAGGGAAATGGGAAATTGGAAGAAGATAAAACCTACTGTTTTCATTTAGTCTATTTATGACTCAGTACTGTTTTGTACAAGTATATGGCTCAATGTTTTATCTAGCATCCCAAGTCATTGCTTCTGTGAAATTTCAGAAAGCATAAACAGTCTTAGGCTTTAATGTGAGTCACTGTGCTTAGTTGTGCTTACAACTATGCATTTAGATAAGATGGCCTATCAACATCTGCTTGTGTTACAGGATAATGTATGCCTGTGCATTACTGCAACTGGGATTCCTTGAAGTACCTTGTGTGTTTTTGTACTTAGTGCTGCATTATTCCTGTGCTTAAATAGACTTACATACTGTATATAATAGGACACAGATTACCACATCCATGATTCTCTATTAATGGAAAATTGGTCCTTTGACTCTAGTGTATGTAAAGTTGAGCTTTGCATGTTCTTTCAATGTGTAGCTCTGAATTATTTATGGCTGGCCTTCAAAAAGCAAGGAAAAAAAGGAAACCCAGTTAATGGAAATGCTTTCAAAATGTAAATATCTTTCATAAGTACATCGTGTGTCTGTTTGGAACTGAAGACAAAATAACATGTCTGGGAGATGATAAAGCAAAAAGCTCTTAGGAACATAAATTGTAGGAACTTGTGCCCTGCTGTCTCTGAGCAGGGGGATGCTGGGTGGTCTGTCACTCGGCACTCGGGGGGGAAGCAAGTTCTGGCATTGTAAAGCATGCAGATGTAGCTTTTCTCTTATGTTGTATCCCATTCTTCATAGTGAGAAGAAAAACAGTGAGCTAATGCGCTGAGAAGTTAATTTTCTGGGAAGAGGGGGCACTTGATCACTGATCCTGCTATAGTTACCTGAAGAGGGGTACTTCTGTTTTTTTCTAACAGATGGAACAGGCTGTGTTCTATAACCCTTGCCTGATATTAGCATAGAGTTTAAATGGAAGTGGCTTTGGCCTTTCAGACAAAAGGATATTTCCATTAGGTTTTGGCAGCAACTTTTCTATCACATGTAGTCGGCTGGTTTGACTCAGCTTTTCCTGCATCATCACCTTTTGTTTGGCAGGAGGACTTTGATCACTGAATAACTGGTGTTATTAGTCCTCTGGTTTTGCCTGAGTTTCAGAAGGGAAGAAGAGTGGGAGCAAGAGTGTTAACCTGGGTTCTACCCACAGTTACTCTGCTGGACTGGATAGACAGAGAAAGGTTGCAAAAAAGCTGACGTGCTTGCTAGCATCCACTAGCCAATGTAGTCTGTGATGGGGACCTGGCTATGTCCTGCTGAAACAACTTTCTCCTGTGCAAGCAGTAATGAACATGATACCATCTTCTCTCTTTACACAGGTCATACTTCCTTTCCCTGTTGTGTATTTTGTTCAGTCACTTCAAAGTGAAGGCTTTGCTGATACTGAAGTGTTGGCTGTGAGTTGGCCCTTACCTTGCCTCACTTCAGCTGCAACTTGAATGAGTTCAAGTGGGAATGCTGAGTAGTTAGAGGTTGGGGAGCAACAGCTGCATTGGTGTCTGAAATTGGTGCTGTTTCCCACAGCATGTATGAAATCCACTCTGTCAAGGACAGCAGTCTCTTTGTATTATTCTTTTCATCCTCTTTGCAAGGAGCCCTTATTACTTACTGTCCCATTACTGTGCTGTGAAAAATTGCTTCCCCCTTAGACTGTTGGGGACAGGGGTGGGAGGCAACACCGAGGGGTGGAAAGGTTGATGTGGAGGCATCTGTAAATAGTCCTGATATTTGAGAATCAAAGAGACTAGCTATAAAATGCAGACTCCTCTCTGCACTACTGAGGTCAAGTGATTTGTTGCTTGTTCTGTTGACTGATGCTCTATCTTGAAAGTGGATGTTCCTTCAAAGCTTTCTAGATTGACAGTTCTGCAGCCCTCAATTTATCCATTCCTCAGAATAATTTGGCAGCAGATTTGACCTGACTTCACTGCAGTGGAATGATTGGATGTCTGAAGGGAAGAAAGGGGGTTGAAGCAGTTATGTAATAAAGAAGGAAGACAGGAGATTAAGATCTCATCTGCTGATCAAAAGTGTGATGTCAGTGTTGTGATGTGAACTTAATACTGGACACGCACCTCAAGAATTGGATTCTGTGATATTTGAGTCTTTTGGGCCTGCACTCTTCTGACATGGCTACATGGACCTTTTGGGAGCTGACCCTTGATGTCTGAATGCAGATGTTCCACACTACTGAACATAACTAGAACCTTGTTAAAAGGAAAAATATGTTTCAGGCAGATACGCAAGTTGTTACAGATAATGTTACAGATACTGTGGTTTTTTCAATGTCTAACCACAAAAAGGGAAGAAAAGTGTTGCTTAATGAATAATTCAGATCATGCTCTTTTAGGATTAGTGCCTCTAACTGGGCAGATGCCTATCAACATTTCTGGTTTTCTGTAGCTTCTGTGTTGGAATCCTGGTTACTGGATGTTGATTTTTATAAATTGTAGGGTCAGATGGAAGAACAAATTGCAAGAAAAATGCATTGTTGTAACCAAAACCCTCTGCCTTAATTTTCTAAAGGAGCTGGGTTGGTATAGTGAAAGGTAAGAGCTGAAATTGCTTTTTCTTCCAGAATTTCATTGTGAAACAGATAATTCAAGAATTGCAGTGAAAGCCACCCACTCATGTGGCATAAATTCTGTGCTGACCAGTATCACCTGAGAATATTGTTAGGTTCTGTTCCTTGTTTTAATTAGAATTCCCAACTTTTACAAGTTAATCCTCTCTAATTTAGGCCAGAGGGAAAGGTCTTCTCCCATGTAGTTTTGCTCAGTTTGGTGTGTGAACAGAACTAGAAGCTGCTGTTATCCAGATGTATCTGTGTCTTGGTATTAGCTCGCTTTTGCTTTGGGCATACATCTAGGTGGCTGATGAGAAAGGACAGGTAATTCTTGGGAGATGGGCAGTAATCTGGGGACTCCTGCAATCAGTGTTTATCTCCTTGCTCTGCTACAGAAGCTGTGGATAATGTGGAGCTATTTGCTTGATCTCTCAATGCCTACATTGCCCATCTGTGAAAAGAGGTGGTTACAGAGCAGACAATTCGTAATGGGTACATGGGGTAGTCCCCTCTTGGAACTGAGTCTTGGCCTGTCCAGGGACTCTCTTTTCCACAGGAGCTCAGGGAAAAGCCACTCCCAAACTGGGAAATGGTGAGGAGGAGCAATGAGAATGCACTGGAGGTGTTCATAGCCTGCCTTGCTTTCAGGGGGAGGCCTTTCAGGTGTTCTGTGGGTTTAGTGTTTGAAGAACAGAAACTTGACTTTTGTGCGGAAAACATGAATAAATTTTGGGTGAGTTATTTGTCTTTCCTCTGGCAGGAAGGCATATTTGCCACCTTTCAGAGGGCTTCTGCCATTCATGAATGTGCACACACACCACATACAGTGCGTGGTATTTGTCTGTAAATTTTTTCCTTCAGTTGGTAAGATGCTTGTGATTGCTGGTAGTTTGGGAATGCAACCTACTCCTACTTTGTGTTTTGCACAGTGAAGTAGAAAATGTCACCTTGTTTCAGATTCTCCTCTGTCACATTGATTACAATGATCTTACAGAAGGACAGAATGATCTTTAGCAGCAGAAACCCATGATTCTTGCAGCTTTCATGTTCTGCAGGAGACAGTAGAAATTGTTCAGCCTGGCTATCAATAACCAATGGAGGTGGAAATAAGACAATTTTATTCCTACTTATCTAGCAGTATATAGTTTGTGGGTATTGACATAGTCTTAGGAGTATTTGTTAAACTGCTACCATGAGAAAGGAAAAAAATGCTATTATGCTTTTTTACTAAGTAGTAGTATACATGGTCATTGTGCTAAACAGAAATTCAGCATTTCTCAGCAATTGCTGGCCACAGCATTTTAATAGAAAATCAGAGCATATTTATTTTATCATTTGGAGGTGGAATAGGAAAAAATCTCGGACTTACAACTTGAAATGGAGCAAGGGACATAGAGAAGGAAGACAGTGGTCTATTCCAGTCATGAAATATTGAGGCATATGTCAAAACCACTGAAACTGATGAGAGTGCTTCTGTTGATGTTATTGTTATGAAAATTAGGACTGGAGAGGAGATGCACAACAGGATGAAAGCTCTGGGGCATGACAGACACAGGTTTATTAAAACTAGAGTCCAGACAGTAGCTGTTCTTAAAACTAAGAATTATATTGAAGTAAGCCTCTGTCTTATCCTGTCCCTCGGAGGGGGCAGTTAAATGTTACTTGAGTTAAGATAGCATTGAAAAGCCTCACTCAGAGCTGCGCAGCTTGACAGTAGGTGCTCTGCAAAGGCAGAACAGATAGTGTCTCTGACTTCTTGTTTCTTTCTCAGTGTTGGGCTAATGGAAAACTTCGCATTGAAAAGCCTGTTTCATGAAAATGTGGTTTCCAACTTCATTCGAAGCTGGGGGGTTTGTATTTGACTATTGGTTAAGGGACTGCAAAATCCCGAATTTCTAGGCTCTTATTCTTTTAGTAACCATGCCATCTAGTGGGCTTGATGGGTAGAAGGACGGGGGCTGTGTGGAATGGTGGGGCCAGTTGGGCTGGAAATGAGGGAGCAGAGCATGTTCCCAGTGCTTTACAAAAGCTGGTGGTATTTGCCTTTGCCAGTGTTCTACTTTTTTCCCCTTACCTCTATGCAGCCTTACCTAGCAACAATTTTCTTGTTAACGATTACTTTTTATACTTAGTTACTCATTTGCTCTCTGGTTACTTCCCACTTCTTGCTGCTGTAGCAAGAGAAGGCCTATCTGGTGGATTTTAATTTGCAGTTTCAAAAGCAGCAGGTAGGACCTGTGAATTTCTGGATGTCTCTATCGAATACATCTGAAAGAAATACAGTGCCAACAACAGTTCGTTCACTGGAAACTTTAGTAACTTGTACTTCCTGAACACTGCTCCTTTACTGAAGATTTCAAAGGGCTTAGCTCACAGGTTAGCTAATGTAGTTAAATCCACATCCATCAGACTGATGAGGCATGGAGAAGTAGCTTCTTGAAAGTTCTTGGTATTTCTAATATCTGTGACCGTCCTGTAACCCTTTCACTTACCAATATTGATGAGATGCCTTTGAAGAATGAGATCACTTGATTTTCTGTGCTGTCCTCAAGTCCTAAAAAAAATATATCCTTTTGTGAAAGGAGTGGACATACCTTTCTCCTAGTGAAAACATCTGGCATGTTTCCAAAGGCAGGGGTGGTAGAGAACACTAGGGCTCTTTGGCCTGCAGCATCAACAAAAATAGTTGTTATTACGTGCTGTGATATCTTGTGACAGAAGGAAACAATTCTCTTAATAGCAGAGCAGAGGGCAGTTGCAAAGATTTGTTCTACTCATTTGCAGGAGGGAAAAAAAGAATCCTCCTCCACACTATGACTAGGTCTCCTTAATTCTTCTGGAGAAATAAAAGATTTGAAAATCCTCTGACTTCATAAAATGGCTGCCTGTCTTGTTAAAGTGAGACTCTCAATGTTGTGTATGCTGGCAGAACTCTACTATTTGGGCTCAAGCCACAAGTCTCATGTCAGAGTTAATATGTGCAGTGGCTTAAAACTGGTGGATACCATCCATGAAAGGAACAACATGTATTCCTGTTATTTCCAAGGGGATGTGATTAGAAAGGGGAGCTTAGCCAAGAGGCTTTGGCTAACAAAGGGCCATGTGGGTTTGAGCCCTGTGTATTGCTAACCTGCTCATACAAACCTAGTCCTGAACTGGAGTGGGCTACATATCTCTGACCACCCAGCTGCTGTGTCGCAGCTGACAACATGGCAACTTGTTAACACTTCAGTAACTGAGTAACTCATCACCTACCCAAAGCCCTTAGCACTGATAAGCCTCAATACAGTGGTGGTAGTATAGGCAATGCCTCATCTTTCCACCTCTGTTCCTTATCTTCGGTTTGTTAGGAATCAATCTGTGGATGAACCTCTTGTGTGCTGGGTATGTGATATATTTATACAGTTTTTGCAAGCTGGACCTCTGTGGTTCTGCAAAATGTCAGTAGTAACTTGTAAATTCCTTTGTGCTAACTATGCTCTTGCTATAAAAGGTAACCAAAAGAGTTTGTGGCCTGAAAAATTTGTATACATGAACCCCTATGTTGATATTTTCTGTAGAATTCTGTATTTTTTCCATTGTTTCACTGTAGAACTACCTGGTTCTAGAAGGGAAAATAGATGCTAAAATACAGCCTTTTTAATTAAAGGCTTGCAGAATCTCACAAAGAATCCCCTTAAATGTAGTGCATTGGGAGGAAAAAAATAGAAATGCCTGCTTATTAGTTCATGCTGCCATTAAAATACTAGATTTCCCTGTCACTAGAAACAAGTGTGTGTGAAATGAGCTCATGGCTTGCCTGCAAACCAGAAACATCCCTTCTGTTTCCATTTCGTAATGAGTGTTCCTGGGGGAGACTGCCAACAGTTTTTACATGTTAGCAATTATTATCTTGATACACAGAGTAAGCACTGTCTGACAAGGATTTGGGCCCATTGGAAAACATATTCAGCACTGAAACTACAAATGCTAAGGGGATGTGAAGGTATGAAGTAAGCAAACAGAGGCTAGCTGGCTGGGAGGTGTTTGCTCTAGCTTGGAGCTGGAGCCTCTGTTCAGATGTAGCCCTTCTCAGCAGGGGTGGGAAGCCACACTTAACTGCTTTGAGATGTCTTTCCTTTTGTTCTCAGCTCTCAATTATGAATGCTCTGGGAAGCATAGATCACTTCAGTCCAGTAGACAAAAACGTGAAAAATGAGTTTTAGTAGAGCTCAGAGCCTGAATAACTACAGGGCATCTAGTTTTTGTCTTATCTGGGTGTCTGCCTCTTGGATTTGCAGCTGTATGAGCATCATGTATGCATCAATGCTGTAACTCTTGGAGGCACCAAAACTGCCTGCTAGCAGAGCCGGAGGCCTGCCCTGTGTCCCAGTAGATGGAGCCCTTGCTGAGCCTTCCCATTTTCAGTTACTGCTGCATCTGCTAAATGCACCCTGGCAAGCAAAAAAGTCGGTTGCAAGGCAAGGGTTACTGGGGTAAGGAGGAAAGAGCAATAGTTGAGACTTATTTCTTTGCATGAGCTGATCCAGAAGATAAAGAAATTGCTACACAGGACAAGCAGAGATAAAAGAAATTGCCCCAGTAAACCCATTGCACTTAACAGCTTGAAAAAATTGAAGCAGTTTTGACCAGAGCCTAGTGCTTCATCCCTGCTAGGAATTTGGGGGAGAAGATGCAGTAGGTTGGATCAGGATCTAACAACAGTTTATTAAGTCCACTCATGTCACACCACATTAAAGCTTAAATATGTTTCTCCCCAGGCCTCCAAAGAAACTTAATGCCTTTCCCTAGTGCTTTTATCTTTCTTTTCCTTGTACTTCAATTACAAGCATGCTCTTTTGCTGCTTTCCACAGTAAATTTTTTCTAGGTCATGATTTTTATCTGGCATTGGAAGTTGTGGGGTTAGCCTAGGTTAACCTTTGAATAAAGAGTTTTAAGTAAAACCCATAAAGTCTGAAGAGAGATTATTTATGCTGGATTTCTTCCACATTACTTTGGTGGACAATGTACTACATGAGATGCATTTGTGGTGTGAAAGAGTGAGGTCCTGATGGCATATGCTTATTGGTATTAAATAGCATGTGGTACTTTGGTCTGAAGTTATTTTTGGCTTTATTTCAAAGCAGATAGTGTGTTGTCATCTTGGTTATTCCACCAAAAGGAAGTATTGCCTGATCACTCTTACAGTTCTACAGTGTTTATCACCTGCACTGGTCTGCTGCTTCTTGAAAGACTTCTTGTTAGGAGTGATGTATATGTAAAATGTGCTCTTCATTATATGATAAATGGTCCAGGAAACAAATGTTATTTTGGTGCCAAATGTCAGTGTTCATGCTCTGAAGCAAATTACTGGATCGTGTACACTGGCAAAACCAGGATGGTCTGTAGGTATGTCACCTCACAGAATGGCTATTTCCTGTATGTGCACATTTTGGTGGGCCCTAACAGGAATATAATAAAACAGATTGTATGGAAAACAGATGGCTGCTTCAGCTGTTCACAGATGTCACAGCAATGTCCTTTGCAAATACCTATGTGTGGCTTTATCCGTTACTGGATGCTAGCAAAATCCCCTAAAGGCAAAATGAGGAGCCAGGACTTGTGCAATTAACAAGATTTCATGCAATCATTTGCTTTTTGAGTGAAAGTCCTTTATGTAAGACTGGCTGGAAAGGCGCTATTTAGCATGAGAGGAAAGCAAATTCAAGCTGGAAGGTGCTTATTAGGCAATGCTAATTAAGAGCTAGTCTGGTTGTGTTGTGTGTTGCTGGTGGGGAAAGGACACTTTACTATGGAAACGAATTTCATGCAAGCAAATGTATGCAAACATGTCTTCAGAATTACTTAATATAAGGATTCAAGAGGCATGGGTTTTGTGCTCTAGACTACATAGTAAGGTGTAAGAGGGCATATAAGGACTGTGGATTCTCCTGTATGACAAGCACAGTTAGGGACTTGAGAACTTGATTAGCACAGGGATGTCTAAAATGAGGTGATGTGGTAGAGAGTGCACTGAAGGTACAGGGTGTCAGGGGATGAAGAGCGTGACATCGTTAAAGAAGCATTGGCAGGGGTTTTGTATGAAATAGTGTTGTTTGAGTTTGCTAATCTCCTTCCCTTGCTGTTCTAAGTGCCAGAATGTGTCAGCTTCATAAAAGTGGTAGTCAGCAAAAGGCTTTGCATCACTGAAAAAGATGAACAGAAGCCCTCTCTGATCATTACAATTTTGTGTTTGACCTCAAGAAAGGTTTTTCAAGGGTAAATGGTTGAAAAATGTGTCTGACTTGTCACTTGGAACACCTTGAAAAGCCTCACTTACAACTCTCCTGAGGTGTACTATATTAATCCCCCAGGCCAGAAATAGTTCAACAGTAGGGTACATAAACCTATTCCTGTTATTTAGTCTGTAGGAGCCTTAAGCATGGACAAGGAGTCTGTTTTGCTAGGTGCTGTATAAACACCGAACAAAATATAGTTCCTGCCCTACAGAGTATACTGCATGCAAATTAAGTCAATTACAGAAAGCTTAAAATAACTCTAGCAATTGCTGGCTGCTGCAAAGAGGCTAGGCCCTATTGCATCCTGTTCACTGGAGTTTTGTGGCTGACATCTGAGCAGCTTCTCCAGGCTGAAAGACATGGGAGGCTAGGGGGGAGAAAAAATGCAGTAGTTTATCTTTGAGGACAATGCCTTTGTATCAAAAGGGAAAGCTTCTGCTCCTTTCCAAGGGAGTAAAATTATGCTTCTCATTAGAGCTTGTAAATCTTCCCTCGGGACTTGTGGGAAGGGTGGTCAGCCTACTTAAAAACCAAGTTGTGCTGCAATACTCCTTAGTGAAGAGACTATGCTGATAGTGCTGGTCTCTCTTCCTGTATGGATGAAAGCAGTGGCACAAAGGATGGAGCTTTGTCAAGTAAAGCCAAAACTCATAAAGGGCTCTGACATCTTTACTTGAACAGTGATAATAATCTATGAAGATAGTTTAGGTAGTGTGAGTTAAGATGTTAAGCAAATATTTCATGCAGGAATGTACGCCTGCTTGCACCATGGTGTGAGTTTGTATTTATAGCATCATGCTCTTGTGTTAAGTGGTATGCTGCCTCTGTTCTTTAATACTCCCTTTTCTGTTCTGCTAGCTTCTGGTATTCAGTCCTGAAATCTAACTTCCCAGTTGTCAGGGGTGTCCTGCTGGCATCCCTAGAGAGCAGATGATTTACAGTAATCTGTGTTCTCAGTAGCAATCAGTCTGCCTTTCAAGTGGCTGGCAATTCAAGCTGCACTTTGAAAATGTTGATTGAACATGGAAGGCAGCATGTATTTTTTGATGGAAATAAGGAAGTCAAAGGCTTGCTCTAAAATTAGGTGGTTTCTAATGTTAGCATGAAAAAGCACACGCATTTCTGCAGCCCAGAACACATGAGGAACCACTCTTCAGGCTGGAAAGCCATGGACTTGAGCACAACTGAGATGAATTAGAGCACCCCTTAGATGTGGAGTGAGGCTTGAATGAAGATGGATCCTTTACAAGAGAAGCTTTTCTTGACCAAAGTGGAGCTTTTCTTGACCTCACAGCAAGTGAGGCCTGAGGTGGCCAGGCAGTCTGAAAACAATGGAGGGATTTGTAGGTGAAGTGATGATAAACTTGGATTTATACTGACCTTGTCACCCAAATGCAATCCCAAAATACTTTGTAGAAGCATCTTGAAACTTAAACACAGTGACAGCTGCCTCTGGGTGGCAGTTTCTGAATGCAGTGTGGCTATGCCACCTGACAGTTCAGGATGGGAAATTGTGTGTCTCCCCAGGAAATAACACAAACTACCTCCTATGTGGTAAGCCTATGTCCTGGTGCAGGTCTCTAGCTCGGTTTTAGCTTTTATTTTAAGATCTCTGTGCTAAGGACAAATTTTCCCCTCAACACCCTTTTGTATGCAATACCTCTCTTGCCTCCCAGTTTTGTACAGTGCAATGTTGTGGCTTATGTAGCAAAGCTCATGCTTTTTCCAGTCTATGTAAATCAACTTAGATCAGGCATGGATTTACTAAAGGAGGCTGGAAGGGCTGAAGCATGTGACAGAAAACTGTCAAGGTAATGCATATTCTCACTTCATGTGATGTGATACAGTTCTTCCCCTACTCCAGTTGGAGACTGGGGAATACACCTGCCATTGCCTTATATAAAATGGGAAATTCAGCCTCTGGGAATGCGCTGGATGTGGTTGTGTAATAAAGCCTCGCAGGGAAAGACTGCAGCAGGAACACGAGCCTGGATAATACCAGCAAAAAATTCATCCTACTTTGATACAAACCCTGTAGATATGAAAAAAATGGTTTGGCATGAAATTTTCATATGAAGGTCCATAATTTGCCATAGTACTGGAAATGATTTTGATTGTTCTGGTCTGTCAGCCCTGCTGCTGCCATACCTTCTCAGTAGTTGTACTAAGTAATGTGCTGCTGGCCTTGCTTGCTATGTGTTCTGGCCCCTGAGGCTCACAATCTCCTACTAGTTTTTCCTTCTACATACTAGAGGCTGGCTGAAGAAATCTGCTTTTCAATTCTAGGACACACATTTTTATGCTTATTGCTATCGAACCTGTTGTCAGCCAGGAAGCTATTCTGTATCTCAAAGTGCAAATCCTGAAGGAAGGAAATGCTAAAAAAGTGAATCGCAGCAAGAAGTCTTAGGAGAGGGACCATCTTTACTCTCTCTACAGGCAGCCCACACTTGTGTTCTTTAGAGCATTTCACCTTAGAAAATGGTCTTGGTAAAAGATCAATGTGACCCAGGTGTACATACAAGTACTGTTAATGAAGCCTAAAGATACAATTGAAGTAGGGGGCAAATAAGATGCTAGCAGATCTGGTGTGGCTTTTTTGGTTTAGGGTTTGTTTTTGCTGAATTAATTTGTTGCACTGAGGGGGAATATTGGCAAATGCCACCACATCTTTTTTCCTCCCCTAGGCTGTTTGCTCATAGATCTTGCGCAGAATGATTGCTGTGAATATTTTACTTTGCTTTCAACAGGCTAAAATACATTACCCCAGGAAACTACGAAATACTAATGTTTCCTATTTGGTGAACAATGAGTAAATAATCTAGGCCTTGGATCAGAGGTGTTCAGATAATCTGGATCTAGAAAATGGAGTAATGAATTTGCATGCAATTTTCTTCTATTGTAAAGCTTAAAATTCAAATTCTGCACGTCCTCATGGAGTGACTGGAGGGGACTGTATGTCTGCCAGACTTCTCCAGCTCTTGTATTCAGACAGGGAAGAGGTTTTCATCTATCAATTCTTGCATGTAAGGACTTGTCTCCTGTATCTGATTAGTAGAATCCCCAGATTTCCTATCAACTTTCTGACTGTTACTGAAATAATCTAATCTTTACCCCTAGAAGAGGTAGATTTGCTGTAACGCTGGGCTATTTGTTCCTGGTATATTGTGTCAAGAAATGACTAAACTTTTTTGGCTTTCCATACAACTAGGGCTAGCATGCCTATCACTCTCTCTTCAGTTAATAAATTTAAAAGTTTACTCACAGAATAGTGATTTTTTTTTTTCTTTTACAGCATGACTCACAAGGATGTTTGCAACAGCAGCAACAGGTTCACTCATTTGACAATAGGTATAAAACTTTCTGCCAAGGCAGAGTGTGTAAGACTACACAAAGTAGAACTGAGAGGCAGGAAAGCTTATTCAGTAATTCTCATTCACTGTGCTCTCCTTGTAATCTAAGAGCAGTTGTACAAACTATGGAGACTTATGACCGAGGCCCCAAGGATCTGTAGTGAAATACTACTTGCTTTACCCAGGTGAGGGCCCCTTAACAGAGAAGAAAGGAAAAGCCAAGCCATAATGAAATGAGGATCAGAAAGGAACATAGTCATATGTTTCAGCTTGCCTAAACTTAACTGATACTACTGAGAAACACTGGTGGGACTGGTTGCTGCTTCACAAGGCATCCTGAGTCTGTGTCTAGCTGTGAAAGAAGAAATTGCCCTTGTCTAATGGAAGCAGGTTATATTTTACTGTTGATATGAGTCTACTGGAGTAATTAGAAAGCTCATACTGTCACCACAACATAGTGTGACAGAAAAGGGTAGTCTCTTAACAGGATAAAATGCATATATGCTGCATGTTGTTCTATCAGAGCTTATTTGCATTCCAGACATGAGACAATTTATTGCTTGCACCCTGACAGCCTTGATAATTGGCAGGTGCTTGATGAGGGTTTGGGTTCCATGACTAGATTCACCTCTATTTGTCCAGCCTTCTGTTCTCTGGTTTATTCTTAATTCTGTCTGCATCGATGGAAGGAAGTCACAGAGAAGGAACTTTGTCATTTTTTAAGCAGGAACTTTTCCCTACCCTTCTTCCAAAGAGGAAGAAAAAGGAAAGGTGGCATATTAGCTCTGCTGTAGTCCCTGGCTGGACACAGCTCTGTTACTACTTCAATGAACTGCAAGAAGTTGAAAGCTTATGGCAGCCATGATCAAGCAGTTAAAGGAAGGTATTAGGAATTCAGCTGAACTCTATTTCTGACTCTGACAAGGCTTCCCAGGTGGCACACAGCAAGTCACTTACATCTAGCTTACAGTAACCTTTCCCTAAAAATGATTCCTCTCTGCATCCTTTCCAGTGGCAATAGCAGCTCTGACTTAAACAGGTCTATATAAATACTTCTGTTTGCTCATCTTGCAAAGCTACCAGTCTCCTCTGCAGGTGCTCTGAAACACTGGGTGCTCTGAGGGCCTTGGAAAGGCCTGTGTGGAACTGCAGGCTTGGAGGGAAATGGGTATAAAGCACGCCTTTTTCCTCACTTGTATCTTGGGTAGGCTGGGTTGGTACTTAACTGAAGTTACTTTAGGAATGCAATGTGGCAGCAAAGGCAAAAAAACCCCACAAAACAAGCCAGGGAAGGTTCCTCATTTGGTAAATACTCATCTAGCGTTAATGGGGAGTTCAAACAAAAGAAACTTTCCTGCTGAAAAATACCATCAGTGTCTGAGCAAAGGCATTAGCAGTCATAATCCACCTACCTGCTGGAAATGGCCCACAAAAGGCTCCCCGTGTGAAGCCAGCAAGGTTTCCTTGGTGTGGGGTGACAAAGGGCTGAGGGGGGGTTCTGAAGCCTGTCCTGCCCTCAGCAGGCAGCCTGGGTGTAGCTGTGGGGACCTGGCTCTGTGGAGAGCTGAGAGGGCTCAGCCTTCCCAGCTGAGGGGCTTAAGGCTTGGGGGCTGGGGGGGGGGGTTAAGGCTTGGGGGGTCCTGCAGTCCAGTGCCCCCTCTCTCCTCAGGGAAGAAGCTGTGTGGCGGTGCCTCTCTGGGAACTCGGGTAATTCACAGGGCAAAGGCAGGGAGCCCCCCATGGGAGCAGCCCCGGGGCAGGGTGGCGAAGGGCTCTGCTTCTGGAAGGTTCTGTCCCTGTCAGGTGGCCCTTGGAGCCTTGCGGGAGGGCAGAGCCTCTTCCAGTGGCTGGTAATGGTTGCCTCGTGCCTGCCAGCCCCTTTGATTTTGGGGGTAGTTATGCTGAATGCAATACCATATAAATAAATAACTTTTTTCCTCTCTGTCTGAATCCGACCTGTGTGCTGAGGCCCGGGAGTGTGTGCGATGCTGCCTGAGGGTGAGAGTCCCCCAGAGTGTGGGGTGATGGAGGGCTGTCTGCTGAGGCTGTGGCTTCAGTGTGCTTAAAAAAGAGGGGACAAAGGAGACTTTAGGGCCCTTGCTTTTGGGGGTCAGGAAGCCTGAGTTCAGGTTTCCAGTTCTGTTGGTTCTGACCAGTAAGTAGTCTATTCCTGTTACAGTTCTTGCTTCCTCAGTGTCTGAGTGACCTCCCAATTGTCTCTGCTGCTATAAATAGTACCTGTTATTGGTGGCTGGCTTTTTCCTGTCCAAAAAAAGCAGGAGTGTGAGGTGAAGTAGTACCTGTGGGGTTGTGAGAAGGGGCAGGCCCTTGAAAAATGAGAATTGCTTGAATGCCTGAGGTATTTGATCTTTGTTCTGCTGTTCCCTTCTCCTCAGGCTTGGTGATGTAAATGGTCATGAGTCTCTGCATGGGGAGGAGAGACTAGGAGAAAGGACTTGCTTGTGATGATGTCTTATAATTAAGGGTTTGTCTTGACTAGTAGGGTTTAAGGGGAGTTTTTGTCTCAACCCTGTTGTCACATTGCAGGTGGGCTCTTTTTTTTTTGCCTAGGTTTCTGGAAACTGTCTAGTTGCTGATACAAAACCTAGAGCACATGTGGTAAAACGAAGTGTTCTGGTTATAAATGTTATAATCTTTGAACCAAATGTTTCATTCTAGGTTTTGAATTGTATTAGTTACATGATTTTTCTCCTTTCCTAAGCTCAGGGTTATAAATGCATTTAATAGCGCTAACTGGGTTTCTTTGTTAATGTCTGGAACTTTTATTTGCTTCACAGCTGCAGGGTTCCTTCTGGGCAGATAAAGGCAAGTGCTTGCAGTAGGAGACTTAAACAGGTTCTCAAGAAGGAAGAATGGATTAGTCCTGCAAGAAAGGTTTTTTCTTTATCACATGCTCTGTATGTTATCTGCATTTTTAAGAAGTTTTTAACTGAAACAATATCGTAGGGAGATACGAAAGTGCTGAACCATTGTTATAACATTGCAAATCCCCAGATGTTACTGGTGCTGAAGTAATCAATCTTCTGGTGACTGTCAGAATCTGTTATAACAACATAGTTTGGGCAATAAAGAGAGATGCCAAAGTCAACAAGTCCAAAGAGCCTTTTGCTCCCTAGCTATTTTGAAGTGCAAAAATTTTTAAGTTACGTTTGTTAATATTTATCTGGAGTTGGCATGCTTAAATAATGCCATGGTAGAGGCCACAAGAATTAAAAAATATTATAATCAACAGTTATAGTGATTTGATTGAAGCTGTGTGAAATGAAAGTTTAGTGCCTTCTGTGCAGGGTTGAGAAACTGCCTGGGTTTGCATAGGTATCAAATAGGTATCAAAAGTCCAGTTTTTAGAGTGGTCATGCTGAAGCTCCAGGCACCTGACAGGTCTTGTTGCGTAAGCACATGTCTTGGAGTTCAATGCATAATGAGTTTTTAAGTGTGGTGGCTTGGGGTTTGGCACCTCTAAGTAAACCAGTGGCAGTCAATAGTATTCTGTGCTCCCAGGGTCATGCTGGGGCATGTTTATTGTAGTTACTTATATCCCAGAAAAACTAGGAAAGTTTGAGCTTTGAAGGCAGATGCTCTACCCATATGCTCAAAGCAATTTCTCTTCCAGTATCACATTGGAAGCTTTCTCATTAGATTATTTTGAAGAGTTACTGTTTTACTGTTTAGCAGGAATGATGCCCTTGATGTACTAGTGATTTTTCACTGGCTTTGTTGTTCTCTTTGCTGCTTTAAAGATATTTTTGAAGAATGTTTTGTGTGTGGAAATGCTAGAAAGAAGGGGAAACTGAACAGCTAAATATGGACAATGCATCTGTTTGTGTGGAGCATGTTTGGTATGGAGCAAACACTGTGAATATGCTAAATGACTCTAATAAAACAGGCTCAAGCCCTGTCTCTTTCCCTGAAGGCCTGCCCTGGTGGTTGAGAGCTGTATTAATCTTGCATTTATTATTAAACACCCTGTCCTTGAAAGAAGCCTTGAGGCCACAGTTTTCCTCATGAACTTCTACATCTCTGGTATTTATTGTCTACTGCTGCCTGCCTGTCTGTCTCTAATGTAATCTATCAGCTTTATGCTTGTCTTGGCCTTGATGGCAATGACCACTTGGATGGGAGGGGAAAGGAGTATGGTGAAGATGTCATGACTCTTTTCTGTGCCTGGCTTCTGGCCTTTAAAACAAAAGTGTCTGATTGTGGCTGTTACTCTGGCAAATGACTTAGATTCTAGCCCAAGAGGGCACAACTCCGAACTCTGCCCTGAGGTTACCAGCTCGTATTTATATGCTCCCCTTAATGCACAATGAGCTGCTTGTAAGTAGAACAAACTTTTTGCTCTGAGTTTGAGCACCACGTTTACATCTGAACTTGCATAAGGCTTTTATTTGTGCAGAACCTGGGTACAGATTTGCCTTTTTTACAAAAAGTAAACAAAAAGTAAAATTCTAAGTTACAAGGTTGGAATTGCAGTTCTAAACCTGCTGAAGCTCTGATGTGTGTTTGAAAGTGGTGTTGGAGGATAGGCTTTTGTCATCTGCTTGGATAGCTCCAGGTAGCTTAACCTTCTAGGAGACAGGGCCTTTTTCCCTGAGATGTATTAGTTGCAAGTGGTTTTATTGCTGTAAGTGTTGCAAAGCTCTGGCTGTATTACACTGTGTGCTTGATCAAGACTAGTGTAGCCTAGTACCTGAGGAAATGGGAGTGAAAAGGTTCCTCAAGAGTGCATGAGATAATGCATGAATTCACTTAAATCTAAGTAATAGTATTAATGTAACAAGAAAAAACCTTTTCAGAGGCATGTTAATGTTGATGAAAGGTATTTGGGTTGATAACTCTAGTGAGCGGAGACTACTCATAAACATAGCTAAATCTATGGAATCACCATATCTAAATGACACTTTAAAATGTGATTTCAGGTTTTTCACTGTTCACAAATGGTAGCAGAGGCTGAAAGTGGGTAAGTTAGTCATCTAATTTCCAAAAGGGCTGTGTCAGACAGCCTGTCAAGGACTTGATTGTCTTAATACCTTTGTTTCTTCTCCTTATTGAAGCGTTATGGATTGCAACAGGAACGGATAGTTGGAAAGTTTCACTGATGCGTACTTCTGCTGGAAGTATGGCAAATACAAGATACAGCATCATTTTACAGCATGTAAGATTTAGATAATAGGTTTATTTCCTGAAAAAAGGAAGCTCAAAGCTATCGCATTCTTTGCTGCCAGGTCTGTTTTGCCCACCCCTGTTGTTAGGGTGCTAGGGCTTTTGAGACTATACCTTTTTTGCATCCAATTACTCATCTGTGCTTTTTTGTTATTTTAAGTGGGTAGTCTGAAGTAAACATGAGTTAAGAGTAGGATGCAATGGCTCACTGAAGAAATTCAGCACTTACAGCTGAGCATTTCTACCAAGAGTGTTCAGCTGGAGAAAAGATACATCTGTTACAAGTATTTTTCAAATCCGGCCTGACCTCCATAACTTGAGGAATTTCTAGTTCTTCTTGTGTAAATGGCTTATAGACCAAGAACTCTTCATGGAAATGGTTCAGAGGAACTTGCTATTTCTATTTTCAAGTTCTCTGCAGTCTACATATGCTTTAGTTTCTTTGCTTTTTCACTTGCAGGTATTAAGTTGGCTTTTATCTTCTGAATTACTTGATGCCTTTATTTGAAACTAGATTTGGTTATATGGAAAAAATATTGAAGGAATTTGGGTCAAAACCTAGCGCCTGCTTCTGTGATAGAAGTACTGTAACTCAGAAAAAGAACCCATTTCCTGAAGGAACTCCTTTTAAGTTTGTATAGTATTTATTAGCTGATCAATAGACCTTGTGATCTTCTGACCAATCTTTTTTCTAGTAAGGGTGTTTTTGAATAGTTTAAACTTGCATAATATGGGCTAGCAAACAGTAGGCTTTTTGCTGAAACATTTTGAGAGGTGTCAGAGTGCGCTATCATTTCCCAAGAGAGAAGATGAATCCATATTTGGCTGTGTCATTTCACATTAGACTCTCCTGAACACTGGATTACACATTCTATCAATCTCCAGTGGAGAATAATCCTGCAGAATGCCCAGGGGGGCTGAATAGATGTCTAGTGACCTCTTAAATCATATGAAGTCACTCAGATCCCATGTTCCAGCTGCCTTATGCAACACCAGAAGCTGCTCAATTTCTTTTTGCATTTCCTGCCTTTAAGTAGTCTGCTTTCCTTTCTCCCTGCTCTGGTTCACTGGTAACTGGCTTGTATTCAAATTTATCGGTGGTTGCAGGGGGAATAAATTCCAATGCTCTATTTTCTGCTGGAATGGAAGGGCCAAATTTCACTTTCCTTCAGGTCTCCCCTAAGGACTTGCAAATGAAGAATGAGATCTTTTGGCTTTTCTTTCTAATTGGCAGCTGAAAAAGTAAAAGCTAGTCACAGCAGTTCCTAGCTGGATGGAGCCAATTGGAGTTGTGAATGATTTAGGAGTTGTACTTGCAGTGCTGAGCTTCCAAGCTGCTTTTTCTACTTGGTTCAGGACAGAAATGAACATGTGGTCCTAAACTAATGATGTCTGCAAAAAGCAAAGCAATAGGATAACTGAAAGTTCTCTAGTGCAGATAGTTTGGTCCTAAATTCTATTCCCATCTCTGCCAATCTCTTCTTTTTCTTTCTCTTTATGTGATGGTGTACCTCTGCGTTTGAAGGGATGCTACTGTCACATTTCTAAAGCAGGGAAGACTATGTAAGTGCTAAGTCTAGTTCTGTGGTTTATTCCTCTAGGAGAGAGGTGCTGTCTGTGCTTGCTCAGAGGAAAAAAAATACTGTATTTGTGTAGCAATAAAGCAGTATTTGATTTTTTGGTCAAAACCAGAATGTTTGGCAAAAATGAAATGCTGTTTTTACCTGTGAGTCAAGTCTTAGCAGAAAACTTCATACTTGGGGGGAATAAATAGGAACCTGTTGTGCAGTCAGACTTAATCCCATGTTTAGGTGGGCTATTGAAAATGTTTTATTTCTTCTTTGTAGAACTGCTTTTCTTCTGCAGTTTATTGATATCCACATAAGTCTTTGAGGTCAAATTCCATTCTCAGAAGCACTGGGTTAGCTTTGTGCTGACTCCCTGCTTGCAGAAGGGAGATTAGAGCCTGTGGGAGGTAAAATGGTAGAGCTGGCTGTAGGGGTACAAATTCTTTCTCTTCCCAAGGCAACAGATTTTGATCTGAAAATAGGCAGGTGGAAGCCCTATGTCCAATTGCATAATTCCTGTAAGCACAGGAAGCATGCTTTTTGGTACTATTGCCATCTTTTTACCTTTTAAAAGTCACTATCTATGCTCCTATGGAAATCCCTGTGTAACTTTGTCATCCTAAGAATATTTTAAGCAGTGCATTGACAGCTCTGTCTTCAAGGATGCTTTTCTGAGCCATCAGGTGATGCATGAAGGAGTAGGCTTCTGGAAAGGGTTGGCTTTGCTTTTTATAGATGAGCACTCAAAACAAGAGAGATGAAGAATAACCTTAACATAACAAACTCATTTGAGTAAGGGCTGTATTTGAGTAATAGCTATATCCCTGCTAAATTTTGGCTTCTGAGCACAGAATTTTTAATTCAAGTCTGGGTAGACTAACCAAAAGATGCTGATTACAATGTGAAGCTTGCAGTATGTCTGGATGTTCTCGTGCAGACAGACCAGTGCTCATTTTGCTTGTGCTGTCAGTCCGCAAAACACAGTGAATGCTGCTTGGGTATGTCCAGTTAGCTGAAGAGCAGTGGCTTTGGTTCTGTGCTTGTTTGTATGTAGTAAGCAGTGTAGGCAAAACAGTTTCCTCAGTAAAAGGGATGGGGCTATATTTTTGCAGACTACTAGTACTTATGTTGTGATGAGCTTAAATGCTGGTTGTGCTCCCAAGGGGAGAAAGCAAATTTGCAGGAAAAAGTTCTTGAAGCAAATCTTCTTGCTTCACATCTAGGAAAAAAAACCTGGAGTTCTTGAGAGGTGGCTGTGTTGCTTAACTGCTACCTTGCATGTAAGTGTTGGTAAATCACAACAGTGGTGTGTCTTAGCATGTATAATGCTGCTCTTCTGCATTAGATCAGAACAATACGTAAGTTGTACCCTCTGTGAAGGGGGACTTGTGTACTGGGAATTAGGGGGAGACTGTCTTTTCCACTTGAAGGAATTGGGAGATGTCAGTTTTAGCTTTTACTTGCTCTATACATGCTCTTGTGTACATGAGCCAAGTGGCCTAGCAGCACAGTGTGGGTCATGCTAAGTCAGGCTAAGGCACCCTGCTGTGCTCTCATCTCTGGTTAGATTGCATCTGCTATCCAAGATAACCTGGGTATCTGTACTGCAGTGTAGACAAACCTTTAGTCCCTGCCTGCAGTTTTGTCTGGCTGCTGCAATGCTCCCCTTGTGCTAGATAAGGTTGTTCTCCAGAAGACTGCTTGCTCTTTGACTGCCGTCTCTTCACATCCTCACAAAATGTGATTGCACCCAGTCACATGCCCTCGCAGGTATTAAAGAACAAACACTGGAGTTTGCCAATGTCTGACTTAAAACTATGATAGGCAGGCTTGAGGTTTGCTTTGGGAACAAACAGTATAGAAGAAGCCCTGAATTTGACTGTCTTGAGGGTAGGGGGAAGGGGTGTTGAAGATGGTTGCTGTTTAGTTTTGTGGAGGTGTTTTTGTAATCTGCTGTCTATACCGTGTGCTTGAAGCTGTGCTTCATTTCTCTGACTGCGGTCCGTTTGCATTATGTGGTTTGGTTCTGAGTAAATGTCTTTGAGTAAATGTGCTGCTTATTAACTTTTTCTTTCCCTAATTAGGGTGGGGCATGTCAACCTGCTAAAAGAGTACCACCGGCTTTCTTTGAGATGTATTGTACAAGACTGTCCCCTGAGACTTGTGAACCACAGGATGGTATCTAGTGTTTGTCAGAACTGGAGCTCTTAGGTGCTATACTGAGCTGTGGTAAAAAAAGCGCAAATACCTGAGTCTCAGGCTACACACAATGAATTTTGACTTGATTACACTTAATGAGAACTTGGTGTCCAAATCCCTAGGGCATGGCTTTTAAGGAAAGACAATTTGGTCTATGGTCACTGACTTCAGACAATGTGCAAAAGCAAAATAATCATGATCAGGAAAAGAGGATCACATCAAAGCTGTGAGCTTGTTTTGGCAGAGAAGAGTGGTATGCTCTGCTCGGAAGTGTTTTAATGCTAGAACAAACCTGATTACCCATTAACCTGTTCTAGCTCAGTATCTGTCTTCTCCATGTAATTTTTGTCAGATAGATGTAATCCTAGTGCCCTAACCTCTCTGATTCTGGGAACAAATAAATACTTAAACTCCCAAAGAACTGTATTCTTGCCGCAGGTGGCGGGGACAGATGCACAAAACTTCTGACCCTCTCTAATTCCCCCTGTAAATGGAAGCAGTGTAAATATTGAGACCACTCTGATGTAAGGTTCAAGCCACTTTCTTTCCACCCTCAGTCCTGTGTGTTTGGTAATGATATGGGATTTGGTTTAGTCTGGGCACCCTCTTTCACAGCAGACCCTTGTTCTGCTGATAAAGGGGTTTTGTTTGTACCTTCCACATCTGCAGCTCGTTTTTGGGGGGTTTGTTGGTTTGGCAGCCTCTTGTAATTCCTTTCAATTTCTCTCTTTTAGATTACATTGCAAAATCCCACCTGATGTGGAAGAGGGGCTTCTCCAGGAGTGGCTCCAGGAGGATGGATCGGAAAGCCCAGGGAAAGGAAGATCCCTTGAGGAAAGCGAGCTCCTGCTTCCTGCCCTACAGCCAGAAGAGGGTTAACGAGGCGCACAGCTCCTGTGCAGGCAGTGTCTGCACTTGGCAGCGAGGGATGTGCTACAGCAGGAGAGGAGTGGAGCAGCTCCGTTCGCTTTGCCGGCTGTCAGGCTGACCCCGCATCCCCGGAGCTGGTGTCCGGCTTGCAGTGAAGGCTCCCCGCCTCCCACCCCGGCATCCCGCCTCTCCGGGATGGGAGCTTCCCCCCTTCGCACGGCGGCCTCCGACCCGGGCAGGCTGCTGTGAGGCGCTGGCTGGTGCATGAGTGCCTCTCCAAGCAGAGCCAGGTAAGACAGCCTTACTCGTTCCCCTTCCTTCTGGGAGTCGGGGGCAGTACCGTGGGCACTGGGTTTTCATGGTCTGGGGGAAGATACAGGACTGTGCTGGTCTCTGAGCATGGAATACAAAGTACAGGTCTTTGGGGACACTGTCATGCTGTCCCCTCTGGAAGTGTTTGAGGGGACTTGCATTGCCTTACCAGCTATGTTCCCTATTTGAAGCATTGAAGTTACTGCAGGTCAATAGTAAAGCTATTAACATGGACTGTTGAAAAGGCTGTGATGGGAAAGATCGGCTTGTACGTTTGGAGGGATAAGAAATTGTGTTACTTTCACTTGTTTCACAAGATTTAAATGTCTTTGAGACAGTGCTTTGAGAGTCACAGTATTAATACTACACACCATGTAAGACTAGAAGGCATGTGTCTTTTCACACAGGAAGGATGGTATGTTCAAGTAACTGTATATTTAATAACAGTATCTTGTGGACTTCCTGGATATTGCAAAACACATGTGCAGATATTGCTTCAATTTTAAAAACAAACTTTTTGCTCTTACCTTTTTGCTTATCTCTTTGGGGGGGGTTCCCTCTAGTTTTTTTTAAAAAGAGCTTTTAGCTCTGTCAACACATATTCTAAGCTTGTACATGTAAGTGACTGCCTTGGAAATAGCATGCTAAACGTGAGTTAGCTGACTACTGAATGCAGCATTAGTTTAGCCATCCCATTTGAGTTGTCAGAAAAGCTATTTGAACAAATGAATACTGGTCTGAGCACACGTTTCATAGCTAGTTGTCTGTGCGCTTTTAGAAAGAACTTAAACAAGGCTCTTGAATACCCTACATAATTCATACGTATACACATGTATGACATGAGGCATTACTTAGTGCAGTTAAATGAACAGAGTAGCTGGAGTGCAGGCTGAGCTAGACAAGGATTTTGGTCATGCGTTGATTATTCTGTGAATACACTTGGCTCATAAAATGTATAGCCACCTAATCTTATTAATAGTGATCCTTCTCAGAAGCAGGCTATTAGGCCTTAAGTAAAAGATGACACTGTTAATCTTGGCTGCTAGCTGGTTGTGATTCTCTGAATGTTTGACAGGGAACACTTAAAAATATTAGCCCTGTACGTTTACATGTATAGAGTGAATGCAGAAATGGCAAACTTCATCAGCCACGGGAATTCTGACAGAAATGTCACACTCTGAAAGAAAAAAGCAGGTGAAAGCTTGACTTAAGATCTAGGAAGTATTCCCTCTGTGTTTTGTTTAGTCTTTTCAACAGCTACTTAGTGTCCTGTTGCTTATAGCAATTGCGAGCATGTAAACCAGAATGAAAGAATACTGTGATTTGTGACCAGAGCTGATCTGCTTGTCTTTCATTTATTGAATAACAAAATGTTGCATCATGTGGTATATAATCCATTGTGTCTGCGTGCATATTTTCATGAAAACATGCCAAAGCAAATAGGGAGGAAGAAATTTAAGGTCAATACGGAGAGATCAGGTGCTGTTACCATCGTCTGCTTTTGACCTTTCCCATATAAGAAGCCTGAACCAATTGAGTAAATGTTAAGTAAGGTATCTGTTACAGAATTATATGAATTTTCATGTATTAAAGAGTGACTGTGATCTGGATCTTGCTTTATCTGGATTAGATGACCTGTGAATGGTTCTCGTTTTCTTTCTCTTTACAAAACTGTATTCAGTGAATACTAATGACAAGATTGGAGCTCAGGTCTTGGAAAACGAAAAGTTCAAGGCTCGAAGCTCCTGTTGTCTTTTCTCTAAGCATGGCAGCAGGGGAGTGAATACTTAAATCTTTGCCCTGTCCTGGAAAGAACAGTTTCTTAACACTTTATAGCTTCAGTTTTCTTTTGTGAATGTAGATGTTCATAATTAAAATTCATTTGGCAATTTATCAACTCCTTGCTAGGAAGTCAGATCAAGGACTCCTAGACAAAAGAATGTCAGGAGGGAGCACAATCAGAGCACCACCTAATGATGCTCTTGGGTGTCCTGCGTGTGCCAAGTAGGCATACTGTTGAGGTTCCTTGGAGGATGTGTGCAAAAATCTAGTGCCTTGGGTAATGCCACGTGGCTGGAATGTCTATTAGAACAGAACAGGGCTTCCTGGTTTTCTTTTACTCACCAGTGGCTAAGAACAAGCATTACTTAGGTACAAAGTATTGCTGTAGTTAACATTTTGTGGCTACCTTGGAATAATCCAAGCAGGCTGAAGAAATGTCTCATGGAGTTTCTCTATTTTTGCAATTGCCCTTGCTGTGGGAAAGGGAAGAATCCCCTTCTTAGCCATTAGTGCTGTTTCCCTGGGGCAACAGCAGTCGATTGCATCTGTCATTGGACCTAGGCTGTGTCCTAGCTATGAAACTGAGTGTTGGTGAAGGCTTGGGAGGGTTGGTGCTGTAAGTTGTTGGGCTGCGAGGAACTGGGAGGCCTGTGCAATGGTATAAAAACATGTGTATGTGGCAGTGGTGGGGAGAATAACCTTGGAGAGGTTGAAAATGTTAAACATTTGAGGAATGTATGGGCTTTAAGTCACCTGCACATCCCTTCAAACACCATGCCTTACTGTTGGCTTAGTGTCTTTTTCATTTAAATTTCACAAAGGAAAAAAGAGTCTGCTTATTCAGTTGAGAAGCAGGAGAGTATTTTGACCTCGATGATCAGTGCAAGCTGGAATATGTATAACTAACAAGTGATTTCTAGAGTGAAGAGATATTTATGGAAAGGCTGTGCATGCTGCCGAAGGGCAGAAAACGCATGATTCTGATTACCTTGCATCTTGAAAAACTTCTGAGTCTTGGAGGAGAGTGACATGCCCAGGAAGACAATGAGGCAAGTAAAGTGCAACACCTGACAGGGAATAATCTTATCGTATGTTTGGCTCTGCTTTCTGTGAAGGTTCCACTTCTAAAAGACAAAGAATTTATAGCTAGACTGTAATGTGCCTATACCAGAAGTGAATTTAAGCAGAGTTTGAGAACTTGTTTGATTCTATGTAAAGCTACTATTTACTATTTCTAAAGCATCTGTTGCTCCTTAATTATGTGAATGACTTACAAATGTCTTAACATGCCTGTGACTATTCATACTACATAGGGCTTTTTTTTTTTTTCAAACAGACTTCTAAAGCCAAGCTTTTCTTTGAACCAAATTTGATTTCTACCATAAAGGATGAGGTGCTGGAGTTCTGGGCTTTTGATTAAACTGATTTGGGGATGAGCAGTAATATGAAACAGCAACAGTAAAAAGCACCATAGGAGAAGAGACAAAGCATAGCCTTACCTGACCTAAGCAATGCAATCACATTTTCATGAGCTTTCCTGGCATGTTTTGGTTTTTTGATCCAAAAAATAAAATTGCTGATTGTAATGCTATCTTTGGCAATATGTGGCTGTCTGGCATGCCTGTGGTTAGCATATTCTTTTTGTGCATTGTGTTTAATAGATGCTTCTGTACACACTGCTCTTGTGTGTTGCAGAGCAAGATGCCACCCGACTCTCACCCGTTGTCATGTTTGTCATGCGTGCTGCAGTCCTGTGAGCTTGTAACCTGTGTATATATTGTACTGACACTCCATGTTGACGCTTACTTGCCTTATGCACTCCATGTCTGTCCCAAGCTACTTAATGCACAGGGTTGTGGTATGTGAGTTTATTAGTAACCTACTGTGGAAATACAGAGCTCTCGGGTTTTGGAACAGAGCTGCATACTGCAATAAGTTTCTATGGTAATGAAATGCAAATCAGTAACTCTTCTGTGCTTCCATGCTCTGATAAGTCTGTATTGGGGAGGCAGGTGCAGGGCGAAGTTAAAGATGTTGTTTCAGTTCTGTAGTCTCTGAAATAAATTATTTCCTTATAGGAGACAGTCAAATGGTATGCAAGCTCAGCTGGATCAGGTGTGCAGTCAGCAGCTTCCTGGGTACATATGGTGAATTTCATTGCGTTTCATATGTACGAAGGAAGAAGTGTGAAACTGTGTCCTTGATCTTGAAGGCCTTAGCTTTGTCTCCAGTCTAGCTATTCATGAAAGGCAGGATCAAGCCTGCTGTTCTTGGATGGCAGATGAACAGGAGGATCTGTATTTTAAACTTCTATTTAAAGATATAATGACAGGTTGGTTAGAGAGCTAACATAGGACACTTGGAGGCTTGAGTTTTGTCCTTGCTCCGTTAGAGACTTCTGGAGTGACAGTAAGTAGGTCACTTCAGGTCTGCCATTTTACGGGTATGCTGGTGTTGATTTTGGTGCTGAGTGTCTAAATTCTGTTGAATAAGTGTAAGCTGTGCTGGCCCTCAGCCTCTGGCAAGGAGGGTGCCAGCATCATCCTAGAGAATGCTATAATGATAAATACAGAACAAATAGAGAAATGCTGTATTGTTGTAATGAGAATCAGATGAACACCTTAATTGATAGGCTAGAGATATCATTGCTTCTAGGCTAGCACTACAGTTTTTCCTTCTGCTCTCCTCCAGACTGCTTAGATTTGGTTTTTTCAGAGACCATCTCTTTTCTTGCTCATGGCAGCGATGCCAATGACTGCTTCCAAGACCTCATGTATCCTGGACCCCTTTATTTAGCTTTGAATACCTTGAGACTGCTTGCTATGCTATTCCTGTGTCTGCTTATGGGATTAGGCTTGAAAGCTTGATGGGAAACAAAATGGTAGCCCTATTGTCTGTGGCAGCACCCGTTGATGTTGTTCCATTTCAGAATTATTCTGTTATTGTTGGTCTGTTGCTTGTCAGCCTTGCAACAGTAGTGTAGTGGATTTGTAAATGTTTCCCTACTTCTGTGGGGTGCTACACTAATGTTGCTGTGGGGTCTCAAGCCACTGAAGATGTATGCTGTAAAATCAAAATATGGTGTTCTACGGCTACAAGGCTGTCAAAATGTGGGTGGTGTCCTATGTATTTGCCTCCTGTCTGTAAACCGAGGACAGGTGTCATGCTTTTCAGCTGTACTGCTCTGCAGCCTGTCTAGTTCCTGTTGATCCACAGTTTTATTTCAGTTATTGGCTTTATGCTATTTCCAGCACTTCTCACACATGCCCACATCTTTCTGCATCCTTTTCCCACCTTCCTTTCCTCCCTTGGATTTTTGGCAAGATGGGCACTAAGGAATTGGGCTTTTATAAGGATGGTGATACCTGGCTTTCTAAAATAGCTTAAATTGGAGTAACTCTAAGTGATGGAAAATGTCATGCTTCTGGTCATGTGTCTGTATCTGCTGATGACAAGGAGAAATTTGGGGGTGGGGTTGGAAGTGTTTCAGATCTGGCTGTAGAACATGTTGCTCTATTCACAGATGAGGCAGGAGTAATAGAGAATGACTATGCTATGTTCTAGCCTTGTAGCTGCCATGCTTTGTGCTGTGGTGTGTTAGGCTTTTCTATGATGTACACCCAAATCCTGAACAGCTGCCCTGTATTTTCCACTACCTCTTCCTTGAGACAGATAGATCATATAGTGCTACTTGTGTGCTATGCATACTACATTGGAAGGAAGAGGGATTGGAAATGCTATTCAGAGACAATTATGACCATCTTCAGCCCTTATGCCTTCTAAGAGAAGCTAATGTAAAAGAACAAGCTGTTGCCTCTGCCTGTGGTGTGACACTCATCACTGTGACACATGACGCCACACAAAGGGCAGAGACCCCCAAGCTGTAGAACCTCACTGCCCTCCTGCCCCCTTCAGCAAGGAGAGAACCCATCGAAAAAGGAACAGCTTACCTGATCTGACAGGCTTTGTTTTCAAGTTAATTGTACAAAATGCGGAACAGAGCATATACAGGGAAGGAAGATGCATTGTGCCTTGCTTGCCTAATGCTAAACTAACCAGGTGGCTTGGAACCTGGAACACTTTGTGCCATTTGGGAGAGATCTTTGCTTTTGGTAGGACAGAGCACAGCTGGGTAGGGAAATGAGGCTCAGTGTGCTGGTGTAGGCTGTAGTGCTGATTGAGTGTGAGATTTCTGCAGCTTTCTCTTGCACATTTCCATTTCTAACTAGGTCATTTACAGTAACCATGCCTAGCTGGCAGGCCTGATGACTGCAGTAGAGCTACATGTTTTCTCTATTCCAATTCTTACTTAATGAATAAGGTATTTAGTTTAAGCAGTGCTCATGTGAAAATCTGCAGTGGGGGGTCAGGAAGAACAGAATTGGCATGCTTGCAGGTCCCAATGTATATATTAGGCTATTTGATGATACCACAGGAAAAACTGACTCCTGGAACTGTTATTCTTTCTTACATTTTTAATTAACTCTGTGGCAGGGAAAGAGGACAAATAACCTAAAACATTAACAGATAATCTGTGTCGAAATAACAGATTAATCAAGGAGCAGCTCTGGTGCACTGCTGTGATGGAGGTGAAACTGCAGAGTCCAGCTAATGACTTACTAGTTGGCTGAGGCCTGAGTCCCAGGAGAGAGCACTGTTGGGTTAATATTCTTGTTTTACCCAAATGATTCATGATCTTTCAGCCTGCAGTATTTGCTGGCAGAGTACTTCTAAGTACTAGAAAGGAAGGGAGGTGGGCGAAGTACACTTACTCCATCTTAAGTTCCTTGGAGCAGTTATTTCTATACCCACAATTATCTATATGCAAGGCACCCAACTATGACCTTGGATTGCAATTTCTAGAAACTACCACAGTACAACTAACCATTGCGAGGGAGAGTGCAAGCTCAAATTAATTACTTTGCTAAAAGGTGGCTCCTAGACTATGCACAAAGCAGCCCACATAACAGCATCTAGTGTGACAAATGGCTGGGAAGATGGCCTTCAAAGATATCTCAAAGCATCATGTACAAATATGCATGTATTTGTCATAAGCTCTTTGAAGTGTAGGGAGATGTAGTGTGTCCTGAAAACAGTTCCTGTTTGAAACATCTGCTAAGTACTGTTATGTTTATGGCATAGTAGATTTCCTTAACTTGCCACTGGCTTTATGTAAGGGACTAGTCACACATGGAACAAGACATGATTTTATCCTGAATTTAAAAAAAAGCTCCTGTGGAGAGTTAGACGTGGTGATCCTCTGTCTTAAATTCACCTTCTCAATCTGAGTTTTCATTTAAGCCTTTGGGTTGCTGATCAGGATATAGGACAAGGGGGTAATGGTTTTAAACTAAAACAGGGTAGATTTAGCCTGGATCTAAGGAGGAAATGCTTTACAACAAGGGTGGTGAAACACTGGAATGGGTTGCCCAGAGAGGTGGTGGAGGCCCCATCCCTGGGAACATTCAAGGCCAGGTTGGATGGGGCTCTGAGCAACCTGATCTAGTTAGTGGTGTCTCTGCTCACCGCAGGGGGGTTGGACTAGATGACCTCTAGGGGTCCCTTCCAACCCAAAACATTCTATGATTCTATGATAGGTATTACTGTGCTGTAATCTACAGATACAGCTTTGTTGGTCAGGTGTTATGAAGTCCTCAGAGAGGACTTGTATTTCAAGGTACACAAAGTACTGCTCCTATGGCATCTGTGGATGCACCACTGTGTAAATGTTGTCTGGCTATGAAAAGAGCTTGATCAAGTCTGATATTGTTACGTACATATCAAAGAGCACAATCCACTTTTACATGCATGATACTGTTAAAGATATACTTGGATGCATTCTTTGAATACCAGTGCCTTGCAACCGAAGTTTGCATGACTTTCTGCATGGTATGAGTCTGGGAAAGTTGCATCCAGGTAGCATTTTGTGATACGACTTGCAATGTCTGGGCTACGCGTGATGAAGCTGTGCTTCAGGGATTGTGGCCTTGGAGGCAGTGACTGGGAGACTTGAAAGGATACTAGTGTGGTGTGTTTTTGATAGACCTTAGGCAGGCAAAGACCTGGCACTGTGGAGTTGGTGTGATGAGATGCACAGGGTATCTGTGATGCTAAAAATAGGAGTTCTGTGCGTGGTAAATAATTACTGCAAGCAGAGAAACAATCAAGCTTGAGTCCTAGGTTGCTCTGAAAACTTTTTGTTGAATGCAACTTTAAGGGAATAAGAAATACTGACATATTTATCCAGAGAAGGCAAGCCTCATGCAGATTTCCTCCTGCTGTGCTGAGAGACTTAGTAATGTATTTATGGCAAACAGAATGAGAAACTAGCCAAATCTATTTTTATCACCTGGCCCCTGTCTGTCTGCTGTCTGTTCCCTTCCTTTGCTCAGCTTTAGTTTCTGTCCCTTCAGCTGTCCTTTCTTTGTAGTCAAGCACACCTTTTCTCACACTTGGAATTTGTTTGGTCTGCATTTGCCTCCTAAGTGCAAACCCATTTTGTGTTACTAGTTTTAGTCTTGCAAACTTACATTTCAGGGAGAGAAATGAGAGCTCTGTTAGGCTTAGCCTGGGTTAGCTATTATTGCCTTTCAGTAATGATGCTTTGCCCTAGCACTTCTTATATCTTATGGCCTCAATGCTATTTATGCTTTCCTGCTTTGAAAGGTGAGGAAACTGGTGTAGAGAGAGAGCAAGTGTAATGCCAGGCATGTTTAAGGTCATGTTAGGAAAACAACTTGGGGATTCTCCTTTTGTTGATGGAACTTTGTGGCCATTGCTTGTAAATGACCTGGAACTCCTTGTAGCTTCACATTGAAGTGTCCAGAGCTGTGTTCTCTTTGCAGTATGTGCTCTTTCATTTGTGGACTCTTGGGTTGCTTTCCTTATAGGGTTCTTAAGAAGCATTTGAAATATTAAAAATGCCTATGGGTGGTTTTCATAAACTTGCTGTGACATGCACACAAAAAAGCCAGTTTAATAATTCTCACCTGCCTTACTGTGAATTCTGAAATTTCTGTAAAGTGGGAACACAACTTGGACTTGCTGTAACCTCATCCTGAGTCTTCAGAGCATAAATACTGGAAGGGCCTAACTTCTTGACTAGAGAGGTTAATTGGATTAGTAAAGATAAAAATCAATAGCTTGGTTACAGTAGCGTGCTCAAAATCCCAAGCTAACCCAGTCAGGTTTACCACTAGCCTTGCTGTAGAGAAGGTTTAAGACTTTGCTTCCTGACAATGGCAGGTCAGTGATCGTGCTTAGGACTTGGACCCCGTGTGCTAGAAAATGCTCTTGAAAATGGGACACATGGAGAAAAATCATCAGTTGGTTCGTTATGCCTGTGTGATTGTTTGCTGTGATGTTTTCCATGGCTATAACTAGTCCAGCCCTAAGGAAAGGCATGGGAAAGATGGTTTCTTTCCATAATCGGTTCCACCCTTTGTGCTGGGAAATGGTTACAGAATAATCTGTTTCTGATCACCAGGCTGGAAATTGCAAACTCTATCTGGATACAAGTTTTACAAATGGCCTTAATCCTTATTTGTGCTTCAACCCACACCCTTCGCCTACCTTTCCACCCTTAAGTTCAGCTGTGTTATGACTGAAGGAAACATCCACATAATTGTCTTGGTTCATTTTTATCCTGTTATTCCTTACTTCACACTCTGGAGACCTCTTTAAACAACTCTGGCTGTGTGATGTTTTATCATATGAGTCACTGCAGCTGTCATCCAGCCAAGATGTACACATATAAACTTCTTATTCTAGCCTAATTTATCAATTTCTCCTCTACTCTTCCTGATTTTTCTTTGCTTCTGCTGATTTTGTTTTCCCTTCTAATATTTAGCTTTGCTTGGTGCTGGGGTAACCAATAATTAACTGGTATTTCACACTTTGGTTTTGAAGCTTTATGAGTGGTATTTTATGGCAAGATAAAATTAGTAGACTGGAGACACAAGTTCCTCAGGCCAAGGGAATTTTTGTAGCACAATTTCTTGGTTCTGCCATGTTTTCCATTTGGTGGCAAGGCTGGCCAATTACCCGTGACTTTTTTAACAGCAGAATCGGTTACCAAATCTGTGATATCTTTTTTCCCTTGGCTTTCATTTTAATCCTTATCCTTTCTTTTACAGGATAGGGAAACCAATATGCAACATTTGTCTTTAATCTCATCTGAACTGAACATCTGCTCTTCCTTGCCTTTGCCAGTGAAAGCTTTGGGGAGCTAAGCTAGATAGAGGGGGGGCGGAAATCTAATTATTACTATTAGAGCGGTCTAACTGTCGAAAGACTTATCTCCCCCTTGTGACACAAGGGGGGGAAAGGAAAAATATGTGACTAGTGTGTACAGAGGCTCTGGGCTACCTTGGTAGTCTAAGAGGGAAGCTCCTCATTTTATTTTAATGAGACCTTGGGGTACAAAGGCAACTGTATCTGATCTGTCACTTAGCAAAGCTGGAAGAGAGCAAAATGAGGCAGTGTCCCTAAAGCTTTTAACTTTGAACTTCTGCAAGGCAGTCTGCTCCCCTGGACTGGGAATGTTTCAGCCTCTGCCATGCCAGGGGGTCACTTCATGCTGGTTTTCTGGCTGCTTTTGAGCTGTCTGTGCAGTGCTGTATGGGCATCTTGGATCTGGAAATACTCTTGTCTCCATCTGCACCAAGTGCTGCCCCTGAGCCCTTCACAGAGTTCAGGGATGTTTGTGTTGCCTTTCTAAGTCCTTGTGATCTTATGGCTGGAGTAAGCAGATCAGGCCAGCTGTATGTTTGCTATTTGTGTAGTAAGCCTTTTATCTCTTAATGTATCTTTGAGGAAGGGCCTATCTTTTCTGGGCAGTTAAAATTTGAAGACATGGGCCTATACCACCTACAGGAGCTCCTTGGTTCTAATGCTGTACAAATAATGACATTGTTCTTGTGTAGATATTATCCCTATATATGTGATGGGGAGCTGCATGTGAGGAATTTTCTGGGGAACAGTAAACTTAGCTGGAGCAAGAAATAAAATTGAGCTTTTTAATCGCAGTAGTGGTTTATATGTTGTCTTTTCCAGGGGAGTTTGCTTGGTGCCAGAGCACAGATGATATGGACTGCAGCTGGGGGACATTAAAGCCAGGCTCCCCACTGCTCAATACTAGCTGATGCAGCTCTGTTGAAATCAATGGAGCTGCTCTACTTTATGCCAGCTAAGAATTTTTTGCCTGGAGTTATTTGCTTTTTAATGTGGTCCTGCAGGGCTGTCCACATCACTGCAAGTCTCTGCTTTTATGTGGCCACATCTTTTCATTCATTGTCTCCTTTGATGGGTAACTGCAGAAACTGAGACTGAATGGAGTAGGCCAGGTGGGGTATTTCATTGGGTGTGAAGAGCAAAATGCATATAAGAGCCTTCCAGAGAAGGAATAAATGCTTTTGTTTTGCTTTCTGCAGGCGTTGCCATTGAAGACAAAATTCTTTTTTAAACAGGTCTAGTGCTGTTCCGACTTGGCTATCTCCTTTGACCTGATGTGTTGAAATGTCAATACCAAACAAAGCTGCTTAAATTTGGATGTGAAAAGGGAGATGGATCAAGATTTCTCTATTTAAACACTATTGAGTACTCTCAGTTTAAACACTATGGAGTAGAAGGGATTAAAGTGGCTGTGGATCTCAGCACTATATGGGCAACAAAAGAAACATTTTAGATGTTTAAAACGTGTTGTGAAGACCCTTTTGATCAAGCTGATGTCATCAAGTACTATGGCTCAAATTCCAGGCCCTTGAAAACCACTCGTAAGCCAAATGGGGCACAGTAACTGTTGCTCTGTTTTATTTCTAAATATAGCTTAATTTTTACACACTTGTTACTGAGATTCTGTGGTGGCTGCTTTAATCTGCTGGTTTTTAAGAGGCAGTTGAGTTCTGCAGGCAGGTGGTTTAGGCTTGATTCGTAGCTGCCCTTCCCATTCATGAGTCTCTTAAGTGTAGGAATCTAAGGAGTTTAATGCTGCTCTGATTTTAGCCTGTTCTTCTGTGATGTTTATTCATATTTCTCCTGTTACTCAGTGAAGGTCTAAATGAAATTATTCTGGGCTATAATTTAAATGTCAAGTGTAATTATTGCTGAAATGATCTGCTTACTAGTGCCCTTCACTCTCTGGAGACATCTCTTCATCCTGCAGGGTGAACAGAAATTGAGATGAGAGAGATTGAGGCCAAAACCTGTAAGCCCTGTCTACAAGAGAGCCCTCTTTGTCTTGTTCTCTTTGCACTGTGATGAAACTTTATATAAGAGTACATAATTTATGATTAAGGGGACTGTATAGGAGTAACTAAGTCTCTCTGATCTCTGGTATAACCCTGAAAGAGGGCTGAGGTTAGCTCAGTGTAGTCTAGGGTTTATAGCAGCAATCTGGAAGTCAGCATCTCCTGAGTTGTGCCCTTCTGAAAATGAGCATTGGTGACTGGCTGGATGATTCCGCACAATTCTGCGCTACGGGTTTAGAGCAGGTGCTTCTGGGGTTGTTTTCTGCAATACAAGATTGCTTGAGAAAATTCACAAATTTGTGTGTCTGCCCTATCCCTTGCTGCTGTGGCAGTGGCAGCTGTAAGACTACCAGCTCTGCTCCCTCAGTTTAAAAAAACCCCACTGTTGATAAAATATGTGAAGTGGCTTTCACTTACGCATACTTTAATATCTTGTGTAACAGCACTCATGAATCGTAGGGTGTTTAGGTGCAACGGAGCAGGATTCTGCTGAAGTAGTTTAGCTGGTTGCAAAACTGCCAGTGAGGATTTGAATCTGTTTCAAAAATGGGAGTTGGGTATCTTCATCTGCTATATGAGTTGGAAAGAGTGAGAATGGCAAAGAACATCTCTCTTTAACCTCTGTGGTGGATAAAGTACAAGACTCTGGGGCTTGTTTCCTTAAGGACTTTGACAAGTTGGCAGAGGCATCTAAAGGGTCCCTTCAATGACCACTTCCATAAGCTGGGAGTAAGACAAGTTTCTGAAGGTATCTGTTACTTTAGGTATCCTTTTCATGGGTTTACATATTGCTTTTCTTTTTCCATTGGCTTCTGGCTCCCTCCAGACTCAAGAGGGAGAAGAAAACTAATCACAGCAACATAGCAAATCCATGTTAATAGTTTTACTATGAGCATGCTCAAAGATATGTGCTGCATATGTGTTTAAATATGAAAAAAAATGGGGTAGAGTCTTGTTGATGGCAAGTAAGCTGCTCTGAGTAACAGCTTGGCGTATTCAAATCCAAATGTGCTGCTTCCAAAATGTCATAAAATGTATGTGTAGCATTTGACTGTCTGTGTGCCATCTGTGTGTTTTCTAGTAAAGCTCTGAATAACTTGCTAATCGTTACAGTATGTTGTTCCTTTCTTTAGCACCCTTGGATGGTAAGCAGAATTCCTGAGATATTTTTTTCTTAGGAGTTTAATTCAGCTGATTATTCTGCTTTACTGAAACTCTTATCTGAGGAGGAAATGAAGTCAGGAACTTACACCTACTTGACTGTTTTGGATTAAGGAATGATCCCATTAAAAAAAGCAAAAGGCCCCCACTAAAAGGAGGAGAGTTCAGCTTCTGTGTGCTGAGCAACAAAAGATGCAAGTTAATACATCAGTATCAGACAGAAATGGAAGCAATGAAGTGATTTGAGGCAAGAAAGAGAACATAATGTAGGCAGCTTGGAGAAGATTGCTTAAGAGTAGAACAAATAAACACTTGAGTAGTCTGTCAAGGTAATTTTGTTCAGTGGTAGTGGTAAATCTCTTCTAAATGCATCCCTGAAGGGCGACTGCTTTTTTGCTGTGAACTTTGATTAAGTTATGGCAAACCTGTGGACGATGTCCTGCTGCTTGTAGTTCTAAACTGCCATCTTCATGGTGATAATGGCATATAGTTCTGCAACCAAGATGCTACAGACAGACTATAAAGTCAAGTTCTGCAATTATGGAATCCTTGAATTGCAATGCTAGCAAGGAATCTGGGTAACAAAATTAGGAATTTGGAAGAAAATTGGGAATTTACCATCAGGCGCTTGGGTGGGTCTCAGCTGCCATAGTATTGGCTGGGAGATGCAATTAAGGGATACAAATTCTGTACTTCTGAGACTGGGAGGAAAACGAATTTTGTGTATGTATTTCTTTCCAGAGAAAATATTGGTAGATGTTATCTGGAGATGGCAACTTGCCTGAGGCCCCCTCCAGTGCTTAGCTTCCCCCCGCCCCTGTGTTGCACTATATACTGAATTTTGCATTTGTGACAATTTACATTTATGTGGACAGGATAACATCTAGAATCTTAAACTTCAGAACTGGGTAGACATAAATACTTTGGAGAGGGATATTCTGTGTTGAGGATTGGGGTGGAGTAAGCAATACTACTTTAGCTGTTGTCTTAAATTCTTGGCTGTTTAAAGCCACTTATTGGATTGAGTTGTGTGTGTTTGGGGAAAAATGGAAAAGGATTGGTGAGTAAAGTTCAGACAAGCTGAAGAACCTGAATCATTTCACCAGGGAGATCTGCAATGTAAATTCCATGTAAGTTTAGGACTATAGGTATGTGTGTGGTTTTTTCTCATGTGTAACTGAGGCTGTGACACATGTTAAAAAACCTTATTCCTCCTCGTGAATAAAACAGAGCATTAGCTTTACGACAGTGGCTGGGCAGTTGCATCTGAGGTGTTCAATGCAAACCAAACTTAAGATAATGAAATGAAACACTCCTGTGAGATGCTTTTGGTATTTTTAGTTGTTGCTAGTTGGTATATTTTGACCACGTGTTGTCCATGTGGGTGGCTTGCTTCTGAATTAAAGCAGCACACAGGCAGATATCCCAATCTACTTACTGCTGGATGCCTGGGAGCTTCTACAAGAGCATTTTAGTGTGGATCAGAAATATACTTCTGAATCAAAACTTCCAGTCTGACTCAGTGTGCATCCCAGCATGCTATTTACATAGACTGGGTTGCTTTCAGATGAAGCTAAGCTGTAAGATGTACTCCTTAATGCTGAAGTGTATTCAATCCACAAGACCAGATTAAAAAAAAATAAAATAAAATTGCCTCTGGAATGTTGTCAGGTCCTCATACCAGCTGGTTTTGGAGCTCTTTTCACCTATACTGCTTGCTAGTGTGGATGCAGCCAGAGAAATAACCTGTGTAATGTGGTCTGTGAGAGGTTTTTCTGCAGATGTGTTTCTGTCTTGTTCTCTTCCTGGTGTGTCTGATCATTCTACTACAATTTTTCTTTACTTCTCTCAAAGCATTTTCATAGAAAACCATTTTCATTTGTGATTGAAAGAAAACATGCAGTCTTGCATGAAGTTTCCTTGAAGCTGAGGGGAAGCTTGTATTCCATGGTCAGATCTAAGTCTTATTGTAAACATATGCATTGAAACTATACAAATTAGCAAATGTGTGCTGGTGTTCCTAAGGTCTTCCCTGATAAAGGAATAAAAAGGCTGCTGTAAAGGCAAAACTCTGAGCAATTCTAGTGTTGACAGGCACTGGAAAGAATCACCTGTGAAGACTTAACAATTGCTGCAGCCCCAACTGTAGCATTTTTCTGTTTAATGCTTTCTGCCCTGTAAGTCATGTTCCAAAACCTTAAATTACCTAGAAGCTCATCTTCCTACTTTGTTTTCACAAAAAACAGTCAAAGTTACCTCATTATTCCTGTTCTGCCAAGTTCCTGTAATACACCTGGATTTCAGGCAGGCTGTTCATGCCATGCCCTCACTTTTTTCTGGCTTTTCTGCTGTCCTACTTCTCCACCAGAAATGTGTTTTGAGGCAGAAGCTCTCGTCTTCGATGCTTGTCAGCTTATTTCCAGATATGTGACTCTGTGTTCTGGAGAGCACAACTAAAGTGCATACCCTTATAAAACCAGACTGTCTTTGAAATGCTTCCAAACTAGTACGCTAGCCAGTACAGTTCCCATCAGTGCTCCTTCATTTGTCATTCCATAAGGCAACTGTCAGCAGGTTGCAGATAGGACCCCTTACCTCCCCCCCCCCCCCAAAAAAATCTATTTCACAGCTCACATCTTGTTAATGATGCTGGGTGAATATGATTACTTCAAATATTAGTCAACCTGTTAATTTTCATGACTGGATATGCAGTTGGTCTAGGGGTAAAATGTCAGTTCTAGTATTTTGATGCACGTCAGTGTCATGCTGGAGAGAAAACTGTTAAGTAAACAAGTTGACAAATTGCATCTGTTTTCCTACTGTTCCTGACTTTGTAGAATATCTGCTTGTGCTGGGAAAAAACAGCTCTGGTGAGATGAATTTGGGAGATGCTCACAACTTAAAAGTTGTAGAAAATGTTTCTTTAAGTTCTGTTAATTGTGGCAAGGAGAGAAGCACAATAGCACAGGAACTGAGAATGCTTTTCAGCTTCAGCCTGTACAACACTGATAGCCCTTATACCTATTTATTCAATCCATGTAGCTGTATGATTGGCAGTCCAAGATAAGCAAGACTTGTTTGTGCTTTTGAGATGTGAAAAAGTGGTTATTAGAGGAGTACAGGTGTCTATTGAAGCTGTACACAGCATATAGTTCTATTTGGAGGGTGTTTACTTAAAATTGATTTTCTTGACTTATGTATTTGTTCCTGTTCATCTCATCAACTCCTTATTAAAAATATCTGTCTGGATGAAACCAAAGACTCCAGAAATTGATGACTTCAAATTGTAAACTTCTTTTGAGTCTACTCCTTGCTGTAAAAATGCTACCCTTTGCCCAAAGCTCAGCTTTGATTCTCTTCATAAGCATATGGTGAAAATTCTGAGTTCCAGAGACCCGATTCACATAATGCTGGAGTTTTGATGGCTCTGTTCTGGTGAACTGAAATTTGCCTTTTGAGTTTGTGATGCCTTTTTTCCCATAGGTTTGATTTAACATTCTGCAGTGGAGAAAGTGGAATTTTCCAGCTGTAAATAGCAGGCTTGTTATAAGGGCCGGAGAGATGGTTTAGAAAACTGGGTTTGCTGAAAGATAGACAACTAAGGCTATTTGTGGGCCTTGAAGAGAGGGGAATTTTATAAGGGAAGTGTTATGTGAGTTAGGTTTTGGCAAGCAATGGGGGAATGTGAAATCAAGCAGGGCAGGAAAAAGTTTGAGAGTTGTGGTGTAAGGTTGCAAAAACATGAAGTAGCAGAGTTTGGAAAGCTGGGGGCAGGGCAGGATATTGCGCGTGCCTTTGAATTCTGGTCTTGTTAGAGAGAAATCTTGCCTCGTGTTAACTTCATGAAAAATAAGAATAGCTTCTGTGAGTGCTGTGTGTGCAGCCTGTCTGGCCACGAGCTGTGGTTGTGTGTGGCTTCACAAGTTCAGGGTTGTGAACTACAGCTGGATGGATTAATGTGAGTTTCCAAAATAATGTTTGAAAACAAAGTTCTCTTCAGGTAACTACAATCTGAGAAAGAATAGAGAAGGGAAACACAGAGTGAAGGAAAAATAAAAGAGAAAGAGGCTGAGACTATAACTTTGTATCTCTAACTTTGTACCTTTTGTAACTCTGCACAAAATGTTTTTTCTGAAATAAGTGACAAAG
The DNA here is from genome assembly GCA_034008185.1 of Gorsachius magnificus. Classification (NCBI taxonomy): domain Eukaryota; kingdom Metazoa; phylum Chordata; class Aves; order Pelecaniformes; family Ardeidae; genus Gorsachius; species Gorsachius magnificus. The sequence goes on from CM067097.1 coordinate 1,528,113, forward strand.
CAGCCAGATGCTGCAAAAGCGCTGATTTTTTTTTTTTTTTTTTCTGGAAGAATTTGAGATGCTACCATATCTGTTTCCTATGCTTTACCCTCATCAATGTTTAATGAATAAATCTGGTATTGGCTGAGATAATGTTCCTGTTTTGCAGCTAGGGAATGGAGGTGCAGGTAACCAGCTGCTCAGATAGTTTCAAATAAACAGCATTAAATAATTTGACTGAGGTTAGTGGGCTAATATGTGCTGATTAAGGATCAGATTTGACTCATTTGCTCTAGGCTTCTGATCTATTTAAATGTTTATTTCACCATGAGATTAACAGCATATGTTTACCTCAGCTTGGAGTAATTGCATTGCTTAAGTGTTGAGGGTAGCCTCAGTGACTAGAGCACAATCAAACAAGAATGTGCTTTGCTATGGCTTAGTCTTCTGTCTTGTGAAGAAAATGGGAATTTCCATAAAGTTTCTTGTTGTTTCTTGCACTAAATGGTGTCTGTTCCAAAGTCTGCACTTCCAACATGGCCTCAAAGAATTAATATTGTCATGTTCGAAAGAGGCTGATCTGGTGATATATGTAGACAAGCAGGATGAAAACATACCAGATATCTCTCTTTTTCTTTCAGAGCAGGCTTGCAGATTTGTGAGGTTAAGAATAGTTGTGTGTGTGAGAATTTATGGACTTCTCCTAATCTTTCTTAGCTTGGATCATATTTAATTGCACCAGGTTGCACTGGACTGGCTCCTAGGTTTAGAAGTGGTATGGTGTATCATAACCGTATAGACATAGTTGTACATCTCCAGTGCCTGTGGGCGCTGGAGTCGCTGACCACAACACCTGATCTCAAGTATGCCAGGAGTTCTTATGCCATTGGGTTGCGATGCCAGTCATGAAGTAGGCAGATACTTGAATGACAGCCTGCCTGGTTTGCATGGCTCTTGTTTTACATATTTAGATGATGATCATCTCTGTGTCTTCCCACACAAACCCCCTCTCCCTTCATCTCCTCTGACAGTCAGGGCTTGTTTCCATGGAGCTATTTCATCCATACCTTATGAAACCTTTTTTCTGTTCCCCTATAGACATAATTTGAGGTTTCTATGGCAACATCCGAGGAGGGAAGGCCCATGTTAAGCAAGTAACTGATTTTTGGTAAGCCCCATGTATGACTGCATGCTTGTAACACGCATGATGGCAGTGTTTGCTGCCCTACTAGTTATTCTAGCTTATGTCAAATATCATGGAAAAAACCCTGAGGGTCTGCCTGACTTAATAAAGCTCAAACTCTGAAAGTTACAGTTCAAAAAGAAAAAAGGAGTTTTGAGCAGTTAAACTTAGCTATACACAGCATGACACAGTTAGCTGTAAAGATATTTGAGATTGAAAATGAATGGTGTAGTGTAACTTCATTCAATGTTAGTGAGTCTTCTACAAGAATTGTAGTAAGTCCTGTAAATCCATAATTGTTTTTGAATGGTTAAAGTTGTAATATATTAAAAATTAATTATATAAACATAATTAAACTGATGGTATATCTAGAGAAAAAAATACTTTTCTCTTTAAACTTCCAGTATTTATTTGGGGGAGGAAGGAAGTAAAATATTCACTATAAATTACGGGAAGGCCAACACCAACAGCATTGTGTAATTTAAGGAGAATCAGGAAGCGGAGTTCATTTGTGTTGGAAGCAGAGTAGAGATCAGGAAATGACTAGTTGAAATGGCAGAGCCTCATCTGAGGCTCTGTGTATGGTGAGGTTGATAGAAAAAAAATCTTAGACTGGAGCTAGTTAGGAAAAGATACTAGACATTTTTTTCAGCAAAACATGAAGGTCTTAAGCTACCTGAAATAGTTTTGCCACATTGTCTCCTACAACACCCCTGCTCCCCAGCCAGCTATTTGAACTTCAGTTAGAACGGATTGGAGGTGAGAAGAATATAGCATGTTTAACAGCAACTACTGATCTCTTGTGTCACTTAAGGCAAGCGATCGAGAATAGGCGTGTCCTTCATATGCCTGCCTTCTGCTGCACTTCCAGAGATGCTTTACTTGTACTCGTTGAGTTGATGAGAGGTTTTGTTGCTTGTAGTGATTTCTGGATAAGTTCCTGTGACTTTAATCTTGAAAGTTCCTTTGAAGAATCCTAGAGGAGGAAAAGATGCCAAAAACTCTTCAAAGAAACTTAGCCCTGGGTATGTATGTCAGTTTAGTGACTCGGAATTGTATTTCAGGGGTATTAACTGAGAGGGAGATGGGAAGGCTCTGCTAATGACTCATAAATAGAGGGTAGACTGTGGCAAGTTTTGTGAGTTTGGCTGAAGTGCTGTGAATGTCTGGAGGTGGATTATCAACTATTACATTAAAGAAATGCCTGAAGAGAAATGATGTGAACCTTGGAAAATGTGGGCCTTGTCTTCTCTTAGAAAACTGTAGCTCTTTGTATCCTTGTCACTTGCCTCTTGAATTGCAAGTGACTAATATGGAGCATGTCCTGGTAAGGGATCAGTTTAACATTCATGTGCATCTTTGCCACTTGGATTACTGACAGCTGTTCTTTCACATTGTGAGCTTTGCTTCACTTTTTGCTCCTCTGTTTTGTGTGCATTTTCATAAGCAGCACCTGGGAGTGAAGCAGCTTGCATATAAGCCAAATTCCTGCTGCAGTCCAACTGAGAACTCTTGGGAGGGGGGAAGAAACCCCTTCAGGCATATCCCAGTTTTTACACATCCAATCAGACTGCTGACCCCTTATGGCGTGAAGAAGGATGTGTGGACTTACTAAGCGCTTCTGAAAAGTTGTATCTTTAATGTTCACTGTGTAAGAGTCTCCTTTCACACCTCTTGCTGCCTTCTGTGCTAAAAACAGATGCTGCAGAAAAGTTGCATTGTAGAGGAAACACCATGTGAGGGACAGAATCTCATCATCGCTGTATGCCTGCAGGCCTGAGACCCACCTGACAGCTGCTTGGTTCCCTTCTGGTCCTTGTGGCAGCTGCTATAGTAGCAGTTGCTG